>JAPPVO010000036.1:45546507-46752048 GCA_030407325.1 Camellia japonica
AATTAAAGGCTGAATTGCATTTGTACCATTGCCTAGCCCATTGAACATCAAAAGTTGAGGAAGATAATTTCATGGATTGGGCTTTATATGTGGACTAGAAGTTGTTAACCGGGGCCACGGGACTCATCACCTAGGGGTAGGCATTGATCGGGCCGGACTTACATTGTCAGATAAGAGACTTTGAGTCTACTCAAGTTAGGCCCAACCCAAACATCGGGCCAATGCGGTCATTCTAAGCCCAAACCTAAGCCTACAAAAATTCCATTACCAAGCCGGTTTGATTTTTTTTAAGAGAATTAAAAAAATAAAAAATTTGCAAGGAAACTGGTTATCCAAAAAAAAAAAAAAAATGCATAAACCATTCAATGCAACCTACAACAGAGATTAACCCAAAAAATTATCCATAGACTAATGTAGGAAAAAAATCACAGTAATATTGTTGTTCGAACAACAGTTCCGTACTACGTCACAATAAAATAAAAAATAAAAAAATTCAAACAATTAAATAAAGATGAGGAAACAAAGATGAGGAAACAGTAACTGATTGAATCCTACAACAAAGATGAGGAAACAAAAAAAAAACAAAAACAAAAACAAAAACAAAAAATAGAATTTAAATTTTTATATTTTCAAACTATTGGAGTTTATATATTTTTAATATATTTCATCAATAAAAGAAAAATTATATTTTTTATGCAGGACTATGAACTTAAATCTCAATATATTCGGCCTAATGATTGTGTAATACCCTTTATAGTGTAAGGTTGCGGGATAGAATCTTCCATTATGATGAGATTTGCATGCAATTAGTAGTTGATGTTAGCTTGTGCTTGGTCAATTTAGTAGGTTGATCCGATAATCATAATATATTCAATTTATTACATCCATTGAAAAAAAATGAATGATTTATTTTTAAAAACATCAATAATCTATTTTTCAGAAAATAAATACGATAAATTCAACAATCTCTCTCATAAAGCCATAATGTTGTATTTAGTTGGAAGATTTTAGAAGAGATTTGAAAAGAAAAAGTGAAAATATGTCTAAAATTAAATAAAATATAAATATATTTTATTCACATTCTACTTTTTTTTTTTTTCTTTTTCTTTTCAAATATTTTCTCAATTCCCAAAACCAAACCGATCATAAAAGTTTCACATGCATATGTTATGCTTCACCCAAGTTTGTCAAAGGGCAATAATAATAGGACCGTAATGCAAATTGTGTTTGGCTGTTCTAGGGTTGGAAGGGTCACTACTCCTACAATTCCACTCACAAAATCTTTATCTGTCTGGTTAATGTCGCCACACCTCTGAAAAAGATAATCTTTTCTAGAAGTTTAGTGGTATCATATATATATATATATATGCATAGAGTGTATCCTCCATGCATGCCACATGCTTAATATAAAATATTTTTTTGTTTGTTTTGTCTACGTTTTGGTTAATGAAAAGCACTATACTACCAAAACCCATCAAATGACTGACTTGAATGAACAAACATTGGAAAAGATAAAGTTGGTTAGCGATGTACTTTTGGGAGCATTGCTTCATAAAGTTGGTTTGTTTAGGGACCTGGCCCTTCAAAAGGATAGGACTTGTCCAATTTAATTATAGGGTTTATTTTTTTCATCTAATTCATCCATTTCTTTTGATTCTACCTATAGAAGATAATCTATGAAGAAAAAAAATAAAATAAAATTGAGTAAGTAATTTTAATTGCATAATTTCATTATATTTGTTTAGGGACAAAATTGTCTCCAGTCTTTAAGCGAGACAAAGTCCGTCCAATCTGATTATATAATTTCATTACAAGGCTCATTTTGATGATTTAATCTATTTAATTCCTATAGTCTTAATATGGAAATTATTTATGATAAAAATTAAATTAATTTGATAATGATAAACACATAATTTCATTAGTTTTGATTTTAAAAATAAACGACAAATATGAATATGAGAAGAGTAGTGTTATTTTAATAAACAATAATCAACCAACTAAGTACTTTTCTTTTTTATGTCTTTTTTAATTATTAATTAATTATCTTACTTACATATTATTGTGTCTAAAATGTAAACATATATCATTTTTATATGGGAACATAACATCCATTTGTTTGAAAAAACAGGTAGTGAAATCATATAAGTACGATATGTAACGTTTTTTTTACATATAATTTATACCTAAAGACTTTAAAAATAACATATTGATTATCAAAGTGAGCCTTTATGATTAAATTGGAATATTCCGTTTAATCAATTTCGAAAAGAAGCTTGACCCGTCACTCGTGTCTAAATTTATTTAGGCATCGTTTGGGAATAGACTTTTTTAATAATTTTTTAATTTTTTACGAAAAATATGCAAAAAGTAAAAATAAAATAAAATCTTGACTTTTTTTTGTATAGGTTGTAAACTTTTTAATTTTTTTAGTGACTTTTTTGTTAAAATCATCACTTTCCAAACGCGGCCTTAATCTTAACTTGATTAGTGATTTTAAAATTCCATCATGATACGATCTTATATCAATTAGAAATCCTAAAAAAATAAATTGAGCGGCATCAGACCAATTTATGCCTATACTTATCGTTAGCTTCAAGCTGTTTAAATTTATCATAAGGTTAGACATATTAAATTTAAGATACGTGAGTTTGACACTAACCCGATTTATTAATTGTTCACATTATTAGGTCGTGTAACTTTCATGTTCATATCAATAACTTCTTACTTGTTTCGTGTCATATTAAGTTATCGTGTCAAAAAATTCAACTCTTAAGTTTAATAATTCAACTCTCCCATATATGTGGTATTTCTTTTTTTTTTTTTTTTTTTTTTGTATTTGTTAAGTTTCTTGAATACTTATGACTACGTATTGATTTTAATTTATAGTTGAATCTTTAATTTGATATATACTTCTTTACATTCGTAATTTATCTCTCATCAATTAACTATAAAAAAAACATAGATATTAATACAAAGATTAGTTAACAGAGTTTGAGAAGGGGGGGGGGGGGGGGGGGGGGGGGGCTACATAGATATTGTTACTTATATAACCACTAGTAATAATACTTTGCCTAATCCATATTCAAACTTTAGATATTTGTCCCAAAAAGACAAAAAAACAAAATTGTCCATGGATATATAGATAGATAGATACAAGCAATAGTAATTAATGATAAATGGCATGTCAAATTCATATTGAACTTGTTTTCAATCATAGTCTTATCGCCCTTTCCAATTGGCATGAGAGTCTGTCTCTTGAACAAGAAAAGTGCTTGGTTTGGTTTGATTTTTAATTTTTTTTCAAAAATAAAAATTAATTAGGTGAAAAAAATAAAAAATATTAATCATTTTAACATTATTTTATGTTTTGGGAGGCCAAAAATTATTTTTTAAATATTTTAATGTTTTTTTAATTAAATTATTTTTCATTTAAAAAAAAAAAATCTCAAAAACTTCCTGAAAAACCAACCAAACAACCTTCCTGCATTTAATTAGCATGTTAGTTGTATGATTCAAAATCAAAACAAATACCGAAATGCTACTTGATTCAATGGTTATACTGTGCCTCAAATCATTTGTGATTCGTAAGAGACATGATTTAACAAGTAATTGAAAAATTTGTTACACTAATGCTTAAAATAAATATAAAAAGAAATGTCAAGTCTTCACATTTTTCCTCTCCATAGTATTTTAATCATGATTAATGCTTCGGATCCCAGTGGGGGTGCTGGGGTCGGCTGTGATTGGCCTAAAAAAATTGTTTTTTTTTTTTTTTTCTCAAGCCAATGAGAGGTTGACACGTCACTGGAAGTGCCACTGGGAGTCACCCCTACTGGAGGTCAGAAGCATTGTTGTTTAATCAATTTGACCGTACAAGAGAGAGAGAAAAAAAAAAATTATGTATACAAGTCAATGATTATACTGTGCCTCAAATCATTTGTGATTTGTAAAATAAAATAAAAAAATGTCAAGTCTTCACACTTTTCCTCTGCATAGTATTTTAATCAATTTGATAGTACAAAAGAGATGGGAAAAAAATTTAAAAAATTATATACGAGTGATTAATTCGGCTCTTTACCATTTTTGAGAAATTATAAATGCAATGATAATTATAATAACAATCTAGTCGTGCAATTATGAAAGAAAAATTAATGCAAGTATTTAACAAATTAAGCAAATCTAAAAAATATATACAAGAAGGATCCAAGTAAATACAAGAATAAAAATATCCACATCTACGCTATGTTTGTTTTGTTGATTAATGTTCTTAAAAACGTGTTTCATAAAATGAAAAAAAAAAAATTATGATAAAAAAGCAAACAAACAAGCAATACCACTGCTACCAACTTATTAGGTGTCGTTTTGGAAGTGGGTTGGCTTTTCGGTTTTTTTGGCTATTTTAGCGGGCTAAAAAATTTGGTTTGGGAAGGACTTTTGACTTTTTAGCTTTTTGACTTTTTTTATGAGAGAAGAGTGTAATGATTATGGGTTGGATGTGACACTTGTTTGTTGTGACTAAAATAGCCTATTTTATCTTTTATGACTAAAATAGTCCCAAACCTATAATAGCCCCGAAATAGCCCCCAAACCTATCCAAACCCACTTGCCAAACCTGCCTAGTTTGAATTCGCTTAAGCAAAGCCTTGACAAGCTTGAGGGTCAATTGTACATAAACAACAAGCTTATTAGACCATTTATATTCTTTATTTCATTATGTATATGGTATGTGCATATGTGCATGTATCTAAGGGTTATTTAGTATGTCTTAAATAAATATATTTTTTATCTTTTAGACTAAAAAGTTAAGAAAAAAAATATAGATATTTTGGTTAATTTTTTGACTTTTTATAAAAAAAATTTGTATTAAAAAATTGTATAAATAAGTGTGTAGGAGAAGATAGTGTACTAGGCTGTACGGGTTGGCAGTGTAGTCGGCTGGGTGAGTAGATGGGAAAAAATTGCCTCCTTTTCAGGTTTTGATTGGACGGTGTTGTTCGGCCCGTGGGGGCCACCACGGGTCTCATTTTTCTAATCGGAACTGTTCAATGTGTAGAACTCTTTGAGTACTATATGCTTATAAAAAATCAGGTTGATTGGATATCGATAGCTATCTGATCGTGTTAGTTTTTTTTGTCAGCTGTTAACTATAACACAATCCATTTTTTATACAAAACTGATTTGATCATGTAATTAACGATATCCGATAGACGTGATTTTTTATAGGCATATAGTACTAGACGAGTTCTACATATTTAATGGTTCGGATTATCAAAACGGGACCCATACCATCCAACTTAGTAAATGTACACATGTAATTTTTTTTCCCCTTTCATTGCAGCTGCTTTGGCGTCAGTACGTTGATGGGCCAAAAAGTTTATTTGTATTTTAATATTTGTACATTAATTTTTTAATATTTTTTTTAGTAAATAGTGATAATTTTTTAACTTTTTTGATAACTTTTTGACTTTTTTTAAAGTTGCCAAACCAACTCTTAATGTGTATATTAAGGAATGAGTTTCTCTCTAGTTTACAAAGTGAATTAGGCTATATTGTTGGGCCTGTGAGACTTACTATAGATCTCGTTTCAATAATTTGAACTGTTAAATATGTAGAGCTCGTCGAGTACTTTATTCATACAAAAAATTATATTGATCGGATATCGATAGTCTCTTGATTGAAGCACATTTTTGTTAACAATTTATTTTTAAAATCACATTTATTATTGACAAAAATATATTTTGATACTATCGGTATCCGATCAAAATAATTTTTTATAAGAATAAAATAGTCAACGAAATTTATATATTGCATAATTCAAATTTTCAAAATGTAATGTGTGGTGGACTCCATGAGTGATTTAGTCCGTTCTGTGGACATGAAGGGAAGCCCACCACTTTAATCACATGTTGGTTTGCATTCCCCTGCCGAGAGGTCACTCTCCTTAGGTCAAGTTTGGCAATTCAAAAATAATTTATCTTTTTATTTTTTTTTATTACATTACTTTTCTATTTTTTACACATCCTTTCATAAAAAGATAAAAAATACACTTAGTTAGGTCATCCCAAGCAACCCTTTAATCTCATTAAATATTTGGTTGGCAAAGAGTTGTACAATCAACACTAACAACTAAGCTTATACCTAATTGATTGAAATCACCCTTTCTACAATTTAAATTGTTGAAACATTTTTTTTTTGGGACACATCCAGCTGTCGTTGAGTTTAAAGATATTGAATGATATTCTGATTTTAAAATAAATAAAAAATAAAAAAAGTTAGTTCATATATAACTGTTTTGACATTGACAATTTTTAAATAAATTACAAATACATTTTCTAAAATTTACGTAAAGTACAAATTGACCCGTGTAGTTTAAAAAATTATAAATATTTCCTTGTTAGATTTTTTTATTTAACAAAATTAATTAAAAAAATAAAATTCATAATTGCTCTCCTATACAATAATAAAATTATCTAAATTATTAATTGAAACATATTTCTAACATCATTAAAAACTATTAATTGACTTGATGATTTATTAATAAAATGAGCAATTTTTTATAAAATTAGAAACCTTAGGAGATGAAATGTAATTTCTAAAATCACAAGAAATAATTCGTATTTTAATTAAATCTTAAGAGATATATTTATAATTTACCCATAATTTTTTTAGCTCCCATTACGTGCCATATATGTTACTTTCAACTGTTTTTCTAATTTTGCTTTTCCGGTAATAAAATTTTTTATTACTTTTATAAGGAAAATAATTATTGTTTTTAGGAAATATTTTTAGAAACAATAAATGCTTTTAGTTTAGTTCTCAAATACGAAAATAGGTGTTTTCAAAATGCCAAACAAGCAATATAGCCAAACTTTAAGGTCTATGATTTCTTTTGAAGGACAACCTTGAAGACTTTTCTTTTCTTTTTATTTACTTTTCCACTTTCACTGATTATCTTGATGGAGATAGAAACCTACAATTTCTTGCACTACGGAGCTTAATCAATCAATAAGCCTTAAATTTGGAGTTTGGTTAGTGATGTAGGCATACGTGTAGAAAGATATTTAGAACATCACAATTTTGTGTCCTTATCTATAGTTAGGGGTGTGCATAATACCGTCAAAATCGTCGAAATCGCCAAAATCGCACCGAGCCGCACCGTCAAGGCAAATTCGTTATTATTTGGCAATCGAACCGCCGAGTTTTGGTAAGAAAAATGACAAATTCTAGTGACACTTTTATCAATCCGCCGGTTTCTATTTTTCTTTCAAACCGCACCGACCCGCACCGCTATTAAATCATGTTTTATAAGATTCTAAAAATTCTTTTTTACTTAAGTTTGCTTGTTGTTTTATACCTTAGAATATAGTATTACATTACTGCTCGAGGGGAATTCAAGATGTCAGTAATCCAAAATAAAGTTGGATTCCAATTCACTTTTCAATCTTTTTTTTTTTGTGGCCATGTTGCAAACTTGCATCAGCTCACTTTTCAATCTAAATACTTTTCAACAGTAAACATTTTCAATATATTATAAACCCTGAATGATATTAATTTTATGTATTGTATTTGATCATTGTAGCTTCCACAGATGCTTGTAATGAACTGATGGCATAGTCGTTGATATTATCATGTTGTTACTACACTTGCTGCATCAGAAGAAAGCTTCGCAAGATGCTTAACATCACGGTATCTCTTGTCTTTTTTTTACTCTTTGATTTAAGTTTTGTAATTTGAATTATATTTTTTATAAACCGCCAATCCGCCCGAACCGCCAAGGCAAATCCGCCATTATTTGCCAACCGAACCGCTGGTTTTTGATAAGGAAAATGGCAAATTCTAGTGACACTTTTATCAATCCGCCACCCACCATACGGTTTCTATTTTTCTCTCAAACCGCACCGACCCGCACCGCGCACACCCCTATCTATAGCGACAAACCAAGATTTTATTGTTAGAGAGACCAAAAAAATAAATTAAAAAATTTAATCATATATGCAAATACATGTATTTATACAATATGATATATAAATTATATATGTATACATAAAAAAAAATTCAAACACCGTGGAAGCAAATTTTGATTGGATGAAGAAACTTTTTGGTAGAAAATAAAAAGATAATGAAAGATGGGAGTATAATGAGATATATATTTTTATACTAGAAGATCATTTTATATATAAAATGAAATACGCATGTTTTTAAAGTACTATAGAAAACAATATCTTTCACAGAAATAAGAGGGTTATGGCCCCTCATAATCTTCCAATAATTCCATCAATGTTTCTCTAATTCACTAACGTGTAGAATAAAAACATCAACAATGGTTAATTAACAACTCAATTTTTCATAATTCTCAGCCTTAAGAATTACAATAATTATTTAGAATGAACCTAATTCTTGAAAAAAAATAAGAAACCAATCAAATAAGAAACTAGCTAAATTAACACAATTTAAGAAATATAATAATTCTACAATTCTATACTAAATTGGAATATTCTTAAAATACTGAGATCAAAATAATTAAAATTAAAAATATAAGAATCATGAAATCTCCTCAGCCTCACATTATTTGTTTCTTTATTTTTTTGTGTGTAATGCATGTGTATATGTTTATGTGTCTTAAAATCAAAAAGTTGGTTCAGTTGGTAAGGCTCGTTTCCTTCGCCCATTTAGCTTAGAATCGAGTTTAGCTGCCAGTAATTCTTTGTTGGTAGGCGATATTTCGTAAAGTTTTTCCTGACTCTGGAGTGGGGATAGCCTCCCCTGCTTCTAAACTTTTTATGAATAAAAAAAAAAGAAAGTTTGTGTCTTAAAATATATTGTAATCAAATGTTGGTTGAATTGATATTCACAGAGGTATAACTGTATCTTTAATATTTGGATGACAAAGACTTTTTGTACACTTATTTTGTCATTAACTGATTATTTCAATCATGCTTTCAAACAACAATGGGACTAATAATCATGAATGTTCAAGATCACTTTTAAAGAGATGAATTTGTTTGTCTGCCACAGACAGAAATAGTAATGCTCCTGCAAAACATGTTTTACGATTCATTTAGAAATTGATTTTTTTAATAATTTTTTGATATTTTAACTTTTTTTTATCAGGGTAATGTTAAAAATTATGAAAAAAATATTATTAAATATTTTATGGAGAATCTCCACCCTTGGATTACACATACAATAAAATATCATACACAAATCAAAAGATGAAAATTTTTCATTAAACATTTTAATATATTTTTTTCAAGAACCCTATCATCACTCTCTTTAATCAGTTGAAAAAGTTAATGTATCGAAGAATTGATTTTTGAGAAAATTATAATTCGGTGTAATTCTAAAAAAGTAATTATAAATACATGAAAAAACTTATATATTTAATCATTAAAATTGATGTTAGTTTTTTTAGTTGTATCGAAAAGCATAATTACCAAGACGTTTGAGTTTTTTAATAGATTTTTTTTTTTACTTTTCAATTTTTTTAAAGACTATTTTATTTTTATTTTTTTGACTTATTAACTATTTTAATAAAAAAAAATTAATGTCAAACAAGATCTTAGAATTCAATTTATTTATTTATTTTTTTACATTTACAATCTCTACTTGCTTTCGTTATGTTTCTATGTACATTGTTTTCAACTGTTTTCTTTTTTCACTCATTCTTGCCCATAAAACAATGTGTAAATCAAACTTATTACAGAAGTTAATATATTTACAATTTATACGTGATTTTGTTAGATTATGGTCGATTACATTGAAACTAGTTTTCTTGTTTTCAATTTTTGTGAATGAGAAGTAATTCAATATAACAATAATACCACATGTCATTATTGACAGGTAATATTAATAATAAATTATTATTTCAACAAAAAATAAAATGACAAAACTTCAAATGGGGGATAGAGCCCTTCATAAGACAGTATAGATAGATACATATCCGATATTTTAATCAAGAGGTGGATTAAATAATGTTGGTATAGGTTAAATTTGGTACTTCAATAATAATTAAACATTTTGTTTGATATACACTCGTAAGTTTATTGGTATCTTCCACATCCTTTTCACATCATGGGATATATTTTTTTAAATCATATCTTTTTTGTTAGAGAATATCCAAATGTTGTCATGTCTTTCGTATTGAATGACATGTACAAGATTTTTGAGGGTTGCAGCTGTTTGTCCACGTTGCACAAAATTATATTTATAACCTTCTTTTTAATTAATATTTAAGAAGCGATAGTGTTATTAATAAGATTTTAATTTTTAAAATGTCATTTTAATAAGTTTGTCATTAATTAAAGTGAGAAAAATATATCAAAATATTAAAAATTTTAATATATTTTTCAAATATTATATATATATATATTTGTATATATATTGAGGCTGATGAATATTTATTAGGTACTGTGGTATTTTAGAAAGTTGGTAAAAAATTGACTTTTTTAGGCTATTTTCTCTTTTTTGAGTAAAAAATGTGAGAGGTGATATATCCTAAAATGAATAAAAAGTTAAAATCTGACTGTTTTTTTGCTTCCAAAAGACCCTACTCATTAACATTTTTCTTATTATGAAAGTTATGTCTGCTTAGATTTTTTTATTTTTTATATTTCATGTGAATGATAATCAGGCTTTTTTTTTTTTTTTTAATGTTATTTTTCTAAGAATATATGAAAATGAATGGTTGATCTATGTAGTTAAGGTGTTTATTTACCAACTCAATTTGAAAAATTTAGACTGTATTTGGTAGAATTCTTGAAACGTAATTTCACATTGTCATTTGAGTGGTGTATTTGGTGAGTGATTTCAAAAATTGATTTCACACCTACTTTTGAAAATATGTCTACCTGGTCATCCTCCCGAATGTCCTCCAGACGTCGGGCCGGCTGACCGGAACATTTTTTTTTTTGGCACCTATTATTTTTATATTTTAAGTAAAAAATATTTTTGAATTTTTTTTAAAATTTTTTATGAGCTTTGAATAGAATTTTGGATTGTATGTTTGGTTATGAGTTGTAAATTTTTGAATCAAATATCGTATGTCACATCACTCAATTCAAACTCATAACCAAACAAATTTTTCACACTCAAATCACAACTCTAAAACTCACAAACTCAAAATACAATTCTATTATCAAATCATAATTCTAAAATTTTACCAAACACAACCTAAATTTTTCCCAAACCAACCCTATGAACAAGAAGAAGTCCAAAAATCTCAAAGAGCTCTCTCTTACTGTTTTTTAACAGAATTGTGGTGGTTACTGTGCGAGAGACACATCATCCACTATTATACTGCAATATGTGCTTATTTCAGAATCCATTTCGATAATCTGAATCGTTCATTGTTTATAATATATTGAGTAGAACATACCTAAAAAAAATAAAATTGATTAGATATCAATAACTCTTTCATCAAATTGTATTTGTATTTAGTTTTATATTTCAAATCAAATTTGCTTTTCATTTTTTGTAAATATAAGATCAACTTAATTTTTTACAAATATATTCTACTAAACATATCTTAAAAATAAATAATTTAAATCATCAAAACAAACTCCAAAATAAATCTAAACGTCCACAACAGTAATTACCATGTCTTCCAGACAGCACCTACAGCATATCTCTTGGCCCCGTTTGTTTTCAGAGGTAGAATGGAGGAGATTCATAGTGAGGGAATTAATAGTGAGGGGATTGATAGTGAGGGGATTAAGTAAAATTGTGTTTGTTTTGATAATGGTTGTTAGTGTAGGAATTGTTAAATTATTTTTATATAAAATAATAAAACAAATAAAAAAATATAAAAAATTAAACATTAATATTTTAAAAAAAATTCTCAATATATAAAAAATAAAAAAATTTCTAATCCCCTCACTATTTTTCTAATACCATCTCTACCTCCTCCTTACCAATCCCCCTTACAAGGCCTTTACTAATACAAAGGAATTAGGAGTCCCCTCCACATCTCTCAAAACAAATACCCCATATAATAATCTCACCTCACTATCAAACTCAATCCCCTCTCTATAACCCCAAATAAACGGGGCCTATATAACAACCAACTGTTGAATGTTTATTGTCCTCATAATTGATACCATTAATAACCATGAGAGAATCATCTTCCAGCTAAGTGGTCGCTTGGTAATGATTTGTTTAGTTAACTTTTAAATTAAAATTTTTAATTTTTTTTAGTCTGGCACTTTTTTTATTTATTTGGTTTTTTTTTTTTTTTATAGTTTTTTTGACTTTTGTGATTTTAGAATGACAAATATTTTATTAATTTTTTTGACATTTTAACTTTTTTCTTTTATCTTTCCATAATTATTTAGTCCAAATAATTTGCCAAATGACCCCAAATGTCGATGAGACCCAAATCTTTTGTCCAAACCACAATCGCCAGGCACTAACAACTTCCACCAAATTCACCCCCAAAACCCCCGCAAATACAGCCCCTTGAGAATCTCTAACAACAATACCAGCACCTGCCGTCACGTTTTTTTATTTTAATTATTAGGTTCATCTATTTTTTATGTTGATGTGCGTATATTATCTACAAAATATTATATTAATGTGACAATTATAATGAAATTAATTGAGAGAATTACAACTTAGCAGACTTTTAAAAAAATATTTACAAATATATGCAAAATTTTAAAATTAAAATTATTAATATTTATAAAATTTATCACTGATATGTAATTATTTTTAAATGTGCCATTGATTTGTAATTTTTCAAATCGTTTCATTATATTTATTTTGTACAGAATTCTCAAAACGAAGTTGATTTTTTAATTTTTGTTTAATATAAACAATTTATATATTTTTAGATTCTACTCAATTATATCATAAAATATTTTTAAAAAAATTATAAAAAAAATCAAAATTTTGTTTTTTTTTTATCTTTAGTGATTTTTTTATTTTTACACTAGACAGATTTAAAAAATAACAAATTTAACGCGAATTATTTTTTAAAAAACCACTAAAACCAAAGCAATCACCCTTTTGAAGTTGAAAAATGAACACACGTGGATCGACTCACAATTGAAAAAGAGAAATGTTTTCTAGCACTAAAAATTTGAGCACTAATGCCCCTAAATTTTCATTTCTGGTAATTCTATTTTTTTTTTTTTTTTTTTTTTGCCTTGTGTTTTTTTTTATTGCCTTTTTTGGATTTTCGGGGCATTAGTGCCCCTTTTTTCGAGCTCTTAAACAAAACCCATTGAAAAAATACTCAAAAGATAGGAACACATATAAAACTAACGACACAAATGGGGAGTGTGTGGTTGCTACGCATGGAATTGGGAAATTAGCTTATTTCGGGATTTATTTTGATAATTTGAATTGTTCATATTTTAAGGTATATTTATTTATTCATCCACTCACATTTGTATTCATTTTAATATTTTAAATCACAATTATTATTTATTTTTGTAAATATAAATATGAGTGGATGAATTGGTAAATGATATCCGATTAACTTGATTTTTTGTAGGCATGTTCTACTTGATATATTCTAAAATGTGAATGGTTCGAATTATCAAAATGGGTCTCGAAATGGGCCCATTTTACCGCACAACAGTTGTTATTACGCAGGTTGCACAACAGCATTCCCAAATCCGCTGCGTATGGTCTGCAGTAGCAACCGTTGCATAGGGTTGAGTAAGGAATTTGTAAAATTCGTAATTCGATCCGGTCCAGTCTACTTCGGTAGGTTTGGATTAATTTTTTTAAATCCGTAGTTCTGTTCCGGATCGAAAATTTAAAAATCTATAATCCACGGATCGGTTTCAAATTGAATCCCACGGTTCCGGATTGAAACCGATCCAAACCGTATACAAATAACCTATATTTATATTATACACCCTCCTGCATAGTATCTTTTCTTATTCTATATAAAACCTAAATCTGAACCTAAACCTACATAGCATCTTATTTTATTGCTTTTGTTTGTTAGTTTTAGTTTTAATTTGTAATGACCTAAATACTTATAATGGAACCAATTTTCTTATAATTATTTAAATTTTAAAACAGTATATCGCTATTATGAAAAAACATGTTACTATTGTGAAACTAATATGATACTATGTTTATATTTTTATGAAATTAAAATGTTTTTTTTTTTTTTTTGTTATTTAATCATATGAATCCGTGGTCCTAAATCAATACAATTCGTGTTTAAATGGATTGGTTCGAATTGGTTCCACAATTTAAATGGATTGGATTGGTTCTAATTTTTCGAGAACAGTAGATAACGAATTGGTCTTGGTTTTACCCTAATCCAGACCATGCTCACCTCTACTGTTGCACATCTTATTGGGTCCATTTCAGGGCCTAATTTGATAATTTAAACCGTTCAAATTTTAGAAGTTATCGAGTAGAATATACTAATAAAAAATCACGTCAATCGGATATCGTTGGCCCTTTCATCAAATCACATTTGTATTTAAAAAAAACAAAAGAAGATAAATATGATTTGAGATAAAACTCAATGCAAATGTGATTTGATAAAAAGGCCAATGATATTCACTTGAGATAATTTTTTATTAATACATTCTACGTGATAACTTTTAAAATATAAATAATTTAAATTATTGAATTAAGTTCTCAAATGGGCTAATAAGGTGTGTAACTGTTCGGTTGTGTTTGGAAACTTGGGTTTGTGATTTTTTTTTGATTTTTTTTACCATAAGACAAAAGTTTTACAAAAATAAATACAAATAAAATATTAAATCGAACTCTATAATCATTTCACTTTTTCTCTCACAAATATCACATCCAATCACAAAAAAACCTAACTATCTTCTCAAACACAAAAAAAAATATCTCCAATAATATCCTATAACTAAAAAAATTTACATAAAAACTCACTTTCCAAACACCCAACTTATTAGATGGTGGTAAAGTTGCTCCTCTTGAATCGAAAAAGCAAAAAAGAAAAAGAAGGTGAAGTTGCTCTTCGAACCAAACAAGCTTTCTCACCAATTTGGCAAGGCAATACGCAATTGAATTCCAACACCCCCCATCTCATTATTTTTATTTTCGAATAATGTTATATAAATAAAATATATATATATATATATATATATAATTTTATACATAATGATATGATTTATTATGAATTTTTATTTCAAAACAAAATACAATTAAAGTTTGAATACATTTAGAATAATGACATTAGTATATCATTCTTGTTACATTTTTGTTGTTTTAAAATTATATTTTTTATTTATATTTATATATTTTTTTTGATTTGAATCATACTAAAACTTAACGAATTATAATAAAAAAAAAATCAAATATAAGTTATAATTAATACAAAGAAATTTCAAAGTGGGCCTCAACAACCAAAAAAAAAAAAAAAAATTTCTCCAACTTTTAAGGCATGTTTGATTAGTAAGATTATAGCATATGATTGAAATTATTAGTCCATAGACTCAAAATTCCATATTTGATTATAAATTTTAATAATCTGATTACATATACGGCAGATATTTAATCTAACAAAATTAGTAAATTTTTAATATTAAGAAAAGTTGGGATCATAATTTCAAGTATGAAAGGGAAAAAACAAAATGAATAAGTAATATATAATTATCTCACTAATTTAATTGGGTGACTAATTTTGTACTAATTCATGAAATTATTAATTATTTTACAATTATTTATGTTAATCAAACAAGACCTTGAGGTTATATTTGAATATTAAATTTGTAAAATTAAGTCATACGATGTATTTTTTTTTTTTTTTAATGTTTTGTTAGTTGCGAATTTAGCATTGTTGGTTTTCAAAGCATAATTGTCTTTCCAATATTTGACCATCACAGTAAAGAATAAAAAATAGTAATCAGAATAGTGTTTTTTTATTTTTTATTTTTATTTTATTTTTATAGATAGAAGTGTTTTCACTTTTAAGTTTTAAGCCCCAATAACATTTGTTAAGCGCAACTTTTTAATGTTGCGCTATTCTCCATGTTACGGTTGACAACTTACAAATGGAATAATATTAGAAATCATGAAAAAAAAATATCATGAAATATTTTATAAAGATTTCTCATCCTTTGATTAGTGTGTGTGGTGTTTTCTTGTATATATAATTTAACGGTGGAAAATCTTTCATTATTATTTTTATGATATTTTTTTCATGATACCTACCATTATTGAACACAATAAAGATAGAGCTTCAAAAGGTAATCTACGAAAGGCTTTTTGCATGTGGGTTCATTAGGGATCATTTAGGTCGGTGGATTGTGTGTTTTAGCATAAATGTCGATGTAGTAGCTGAAATCTGGGCAATGAAGGATGGTCTCAAGTTAGTAGATGTTTGGAATAATTTATAAAAGTTAAAAAGTCAAAAAATTATTAAGTTTATATTATTTGGAAGAAGTTTGTGGAGGAAATTTAGAGGGTAAAATTATTATTTTATCTTTTAAATTCAAATACCCCAAAGTTAAAAAGTCAACAAGGGTAGGATTGTCATTTTGATTTTACTATAATATTTTATTATACATCTTTTCGTAAAAAATTAAAAAATTATCCTAAACATATATATTTTTTCTCTACTTTTTTAATTAAAAAATAAAAAAATACACTTATATAAATCATCATAAACAACCTCCATGCCTTAGATAAGAACCTAGACAACTTGATATGAAACTGACACAACTCATTGAAACAACTCATATTAGGTGCAACACTCGACCCAAACCAGTTCAGCAATCTCATTGATGATTACAGGTACTTCTTGAATAGCTTCGGAGCATCAACAATTAAGGTTTTGCTTGGGAAGCCAAAAGGTAGGTTCTCTTCGTTATTTTAGTTACAAAAAATAAATAAATTTTTTAGTATAATAAGATAGAACATGATATCCAATTTATAATCATTACATTTTTTATTTTACAAAAAAATTAAAAATGTCAAAAATCCTTCCCAAATGAGACTTTTTAACTCTATGTTAAAATAGTCAAAAAAGCCAAAAAACTAAAAAGCCAACCTACTTCTCAAACGAAGGTTAAGCATATCTTTCGGAAAGTCAATTAGCTTGTTTGGTTTGGATTTTCAGGATTCACTTTTTAAAAAATTTAAATTTTTTATTTTCCATGTTTTTTTTTTTTAATTTTTACTGCATTTTTTTAATATTTTAAGCAATTTTTAAAATTTTTGGATACACCTAATATAAATACACATAAAAAGTATAATATTTGTGAAAAAATTGTAAAAAATTCACTAAATATTAAAAATATAAAAACAATACGAGAATTTAGTATGTTTTTTATATTCTTATGTATTTATTAATTTTTTAAAATATTTTTTTACAAATATTTTTTTAGATATTTATAAACAAGGTGCATCTAAAAAAGTTTTTTAAAAAAATAATTAAAATTTAAAAATATTCACTAAAAATAAAAAAATACAAAAAATAAAAAACTTGATTTTAAAATTTTAAATTTAAAAAATTAAAACCAAATACACTGAATAGTGGTACGGATTTGCTTGCAAACTTAGGAGAGGAGCTACATTTGAAATTTTCTTTTGTCAATCCCTCTCCTTCTGTTTGTAATCAATTAATTATGTAGCATTTTGAGTAGTTGGTAAAAAATTAATTTTTTAACTTTTTTGATCTATTTTATCTTTTTATTAATAAAAAATAATATGACCTAAAATAAATAATAAATAAAAAATTAACTTTTTATTTGGTTGCAAGAGCACCCCATCTGATGATGCTTACGAGGGGTCACTGCGGTGACACCTTCCCTGCTGTGCCTGCCGTGCTCCCTAAACGGCACCTTTTTTCTTTTTTTTTTAAATGTTATCACTATGTTTAAAATTTATATTTTTTATAATGGGATTTAGAGTTTAGGATTTAATTTTTTTTTTTATGGTTTAAAGTTAGGATTTAGGGTTTAATTCTTAAAATTTATTTTTTTATTTTATAGTTTAGGATTTAGGGTTTAATTCTTAAAATTTATTTTTTATTTTAAGATTTAATATTTAAGGTTTAGAGTTTAATTCTTACAATTTTTATTTTTTATTTTTTATTTTAAGGTTTAGGGTTTAGGGTTTGATTTTTAAAATCTATATTTTTTATTTTAGGATTTAGGGTTAGGTTTAATTCTTTAGAATTTAGGATTTAAGATTTAGGATTTAAGGTTTAAGATTTTCATTTTAGGGTTTAATTCTTAAAATTTATTTTTTATTTTAAGATTTAGGATTTAGGGTTTAATTATTAAATTTTTTTATTTATTTTAGGGTTTGGGATTTAGGGTTTAGGTTTAATTCTTTAGGGCTTAGGGTTTAGGGTTTTTATTTTAAGGTTTAGGGTTTAAGATTTAAAATTTGTTTTTTTGGTGATAATAAAATAAGAAGTTAATGTAATCTTAAAAAAAAAAAAAAAACGCAAAAACAGAGAATATGAAAAAAAAAAAAAAACGGTGCCGTTTAGGGAGTACGACAGGCACAGCAGGGAAGGTGTCACCGCAGTGACCCCTCATTGGGAGCATTGCTTCATAAAGTTGGTTTGTTTAGGGATCCGGCCCTTCAAAAGGGAGTCCGGATCCTCTCCAGCGGGAATTTTGGTCCGGTCCTCCGGGCGACGGTGCAGATGAAGCCACGTGGCTCTACAATAAATACATGGTTCAGATTTGTTTCTTTAAAAAAAAATTTCGAAACATACCACACTCAATCATTTCCTTTTCTCTGACCCTTCTCTCTCCCTCCTGCACGCACACATCCCACCACACTCTCTCTCCCTTCTAATAAAAAATTAAAAAAATTATTTTAATCTTTTTTATTTTATTTCATAATATATAATCTTTAATATAAAATTTAAATTTTATAACATTAATATCATTAAAAATATATCTTTAAAATGAGATTAATATTAAATAATTTAATAAAAATTTAAAATAAATAAAAATTAATTACGATGTTTAGTATGTTTTCAATTATTATTATTTTAATTTTATTTTATTAACCAAACGGATTTATAATTTTTTGTAAACGAAATAAAAATTCTATATTTGATTTACACCTATGCATAGATTGAATGACGATTATTTTCATATATGTAAAATAAAAATTTACAAAAAATTTTTTATATTTGATTTACACCTATGCATAGATTGATTTACATTTAAAATTTTTATATTTGATTTACACCTATGCATAGATTGATACATTTTTTTATATTTGATTTACATTTAAAATTTTATATTTGATTTATATTTGAAGATTATTTTTATATTTTTTATATTTGATTTACATTTAAATTTTTGTAAATTTTTATTTTACATATATGAAAATAATCTTCAAATATAAAAAATATATTTTTTATATTTTACAAAAAAAAATATAAAAAATTTAAATGTAAATCAAATATAAAAAATGTATCAATCTATGCATAGGTGTAAATCAAATATAAAAATTTTAAATGTAAATCAATCTATGCATAGGTGTAAATCAAATATAAAAAATTTTTTGTAAATTTTTATTTTACATATATGAAAATAATCGTCATTCAATCTATGCATAGGTGTAAATCAAATATAGAATTTTTTATTTCGTTTACAAAAAATTATAAATCCGTTTGGTTAATAAAATTAAATTAAAATAATAATAATTTAAAACATAACTAAACATCGTAATTAATTTTTATTATTTTAAATTTTTATTAAATATATTTAATATTAATCTCATTTTAAAGATATATTTTAATGATATTAATGTTATAAAATTTAAATTTTATATTAAAGATTATATATTATGAAATAAAATAAAAAAGATTAAAATAATTTTTTTAATTTTTTATTAGAAGAGAGAGAGAGTGTGTGGGATGTGTGCGTGCAGGAGGGAGAGAGAAGGGTCAGAGAAAAGGAATGATTGAGTGTGGTATGTTTCGAATTTTTTTTTAGAAAACAAATCTGAACCAGTATTTATTGTAGAGCCACGTGGCTTCATCTGCACCGTCGCCCGGAGGACCGGACCAAAATTCCCGCTGGAGAGGATCCGGACTCTTCAAGAGGATAGGACTTGTCCAATTTAATTATGTAGGCTTGTCAGAGGGTTTATTTTCTTCATCTAATTCATCCATTTCTTTTGATTCTACCTATAGAATCTAGATAATCCATGAAGAAAAAAAAAATTAAATTAAGTAAGTAATTTTAATCACATAATTTTATTATATATGTTTAGGGACTGGATTGTCTTTAGTCTTTGAGTGAGACAAAATCCGTCCAATTTGACTATGTAGTCTCATTACAAGGCTCATTTTGATGATTTAATCTATTTAATTCCTATAGTCTTAATATGTAAATCATTTATGATAAAAATTAAATTAATTTGATAATTATAAACACATAATTTCATTAGTTTTGATTTTAAAAATAAAAAACAAATATGAATATGAGAAGAGTAGTGTTATTTTAATAAACAATAATCAACCAACCAATTACTTCTCTTTTAGGTCTTTTTTAATTATTAATTAATTATCTTACTTACATATTATTGTGTCTAAAATGTAAACTTATATATCATTTTTATATGGAATATAACATCCATTTGTTTGAAAAAACAGGTAGTGAAATCATATAAGTACGATATGTAACGTTTTTTACATATAATTTATACCTAAAGACTTTAAAAATAACATATTGATTATCAAAGTGAGCCTTTATGATTAAATTGGAATATTCCGTTTAATCAATTTTGAAAAGAAGCTTGACCCTCACTCGTGTTACGTTGTGCCATTTATTTAGCCTTAACTTGATTAGTGATTTTAAAATTTCATCATGATACAATCTTATGAGTTTAAAATATCAATTAGAAATCCTAAAAAAATAGATTGAGCAGACCATCAGACCAATTTATGCCTATACTTATCGTTAGCTTCAAGCTATTTAAATTTCTCATAAGCTTAGACATGTTAAATTTAAGATATATGAGTTTGACACTAACCCGGTTTATTAATTGTTCACATTATTGTGTCGTGTAACTTTCTTGTTCATATCAATAACTTCTTGTTAGGGAAAATCTATGTGATTCCCCACAAGTAAATCAATCAATGAGAATAAAAATTAATGCGGAAAAATTAAATCAGAAGCAACACAAGAATTTTTACGTGGTTCCCTCAATGTGAGGTACGTCCACGGGATCGAAATCCGATTCCACTATCAATCAAATAAGTTCCAAACAATTACAAACGAGACACTAATGGTCTCACAAAACCACCCTTAGGTGAATTCCAAATAATCACAAATAAACAAGAGGAAAGATCTCACCAAATAGATGAACAAAATTTTCAGAACCAGAGTTGTAGAAGATCCAAAATAACGAACCAAATCAACACCGAAAACGAAGCAAAGAACCACCCAAATTAATTTCACTGTTCACACACCCAAATAATTGATTTCACCAAAGTGGAGTATGTGTAGCAGCCGTTTTCTTCTTCACCTCGGGATGAGCAAAAAACAAACCCTAAAATATTGTGAATTTAGGGTTTATTATCAAATCTTAGTTATTTCCAAATTGGATTGGGTCTCCATAAATTAAATATAATATATAAAAATATATTATAATTAATACTAAACCATATTAAACTCTTTTTCCAAAACCAATTGGGTTCCACACTCCAATAAGGAGGTATACCCAACAATTCTCCCACTATCGACTTAGGTGGAGATATCAACCATACCCGCAAAAATTCGACACTTCAAATGTTTATCCCTCGACAAAGTCTTAGTCAACATATCCGAAATATTATCATCCGTGCGAACCTTTTCGAGTTGCAACAATTTCGAATCTAACACATCACGAATCCAATGGTATCTCACATCAATGTGTTTCGATCTCGAATGAAAAGTAGAATTTTTACTCAAGTAAATAGCACTTTGACTATCACAATAAAGCACATACTTTTCTTGCTTCAAACCCAATTCTTGTAAAAATTTCTTCAACCATAACTCTTTTTTGCAAGCTTCTGTAATGGCAATAAATTCAGCTTTGGTAGTTGAGAGAGCAACACATTTTTGTAATTTAGATTGCCATGCCACAGCTCCCCCTGCAAAAGTCATCAAATACCCCGAAGTAGATTTCCTAGAATCAATATCACTGGCCATGTCAGAATCTGTGAACCCATCAAGCACCGGCTTACCATCTCCAAAACACAAACATACCTTCGAAGTCCCTCGAAGATACCTTAGAATCCATTTTACCGCTGCCCAATGTTCTTTACCCGGATTAGAGAGAAACCGACTCCACTCACCACACAACGGCGTGAGCAATATCCGGCCTTGTACAAACCATGGTGTACATCAAAGAACCAACTGCTGAAGCATAAGAAACTTTCAACATCTCTTCTTTATCTTTCTCACTTGTAGGACATTGATTCAAACTAAGCTTGAAGTGACCCGCAAGTGGACAACCAACCGGCTTTGTTTTATTCATGTTGAACCTCTCAAGAGCTTTCTCAATGTAGCTTTCTTGAGACAACCAAATCAGCCCCTCTTTGCGATCACGAACAATTTTCATACCAACTATTTGCTTTGCCGGTCCCAAATCTTTCATAGCAAAAGACTTGCTCAACTCCAATTTCAACCTGTTTATCGTGGTGGAATCTTGACCCACAATTAACATGTCATCAACATAAAGCAAAAGAATAATAAATTTACCATCTGAGAAATTTTTCACAAACACACAATGGTCCGAAGTGGTTTTAGAAAAACCATTATTCATCATGAAAGAGTGAAATTTTTTGTACCATTGCCGCGAGGCTTTCTTGAGGCCATACAAACTTTTCTTCAATTTGCAAACAAATTTCTCTTTCCCTTTCTCCACAAAACATTCCGGTTGCTCTATGTAAATTTCTTCTTCAAGATCACCGTGAAGAAATGCGATCTTCACATCAAGTTGCTCAACTTCAAGGTTCATACATGCAGCCATGCCAAGTACAACCCGAATAGAAGACATCTTCACAACCGGCGAGAAAATCTCATCAAAGTCAATGCCTTTCTTTTGCCCAAAGCCTTTCACAACAAGACGTGCCTTGTACCTCAGATTCTTGCCATCATTCTTCAATTTGAAAACCCACTTATTTTTCAAAATTTTCCTCCCCTTAGGCAACTTCACTAAATCATAAGTCTGGTTTTCAAGCAAGGAATTCATCTCCTCGTCCATGGCCTTTTTCCAATCACCTTTCTTTGCATGCTCAATTGCTTCTTGGTAGCTCTCAGGCTCCCCTTGATCAGAAATCAACACAAATTCATTGGGAGGATACTTTCTTGAAGCTTGTCGGTCTCTTGTAGATTTCCTTAACTCAAGTTGTGGTGGCGGTTCTTGAGTTGGATGCTCTTCCTTAATTTCTGACTCAACTTCATTAGGATTAGCATCATCCTCTACATCTTCAATAGGTGGCTGCACATCTCCCCCATTTTCAGCATCCACCGAAAATGAAGGAGATGGATCCATGTCAATGAGATCACTAGTTTTTGGCTCCGGTTGATCACCTTTGACAAAGTCTTCAATTGTTTGGTTTTCAAGAAACACAACATCACGGCTTCGAATGATTTTCTTATCGACCGGATCCCATAATCTATAGCCAAATTCATCACGCCCATAGCCAAGAAAAATGCATTGTCTTGACTTACTATCAAGCTTGGACCTCTCATCTTTTGGAATGTGAACAAAAGCTCGGCAACCAAATACTCTCAAGTGCTCATAAGACACATATTACCGGTCCAAACTCTTTCAGGAACATCACCATTCAAAGGATATGAATGAGACAAATTGATCACGTCAACCGCTGTCTTCAATGCCTCACCCCAAAAGGATCTTGGCAATTTAGCTTGTGAAAGCAAACACATTGTTCTTTCCACAATGGTGCGGTTCATCCTCTCGGCAACTCCATTTTGTTGAGGAGTCTTCTTAACTGTCTTTTGATGCCGAATACCTTGGTTGCCACAATACTCATCAAATGGCCCAATGTATTCACCACCTTTGTCTGATCGGATGCACTTCAATTTCTGCCCTGTTTCTCTTTCAACCATGGCCTGAAAATGTTAAATACTTCTAGAACTTGATCTTTAGTTTTTAGTAGAAAAGCCCAAACTTTCCTTGAATAATCATCAATGAAAGTAACAAAATAAAGTGCACCACTATGTGTTCTAACTTTCAAAGGACCACAAACATCCGAATGAATCAACTCCAAAACATTTTCTTTTCTAGATGCAACATTTTATGAAAAGAAACTCTATGTTGTTTACCCGCCAAACAATGAGCACAAGTTTTGAGATGTGTACCTTTCAAACCGAGTAGAAGCTCTTTCTTGAACAATACTTGCAGCCCCTTTTCACTCATGTGGCCAAGCTGCTTGTGCCACAATTCGGTAGAAGTATCATCTTCAAGTGCATTGACAACATCTTTACAAATTTTTCCTTGTATCGAATAAAGTGTATAAGTCTTCTTGCACTTAGCCACCACCAAAGAACCCTTTGTAAGCTTCCATATTCCATCACCAAATTTGTTGTTGAAGACTTCATCATCTAGCTTCCCAGTAGAGATCAAATTGAGGCGAATGTCGGGAACATACCTCACATCTTTAAGCAACAACTTGCAGCCCAAATTTGTTTCTAAGCAAACATCACCCATGCCAATAATCTTGGACAAACCTTCATTACCCATTCAAGCAGAACCATAATCTCCTTTGGTGTAGATAGTGAAGAAATCAACTCGAGAAGTCACATGAAAATAAGCACCGGAATCAATCACCCAATTGCTCTCTTGGCCCACAAAATTGATACAATCATCTTCACAAACGACCATGAGATCATCGGTAGTAACTGCCGTGTGTCTTCTTACTTCTTATCCACACTTTTGTCACGCCTTTTCTCTTTGTTCTTGAGCTTTCGGCATTCTCGCTTCATATGCCCTTTCTCATGGCAATAATGGCACTCAATGTCTTTCTTTGAAAAAGAACCATCTCTTGATTTGTCACGGCTTTGATCACGACCATGAGGAGTCTTACTCCTCTCCCTTGTTTTGCTTCGGCTTTTCACAACAAATGCCTCCGAATGAGAGGAACCCGCTGATTTTCTTCTAGTTTCTTCATTCAACAAGCTACTAGTGACTTGGCCCATTGTGACAACTCCATCAAGTGCCGAATTACTAACCGTCACAACCAAAGTCTCCAAACTTTCGGGCAAAGAACTAAGTAGCATCAAAACCTGCAACTCATCATCAAAAATAATTTTTATAGAAGCAAGTTGGTTAACAATACTCTTTATTTCATTCAGATGTTCCGGAATAGGGCTGCCCTCTTTGTATTTTAAATTAACCAACTTACGAAACAGAAAGGCTTTATTTGTGGCTGATTTTCTATTATAAAGACTCTCTAATTTTTTCCATAAATCATGTGCCGAAGTTTCAGTAGCAACATGATGAAACACACTGTCATCAATCCATTGACGGATAACACCAACGGCTTTTCGATTAAGCCTCTTCCACTCATCATCTTTCATACCTTTGGGTTTGCCACTATCACCCTCAATAGGTCCATACAAATCTTTACAAAATAATAGGTCCTCCATTTTAGTTTTCCAAGTTACCCAATTGCTTCCATTGAAGCTAGACATACGACCCACATTCCCCTCCATTGATTTACACAAATAAATAGACCCAAATAAACCGTAAGCTCTGATACCAATTGTTAGGGAAAATCTATGTGATTCCCCACAAGTAAATCAATCAATGGGAATAAAAACTAATGCGAAAAAATTAAATTAGAAGCAACACAAGAATTTTTACGTGGTTCCCTCAATGTGAGGTACGTCCACGGGATCGAAATCCGATTCCACTATCAACCAAATAAGTTCCAAACAATTACAAACGAGACACTAATGGTCTCACAAAACCACCCTTAGGTAAATTCCAAATAATCACAAATAAATAAGAGGAAAAACCTCACCAAATAGATGAACAAAAATCTTCAGAACCAGAGTTGTAGAAGATCCAAAATAACGAACCAAATCAACACTGAAAACGAAACAAAGAATCACCCAAATTAATTCCACTGTTCACACACCCAAATAATTGATTTCACCAAAGTGGAGAATGTGTAGCAGCCGTTTTCTTCACCTCGGGATGAGCAAAAAACAAACTCTAAAATATTGTGAATCTAGGACTTATTATAAAACCTTAGTTGTTTCCAAATTGGATTTGTTCTCCATAAGTTAAATATAATATATAAAAATATATTATAATTAATACTAAACCAAATTAAACTCTTGTTCCAAAATTAATTGGGTCCCACACTCCAATAAAGAGGTATATCCAACATTTCTTACTTGGTTCGTGCTGTATTAAGTTATCATGTCAAAAAATTCAACCCTTAACTTCAATAATTCAACTCTCCCATATATGTGGTATTTCTTTTTCTTTTTTCTTTTTTTTTTTCTTTTTTTTTTGTATTTGTTAAGTTTCTTGAATACTTATGACTACGTATTGATTTTCATTTATAGTTGATTCTTTAATTTGTAATTTATCTCTTATCAATTAACTATAAATAATATTTTAAAAAAACATAGATATTAATACAAAGATTAGTTAACAGAGTTTGTGGGGGCAAAACCCCTATTAACAGAGTTATCTCCTTAGATATTTGTTACTTATATAACCACTAAGTAATAATACTTTGCCTAATCCATATTTAACTTTAGATATTTGTCAAATTCATATTGAACTTTTTTCAATCATAGTCTTATCGTCCTTTCCAATTGGCATGAGATTCTGTCTCATTGAACAAGAAAAGTGCCTGGTTTGGTTTGATTTTTAATTTTTTTTCAAAAATTAAAAATTAATTAGGTGAAAAAATAACAAATATTTATCATTTTAACATTATTTATGTTTTGGGATGCCAATTTTTTAAATTTTTTTTAATGTTTTTTTAATTAAATTATTTTTTATTTTTAAAAAAATCTCAAAAACTTTCTGAAAAAGAAACCAAACAACTCCCATGCATTTAATTAGCACGTTAGTTGTATGATTCAAAATCAAAACAAATAGCGAAATGATGATTATACTGTGTGTGCCTCAGATCATTTGTGATTTGTAAGAGACATGATTTAACAAGCCGTGGAAAGATTTGTTACACTAATTGCTTAAAATAATTATAAAAAAAATGTCAAGTCTGCACACTTTTCCTCTGCATAGTATTTTAATCAATTTGACAGTACAAAAGAGATGGAAAAAAAAAAAAATTAAAACTATTATATACAAGTGATTAATTCGGCTCTTTATCATAGTCACAATGTTTCTTTTTCTTATTTCTTTTAAATATGAATTAGTTGGAGAAATTATAAATACGATGATAATTATAATAACAATCTAGTCATGCAATTATGAAAGAAAAAGTAACGCAAGTATTTAACGAATTCAGCAAATCTAAAAAAATATATATAAGAAGGATCCAAGTAAATACAATAATAAAAATATCCACATATACACGCCGTTTGTTTTGTTGATAAATGTTCTTGAAAACGTGTTTCATAAAATGAAAAATATTTTTGTGATAAAAAAGCAAACAAACAAGCAATAACCACTGCTACCAACTTATTAATTTGAATTCGCTTAAGCAAAGCCTTGGCTTTTTGACAAGCTTGAGTGTCAATTGTAACATGAACAATAAGCTTATTAGACTATTTATGTTCTTTAATTCATTATACATATGGTGTGTGCATATGTGCATGTATCTTAATGTGTATATCAAGAAATAGGTTTCTCTCTAGTTTATAAAGTGAATTAGATCATATTGTTGGGCTTGTGAGGCTCATTATGATCCTGTTTCAATGATCCGAACCGTGCAATATGTAGAACTTGTCGAATACTTCATTCATACAAAATATCACGTTGATTGGATATCGATAACCTCTTGATTTGAACAAATTTTTGTTAACAATTTATTTTTAAAATCACATTTACCATTGATAAAAATGTGTTTCAATTAAGGGACTATCGATATTCGATCAAAGTAATTTTTTATAAAAATGAAATATTCAACGAGCTTTATATATTGGGGTGTTTTGGGAAGTTGGTAAAAAGCTGGCTTTTAGCTTTTTACAAAGCTTTTTGGCTTTTTTGGAAGTGATTTGGGAAGTTGGTAAAAAGTTGGCTTTTTTGATTTTTGGTTTAATATTTTTTAAAAGTGTCACATCACTCTAAAATGACTAAAATATCCTTACTTTTTTATTTTTAAATTAATTAACTAAAATATTCTAAATGGTAGTTTGGTAAATTAAGTGCTGCGTTTTTGGTTGTTCCCAAATGCTCCTATTGGCGTTTTTGGCTTGTTCACATTTTCCTTCACAAGCCAAAAACATGGCGTTTTTGGCTTGTTCCCAAAATGCCACATTAAATAATTCAAGTTATTAAAATATGATCCGTGATTCATGAATCCAACAATACGATTTAGTCCGTGTTGTGGACATGAAGATATAGAACACCACTTTAATCAAATGTTGATTTGCATTCCCATACCGAGAGGTCACTCTCCTTAATCTCATTAAATATTTGGTTGACAAAGAGTTGTACAATCAACGCTAACAACTAAGCTTATACCTAATTGATTGAAATCACCCTTTCTACAATTTAAATTGTTGAAGAATTTTTTTTTGAAACACATCCAGCTGTCGTTGAGTTTAAAGATATTGAATGATATTCTGATTTTTTTTTTAAAAAAAAAAAAGAAAAAAAAAGTTAGTTCATATATAACTGTTTTGACATTGACAATTTTTAGGTAAATTATAAATACATTTCTTGAGATTTGCATAAAGTACAGATTATTCCATGTGGTTTAAAAATTACAAATATTCTCTTGTTAGAATTTTTTATTTAACAAAATTAACTAAAAAAATAAAATTCATAATTGTTCTCTTATACAATAATAAAATTATTTAAATTATTAATTGTAACATATTTCTAACATCATTAAAAATTGTTAATTGACTTGATGATTTATTAATAAAGAGGCGATTTATTATGAAATAAAAAATCACAGGGGGTGGAATGTAATTTCTAGAAGTACAAGAGACAATTTATATTTTAATTAAACCTTAAAAGGTGTATTTATAATTTACCCACAAATTTTTTAGCTCCCATTACGTGCCATAAATGTTACTTTCAACTGTTTTTTTAATTTTGCTTTTCCTGTAATAAAAAAATTTGTAAATCAATCTATTACCATTGTGGATCATAGTTGGTTACGTTGAAAACTAATTTATACAATATGATATATAAATTATACATGTATACATAAAAAAAATTCCAACACCGTGGAAGCAAATTTTGATTGGAAGAAGAAACTTTTTTGATACAAAATAAAAAGAGAATGAAAGATGGAAGTATAATGCGATATATACTTTTTATACTAGAAGATCATTTTATATATAAAATTAAATACATATTTTTTTAAAGTACTATAGAAAACAATATCTTTCCCAGAAATAAGAGGGTTATGGCCCCTCATAATCTTCTTATAATTCCATCCATGTTTCTCTAATTCACTAACGTGTAGAATAAAAACATCAACAATGGTTAATTAACAACTCAATTTTTCATAATTCTCAGCCTTAAGAATTACAATAATTATTTAGAATAAATCTAATTCTTGAAAAAAAATAAACACTCATTCGTCTATTGACACGTGGAGCTGCTCTCCCATCTATCAGCGCAAATCCAGCTGAACACCACCTAATCAAACCGCCGGATGACATTAGCGAGAACGGGCAGCCCGGCGGCATCACCTCGGCCTCATACGACTGTGCTACGTAACGAGTCTAATAGCGCCACTCGCCGAGCTCCATTACAACCGAGCTCAGTAGCATTCTGGTACGGCTGAGCTCTAGACAGGTTAAGCCGGTCCGCAGAAGACCTTTCCCGCCGAGTTAAATGTGCGAACCATGAAACTCGGGTTAGCAGACGATCAACTCGGCTGAATGGGACCTGGGCCTCAATCGAGCAAACCAACTCTGGACAAGCCCAAGTTAGCTCGGCCCAAATACACTCGAACCTCTTTATGCCCGGCCTCTACCACGGCCCAAAGCCAGACTATGAATCTCCCTCTCAATTGCCCCTTAATTCTGTCCGCATTTGCGTCACTGGAATTACATTACAAGGCCGGGCTAGACTTTTTGCTCGGTGGTTCATTTTGCTCGGTCTAGAAACCTCAAAGTTGGCAAACAAAGTCAGCTCGTCAACTCGCTTCTTGGCGAGTAAAATCAGCTCAGTAACTTCCTGGATGAGCAGAATCAACTTGGCAAGGACCTTCAAAGTTAGCGAGGAAAGCCAGCTCAGCAACTTGATTCTTGACGAGTAAGATCAGCTCGGCAAGAAATTCCAAGGTCAGCGCGCAAGGTCGGCTCGGCGACTTGCTTCTTGGCGAGCAAGATCAGCTCGGCAAGGAACTCAAAGGTCGGCGACCAAGGTCAGCTCGGCGACTTGTTTCTTGGCGAGCAAGATCAGCTCGGCAAGGAACTCAAAGGTCGGCGAGCAAGGTCAGCTTGGTGACTTTCTTCTTGGCGAGCAAGATCAACTCGGCAAGGAACTCTAAGGTCACGAGCAAGGTCCGCTCGGCGACTTTCTTCTTCACGCGCAAGATCAGCTCGGCAAAGAACTCCAAGGTCGCGAGCAAGGTCCGCTCGGCGACTTGCTTCTTGGCGAGCAAGATCAGCTTGGCGAGGAACTCCATGGTCAGCGAGCAAGGTCAGCTCAGTGACTTGCTTCTTGACGGGCAAGATTAGCTCGGCAAAGAACTCCAAGGTCGCAAGCAAGGTCTACTCGGCGACTTGCTTCTTGGCGAGCAAGATCAGCTCGGCAAAGAACTCCAAGGTCGCGAGCAAGGTCCGCTTGGCGACTTGCTTCTTGGCAAGCAAGATTAGCTCGACAAGGAACTCCATTGTTACCGAGCAAGGTCAGCTCGGCGACTTTCTTCTTAGCGGGCAAGATCAGCTCGGCAAGGAACTCTAAGGTCGCGAGCAAGGTCCGCTCGGCAACTTGCTTCTTGGCGAGCAAGATCAGCTCGGCAAGGAACTCCAAGGTCGCAAGCCAGGTCCGCTCGGCGGCTTGCTTCTTGGCAGGCAAGATCAGCTCGGCAAGGAACTTTAAGGTCGGCGAGCAAGGTCAGCTTGGCGACTTTCTTCTTGGCGAGCAAGATCAGCTCGGTAAGGAACTCCAAGGTCGGCGAGCAAGATCAGCTCGGCAACTTGCTTCTTGGTGAGCAAGATCAGCTCGGTAAGGAACTCAAAGGTTGGCGAGCAAGGTCAGCTCGGCGCCTTGCTTCGAGCAAGATCAGCTCGGCAAATAACTCCAAGGTCGACCAGCAAGGTCCGCTCGGCGACTTTCTTCTTGGCGAGCAAGATCAGTTCGGCAAGGAATTCTAAAGTTGATTAAAACCATCAACAACCTATTGCCGAGTAAAATTCATCGGATAAGGAATTCCAGAGTTGATAAAATCATCAACAAACCTTTTGCCGAGCAAAATCCGTCCGGCAAGGAATTCCAAAATTGATCAAAACCATCAACAAACCTCTTGCGAAGCAAAATCCGCCCTGCAAGGAATTTTGATATTTCCGTCAAAATGATTGTTAGTTGCCCCTTGAACTGCACTAAATCTGCTTGGCGAGGCAAAAATACAACAATTCTCAAGAAAATGGTCTACTTGTTTCATTGTGCCAATGGCAAAAAAGGTTACAAAAATAGAACTAAGAACAAAACTTTAGATTGGTAGAGTTCGATGTTCTGAAAATGGATCGGCCATTTACATTCCACAAGTTTTATACCCCTTTTCCTTGGCCTTCTTATAGACGTCTTCCAAAAACTGAACTCTCTATATCTCTTCCATGGTGGTTTGCATGGCCATCATCTTAGCCGACTGCGTGAACCTTTCGCACTACTCTCTTATTCTCTACTACCGGACTTGTCGTCACGGTAGCTGCGGCTGCATCGTCTTCGACTCGGATGTGCTCATTAATGTGTTGCATGAGAAATTCCATGGTTGACGGTTGATTCATTGTGAGCGAGTCTCTTAGTCGATGTCCAACTGGAAGGTCGCGCTTATACTGAGTGATTGCAAGGTTGGTCGGGCAATCAAGGATCTCGTTAAAAGTCTCCTAATACTTAGTGTTATACACCTTCAAAGAGTCGCTTGGCTCCATTTTCACTCTCAAGAGATGGTCAATTTCCTTGGGCATTTTAGCATTTGTCTTAAATCTGGAGACAAATGCCTCTGTCAACTGTTGCCACCCTCTATGCTCTTCTCCGGCAGCCTCTCGAACCATTTTAGGCCCAACTCACCCAAACTCGATGGAAAAACATGGCACATGAGCGCATCGTTTCGCCTGTACCCAGCCATAACCTGTCGGAAATGGCTTACGTGCATATATGGATCAGTCTTTCCGTCATAGAACGTGAACTTTGGTTGATGAAACCCGGGGGGGAGTGGTGTGTTCTTGATTTCTACGAAAAAAGGGGTGGCGCTCAGCCTTGCGAACTCTCTGTCTAGTGGCGCGTGTGCCGCTAAACGTGGTTGTGGCATGGTGACCTTTTCATTAGCTTGCCCTATAGGGACCAAACGCTACAGTGCAGGCACCTTCTGCGCCTCCTGCCGGTCAGCGCGCTCCTCCAACACATCCCTCAAGTCTTTCGAACGGTCGGAGCAAGAAAATCTCAACGTCGTCATCGGGCGTGAGCGGTGGTAACTGCTGTCTTGCGTGCGAGATATCATCGCCGGCGCAACGTAGTCTCCAGCTCTGAAGCTTCTCATGACGGAGAGTGAAGGGGTGCAACGTCTATTAAGATTGTCGGAACGGCGAGAATGGGCGTGCTCACTGTGGTTTCCCACTCCAGCGACGCCTTTTCCCTTCATCTAGCATCTCATGGCCTCCATCTCCGTCGCCATTTTCTTAATGATGGTATCTTGGTCTCTCAGCATGTCTTCCAAGTGTTGAGTGTGTGAATCTCGCCGTCGGCGATGCTCTTTTGGAATGACAGAGCGCCCAAAACTCCTTGCATGCTTATCTCGCACATCCCTGGGAAGTCCTTGTGCGGAGGTCTCCAAATCAGCCATCGTCGGAATGGCGGACAGGCCATCTCTGCGCTAAACAGACTCTGGCGTGATGCCGTCGATGGCGAACAATGGAATGTCGTCGTGGTTCGCCATAAAAGATGACCGGAGAAGCTTGGAGGACAAGGTTTTGTTTGTCAACTTCCCACAGACAGCGTGTCACGAACCAAACCGCCCATATAGGTTTAGTACCGTAACCGGCCAGTAATCCGAGATTACCGAAGGCCTACTTAACAGTGAAACAGTAATACAGAGTACAGGGGCTGGCGAAAGCCAAAACAGTAATTAAAAGATGTCCAATAAGCTGTGACAGTCTGTATGCAAAAAGACTTTTCTTAACATATATACATCCAGAACAAAACAGTATTTACATACATATACAATCATTCAGGACAGGGACCCAATCCCTATTAGAACAGTACGGTACAAAAACATTCAGTCTATACAGATCATAAACAAACAGAGCCAAAAGGGGAAATCTAAAACACCCCAAGCAGCCTCAGCTTGAACAGCCTTGGAACCTCAAAGTGAGGCACAAAGGTTGGCTTGACAAAACTGGAGTTTACCCCGACGCTCTTAGTAACGGTCCGGTGCCTGTACACCTACATATATATATAAGCAGTGAGCTAAAGCCCAGTGAATAACATAATGCGTAAAGAGGTTAAGAATGAATGTCCTTTCAGTATTGAAAACAGTCAGTTATAACAGTATATCAGTCATTCAGTTTGTGGCTCATATTTGATGCCATAACAGTCATTCAGAAACGATAATAGTCATATGTGGTACATCAAATAGTAAAACAGTACAGTAGGTCTTAACAGACCGAACAGTCAGTTGATGGCCATCATATCAGTAAACAGTAATGGTTCCAACATGGGAACTAACAGAGATCTCTGTGATAGTAGCAGTACAGTACAGTAACGGTAGGTTGCTAAGGATGCCACAATACGGTTCACAATTAGGACATCATTCATTTAGTAACAGTATCATTTCAGAAAACAATACAGTTCAATTGTTCAGAAGATAATCATTTTTGAACATATCTTTACAACATTGTTACTCACAGAGCACTGGGCTATAAGCAGCTAGAGCATCCTCGGTTGCCAACCCTACACAGTTACAGAACGAACACACACTAAGCTACACAGTTAGGAAATAATAACTTAATCCCTAATTTGCTTCGGTGTGTTTCTACATCAATATCCTTATTAAGATGCCTTAAACTAGGCCTAGGAATGCCTAGGATGGAATAAGGATGCAAAGATGCACTTTAAAAACATTTTCAGAATTTTCAGAAAACAGAGGTCCAGCTCGAGCGTGGCTTTCCCCGCTCGAGCGTACATGGAGACAAAGGTTCCCTGCTCGAGCGGACTGTAAAACATGGCAAAAGTACTGGATGCACGAATTTCACGCTCGAGCGCCACTTTCCTCGCTCGAGCGTGAGTCCAAATTTTGGAAATTCCAAATTTGAACCTCAAGCTCAAAACCAAGTTTCAATGCACCAAATTCGATCCTCTTGGGTTAATTTTCTGGAAAACACTTGTAAACTCATAATATAACATGTTTCAAAGCTCAATTTGAGAAATCAAAGCCCAAAGGTAGTTCAATTAAACACAATTTCAAACCAATCTCATGAACATGATGTAAAACATAACATGCATGAATTTAAACCAATTCAAAGCTTTAATCACTTGCTCAGATGAGCCAATCCTTTCAAAAACATGAGGAATTCATGAACTAGAACTATAATATGAACATGCATGTACAATTTCATGGAAAAAAAATCCACAAAACTCAAGAATGGCAACATGCATGCATGAATTCCTACTCAATTCAATGTATTAAGCTAATTTTGACTCCAATCTTCAATATAACAAGAATCAAGCAAGAACGAACTCAAAGACAAGTTTAAGAAGGTGGATTTTCTACCTTAGACCTTGATTATCAAGTGTACGAAGCTCAATTATGAAATCAACCTTCAATCTCTTTAATTCACCAAGCAAATCACAAGATGGAACTCAAATTCTCTCACTCTCTCCCTCTCTTCTCTCTTTGTTGGTTAAGGGTCTCAAAATGAGATGATCCAAATGATGCCAAGATGAAATAAACCAAGCCTCAAAATGTTTGGTGTAGTGGTCCACTAATAGGGCAAGGTTGTAAATAATGCAACTTGTGGGATAAAGCTTATTTTAATCTAATTAAATCATATCAAATCACATTTCAGATAAATACACCATAAAATCACATTAATTCTAATTAGCAAAAAACATCAATCAATTTCAGATTCGGCCGCCGATAAGGCCTTCAATTTGCAGTTTAAAGCATGAAACATGAACAGATAATTTAACAGTAACAGATAGAAATGCAAATAACACAATATATTCATGCAATTAATTCGGAATTTCAGTCTAATCAGTTACTTATCCAGTTTAGTCACAGTTTAGCAGTAAGTAGTGGTCTTATCAGTAAACAGTAGTGAGGTTGTCACAGTCTTCCCTCCTTATAAAGAGTTTGGTCCTCCAAACTCGAATTACCTTCATTCTGGAAGAAAACAGGATTCAGTGGGAACAATTCAGGATATCTCTTGGCCATGTTATCTTCCCTTTCCCAAGTGGCATACACGCCACCATGGTTTTGCCAATCAACTTTCACTAACGAATCTCTTTGTTTCTCAACTTCTTGATCCGTCTGTTCACAATCGAATAGGCCGTCCTCATAGGTGTAGTCATCACTTAGCACTACACGGGTAGGCTCAATCACATGGAAGGTATCCCGAAGATAATCCTCAACATTGAAATATGAAGACATTATGCATATGCTCCATTTCAGGAGGAAACGCTACTTGATACGCCAACATTGAATCTCTTTCTCAACTTCTTGATCCGTCTGTTCACAATCTGAATAGGCCGTTCCTCATAGGTGTAGTCATCACTAGCACTACACGGTAGGCTCAATCACATGGAAGGTATCCCGAAGATAATCCCTCAACATTGAAATATGGAAGACATTATGCATATGCTCCATTTCAGGAGGAAGCGCTACTTGATACGCCACCGGATTGATTTTCTCAATAATCTCATACGGTCTGACACACTTCGGCGCTAGCTTACCCTTGACTCCAAAACGGGTCTGGCCTTTCATCAGTGTCACTTTAACAAAAACATGATCACCTACTTCGTACTCTCTGTCTCGTCTTTTGACATCCGCATAACTTTTCTGTCGACTTTGTGCAGTTTTCAGTCTCTGTTGAATAGTTTCACCTTTTCGGTAGTTTCATGTACAATTTCGGGCCCAAGCAAAGGCCCATCTCCAACTTTTGCCCAGCAAATCGGAGATCTACATTTTCTGCCATACAAAGCCTCGAAAGGCGCCATACCGATGCTTGAATGAAACTGTTGTTGTAGGCGAATTCAGCCAACGGTAAATGGCTTTCCCAACTTCCTTGGAAATCAAGAACACACATTCTCAGTAAATCCTCCAGAGTCTGGATGGTTCTTTCTGACTGACCATCTGTCTGAGGATGGTATGCACTACTCAGTCTCAGTTAGTACCAATGCCGTCTGTAAGCTTTGCCAGAATCTCGATGTAAACTTCGAGTCCTATCAGAAACAATGGCAAGGCACTCCATGCAGTCTAACAATTTCATCAATATAGATTACAGCCAATTTGTCCGCATTATAAATTGTTTTGACAGGTAAGAAATGAGCAGATTTAGTCAGTCTATCAACAATAACCCAAATTGAGTCCATACTTTTACTGGAGCGAGGTAAACCAACAATAAAATCCATAGTAATATGTTCTCATTTCCACTCGTATCGGTAAGGGTTGCAGTAAACCTACGGGTCGTTGATGTTCGGCTTTAACTTGTTGGCAATGAAGACATTTGATACAAAATCAGCAATTTCTTTCTTCATTCCCGGCCACCAGAAATTCAGTTTCAAGTCTTGATACATTTTCGTATTTCCTGAGTGGATAGACAATTTTGAATTGTGGCCTTCTTGCAGAATTCTCCTTTTCAGTTCAGAATCATTCGGTACACACAATCTTCCCTGAAATTTCAACACATTATTCTCAAATTTGAAATCCGGCTCGGTTTGGATTCCTGTTTCTCAATGATCTTCTTCAAGAAGTCATCCTGTGCTGTTTCTCTTTAATTTCCTCAATCAGTGCCGTTGAGCAGAAATGACAGCTAATGTTCCCTTGTTCACGCAAAACGATTTCAACTTCAAATCTTTCAAGGTCACAAAGCAATTCTTTCTGCCCGGTAAGTAAACAAGCTAAATTTCCAATCAATTTCCGACTCAGTGCATCGGCAACGGTGTTAGCTTTTCCTGGATGGTACAGAATTTGCAGGTCGTAGTCTTTTATCAGTTCTAACCATCTTCGCTGCCTCATGTTCAGTTCTTTCTTGTGAAGAAGTATTTCAAACTCTTGTGGTCTGTATACACTTCACATGTCGCCCCATAAAGGTAGTGACGCCAGATTTTTAATGCAAATACCACTGGGCAAGTTCCAGGTCATGGGTCGGGTAGTTCTTTTATGCGGTCTCAGTTGTCGGGAAGCATATGCAATAACTCTACCATTCTGCATTAAAACACATCCCAAACCCTTATAAGAAGCATCATTATATACAGTATAACCATCCGTACCTGAGGGTAAGGTGAGAATCGGTGCAGTCACTAGTCGAGTTTTCAATTTTTGAAAAGCTGATTCCCTCTGATCGGTCCAGTCAAATGATATCCCCTTCTGAGTCAACTGTGTCAGTGGTAGGGCAATTTTGGAGAAGTCTTTGACAAACCTCCTGTATACCCAGCTAAGCCTAGGAAACTTCGGACTTCGGTAACATTGTCGGTCTAGGCCAGTTCACTACTGCTTCAATTTTCTGTGGGTCAACTGAAATACCATCTTTACTGATTACATGTCCCAAAAACATTACATTATCAAGCCAAAATTCACATTTAGACAGTTTAGCATACAGTTTCTGTTCTCTTAGGGTCTGTAAGGAGTTCTCAAATGATGTTCATGTTCTTCCGTGTTTTTGGAATAAATCAAAATGTCATCTATAAATACAACTATAAAGTCATCAAGGTAGTTTAAAAATCCTGTTCATAAGGTCCATAAATGCAGCAGGCGCATTGGTAACTCCGAAAGGCATAACTAAGAATTCGTAATGTCCATACCTCGTTCGAAAAGCAGTCTTCTCAATGTCCCCTGTCTTGACTTTCAACTGGTGGTATCCAGATCTAAGGTCAATTTTGGAGAACACTTGGGCACCCTGTAACTGGTCAAATAAATCATCAATGCGAGGTAATGGATATTTATTTTTCACTGTTACCTTATTCAGTTCACGGTAGTCAAGTAGAGTCTCAGTGAGCCGTCTTTCTTTTTCACAAATAAGACTGGCGCACCCCACGGTGAAGTACTGGGCCTGATGAACTTCTTATCTAGCAGTTCTTGCAGTTGAACTTTCAATTCCTTCAGTTGGTAGGTGCCATTCTGTATGGAGCTTTAGATACTGGCTATGTACCCGGAATCACATCGATGGTGAACTCAATCTCCCTATCAATAAAATCCCCTGGCAGATCATCTGGGAAAACATCTGGGAATTCCCTGACTATAGGAATGCTGTTCACATTAGCTTTATCATCAGTAGGTACAGTCAATACAGAACACAGATACCCTTTACACCCTTTTCTAATCAGTTTAAAAACTTTCATGGATGAAATCAGATATGGGGGAGGTATTACTCCAACTCCATTAAAACGAATTCAGGCAGTCCAGGTGGACGGAAAACAACTTGTTTTGTTACACAGTCTATGGTGGCATGATATTTTGTTAACCAGTCCATTCCCAATATTACATCAAAATGGTCAATGTTCAATGGCAATAAATCAATATATAAATGGCATCTTCAACAATAATCTCACATGCAGGGTACATATAAGCACAAGTCATGGATCCCCCGACAGTGAAGATACAGCTAACAAGTAATTCATGGGTTCCAACGGTCTATTCAATTTTCGCGAAAAAGCATGCGACACATATGAATGTGTAGACCCCGAATCAATCAAAACATACGTATTTTGAGTACAGATTGAAAGTATACCTGACACAAGGTCTCGGTATTCTGCACGTCTCCCGTAGAGTGCAAACACTCGGCCTTGCCTCAAGGGCTCTTTTCAGTGGCTTTAGGGTTGGGTTTTGGTGCAACAGTTGATGCTGCTGTGCTAGGTGCAGCTTTACTATTGCCCTGTGAAGTGAAAGGGCAATCTTTGACCATGTGGCCCACCTTGCCACACCTATAACAAGCACCTGAAATTTTTAAGTCACAGTTTAGCAGTAAGTAGTGGTCTTATCAGTAAACAGTAGTGAGGGTTGTCACAGTCTTCCCTCCTTATAAAGAGTTTGGTCCTCCAAACTCGAATTACCTTCATTCTGGAAGAAAACAGGATTCAGTGGGAACAATTCAGGATATCTCTTGGCCATGTATCTTCCCTTTCCCAAGTGGCATACACGCCACCATGGTTTTGCCAATCAACTTTCACTAACGAGAATCTCTTTGTTTCTCAACTTCTTGATCCGTCTGTTCACAATCTGAATAGGCCGTTCCTCATAGGATGTAGTCATCACTTAGCACTACACGGGTAGGCTCAATCACATGGAAGGGATCCCGAAGATAATCCCTCAACATTGAAATATGGAAGACATTATGCATATGCTCCATTTCAGGAGGAAGCGCTACTTGATACGCCACCGGATTGATTTTCTCAATAATCTCATACGGTCCGACAACCTCGGCGCTAGCTTACCCTTGACTCCAAAACGGGTCTGGCCTTTCATCGTGTCACTTTAACAAAAACATGATCACCTACTTTGTACTCTCTGTCTCGTCTTTTGACATCCGCATAACTTTTCTGTCGACTTTGTGCAGTTTTCAGTCTCTGTTGAATAGTTTCACCTTTTCGGTAGTTTCATGTACAATTTCGGGCCCAAGCAAAGGCCCATCTCCAACTTTTGCCCAGCAAATCGGAGATCTACATTTTCTGCCATACAAAGCCTCGAAAGGCGCCATACCGATGCTTGAATGAAACTGTTGTTGTAGGCGAATTCAGCCAACGGTAAATGGCTTTCCCAACTTCCTTGGAAATCAAGAACACACATTCTCAGTAAATCCTCCAGAGTCTGGATGGTTCTTTCTGACTGACCATCTGTCTGAGGATGGTATGCACTACTCAGTCTCAGTTAGTACCCAATGCGTCTGTAAGCTTTGCCAGAATCTCGATGTAAACTTCGAGTCCTATCAGAAACAATGGCAAGGCACTCCATGCAGTCTAACAATTTCATCAATATAGATTACAGCCAATTTGTCCGCATTATAAATTGTTTTGACAGGTAAGAAATGAGCAGATTTAGTCAGTCTATCAACAATAACCCAAATTGAGTCCATACCTTTACTGGAGCGAGGTAAACCAACAATAAAATCCATAGTAATATGTTCCCATTTCCACTCCGATATCGGTAAGGGTCCAAAACTCCTTGCATGCTTGTCTCGCGCATCCCTGGGAAGTCCTTGTGCGGAGGTCTCCAAATTAGCCATCGTTGGAATGGCGGACAGGCCATCTCTGCGCCAAATAGACTCTGGCGTGATGCCGTCGATGGCGAACAACGGAATGTCGTTGTGGTTCGCCATAAAAGATGACCGGAGAAGCTTGGAGGACAAGGTTTTGTTTGTCAACTTCCCACAAACAGCATGTCACGAACCAAACCTGCCCATATAGGTTTAGTACCGTAACCGGCCAGTAATCCGAGATTACCGAAGGCCTGCTTAACAGTGAAACAGTAATACAGAGTACAGGGGCTGGCGGAAGCCAAAACAGTAATTAAAAGATGTCCAATGAGCTGTGACAGTCTGTATGCAAAAAGACTTTTCTTAACATATATACATCCAGAACAAAACAGTATTTACATACATATACAATCATTCAGGACAGGGACCCAATCCCTATTAGAACAGTACGGTACAAAAACATTCAGTCTATACAGATCATAAACAAACAGAGCCAAAAGGGGAAATCTAAAACACCCCAAGCAGCCTCAGCTTGAACAGCCCTGGAACCTCAAAGTGAGGCACAAAGGTTGGCTTGACAAAACTGGAGTTTACCCCGACGCTCCTAATAACGGTCTGGTGCCTGTACATCTACATATATATATAAGCAGTGAGCTAAAGCCCAGTGAATAACATAATGCGTAAAGAGGTTAAGAATGAATGTCCTTTCAGTATTGAAAACAGTCAGTTATAACAGTATATCAGTCATTCAGTTTGTGGCTCATATTTGATGCCATAACAGTCATTCAGAAATGATAATAGTCATATGTGGTACATCAAATAGCAAAACAGTACAGTAGGTCTTAACAGACTGAACAGTCAGTTGATGGCCATCATATTAGTAAACAGTAATGGTTCCAACATGGGAACCGACAGAGATCTCTGTGATAGTAGCAGTACAGTACAGTAACGGTAGGTTGCTAAGGATGCCACAATACAGTTCACAATTAGGACATCATTCATTCAGTAACAGTATCATTTCAGAAAACAATACAGTTCAATTGTTTAGAAGATAATCATTTTTGAACATATCTTTACAACATTGTTACTCACAGAGCACTGAGCTATAAGCAGCTAGAGCATCCTCGGTTGCCAACCCTACACAGTTACAGAACGAACACACACTAAGCTACACAGTTGGGAAATAATAACTTAATCTCTAATTTGCCTTGGTGTGTTTCTATATCAATATCCTTATTAAGATGCCTTAAACTAGGCCTAGGAATGCCTAGGATGGAATGAGGATGCACAGATGCACTTTAAAAATATTTTCAAAATTTTCAGAAAACAGAGGTCCCGCTCGAGCGTGGCTTTCCTCGCTCGAGCGTACATGGAGACAAAGGTTCCCCGCTCGAGCGGATTGTAAAACATGGCAAAAGTACTGGATGCACGAATTTCACGCTCGAGCGCCACTTTCCTCGCTCGAGCGTGAGTCCAAATTTTGGAAATTCCAAATTTGAACCTCAAGCTCAAAACCAAGTTTCAATGCACCAAATTCGATCCTCTTGGGCTAATTTTCTGGAAAACACTTGTAAACTCATAGTATAACATGTTTCAAAGCTCAATTTGAGAAATCAAAGCCCAAGGGTAGTTCAATTAAACACAATTTCAAACCAATCTCATGAACATGATGTAAAACATAACATGCATGAATTTAAACCAATTCAAAGCTTTAATCACTTGCTCAGATGAGCCAATCCTTTCAAAAACATGAGGAATTCATGAACTAGAACTATAATATGAACATGCATGTACAATTTCATGGAAAAAAATCCTCAAAACTCAAGAATGGCAACATGCATGCATGAATTCCTACTCAATTCAATGTATTAAGCTAATTTTGACTCCAATCTTCAATATAACAAGAATCAAGCAAGAACGAACTCAAAGACAAGTTTAAGAAGGTGGATTTTCTACCTTAGACCTTGATTATCAAGTGTAGGAAGCTCAACTATGAAATCAACCTTCAATCTCTTTAATTCACCAAGCAAATCACAAGATGGAACTCAAATTCTCTCCCTCTCTCCCTCTCTTCTCTCTTTGCCGGTTAAGGGTCTCAAAATGAGATGATCCAAATGATGCCAAGATGAAATAAACCAAGCCTCAAAATGTTTGGTGTAGTGGTCCACTAATAGGGCAAGGTTGTAAATAATGCAACTTGTGGGATAAAGCTTATTTTAATCTAATTAAATCATACCAAATCACATTTCAGATAAATACACCATAAAATCACATTAATTCTAATTAGCACAAAACATCAATCAATTTTAGATTCGGATGCCGATAAGGCCTTCAATTTGCAGTTTAAAGCATGAAACATGAACAGATAATTTAACAGTCAACAGATAGAAATGCAAATAACACAATATATTCATGCAATTAATTCGAAATTTCAGTCTAATCAGTTACTTATCCAGTTTAGTCACAGTTTAGCAGTAAGTAGTGGTCTTATCAGTAAACAGTAGTGAGGGTTGTCACAGTCTTCCCTCCTTATAAAGAGTTTGGTCCTCCAAACTCGAATTACCTTCATTCTGGAAGAAAACAGGATTCAGTGGGAACAATTCAGGATATCTCTTGGCCATGTCATCTTCCCTTTCCCAAGTGGCATACACGCCACCATGGTTTTGCCAATCAACTTTCACTAACGAAATCTCTTTGTTTCTCAACTTCTTGATCCCTCTGTTCACAATCTGAATAGGCCGTTCCTCATAGATGTAGTCATCACTTAGCACTACACGGGTAGGCTCAATCACATGGAAGGGATCCCGAAGATAATCCCTCAACATTGAAATATGGAAGACATTATGCATATGCTCCATTTCAGGAGGAAGCGCTACTTGATACGCCACCGGATTGATTTTCTTAATAATCTCATACGGTCCGACACACCTCGGCGCTAGTTTACCCTTGACTCCAAAACGGGTCTGGCCTTTCATCGGTGTCACTTTAACAAAAACATGATCACCTGCTTTGTACTTTCTGTCTCGTCTTTTGACATCCGCATAACTTTTCTGTCGACTTTGTGCAGTTTTCAGTCTCTGTTGAATCAGTTTCACCTTTTCGGTAGTTTTATGTACAATTTCGGGCCCAAGCAAAGGCCCATCTCCAACTTTTGCCCAGCAAATCGGAGATCTACATTTTCTGCCATACAAAGCCTCGAAAGGCGCCATACCGATGCTTGAATGAAAGCTGTTGTTGTAGGCGAATTCAGCCAACGGTAAATGGCTTTCCCAACTTCCTTGGAAATCAAGAACACACATTCTCAGTAAATCCTCCAGAGTCTGGATGGTTCTTTCTGACTGACCATCTGTCTGTGGATGGTATGCACTACTCAGTCTCAGTTCAGTACCCAATGTCGTCTGTAAGCTTTGCCAGAATCTCGATGTAAACTTCGAGTCCCTATCAGAAACAATGGACACAGGCACTCCATGCAGTCTAACAATTTCATCAATATAGATTACAGCCAATTTGTCCGCATTATAAATTGTTTTGACAGGTAAGAAATGAGCAGATTTAGTCAGTCTATCAACAATAACCCAAATTGAGTCCATACCTTTACTGGAGCGAGGTAAACCAACAATAAAATCCATAGTAATATGTTCCCATTTCCACTCCGGTATCGGTAAGGGTTGCAGTAAACCTACGGGTCGTTGATGTTCGGCTTTAACTTGTTGGCAATGAAGACATTTCGATACAAAATCAGCAATTTCTTTCTTCATTCCCGGCCACCAGAAATTCAGTTTCAAGTCTTGATACATTTTCGTATTTCCTGGGTGGATAGACAATTTTGAATTGTGGCCTTCTTGCAGAATTCTCCTTTTCAGTTCAGAATCATTCGGTACACACAATCTTCCCTAAAATTTCAACACATTATTCTCAAATTTGAAATCCGGCCTCGGTTTGGATTCCCGTTCTTTAATGATCTTCTTCAAGAAGTCATCCTGTTGCTGTTTCTCTTTAATTTCCTCAATCAGTGCCGGTTGAGCAGAAATGACAGCTAATGTTCCACCTTGTTCACGCAAAACGATTTCAACTTCAAATCTTTCAAGGTCACAAAGCAATTCTTTCTGCCTGGTAAGTAAACAAGCTAAATTTCCAATCAATTTCCGACTCAGTGCATCGGCAACGGTGTTAGCTTTTCCTGGATGGTACAGAATTTGCAGGTCGTAGTCTTTTATCAGTTCTAACCATCTTCGCTGCCTCATGTTCAGTTCTTTCTGTGTGAAGAAGTATTTCAAACTCTTGTGGTCTGTATACACTTCACATGTCGCCCCATAAAGGTAGTGACGCCAGATTTTTAATGCAAATACCACTGTGGCAAGTTCCAGGTCATGGGTCGGGTAGTTCTTTTCATGCGGTCTCAGTTGTCGGGAAGCATATGCAATAACTCTACCATTCTGCATTAAAACACATCCCAAACCCTTATAAGAAGCATCACTATATACAGTATAACCATCCGTACCTGAGGGTAAGGTGAGAATCGGTGCAGTCACTAGTCGAGTTTTCAATTCTTGAAAAGCTGATTCCCTCTGATCGGTCCAGTCAAATGATATCCCCTTCTGAGTCAACTGTGTCAGTGGTAGGGCAATTTTGGAGAAGTCTTTGACAAACCTCCTGTAATACCCAGCTAAGCCTAGGAAACTTCGGACTTCGGTAATATTTGTCGGTCTAGACCAGTTCACTACTGCTTCAATTTTCTGTGGGTCAACTGAAATACCATCTTTACTAATTACATGTCCCAAAAACATTACATTATCAAGCCAAAATTCACATTTAGACAGTTTAGCATACAGTTTCTGTTCTCTTAGGGTCTGTAAGGCAGTTCTCAAATGATGTTCATGTTCTTCCGTGCTTTTGGAATAAATCAAAATGTCATCTATAAATACAACTATAAAGTCATCAAGGTATGGTTTAAAAATCCTGTTCATAAGGTCCATAAATGCAGCAGGCGCATTGGTAACTCCGAAAGGCATAACTAAGAATTCGTAATGTCCATACCTCGTTCGAAAAACAGTCTTCTCGATGTCCCCTGTCTTGACTTTCAACTGGTGGTATCCAGATCTAAGGTCAATTTTGGAGAACACTTGGGCACCCTGTAATTGGTCAAATAAATCATCAATGCGAGGTAATGGATATTTATTTTTCACTGTTACCTTATTCAGTTCACGGTAGTCAATGTAGAGTCTCAGTGAGCCGTCTTTCTTTTTCACAAATAAGACTGGCGCACCCCACGGTGAAGTACTGGGCCTGATGAACTTCTTATCTAGCAGTTCTTGCAGTTGAACTTTCAATTCCTTCAGTTCGGTAGGTGCCATTCTGTATGGAGCTTTAGATACTGGCTATGTACCCGGAATCACGTCGATGGTGAACTCAATCTCCCTATCAATCAAATCCCCTGGCAGATCATCTGGGAAAACATCTGGGAATTCCCTGACTATAGGAATGCTGTTCACATTAGCTTTATCATCAGTAGGTACAGTCAATACAGAACACAGATACCCTTTACATCCTTTTCTAATCAGTTTAAATACTTTCATGGATGAAATCAGATATGGGGGAGGAACTACTCCAACTCCATTAAACACGAATTCAGGCAGTCCAAGCGGACGGAAAACAACTTGTTTTGTTACACAGTCTATGGTGGCATGATATTTTGTTAACCAGTCCATTCCCAATATTACATCAAAATGGTCAATGTTCAATGGCAATAAATCAATATATAAATGCGCATGTTCAACAATAATCTCACATGCAGGGTACATATAAGCACAAGTCATGGATCCCCCGACAGGTGAAGATACAGCTAACAAGTAATTCATGGGTTCCAACGGTCTGTTCAATTTTCGCGAAAAAGCATGCGACACATATGAATGTGTAGACCCCGAATCAATCAAAACATACGTATTTTGAGTACAGATTGAAAGTATACCTGACACAACGGTCTCGGTATTCTGCACGTCTCCCGGTACGAGTGCAAACACTCGGCCTTGCCTCAAGGGCTCTTTTCTAGTGGCTTTAGGGTTGGGTTTTGGTGCAACAGTTGATGCTGCTGTGCTAGGTGCAGCTTTACTATTGCCCTGTGAAGTGGAAGGGCAATCTTTGACCATGTGGCCCACCTTGCCACAGCTATAACAAGCCCCTGAAATTTTTTAACAAACCCCTTTATGATTCTTACCACATTTAGAGCAGGGCGGTATAGAACTGTTTCCTTGACTAGAACTGTTTGTTGACCCTGTATTTTGCTTTTTGTTCAACAGATTGTTCCTGCATTTCTTGAATTTAAAGCCTCGTCTCTTACCACGCCATTCAGACGCTGGTGTTTCAGTTTGTTTCAGTGCTTCAATATTTGATTCAGCTATAATGGCCCGGTCAAGAACATCCACATACTTGTGCAATTTCAACACATTAATTCTGTCAAGTACTTCGACATTAAGGCCGCCTTCGAACTTTCTGGCTTCTTATAGTCAGTGTCCACCATATGTGGTGCATATCTGGCAAGCTCGGTGAATTTCGATTCATATTCAGCAACAGACATGGTGCCTTGTCTCAGCTGTTCAAACTCAGTCACCTTTCGATCTCGGACACACTGAGGAAAGTATTTCTCATAGAAGGACTCCTTAAACTGAGCCCAAGTCACAACTGTGTTGGTGTCACGGACCAGCATCCACCACCTTCTAGCTTTTTATTGTAAGGTGAAGGTAGCCAGTAATACTTTATGTGCTTCAGAGTACGGAAACACTTCAAATAACTTTTCTGTTTCAAGAACCCATGCTTCAGCCTTTAAGGGTTCAAGTCCTCCCTGAAAGGATAGCGGTTTCATTTTATTGAACTTTTGTGTTAGAGCAATGATATCATCATTCACATTCTGTTCCAGCTATACCGGAGGAGGTGGGGGCTGTTGGTTCTGTTGTTGCTGTTGCCTTAAGGCCTCAGTCAGTAGTTCAACAGTTCTTTCTAATCTCGCCATTCTGGCGTCAGATGATTCGGTTTCATCGGCAGTTATTGCATTATCCATTTCACTATATACAACATAATAATAATAAACATAGGAAGTTGCATACTTTAAACGTATTAACACATTAGCACATATAATCATGTTATGGTCACACACACTTTTCATGCTCATGTAATGCCCTATTCACTTTTCTAGGACATCCTATAGCTCAGTTGGACACGTGTGTGCGGTATAACTCGTGGTTTAATAACGCTCTGATACCACTCTGTCACGACCCAAACCCGCCTCTATGGGTTTAATACCATAACCGGCCAGTAATCCGAGATTACCGAAGGCCTGCTTAACAGTGAAACAGTAATACAGAGTACAGGGGCTGGCGGAAGCCAAAATAGTAATTAAAAGATGTCCAATAAGCTGTGACAGTCTGTATGCAAAAAGACTTTTCTTAACATATATACATCCAGAACAAAACAATATTTACATACATATACAATCATTCAGGACAGGGACCCAATCCCTATTAGAACAGTACAGTACAAAAACATTCAGTCTATACAGATCATAAACAAACAGAGCCAAAAGGGGAAATCTAAAACACCCCAAGCAGCCTCAGCTTGAACAGCCCTGGAACCTCAAAGTGAGGCACAAAGGTTGGCTTGACAAAACTGGAGTTTACCCCGACGCTCCTAGCAACGGTCCGGTGCCTGTACACCTACATATATATATATATATATATATAAGCAGTGAACTAAAGCCCAGTGAATAACATAATGTGTAAAGATGTTAAGAATGAATGTCCTTTCAGTATTGAAAACAGTCAGTTATAACAGTATATCGGTCATTCAGTTTGTGGCTCATATTTGATGCCATAACAGTCATTCAGAAACGATAATAGTCATATGTGGTACATCCAATAGCAAAATAGTACAGTAGGTCTTAACAGACCGAACAGTCAGTTGATGGCCATCATATTAGTAAACAGTAGTGGTTCCAACATGGGAACTGACAGAGATCTCTGTGATAGTAGCAGTACAGTACAGTAACGGTAGGTTGTTAAAGATGCCACAATACAGTTCACAATTAGGACATCATTCATTTAATAACAGTATCATTTCAGAAAACAGTACAGTTCAATTGTTCAGAACATAATCAGTTTTGAACATATCTTTACAACATTGTTACTTACAGAGCACTGGGCTATAAGCAGTTAGAGCGTCCTCGGTTGCCAACCCTACACAGTTACAGAACGAACACACACTAAGCTACACAGTTGGGAAATAATAACTTAATCCCTAATTTGTTTCGGTGTGGTTCTACATCAATATCCTTATTAAGATGCCTTAAACTAGGCCTAGGAATGTCTAGGATGGAATGAGGATGCAAAATGCACTTTAAAAACATTTTCAAAATTTTCAGAAAACAGAGGTCCCGCTTGAGCGTGGCTTTCCCCGCTCGAGCGTACATGGAGACAAAGGTCCCCCGCTCGAGCATCACCTTCCCCGCTCGAGCAGACTGTAAAACATGGCAAAAGTACTGGATGCACGAATTTCACGCTCGAGCGCCACTTTCCCCGCTCGAGCGTGAGTCCAAATTCTGGAAATTCCAGATTTGAACCTCAAGCTCAAAACCAAGTTTCAATGCACCAAATTCGATCCTCTTGGTCTAATTTTCTGGAAAACACTTGTAAACTCATAGTATAACATGTTTCAAAGCTCAATTTGAGAAATCAAAACCCAATGGTAGTTTAATTAAACACAATTTCAAACCAATCTCATGAACATAATGTAAAACATAACATGCATGAATTTAAACCAATTCAAAGCTTTAATCACTTGCTCAGATGAGCCAATCCTTTCAAAAACATGAGGAATTCATAAACTAGAACTATAATATGAACATGCATGTACAATTTCATGGAAAAAAATCCTCAAAACTCAAGAATGGCAACATGCATGCATGAATTCCTACTCAATTCAATGTATTAAGCTAATTTTGACTCCAATCTTCAATATAACAAGAATCAAGCAAGAACGAACTCAAAGACACGTTTAAGAAGGTGGATTTTCTACCTTAGATCTTGATTATCAAGTGTACGAAACTCAATTATGAAATCAACCTTCAATCTCTTTAATTCACCAAGCAAATCACAAAATGGAACTCAAATTCTCTCACTCTCTCCCTCTCTTCTCTCTTGGCCGGTTAAGGGTCTCAAAATGAGATGATCCAAATGATGCCAAGATGAAATAAACCAAGCCTCAAAATGTTTGGTGTAGTGGTCCACTAATAGGGCAAGGTTGTAAATAATGCAACTTGTGGGATAAAGCTTATTTTAATCTAATTAAATCATACCAAATCACATTTCAGATAAATACACCATAAAATCACATTAATTCTAATTAGCACAAAACATCAATCAATTTTAGATTCGGCCGCCGATAAGGCCTTCAATTTGCAGTTTAAAGCATGAAACATGAACAGATAATTTAACAGTCAACAGATAGAAATGCAAATAACACAATATATTCATGCAATTAATTCAGAATTTCAGTCTAATTAGTTACTTATCCAGTTCAGTCACAGTTTAGCAGTAAGCAATGGTCTTATCAGTAAGCAGATATTCGGTACCGCCCGTATTCCTTGCGTCTAAGCTTCGCTTCAATCTGATTAACCTGCGAGCACAACAGCAGTGAGCTACCCGGCGATGTGTTGCCGGAAAACCCCTCCGACGGTCAAGTTAGCACACACTCAGGGAAAGAGAGAAAAGAGAGAGAGGAGATATATCACAATGAGTATTTCTCTCACCAGAAGATGTTCCATCCTCAGCATGGGGGGCGCAGTCATGCTTATGTACTTTCTGCGTTCACCTCTGCACCCATTCGTTTATTGATACGTGGAGCAGCTCTCCCATCTGTCAGCGCAAATCCAGCTAAACACCACCTAATCAAACCGCCGGACGACATTAGCGAGAACGGGCAGCCCGGCGGCATCACCTCGGCCTCATACGACCGTGCTACGTAACGAGTCTAACAGCGCCACTCGCCGAGCTCCATCACAACCGAGCTTAGTAGCATTCTGGTACGGCTGAGCTCCAAACAGGTTAAGTCGGTCCGCAGAAGACCTTTCCCACCGAGTTAAATGTGCGAACCATGAAACCCGGGTTAGTAGACGTTCATCTCGACTGAATTGGACCTGTGCCTCAACCGAGCAAACCAACTCTGGAAGGGCCCAAGTTAGCTCGGCCCAAACACACTCGGACCTCTTTCTACCCGGCTTCTACCACGGCCCAAAGCCAAACTATGAATCTCACTTTCAGAAACCAATCAAATAAGAAACTAGCTAAATTAACACAATTTAAGAAATATAATAATTCTATGATTCTATACTAAATTGGAATATTCTTAAAATACTGAGATCAAAATAATTAAAATTAAAAATATAAGAATCATGAAATCTCCTCAGCCTCACATTATTTGTTTCTTTATTTTTGTGTGTGTAATGCATGTGTATATGTTTATGTGTCTTAATATATGTTGTAATCAAATGTTGGTTGAATTGATGTTCACAGAGGTATAACTGTATCTTTAATATTTGGATGACAAAGACTTTTTTGTACACTTTTGTTATTAACTAATTATTTCAATCATGCTTTCAAACAATAATGGGACTAATAATCATGAATGTTCAAGATCACTTTTAAACAATAATGGGACTAATAATCATGAATGTTCAAGATCTCTTTTAAAGATAGATGAATTTGTTTGTCTGCCACAGATAGAAATAGTAATGCTACTGCAAAACATGTTTTACGCTTCATTTTAGAAATTGATTTTTTTAATGACTTTTTGATATTTTAATTTTTTTTATCAGAGTAATGTTAAAAATTATGAAAAAAATATTATCAAATATTTTATGGAGAATCTCCACCATTAGATTACACATGCAATAAAATACCATACACAAATCAAAAGATAAAAAAATTTTATTAAATATTTTAATATATTTTTTTCAAGATCCCAATCATCACTCTCTTACTCAGTTGAAAAAGTTAATGTATGTGGGAATTGATTTTTGAGAAAATTATAATTCGGTATAATTCTAAAACAGTAATTATAATTACATGAAAAAACTTATATATTTAATCATTAAAATTGATGTTAGTTTTTTTAGTTGTATCGAAAAGCATAAATTACCTAGACGTTTGAGTTTTTTAATAGATTTTTTTTTTTACTTTTCAATTTTTTTAAAGACTATTTAGCCTCCGGCTGGCTCTTTGGCTTTTTAGTTTTTTTGGCTATATGAGCCTGGGCTCAAAAGCTTGGTTTGGGAAGGGCTCTTGGCTTTTTGACTTTTTTGACTTTTTTTGTGAGAGAAGAGTGTAATGATTATGGGGTTGGATGTGATATTTTGTCTGTTGTGGCTCATGAGCCTATTTTGTCTTTTGTGGCTCATGAGCCACTTGAGCCCTTCCCAAACGGACCCTTAATTTTTTTTAACTTTTTAACTATTTTAATAAAAAAAAATTAATGTCAAACAAGATCTTAGAATTCAATTTATTTATTTATTTATTTTTACATTTACAATCTCTACTAGCTTTCATTATGTTTCTATGTACATTGTTTTCAACTGTTTCTTTTTTCACTCATTCTTGCCCATAAAACAATGCGTAAATCAAACTTATTACAGAAGTTAATATATTTACAATTTATACGTGATTTTGTTTGATTATCGTCGATTACATTGAAACTAGTTTTTTTGTTTTCAATTTTTGTGAGTGAAAAGTAATTTAATACAACAATAATATCACGTGTCATTACCGACAGGTGATATTAATAATAAATTATTATTTCAATAAAAAATAAAATGACAAAACTTCAAATGGGGGATAGAGCCCTTCATAAGACAGTATAGATAGATACATATCCGATATTTTAATCAAGAGGTGGATTAAATAATGTTGGTATAGGTTAAATTTGGTACTTCAATAATAATTAAACATTTTGTTTGATATACACTCGTAAGTTTATTGGTATCTTCCACATCCTTTTCACATCATGGGATATATTTTTTAAAATCATATCTTTTTTGTTAGAGTATATCCAAATGTTGTCATGTCTTTCGTATTGAATGACATGTACAAGATTTTTGAGGTTAGTTGCAGCTGTTTGTCCACGTTGCACAAAATTATATTTATAACCTTCCTTTTAATTAATATTTAAGAAGCGATAGTGTTATTAATAAGATTTTAATTTTTAAAATGTCATTTTAATGAGTTTGTCATTAATTAAAGTGAAAAAATATATCAAAATATTAAAAATTTTAATATATTTTTCAAATATTATATATATATATATATATTTGTATATATATTGAGGCTGATGAATATTTATTAGGTACTGTGATATTTTAGAAAGTTGGTAAAAAAATTGACTTTTTTAGTCTATTTTTTTTTTTTGAGTAAAAAATGTGAGAGGTAATATCTCCTAAAATGAATAAAAAGCTAAAAACTGACTCTTCCCAAAAGACCCTAATCATTAACATTTTTCTTATTATGAAAGTTATGTCTGCTTAGATTTTTTTATTTTTTATATTTCATGTGTATGATTATCAGGGGATTTTTTTTTTTTTTTATGTTATTTTTCTAAGAATATATGAAAATTAATGGTTGATCTATGTAGTTAAGGCGTTTATTTATCAACTCAATTTGAAAAATTTAGGTTATGTTTGGTAGAATTCTTGAAACGTAATTTCACATCCTCATTTGAGTGCTGTATTTGGTTAGTGATTTCAAAAATTGATTTCACACCTACTTTTGAAAATATGTCTACCTGGTCATCCTCTCGAATGTCCTCCAGACGTCTGGCCGGTTGACCGGAATAGTTTTTTTTTTTTTTTTGCACCTATTATTTTTATATTTTAAGTAAAAAATATTTTTGAATATTTTTAAAAAAATTTATGAGTTTTGAATAGAATTTTGGATTGGGTGTTTGGTTATAAGTTATAAATTTTTGAATCAAATATCGTATGTCACATCACTCAATTCAAACTCAATTTAAAACTCATAGCTAAACAAATTTTTCACATTCAAATCATAACTTCAGAACTCACAAACTCAAAATACAACTATATTCTCAAATCATAATTCTAAAATTTTACCAAACATAACTTAAATTTTTCCCAAACCAACCCTGTGAACAAGAAGAAGTCCAAAAATCTCAAAGAGCTCTCTCTTACTCTTTTTTAACAGAATTGTGGCAGTTACTCTGCGAGAGACACATCAGCCACAATTATACTGCAATAAGAGCTTATTTTAGGGTCCATTTCGATAATTCGAACTGTTTACTGTTTATAATATATTGAGTAAAATATGCCTAAAAAAAATAAATTGATTAGATATTAATAACCCTTTCATCAAATTGTATTTGTATTTAGCTTTATATTTCAAATCAAATTTGCTTTTCATTTTTTGTAGATATAAGATCAACTTAATTTTTTACAAATATATTTCACTAAATATATCTTAAAAATAAATAATTTAAATTATCAAAACAAACTCCAAAATAAATCTAAACGGCCACAACAGTAATTACCATATCTCCCAGACAGCACGTACACCATATCCCTATATAACAACCAACTGTTGAAAGTTTATTGTCCTCATAATTGATACCATTAATAACCATGAGAGAATCATCTTCAAGCTAAGTGGTCGCTTGGTAATGATTTGTTTAGTTAATTTTTAAAGTTTTTTAGTCTGACACTTTTTTTTATTTATTTGGTTTTTTTTTATAGTTTTTTTGACCTTTTGATTTTAAAATGGCAAGTTTTTTATTGATTTTTTTGATATTTTAACTTCTTTTTTTTAAAATTTTTTTTTTTTTAATAATTATTTAGTCCAAGTAATTTGCCAAACAACCCCTAAATGTCAATGAGACCCAAATCTTCTGTCCAAACCACAATCGCCAGGCACTAACAACTTCCACCAAATTCACCCCCAAAACCCCCGCAAATACAGCCCCTTGAGAATTTCTGACAATAATACCAGCACTGCCGTCACGTTTTTATTTTAATTATTAGGTTCATCTATTTTTTATGTTGATGTGCGTATATTATCTACAAAATATTATATTAATGTGACAATTATAATGAAATTAATTGAGAGAATTACAACTTAGTAGACTTTTTACAAAAATATTTACAAATATATGCAAAATTTTAAAATTAAAATTATTAATATTTATAAAATTTATTACTGATATGTAATTATTTTTAAAATGTGCCATTGATGTGTAATTTTTTAAATCATTTCATTATATTTATTTTGTACAGAATTCTCAAAGCGATGTTGATTTTTTAATTTTTGTTTAATATAAAAAATTTTAATTTTCTTTAAAAATTTATATATTTTTAGGTTCTACTCAATTAGACATATCATAAAATATTTTTAAAAAAATTATAAAAAAATCAAAATTTTGTTTTTTCTTTATCTTTAGTGATTTTTTTATTTTGATTTTTTATTTTTGCACTAGACAGACTTAAAAATTAACAAATTTAACGGGAATTATTTTTTAAAAAACCACTAAAACCAAAGCAATTACCCTTTTGAAGTTGAAAAATTAGCACACGTGGATCGACTCACAATTGAAAAAATACTCAAAAAAATAGAAACACAGATAAAACTAGCGAGACAAATGGGGAGTTTGGGGTTGCTACGCATGGAATTGGGAAATGAGCTTATTTCGGAATTTATTTTGATAATTCGAATAGTTCATATTTTAAAATATATTTATTCATTCATCTATTAATATTTGTATTTATAAAAATAAATAATAATTGTGATTTAAAGTATTAAAATGAATACAAATGTGAGTTGATGAATGGGTAAACGATATCTGATTAATTTGATTTTTTGTAGGCATGTTCTACTTGATATATTTTAAAATGTGAATGGTTCAGATTATCACAATGGGCCTTGAAATGGGTCCATTTTACCGCACAACAGTTGCTATTGCGCAGGCTGCATAACAGCATCTCCAAATCCGCTGCACATGGTGTGCAGTAGCAACCGTTGCATAGGGTTGAGTAAGGAATTTGTAAAATTCGTAATTCGATCCGGTCTAGTCTAATTCGGTAGGTTTGGATTAATTTTTTTGAATCCGTGGTTCGGTTCCGGATTGAAAAATTAAAAATCTGTAATCCACGGATCGGTTCCAAATTGTACCCTATGGTTCCGGATTGAAACCGATCCGAACCGTATACAAATAACCTATATTTATATTATACATCCTCCTGCATAGTATCTTTTCTTATTCTATATAGAACTTAAATCTGAACCTAAACCCACATAGCATCTTATTTTATTGCTTTTGTTTGTTAGTTTTTAATTTTAATTTGTAATGATCTAAATACTTATAGTGGAACCAGTTTTCTTATAGTTGTTTAAATTATAAAACAGTATGTCGCTATTATGGAAAGACATGTTGCTATTGTGGAACTAATATGATGCTATGTTTATATTTTTATTAAATTAAAATGTTCTATTTTTTTTTTGTTATTTAATTATATGAATCCGTGGTCCTAAACCAATCCAATTTGTGTTTAAATGAATTGGTTCGAATTGGTTCCACAATTTAAACGGATTGGATTGGTTCAAATTTTTCGGGAACCGTAGATAACGAATTAGTCTTAGTTTTACCCAAATCCGAACAATGCTCACCCCTACTGTTGCACGTCTTATTGGGCCTATTTCAGGGCCTAATTTGATAATTTAAATCGTTCAAATTTTAGAAGTTATTGAGTAAAATATACTAGTAAAAAATCACGTCAATCGGATATCGTTGGCCCTTTCATCAAATCATATTTGTATTTAAAAAAAAAAGAAAAATAAGATAAATGTGATTTGAAATAAAACTCAATGCGAATGTGATTTGATAAAAGGGCCAATGATATCCAATTGACATAATTTTTTATTAATACATTCTACTCGATAACTTTTAAAATATAAATAATTTAAATTATCGAATTAAACTCTCAAATGGGCTAATAAGGTGTGTAACTGTTGCACACCTTATTAGAGCATCTCTAGAAGCATCTCTATTCCTCTATTTTTGTTACTATAGCTCGCTAAAAGTAGAAAATTCATCTCCAGCAACCTCGCCGGTGGCTAGTTACTTCGATTTTCAGCTACAGTACCTCGCCAGGGAAGATGAGACACTGTTTAGTAGCCTCTCAATTTTTTATTAGTTTCTTTCGAGCACTCCAAGCTTTGCTTACAATCGACGATCGACGCCGGAGGAGGAGGAAGAAGAAGCCAAAGGAGGAGGATCGACGCCGGACAACTCACGATCAATGCTGGAGGAGGATGGCCAAGCCGGAGGAGGAAAATCAACACCAGATGAGGACAATCGAGCCGGAGGAAGAGAATCGACGCTAAACGAGTCACGATCGACGACGGATGAGAACGCAACGAGGACGATCGACGCCAACCTACTCAAGATCGCAGACGAAGCTCTCTGTCTCTCCCTCTCTGTCTCTCTTTCCCTGTGCTTGTATTTATTAATATTTTAAAGGGAATAGTTAAAGTAGAGAGTGTTGGAAAAAATTGTTTAATATAGGCATATTTTGGGCCAACTTTGAGCCCAAAATTGAGTGGGCCCCGAACGTCTTTTGGGGCGGGTCCGAAGAGGTGAAGTGTTTCTTGCCGCGTGGCAAGTCACACGGTGAAGACGGTTCGTCAAAACCATTTATAAGTGAATGAGAACATGACGTCGTTTTCGGGTTCGTGGAATTGAACATTTAAAGTTTTAAATGTGGGTTTCCTTGTGAGGCTTGTCCCACATTGAAACTTTGAGAGAGTTTTGTTGAGTATATAAGCTCTAGCCTACAATACTTGGGTTGGGCCTAAAGTTTGTAGAAGGGAGGAGTTATGGACAAAGTGAACCTTAGCCCAAACCACTACACACGCGCGCACACGCCGTCGCCCCGGTTGTGAGTCGAGTCGGTTCTAATATTAATTTTTTGGACAAAATTTATTTGAATTTTTTCCTAATTTCTTGCTGGAAAAATTTAATTTAAATTTTGCACTTTTATAATTTGAATTTGAATTCAAATTTGTGCCTCCTTCAGTTCAAATTCCTTACAGAATCTACCGAATAGATTCAAACAGAAACTGCCGCAGTTACAGTTTCAACACGGCAGTAACAGATTCAAACATATGTCCAGATCTGTTTGAATTTAAATTTATATTTGTTCAATTCATTTTTGCACCTATTCGGTTCAAAATGGTACCTGTTCGGGTCAGCATTTTGTGCCTATAAATACTTGACATTTCCAGCAGCCTTGATGATCCGAAAATCAGTCTAAAAAATTCCTTTTGCTGTCCAAACTTTTATTATTGGTTCATTATTCTTCATTTTAGTTTTAGAATAAAATTTAGAGAGTTAGAACACAAGTTTGGTTCGCCGTACAAATTTATTTGGAGTGCTACTACAAATTTGTGAAGATCATTGTATCCTGAGAGATAGACGTCATTAGTCTGTAAGCACTGAAACGGGCGCGAATCTGTCTTAAGGAAAGAGTGTCACACACTCGACTTAGTCTTTTATTTTTCATTCAGTTGGATAAAATAAATTCTGTAAGTTATTTATTTTATTTATTTGTTTCAGTTTCAATTTATTTTATTTACACAGAAGATTGTTCCAACAGAGAGTGCCGTTGGAATGTGTATTGAAAAAATGATTAGCTAAACTAATGAAGTGAAACTTTGGGTAGCTAATTTAAGGATAGTTGTTGGAGATGCTCTTAGATGGTGGTAAAGTTGCTCCTCTTGAATCGAAAAAAGCAAAAAAGAAAAAGGAGGTGAAGTTGCTCTTCCAACCAAACAAGCTTTCTCACCAATTTGGCAAGGCAATTCGCAATCAAATTCCAACACCCCCATCTCATTATTTTTATTTTAGAATAATGTTATATAAATAAATATATATATATATATATATATATAATTTTTATATATAATGATATGATTTATTGTGAATTTTTATTTCAAAACAAAATACAATTAAAGTTTGAATACATTTAGAATAATGACATTAGTATATCATTCTTGTTACATTTTTGTTGTTTTAAAATTATATTTTTTATTTTTGTTTTTATTTTTATTTTTTGATTTGAATCATACTAAAACTTAACGAATTATAATAAAAAAAATCAAATATAAGTTATAATTAATACAAAGAAATTTCAAAGTGGGCCTCAACAACCAAAAAAAAAAAAAAATTTTTTCTCCAACTTTTAAGGCATGTTTGATTAGTACGATTATAGCATATGATTGGAATTATTAGTCCATAGACTCAAAATTCCATATTTGATTATAAATTTTAATAATTTGATTACATATACGGCAGATATTTAATCTAACAAAATTAGTAAATTTTTAATATTAAGAAAAGTTGGGATCATAATTTCAAGTATGAAAGGGAAAAAACAAAATGAATAAATAATATATAATTATCTCACTAATTTAATTGGGTGACTAATTTTGTACTAATTCATGAAATTATTAATTATTTTACAATTATTTATGTTAATCAAACAAGACCTTGAGGTTGTACTTGAATATTAAATTTGTAAAATTAAGTCATACGATGTATTTTTTTTTTTTTTTTTTTTAATGTTTTGTTAGTTGCGAATTTAGCATTGTTGGTTTTCAAAGCATAATTGTCTTTCCAATATTTGACCATCACAGTAAAGAATAAAAAATAGTAATCAGAATAGTGTTTTTTTTATTTTTTATTTTATTTTTATAGATAGTATGGGTGTGCTTGGTAATGTTTACGTTTTCAGTTTATATTTACAAAAATTTTATAAACTGGTTTTTGTTTATTTTTAGAAAAACATAAATACAAACGCGTTTGGTAATTGACAAAATGTTTAAAAAAATTAAAAATATAAAAAAGAGCGAAAAATGACATATGGTGGCAAGTGGCGGCAAGTGGCGGTGGAAGACGGTAGTGGAAAGTGGTGACGGTGGGTGGTGGGTAGTTGGTGGTGGTGAGTGGTGCGCGGGTGGGTGGGTGACAGTGGCGGGTGGCGGGTGGTGGGTGGTAGCGAGTGGGTGGTGGTGGCGGGTAGCAGGTGGTGGTGGTGAGTGGGTGATGGTGGCGGGTGGTAGCGAGTGGATGGTCGTGGTGCTGGTGGCGGGTGGCGGGTGGGTGGTGATGGTGGGTGGGTGGGTGACGGTGGCGGGTGGTAGCGAGTGGGTGGTGGTGGTGGTGGTGGCAGGTGGGTAGCGGATGACGGGTGGTGGCGGGTAGTGATGATGGTGAGTGGGTGGGCGGGTGACGGTGGTGGTGGTAGCGAGTGGGTAGTGGTGGTGGTGGTGGTGGTGGTGGTGGCAGGTGATGGGTGGTGGTGGCTGGTGGATGGCGCATGGCGGGTGGTGATGGGTGGTGGCGGATGGTGGTGGTGGTGGGTAGGTGGATGACGGTGGCGGGTGGTAGGTGGTAGCGAGTGGGTGGTGGTAGGTGGTGGGTGGTGGTGGCAGGTGGGTGGTGGTGGTGGCGGTGGTGGCAGGTGGGCGGTGGTGGCGGGTTGCGGTGGCGGTGGTGGTGGTGGTGGATGGTGGTGGCGGTGGATGGCAGGTGGCTGGTAGTGGTGGGTGGCTGGTGGTGGCAGGTAGCTGGTGAGTGGTGGCGGGTGGTAGTAGCGGGCGGTGGATAGTAGTGGCGGGTGGTGAGTGGTGGCGAGTGGATGGCAGGTGGGTGGTGGTGGTGGTGGTGGTGGTGGCGGCGGCGGCGGCGGTAAGGGGTGGGTAGTGGTGGCGAGTAGGTGGTGGGTGGTGGTGGGTAGTGGTGGCGGTGGTAGGTGGGGGGGTGAGTGGTGGTGGCAGGTGGTGGTGGGGGTGGGTGGTGATGGTGGAAGACGGTGGTGGAAAATGGTGGCGGGTGGTGGCTAGTATTGGGTAGTTAAAAAAAAAAAACTCAAAACTCAAAACGAAAACACATTTTTTATGTTTTCATTTTTTGGCCAAATTTATAAACTGAGACCACTGATTTATAAATTAAAAATTTTACCAAACAAGTTTTTATTTGAGTTTTTAAAATTTTTGTAAATATAAACAGAAAACTGAAAACGTAAATGTTACCAAACGGCACCTAAGTGTTTTAACTTTTAAGTTTTAAGCCCCAATAACATTTGTTAAGCGCAACTTTTTAATGTTGCGCTATTCTTCATGTTACGGTTGACAACTTACAAATGGAATAATATTAGGGGTCATAAAAAAAAAATATCATGAAATGTTTTATGAAGATTTCTTAACTTTTGATTAGTGTGTGTGGTGTTTTCTTGTATATATAATTTAACGGTGGAGAATCTTCCATTATTATTTTTATAATATTTTTTTTATGATACCTAACATTATTGAACACAATAAAGATGGAGCTTCAAAAGGTAATCTACGAAGGCTTTTGCATGTGGGTTCATTAGGGATCATTTAGGTCGGTGGATTGTGTGTTTTAGCATAAATGTCGATGTAGTAGCTGAAATCTGGGCAATGAAGGATGGTCTCAAGTTAGTAGGTGTTTGGAATAATTTATAAAAGTTAAAAAATTATTAAAAAATTAAAAAGTTTATATTATTTGGAAGAAGTTTGTGGAGGAAATTTAGAGGGTAAAATTATTATTTTATCCTTTAAATTCAAATACCCCAAAGTCAAAAAGTCAACAAGGGTAGGATTGTCATTTTGATTTTACTATAATATTTTATTATACATCTTTTCGTAAAAAAATAAAAAATTATCCTAAACATATATATTTTTTCTCTACTTTTTTAATTAAAAAATAAAAAATGCACTTATATAAATCATCCTAAACAACCTCCTTGCCTTAGATAAGAACCTAGACAACTTGATATTGGCCCTGTTTGGTAGAGCTGTGGGAAAGTGCTTATAGTTTATACCTTAACAGCTTATAACTTATAACTATGAACATAAGCTGATTTCTGACTTATAAATTAAGCTTTTCCTACCCCACTCAAAAAATAAGTTGATTTCTGACTTACAAAAAGTTATAAGCTGTATTGTTAAGGTAAACAAAACATATCAAAATAACTTAAATTAAACTAAAAACTAAAATAAGCTGAAATTAAACTGTACCAAACAGGACTATTGAAACTGATACAACTCATTGAAACAACTCATATTAGGTGCAACACTCGACCCAAACCAGCTCAACAATCTCATTGATGATTACAGGTACTTCTTGAATAGCTTCGGAGCATCAACAATTAAGGTTTTGCTTGGAAGCCAAAAGGTAGGTTTTCTTGGTTATTTTAGTTACAAAAAATAAAATAAATTTTTTAGTATAATAAGATAAAACATGATATCCAATCTATAATCATTATATTTTTTATTTTACAAAAAAATTAAAAATGTCAAAAATCTTTCCCAAACGAGACTTTTTAACTCCATGTTAAAATAGTCAAAAAAATCAAAAAACTAAAAAGCCAACCTACTTCTCAAACAAAGGTTAAGCATATCTTTCAGAAAGTCAATTAGCTTGTTTGGTTTGGATTTTCAGGATTCACTTTTTAAAAAATTTAAATTTTTTATTTTCTATTTTTTTTTTAATTTTTACTGCATTTTTTTTAATATTTTAAGCAATTTTTAAAGTTTTTGGATACACCTAATATAAATACACATAAAAAGTATAATATTTGTCAAAAAATTGTAAAAAATTCACTAAATATTAAAAATATAAAAACAATACGAGAATTTAGTATGTTTTTTATATTCTTATGTATTTATTAATTTTTTAAAATATTTTTTTACAAATATTTTTTTAGATATTTATAAATAAGGTGCATCTAAAAAAGTTTTTAAAAAAAATAATTAAAATTTAAAAATATTCACTAAAAATGAAAAAATACGAAAAATAAAGAACTTGATTTTAAAATTTTAAATTTAAAAAATTAAAACCAAATACACTGAATAGTGGTACCGATTTGCTTGCAAACTTAGGAGAGGGGCTATATTTGAAATTTTTTTTTGTCAATCCCTCTCCTTCTGTTTGTAATCAAGTAATTATGCAGTATTTTGAGAAGTTGATAAAAAATTAATTTTTTAATTTTTTTAATCTATTTTATTTTTTTATTAATAAAAAATAATATGACTTAAAATAAATAAAAAATTAAAAATTAACTTTTTATTTGGTTGCAAGAGCACCCCATCTGATGATGCTTAGGGTACGTAGTTGTTTATCATTTTATATACCGTGATCAAAATGATGTGATGTTGTATTTTTTTATTTATTAATTAACATTTAATAAAAATGAGATTAGAGTTTAATGCGGTAGAATGGGGCTGGTTGGTCTATGCTATTGGGTCTGCTGGTTTTGTATGGATTTATACATTTTTTCCCAATAAAAAAAAAATTTAGTGCGGCAGTAGAGTAAGAAGTTAACTTCCTTTTTAAATTTTTCAAAAAGGAAAATTTTATATGGTGTGTACCAACTTATGTTATTTATAAATTTATTTATTACAAATGATATAATTTAATATTATAAGAATTATAATTAAAAAAATTAAATTATAATTAAACATCATATGAGGTATAATAAGAATTCTTGATTCATAATTAAAATAATGTCATAACTAATATTACAATATATCATAATTAACATCACGACAACCATAGGTCATCACTAAATACATAAAGATCATAATAACAAAAGGTACATATGATACACATATTAAAAAAATATGAGATTTTTATTGACTAATCCATTTTGGAGTTGTTATAACCCATTAGGTCCACAGAGGATTATTATAACCTGATTAGTCCCATATACTTTTCTTTTTATTCCATGAGGTCCATTTTACTAATTTTATATTTTTAACTGGACTATTATGTCCTTATATATATATATACACACACATACCACGTTGCCTCTTTTTTCGTTTATTCTAGTTCGGTAGTTTCTATTTTCACGCTTTTGATTATCATTCTAATTCAGATTGATACGTTTCTATTTTGCATGCTCGTTTCAAGGCTTTGATGTGCTAGGGTTTCATTGTTGCTGTTGTAGTATGGTTCGATAATTTTCGAGTGAAGACGACAGATTGGACGGTGTTCGGTTGTGACATTTTCTAGAGTATAACTAGTTGAAATCAATTGTTTTCGAGTTATAGGACAAGTGTAGGATTGCATGATTAAGGTTAGTATCATTTTGGTTATGAATACATGTTCAGTTTATGTTTTGATTTGTATGATGGATGAGATGCTCTGTTTTTTGATTGATATGGATCGGATGCTCTGTTTGTTCAATTATATGCATTTTACGTGGTCCGATGGAAGGGAGGTCATTTAGATTATGTGAACAATGTGGATGTTCTCATTTTACTTTGATATTTGCTTAATGAGGCTCTGTGTGGGCGAGATAATTCAGAGTATATACAACAATATGAATGTTCACATCTTGTTAATATGAAGTTATGGAGGGTTGCTTGTATGTTGTGTACTGTCACCTTTTTGTGGTGGTGTGATTGTGATATTATAAAATGTTTTATGTTGTGTAAAGATAGTGGTGATAGTTTTCATTATAGATTTAGCACTTGAACTGTACACATAAGCATTTAATTTTGCACAATGTGAATTTTCATATCGTTTAGATTATTGTTGACTGTTGTATTATTGTGTTTTTATACAGGAGATAGATACCTTTATGATGTTGGTGTGCACGTATGGTTGTAGTATAACTGTAATAAATGTTGCCCGCGCATTGTGTTATTCGCGTTTGGTGGAGTGTTTGTGTGAAAAATGGGATAAGTTGTCTGCTGGTTCTATTTCATTGTTCTGTTAGCTACCTAGGATTAATAGGTGTGATTTGGACAATGAGGAAGAATTTCAGAACATGTTATTGCTTGCTAAATCGATGGGGATACAACATGTAGAAGTTGTTGAGTTGAAAAGTGATATTGGTCAGTCGAGTAGCTCTGGGCTGCTACGTGTGGGGGGTGAGGAATAAATTGATGCACTACGGAGATTTTGCCACCATAAGGAGAAGGTGTTGTCGTCATTTCCTTGGGCAAATGGTATTACGCATGCGGGATTACAGTTTGTTGGAGGTACACAAAAATTTCGTGATGTTTTATGTAAGTATGCCATCCAATGTGGGTTTCAGTTTACGTACGTCAAAAACGAGACAACAAGGGTTACTGCGGTGTGGGCGATGCGCAAGGAGAGAGGCTGCTTGTGGGCTATACATTGTAAAGGACAATGAGCAAATGGTTTTTTCTACATCAAGAGGTTCAGTGATGTACATAGTTGTGGTGCGGATGTCCGAACATCGAAGAATTCGGGAGTTAGTTCTAATTTGGTGTTGAGTACTATATCTGAAATTGTGAGGGACAAGTCGTTGACTTGGCCCTGTGAGGTGGTGACTATTTTGAAGAGGGATTATGGGCTAGATGTGAGTTACCACGTGGTATGGTTGGGCGTGGAGAAAGCAAAGACTGTTATTCATGGAGATCACTCATTATCGTTTGACCAACTGCGGTGGTATTTGGATGCTGTGATGCATTACAATCCGGGAAGTTATGTCAATATTGACTATGATTCGAGTAGTCAACAGTTTTGTCGTTTCTTTGTATCATTCACTGCGTGTATTTCTAGGTTCAATTCTTATCGGCCTTTATTATTCCTGGATGGAACATTCCTCAAAGGAAAGTACAAAGGTCAGCTACTTGCGGCAACGGGAAAAGATGGAAACAATGGTTAGTATTTTTTGTAGCTGTCTATTTATGTAAATATTCACATTTAGTGGCATAGTGTGGACATATGATAGATGATTACACATTGTGTTCCATATTTACACTGGTGTCAATGTTTACATCAATACACATTGATGTGAACAACAACATAATATGACTAATTGAGAAATTAACAGTAATGTGAACATTCACATTATTATACACTGATGTGAATGTTTACACTAGTGTCTACTAATGTGAGTTTATCTATTAATGAACAGTAATGTGAATGTTCAAATCATTGATGTTTACGAAATCAAATCCAAAAACAACAATAGTAATAGGGCAATGTAAATATAAACATTCACATGACCTATTTCCTTTATAGTGTGTTTATAAACTACTTATGTTACTATTCACATTGGAATATTGTGAACAATTGTTTAATGGTGTTGTATTGTATGTCTATTTCTTATTGCATTTGCGATTGTTGATTCAGAGACCATAGCCAATTGGTCGTGGTTCTTGCACGAACTTGGCAAGGTTGTTGATGGTAAGCGTCAAATTACTTTTATTTCGGACTGTAATCTTGGTCTATTAGAAGTGATGCCGAAGGTGTTCGCATCTGTTCACTATGGTTATTGCTTACAACACTTGAAGAACAACTTAAGAGACCGGATGAAGGGAATTGATAATGGATTTAGGGACCACCTCGTTAGTAGTTTGGGTGACTGTGCTTACGAGCCGACTGTGGTAGAGTTCCATGAAAAGCTTAAGAAATTAAAAGCGAATGGTAAGCAACGAGTACATAATTTTTTCAAGAACTTAGCACCTGAGCACTGGGGGAATTCATACTTCAGGTAATAGTAGTTTCTTAATGTATTCCATTTGTCAAGTTTAGAACGGTAACGATGTGAATTTTTAGTTATGTTTTGTGGCGATGTGAAATTTCATATTCAGTTTCGAAGAAATTAAATTCAGTATTGTACAATGTTTGTGATGTTGTGCAGGGACATGCGTTATGGGAAGATGACATCCAATGCGGCAGAGTCATTTAATAATTGGATTAAAGAAGCACGCAATCTTCCTATCATTCAAATGGTGGACACAATTCGTACTCAGTTGATGCGGCAAATGTCTGCACGGCATGACCAAGCAAATGAGTGGAATGAGCTAATTTGTTTTACATTTGAAACAATGCTTCTTGATTCGTTCAACAAAAACAGGTCTTGGCAAGTTAGCAAAGCCAATGAGGATGTGTTTGAAGTTTATTCGATACCATCTGTTACAATTGATATTGCAAGGCGCACGTGTTCTTGCTTCAAATGGCAAATCAACGGATTCCCATGTGACCATGTTGTTATTGCTATTCAGAAGAGTCGCTACAATCTCAATGATTGTGTGGAACAATACTTTCATGTAGAGACATCATATAGCCTATTTGGGTGCTATATTCTCTATACCACCGGTGGAAAAGTCGCCTTTTGATCCCACGGACTTCACTATATACCCACCAATTGTGAAAAGACCACCCGGAAAGCCAAAAAGAATAGAATCCCATCAAGGGGTGAGAAACTGAAGTAAATAAGGTGCGGGAGATGTGATAGGTTGGGAAATCACAATCGAAAATCATGCAACGAGCCGATATAGGGTGTACATTTTTTCATTTCAACATTATATTTTACATGGGATTCTTATATTGATTTTTGAAATAAGATTGTGTTATGTTGGCAAACATTGTGTTGCAATAAAATTACATTGCGTTGGCAAACATAATAATGCATTGGCAAAGCTAATAATGCTTTTTTTTTTTTTTAGGCAGCAAACTGACATTTTTTGTTGGTGTGTTAAGGATGAATACATGATGTGAACATTCACACTTGTGTAAGATAATCACATTATGTAAATAATTGCATATGGGTTGAACTTTTTAACATTATTGTGGTGTGAATATTCACATTCTTGTTACCGTCGATAACATCAAAGTAGATGACCTGAACATTTACATCAATGTAACCATTCACATCATCAAATCAGAAGATGTGAATATTTAGATATGTATTACGAAATGTAATTGTGAGTGTTTGTTGCTAGCAAAAATAAGATGCTCTTGTGTATATTATGATGTATGCATGGGTGTGGTGTGAATATTGACATCGTTGCTGCCATTCACATAATCAAAAGTTACGATATGAATATTCACATCATTAAATTATTAGCTGTGAATATTGACTTCTGTGTTAAGAAATATCATATTCACATCTGTCATATTGTGTTACAATAACACTTTAAGCAATATTCATATCTATGTAGTAGGGCTTTTAAACATAAGAATGTGTATGATCCTTCCGTGATGTGAAAATTCACATTATGTCGTGTGTTAAAAAAAAATAATACAATCTCAATGTGCATGATCAACATGAAATAGGCCTCAAAATGCATATACATATATTGAATGAAAAATAACAGTACAAGTAGTGATATAGAATTGATTTTCAATCAAGTTAGTCTGCTCCAATATGTCAAATCTATTGACACTAAATTGTCTTAAATGTGGATAACAGTTTCGGGTGACAGTGATAGGTGGACACTCCCCGCCTATAGGTTTTCACATTGCACTGTCTTTCTGTGATTCAAAAAAAGGTGTACTAATGAGTCTCTTATTTGACACCATTCAGAGTGATTTAGGCTATCAACAATTTCTTCACGGTATACATGCACCCTCATGATGTAACACACTGCGAGCCCGCAATCCACCCTGAAAATGCAAAGTTGTTGTTAGATTTTGAAATTTAAGTATGTATAATGGTTGTGGAAAATGTGTACAAATTGATTTCAGGCTAACGAATCTGATACTTGTTGAGGACAGACGTCTACTGATATGATTGGTTGCAATGGATTTTGGCCTGATAATTTGGTCCATAGTGGTGATGATGGTCCGATGTTGCGCACCACAGCCTCGATGTAGTCCCTCTGCTATGGAGGGAACAATGAAATTTCATATTATGCACAAAGCAACATAGTGCATACGTCCAAGTTCAAATATTACACATCATGACAAGTATTATATGTGTCAACCGCTTACCACTATTTGTGCTTTATCAATATATGGGTCATATATGCTGGGTCTTGGTCGTAGCGAGTTATAATGCCTCCATAGATTGTCTTTGACGTCGTACACAATAATCGTTCAGTGAAAATTGTGGTGTATTGGCCTTGATAGTCATTGATATGTACATTAATCAGTTTATTTCTCCTGTGGGGAGTACTCTTGCATGACTTTCTACACACAATGGGCATATAATGATATACCAAGTATTTATATCAATGTTCACTGTGAATGATGTGAATGTTCACATCTGTTAATTTGTCAAATAGTCCTATAATGTATTACAAATGTGAATGTTCACACCTGTTAATTTCTTAAACTTCCAAATACATGAATGTTCACTGTGAATGATGTGAATATTCACATTTGTCAATGTGAATGTTCACACATATCATATTATGTTGTTGTTAACGTTCACATCTATCTAGCATTTAAGTTGACAATATAAGCATATAATGTTGAGATGAACATTCACATCTATTGAACATGGAAATCAAATACTGTTCATGTGAACATTCTCATCAACATCAAACTTAAACAAACCAAAAATGTAGTTGTTACCAAACATGTGCTTGTAAAGATGAATGCCGGATCCTCCAAAGTTAGGTTAACCAGCCCTTGTAGTTTGAGTAGAATTTCACCATATGCATCTATCACCTGCACAAACAGAGGGGTGGCAGTACATTATTTCTAGTGTCTTTACAGTGTGTGTATGTGTGTTTTGTATACATTTACAAGTGCCATACGTAGTTGTGTATTGATTCTTCCTTGATGATGTGTATGATGTCATCAAAATACACGTTTCTAGTCTTTTAGTCCCCTCGCCACACAAGCAACCTATACATTGTGATTACAGAAAATGTGAATGTGAATGTGAATGTACTTTGTTGGGTGCTTTTTCTGTGGATGTTTGTCTAAATCTTGTACAATTTGGACTCCATAGGATTGCTCTTCAGCTCCCTCTTTCCCTTTCTTTTGACTAGACAAGTCGTGGTATTGAAACTCATCCAAGCGGTGCTCTTTCCTTACCTTCTGCTTGATGCGCTTTACCCTAGATGGTGAGTTGAGAATGTGTTCCAGTGCTGCAATGAGATGCTTCTTAAGCTTGTCATGAGCCTTTTGTGCTTCGACTTGCGTGATAATGTGGACGGACTGATCATCGTAAAGGTCTTGAAGAATTATTTTTTCACATTCCAGGTTGATGACCAATTTTGTCAACCATTAAATTTCTGTATCTTTCCACTCCATACAATTCTTGATGTCCATGTCCATATTGGATGGGCCCAATTGGTCGAATAATTTGGCTTCAAGGGCAGCAATCACCCTTACCCTCAACTCCCACGATTCTTCTAACTGTTTGTATTTTGCTTCCCATTGTCATACAAGACCCCAAGCTTTTCGGTTTTCTTTTATAAGCACATCCACAATGTCCATTTCACTTGGTTGTGCGATGATGATACCTTTCTTAGCATTGGGGTTGTTAAAGTTGATGTTGATGTCATCTTTAAAATCATTTAGGTCCATTGCATCGCCAGAAATTTCATCGCTGTTGTCACTGCCTTGATTGTCTTTGCTTTCATCGTCATTGCTTTCATCTTACTTTGTTGGTGCACTTGACAAAACCTCATGTTTGGGCTCCACATTCAATTTGGCATGATGGTACATTTTTGTTTCCACTATATACCTGGAGTTGGAAACATTATGTTAGTTACATAGTTCCTTGTCTCACTATGTGAATGGGCACAACATTTTTTGTTGTACTTTTACCTCATTTAAACCAAGCTTCGCCAAATATATGGACTTCATGTTAGTATGTAAGGCTGTGAGATCCCATTTCACACACCACAGAATGGCATTAGGTTTGCGGGGTTGTAAGATGGTTGTATGCTCACACAACCAGTACTGAAACAAATAACAAACATTAATAATGTGAATGTTCACATAAATAAACACTGATGTAAATGTTTATACCAGTGTCTACTAATGTGTGTTTATCCATTACTGGATAATAATGTGAATGTTCATATCATTAATGTCAAATTCCACACCATTGCCTAGTAATGTGTGTTCTACATTTGTTTTGGTGCTAACATGAGCAAAACACTGGTGTCAATGTTTACATCAATACACATTGATGTGAATAACAACATAATATGACTGATTGAGAAATTAACAGTAATGTGAACATTCACATTATTATACACTGATGTGAATGTTTACACCAGTGTCTACTAATGTGAGTTTATCCATTAATGAATAGTAATGTGAATGTTCACATCATTGATGTCAACTTCCACACCATTGCCTAGTAATGTGTGTTCCACATTTGTTTTGGTGCTAACATAAGCAAAACACTGGTGTCAATGTTTATATCAGTACACATTGATGTGAATGTTCCTAACATTCCACATTGTCGTGAACATTTACATAAGTGTGTATTTATGCCAACCTTGCTACCAGTGCGTACCGATGTGTATGTCACATTTGTTTTGCTGACAATATGAGTGGACAGATCCCATGAATGTTCATATTAAGAGCTTGTTTGGGGTGTCCTAAATAAATGCACTTTTTGACTTATTAGACTAAAAAGTTGAGAAAAAAATATGGTTGTTTGGGATAACTTTTTGACTTTTTACAAAAAAGTGTGTATTAAAAAATTGTATAAATTAGTGTATAGGAGAAGATTGGAATGAAATAGACTGTACGGTGGGATGAATTAACGGATAGCATGTGAAGAGTATAGGCTGGAAGATGATTCCCTACTTTTTGGACATTGAATTGGAGGTGCTGTTTGGCCCATGGGGGCCCACCACGGGTCCCGTTTTGCTAATCAAAACCGTTCAATGTGTAGAACTCGTCGAGTACTATATGTTTGTAAAAAATCACGTTGATCGAATATCGTAGCTATCTGATCGGATTAGTTTTTTTTCAACCGTTAACTATAACACCATCCATTTTATAAATTTTAACTGATATGATCATGTAGTTAGCGATATCCGATTAACGTGATTTTTTATAGGCATATAGTACTCGACGAATTCTATACATTGAACGGTTCAGATTATTAAAACGGGACCTGTGATGGGCCCACACGGGCCAAACAACACCGTGTTATTTGTGCACCTAAATAAGTGCAATTTTTCCAAAAAGTCACCTCCACCTGTGGGGACGTTAGAGTTGTTTGAAAATTAATTTTGTGTAAAATTAATTTTTTAATATATTTTTTTGGGTAAATAGTGATAATTTTTAACTTATTGAGTAACTTTTTAGCTTTTTGGATTTTTTTGGGTATCCCAAACCAGGCCTAAATATAGAATAAGATTTATGAGATTTACCATTAACAACATAACACATCCGGTGACTCGTCCTGATTTTTCCCAGTTTTGGCCCACTGACCCCATCAAGGTTGCCCGGATGCTCTCAGCCCAGTTATACTCGATCATGTTATCTAATGGGTCCATGTATGAATAGAATGCCCATCCAATTGTTTTTCTGGATGTGGAAAAAAACAGTTTGACGCATGCATACATGCAAACTAATCTTGCAACCTTTTCATTGTCTTGTTTCTTTGTGCCCTTTAATGTTTCGTTCAGAATTTCACGTATTTTTGCTGCACTTAACCGACTAACATCCTTGCACATTTGGTGTATGATGCCGGCCGTTGGTTTTGCACCATAAGAGAGGTCCATTGGCTTGGTGCCGCAGTCCACCCTAAAAATAAGTGATACATCACTTCTAAAATTTTGAATGCTCTTGTCCCCGATGTAAAACCTCCCACTGGATGACTTGAATGTCTGCACTATACGTACAATGACATCATCGTATTTTATGCAATAGTTGAGGTCAACTTCATTACTGATCAAACAATCAAATAAGAGCTAAAATGGTGTTTTCTTAAGGCATTTCAATTGACCATTTGTAAATTTTATAGCCTTCAATAGTTTCACCAATCCAGTGATATTTGACCGGTAGTTGACCTTTTTCATGTTCACTTGTTCGGGACTAGCTGTTTGATCGGGTTTGCCTTTGGCACGAGATTCCTCTCTCTTTCTTTTGCCATCAAATCTACGGGGAAGACTTGTTTATTCAAATACAAACAAATTTAATATTACTGTTCACAAATGAATAGTGATAATAAGTGTAAATTATTACATGCCATGTGAATAATGGGATGGTGATGGTGAAATAATATATGAATAGCTGGTGCAAATGTTCACACGAAGAGGTGATAGCACATGACAAACCAACATTCACATGAAGAGGTGAGAACAGTCACACATTACAACTATTAAATTAACATGATGTATACATGATATTAATTTTCACATTACTACACTTATATGTTTGACTGTGAATGTTCACAGCCAAATATATGGTGTGAATATTCAATGTGAATGTGACAACGTGAATATTAACATTATATTCAATGTGAATGTGACAATGTGAATATTAAAATTATGTTAAGAATGTTACAATGTGAATATTAACATTATGTTCAGAACGTAATTATTGACATTATGTTCAGAATATGCATATTGACATTGATGTTAATCAATAACAAGTGAAACAATATGATGTTATTATTTACAACATACCTACAAGAATTCACACTTAACCAAAACAGGGTAGGCAACCATCCATAGTTTGGACTGTAATTATTTCATGACCATCAACAACCAATAACACCAACAAGTCTAACATTGATGTCACATTTTAATATTTACTCACTAACTGATCTAATGTGTGTTTATCCATTACTGAATAGTAATATGAATATTCACATCGTTGATGTCAACTTCCATATCATTGCCTAATAATGTGTGTTCCACATTTGTTTTGGTGCACATGAGCAAAACACTAGTGTCAATGTTTACATCAATACGCATTGATGTGAACAATAACATAATATGACTGATTTAGAAATTAACAGTAATGTGAACATTCACATTATTATACACTAATGTGAATGTTTACACCAGTGTCTACTAATGTGAGTTTATTCATTAATGACCAGTAATGTGAATGTTCACATCATTGATGTTTACAAAATCAAATCTAAAAACAACAATAGTAATAGGGCAATGTAAATATATACATCGGTGATCACATTATGTTATCATTGGGTGAAAAGCAGAGGGTGGAACCAACAACACCCAACAACACCAAGTCGTCTGACATTGATGTCACAATGTGAATATTTACATCATATTTCATCACATTTTTGGGTAAAGATTGGGGGTTCTATGGACATCAATAATCAACAATACCAACATTGACAGTAATGTGAACATTCACATTATTATACACTGATATCAATGTTTACACCAGTGTCTACTACTATGAGTTTATCCATTAATGAACAGTAATATGAATATTCACATCATTGATGTTTACAAAATCAAATCCAAAAACAACAATAGTAATACGATAGTGTAAATATATACATCAGTGATCACATTATGACTGAAAAACAGAAGGTGGAATGATATTGCTTACTTTTGTTCCTCATTATAGGTGGGTATGGAAATCGATGGACCACACTCAGTCGACCGACGGGAAACACGGACAACGAACCACCCTCCTTCCGATATAAACCTTCGCAGTGGTGAGATGAAGTGAAATAGTAATGGCCAACGACAGTAGACGGTAGACGACGATGGTGGTGAGGCGATGTGAATCTAGGGTTACGGTTTGAGAATTTTTTGGGGCCGACGATGAGATTTTCTTTGGGAAATCAGTGTTTTGTGGATTGAATAGATAGAATAGGAATGGTTTGTTTTCAGAATGGAGTAGACGCGGGAGAAGTGGGGGAGGGTAATTTCGTCCTATTACAATAAATGGATCTAATGAAATAATTAAAAACGATTTGAGTTTTATGGAATAAAACTGTTAGGAATGGGATTTATAAAAAAAGAGCCCAAAAAATATGTACTAAAACTTTATTCTTTATTTTAATTACATGCCAATTAATGAGTGACAAAATATATCACGTGATTTCAATTACGTGACATATCTGTTATATAAAGTTGGCTTTTGATAATTAATTTTTTCAGTTGATTTTTTAATTTTTTAACTATGTTAGTTTGGGATTAAGGGGTTGTTTGGGATGTCCTAAATAAATGCACTTTTTGAATTTTTGGACTAAAAAGTTGAGGAAAAAAATATGGTTGTTTAGAATAACTTTTTGACTTTTTACGAAAAAATATGTATTAAAAAAATGTATAAATTAGTGTATAGGAGAAGATTATGATAAAATAGGTAGTACGGTGGGATGCCCTAAGAGCAGTGTGGGCAGAGTATAAGTTAGGAGATGGTTCCCTCCTTTTCGGGCATTAAATTGGATAGTGTTGTTCCGCCCATGGGGGTCCACCACGAGTCCTATTTTGCTAATCGGAACCGTTTAATGTGTAGAACTCATCGAGTACTATATGTTTGTAAAAAATCACATTGATCGGATATCGAAAGCTATCTGATCGGATTAGTTTTTTTTCAACCGTTAATTATAACACTATCCATTTTTTATACAAAGCTAATTTGATCATGTAGTTAGCGATATCCGATCAACATGACTTTTTAAAGGCATATTCATATAGTACTCGATGAGTTCTACACATTAAACGGTTCAAATTACCAAAACGGGACATGTGATGGGCCCCCACGGGCCGAACTACACCGTGTTGTTTGTGTACCCCGCCTGTGCAATTTTTTCAAAAAAGTCAGCTCTGTGTTTGTGGGGACGTCAGAGTTGTTCGTAATAATTTTGTGTAAAATTAATTTTTTAATTTTTTTTAGTGAATAGTGATAACTTTTTAACTTTTTTAGTAACTTTTTGAATTTTTTGAGGAATGCCAAAGTTTATTCGGTTTGCTTTTTAAATTTTTGTGAAAAAAATAAAATAATTATTGTGATATTTTATCTTATTAATTTATTTAACTTATTTTATTTTTTGTATTTTTTAAAGAGATATTTATCAATAAATATCATTTCACAAACAACTAGTCTAATTAGTGCTAAATGTTTTCTATTGATCTGTTAAGTTCTATTAGTGGAGAATTCTTTTCATGTGGTTCTATTTTTTATTTTGACAATGTTTTGGTGGTCTACTATACCCTTTTATTAATGTCACAGCTATGATGTGATACTCCAATATGACAGGTATTAATGTGATATTCCAACGATGTGACACTCCAAAAAAAATTAAAAACTCCTTAATATATATTTTTTCTAAATATGACAACGTAGCAGGTATGATGAGACACTCCTAAACTTTTACTCAAAAAAAATTTCTTTAGTATACTTTCCCTAATGTGACAATATAGCGGATATGATGTGACACTTTAAAAAAATAAAAACTCTTTAGTGTATTTTTTTTAAACGTGATAACGTGACGGGGTATGATGTGATACTCTAAAAAAATTAAAAATTTCTTAGTGTATTTTTTTTCAAACGTGACATATGACACTTCAACGTGACGGGTATGATATGACACTCTAAAAAAATTAATAACCATTTAATGTACTTTTTTCAAATGTGATACTCTAAAGTGATAGGTATAACATGACATTAAAAAACTTTTTACTGCACTTTTTTTAAATGTGACACTCTACTATAACGGATAAATGAGTCATTACATATTTAAAAAAATTAAATAAATCATAAAAATAATATAAAATTATATAAATTACGAATTTAAATATAAAATTTATTGATCAATTTTTTTTTTAAAACCAAAAAATCAATGCTAAACGAAGTCAAAATATTCTCCTATATATGAGAATGAGAGGTGGGGTCATCCAAGTTGGCATAGGATAGCATAGCATAGGTTGATCCAACTGGCAAGAAGGTACTACACTCTAGTCAAGATTGATTGATTGAAACTGAAAAGAAAAAAATAATAAAAAATTAGAGTGAGACTTTTTTTTTTTGGATCTCGTAATTTTAAAATGATTCATATTAATGTGTAGAATTCACTATACACACACAGAGATATATATATATATATATATATAGTTCACATCATGAGTGGAATTGTAAGGGTCTCCAAACAAAAAAGTCTCAATCATTTTTGAAAAAGAAAAGCCAATCGCAAATCATTTTTGAAAAAGAAAAGCCAATCGCAATCGCATAGGTCTTGTTTAGCCAATCGCGATAAAATAATTGTATTTTGTCTCAAGGGAAAAGTCTTTTAATCCCAGGTTCTTTGTCCAACTTTCCAAGTTGCGAAATACTTTTTGGGTCAAGTTTGATACAACCCCCAGTCCAACTAATTAATTATTACTTTATTGAGATGTAATAAGTGATTCTGTATACAAATTTTCACTCTTACTCATTCAGATCTTTATAAATTTGTAATAATATTTATCTCAGTTTTTAATTTATAATTTTTCTATATATATATATATATATTACGGTGATGCTTCCGACCCCAGTGGCATCCCCAGTAACGTGGCGCGCTGCCATTGGCTGAAAATAAAAATAAAAAAAAAGTTTGTATTATTAGAAGGGTATCTCTACTCTTGAGCTTTGATTGGAATTAATCCGTAGATAATTTTTTTATTTTTTATGAGTCATAAAGGTGATCTTATAAGGGCTTATTAATTAAGTTTTTGGTCAAAGAAATGGTCCCAACTTAAGTATTGAAAGCTAGATTGCAAGAGAGAGAGAACATCTACTATAAATCTTGCCTAAAGTCTTCAAAGAATTTTTCGAAGTTGTAAATTGTTGAAGCACTGTGGTGGCTGCTATTTTACTTTTGCGAGTTGTGGGAGTGCATGTGTGTATGTATAGTTTGTTCCCTCTAGACTGGGTTTTGATTTATGTTTTCAGATTTGTTTTGTTTTGTTTTACTTTGCTTCTCAACTCCTGAACGGGTACTATTATTTTACAAATTAGTCTTCTTTTAAATTTAAATATGAAATTATAATAATTTGAGGGGCGCATGAGTCTTATTATGAGTTCTATTTTATGATCTAAATTATTTATTTTGTATTATTGTTTGTATATATCATTTATAAAAAAAAAATTAAAAAATAATCGATTCAACAATCACAACATTTTCATTTTATTGCATTTCTCTATGAAAAATGGACGACAAATATGTTTTTCAAAATAAATTATCTATTTTGTTGGAGACAAATATAATAAAATAAAAATACTATGATTATCATATTAAATTAATTTTTTTCATAAATGATATACACAGAGGAATCTACAAAATGAACAGGTATGATTATCGAAACGAAACATGTGATAGGCTCTATGAACCTCTCAAATTAACCCCAATAAGTTTGGCTTTGTGCCAGAAGAGGTAACTAGGCTTATTACACAAGAGATCGAAAGGTCAAATCTCATGGAAGTTAAACATCCTAAATTGTGGGATCATTGAAGATTTGTCCGATCGTTAATTTCAGAACCGGAATAAGTCGAGGTGCATATAAATTAGTTTTGACACCAAATTATAAAATAAAAAAGAAAGTAGTCTCAAATTTAAACTAGAAAGAAATTTAACTCTTATTTTATAAATATATTTTGTCAAATTATTGGTAGGGTTGAATTTGGGTTCCATCAGATTATATATATTATAAAAGTTTAGATGTGTTTGGAATGATTTTTTAGATTTTTTTTAAAATAAATTTGTAAAAAATAGAGAGAAAAGAAATTTTTTGACATTTTTGTATAATTTTTTATTTTTTAAAATTTTTAATGAGTTTTTGACATTTCGATTTTTTTGAATTTTTCCAAACAAACTTGTTGGAAAATGGCTTTTGTATAACATTATTTTTTGCTAACTTGGAGGATTAATTAAGGTGGGACTCAAGCGCTATTTTTAACGTTTTTAATTGGGTTCATGTTTAATGTTGCGTAGTGAATAAATTCATGTATTTGGTTGCTCAAAACCATTTTCAGATGAATGAGAATTCGATGCGCGTTTTCAGGTTCGTGGAACTAGTTTTTTGGTGGGTTTCCTACATATTTGTGAAATGTGCTTGTCCCACATTGGAAAGGCTTGAGGTTTTGAATGGGTTTATATACCTTAACTTGGGATGGGTCCCAAGGGATACCCAAGTTTGTGGAATGGTGAGCTCACGAGTGAAGTGGGCTATACCCATTGGACCTAAAATTAAAACCACACGCGCACCGCCCTCTAAGCGAGTTGGGCTTGGGCGCGGGTGCGTGGTGTAAGGTTGGGTTGGGCTTGTCTAGCCTAATATATATCTTTTTGGGCCAAAAATTTTTGTAATTTATTTTTTATTTTGAATTTTGGTTTCAAAATTCAAAATAAATTGGTCTAAAATTTTTTCTTCACCCAAACAAGTTTAACCTATCCGAACGATTCAAAGGGTTCAACACAGGTTCAGATCTGTTGAATTCAAAATTATCTGTTGGTGCCTGTTCAATCTGTCCGAACAGCCACCAATCTACCTATATAAAGTCTGCTCCAGCAACTCATTTTCAATCCGAAAATTTTTAGACTTCTTCCCTTTCTTCTTTTGTTCGTCTTCTGTTGCTCCTGTATCTGTTTCTGCATTTATTTTTAAGAAAGAAAGAGAAAGAGTTACAACATTGTTTAGTTCGCCAGACTTGATTTTATAGTACTGTAAAATCAAGTGTTAGTCGTTACATCCTGAGAAGTAGACGCGGTTATATCTCGAAATACTGAAACGAGGGCAAAATCTACTTTAATTTGATTGTATCTAACACAAGTCTCAACATTATTTTCTATAAATATTTAATTCAAAAAAATAATTTATATAACTATTTTTTTAATTATTTTATTTTATTATTTATTTAATTTATACATTTAATTTACACACATCTACGTGGGGGATAATAAAACCCACATATTAACGGCAACAAGGCAGATCATTTGCTTTGCTCATACGGCCATCCAAGTGCATGAACAAAGTATTTGGATGGAAGGTCTCTCTCTCTCTCTCTCTCTCTCTCTCTCTCTCTCTCTCTCTTTTTTGTTTTTTTGTGGGTGTGTTTTGACTAATAGAATCATATTTTTGTAAGTTGTTTGGCTGGTGCCTCCCATCAATAAATAAATAAAAAATTACACCATCAAAGCCACGAGAGGAGTTTTTTTAATTTTATTATTTTTAAGTGGATGTATTTCTTTAATTCTATTGTTTGGAAGCGCACAGCCTTTGCATACCGTGTGCTGCTTTTCATATATTTTACAATTTTATAACCAACAATGATAAGTGGTTCAAAAAAATATAATTCGAATGGCTCAAAACACTCAAAATGACGTCATTTTGACACATTCGAATCATTCGAGCCAGAAAAATTCAAGCCACCAAACATTTTCTTTTTATAACTAGTCCAAACAGTGGTAGAATTAGGCTTTTATCTGAAGGGGTGCCAATGCATACACAATAAAATGGTCAACAAGAATGGGTGACTAGTAAATAAAAAAAATTGTAATACTTGTGGCTAAAGTGATGAAAGTCAAGGTAATCAAATAAAGTTTCTCTCTAACATTTGCATCAAATGAGATAAAATAGTAGAAATGAACAAATATCAAACCTCAATATATTTTACTTAGACATGCTCTATAGTCTATCATTTTAGTTTTTGCTTGCAATACGAGCACGAGCACTTGTTGTACGTTTGAGATTTTCATAGTTTTATACCTATGTGTTTGTTTGATCTATTTTTCTTTACTTGGTGCAAGCTTATCTTTTGAATGGTTCCCTTTTGTAAGTGCCGTTTGGCTTAAGTAATGAACATCTCTTTTTGATCAAAAAAATATATATTTTACTTCATTTTCTTTTTATAAATCCTAATGAAATTGAAATATTAAAAAAACTTATCGGTATCAAGAAAATCAAATAATTACAAAAAAAATTAAAGGAGTCTTTTCTTCTTCTTCCTCTACTTCTTTAATCACAATGGCAAATATAAAAAATAAATAAATAAATAAATAAATAAAAATTCAAGATCAAGAAAATCAAATAATTAAAAAAATATTAAATGACTCTTTTCTACCTACTTTAATCACAATGGTCAATCTAATCACAACTACTTGATGTTGGGGATGCCAATAGCTAAGCGGCCATGAGTCTAAGATTCTTAATTCTTTGTGTAATTATTTTACATTTTTATTTGTTTGGAGCTTAAATGGGAAATTTCAAAATGATGTCTTTTATATTTAAAAGTTAATTTAAACAATATTATATTTTTAACGTAGTACTATTTTATCTAAAAATCAAATAATTCCTTTACATCTTTAAATCTTTCTTCTTCTTCTTCTTCTTCTTCTTCTTTTCTTTCTTTCTTTTTTTTTTTAAAATAAAACTTTTAAATTGATCTGTAACAACATTAATATGCATGGATTTTTACTACAAATTCTTACTAACATAATTGACAACAAATAATATATCATGCGACAACATACCTAACAAAAATCTAAAATTTTCATTTCATATATAGTCAATAGGTTTTTCATTTATTGTATTAGGCTTTTTATTAGTTTTTATTAAATGCAAAGAAATATAATAAAAAAAATCATAAAAGTGGAATCAATTTTAAAATTTTGAAAAACTTTAAAAAATATATAAATTATTATTATTATTTTAATTTTTAAAACAAGTTTTCACTCATTCTTTTCACTATTTCGTCACTTTTGTTCTTTTTTTTACTGTCTCATTATTTTTGCTCACCACTCACGACCATTGGCCGATTGACTTCCGATCACCCTCTATAAGATTTGACAACTCTTCGGGCACTCCGGTAACGTTCTACCACCTTTGGAGACATTTTGACCATCACTTCAGTGAACTACCACATTCGATTACACATTGTTGTGACTTACGGCAATTCACAAACATAATATTTACATTATTTTTAATTATTTTCAAAATGTATATATCTTATGAAAGTTTTTCTTCATTGTTATTTTTTTTGTAAAAATATATAAAACTAAGAAAACTTACAAGGTTATCAAATGACCCTTTAGTAGTGCAAATGAAGATTAAAAAGGAAAAAAATAAAAATAAAAGAATGGTTAGCACTTACTAATTCATATATTTTAACAAAAATGATTAGGAGCTCTAATAAATGAGTTCTAATAGAAGTGGATTCTACTGTGATGTGATGTTTTGACCTTGTATTTTTTTATTTTTTATTTTTTTATTGTCTGCCACATCATTAAAGCTCAATTAGAGCTCCAAAATTAGAGGATGTATCATTGCTCATATTTTAATTGGATTAGACTTTTCTCATGTTTGTATTTTAACATAAGAGAACTTAAAGGGCTTGTAGAGCTCATTGCAGGTCTTGTTTTGATGATCTAAACCACTCACTTTTTAGAATTCATTGAGTAGAATATTCATGTCAAAAATTAAGATAATTAGATATCGGTAGTTATATGTTTGAATCAAATTTGTATTAGAAAAAATGAATAATTATTCTTGAAATTATATTTATCGTCCATTTTTTTAATGCAAATATGATTCAAACATATAGTTATCAATGTCTAATCATCTTAATTTTTTACATAAATATTCTATTCAATGAGTTCAAAAAAATGGACGACTCAAATTACTGAAATCGATTAAAAAATAAACCTACCAAATTTAAATACTCTCTCTAATTAAGATAATAACTTTAAAAAGAATCAAACCCATTTTAATTCACCGAAAAATTGTAGGTTTGATTTTTTTTTTTTTTATTTAAATTTTATAAGTTAGTATATGTCGGCATATCTAATTTCCATTATACCATAGCACCTTGTGTATGCCAAGTGTGCATTGTCCACCTCATTATAAATAAGATAAAATATCACATCCAATCTATAATCATTACATTTTTTATCTTACAAAAAAAGTCAAAAAAGTCAAAAAATCTTTCTCAAACGAGACTTGTTAGCCCCGGGCTAAAAAAGTTAAAAAGTCAATCCACTTTCCAAACGAAGGCTAACCAAATCTTTCGGAAAGTCAATTAGCTTGTTTGGTTTGGATTTTCATGATTCACTTTTTAAAAATTAATTTTTTTTATTTTCCGTGTTTTTTATTTTTACTACATTTTTTAAATATTTTAAGCAATTTTTAAAATTTTTGGATACACCTAATATAAATACACATAAAAATTATAATATTTGTGAAAAAAACTGTAGAAAATTCACTAAATATTAAAAATACAAAAAAAATACTAGAAGTTAGTATATTTTTATATTCTTGTGTATTTATTAATTTTTTAAAATATTTTTTTATAAATATTTTTTTTAGATATATCTAAATAAGGTGCATCTAAAAAGTAAAAAAAAATTGCTCAAAATTTTAAAAATATTCACTAAAAATATAAAAAAAATGATTTTAAAAGAATTAAATTTAAAAAATTGAAACACTGAATACTGGTTACGGATTTGCTTGCAAACTTAGGAGAGGAGTTACATTTGAAATTTTTTTTTATCAATCCCTCTCCTTCTGTTTGTAATCAATTAATTATGTGGTGTTTGAAAAGTTAGTAAAAAATTAATTTTTAAAATTTTTTAATTTATTTTATCTTTTTATAAATAAAAAATATGAAAAATAATTTGATCTAAAATGAATAAAAAATTAACAACTGACTTTTTATTTAATTGTCAGAGCACCCCAAATGATGATGCTAAGGGTATGTAGTCGTTTATCATTTTATATACCTTGATCAAAATGATGTGATGTTGTATTTTTTTATTTATTAATTAACATTTAATAAAAATGAGATTAGAATTTAATGCGGTAGAATGGGGTGGTTGGTCTATGCTCTTGGGCCTGCTGGTTTTGTATGGATTTATATATTTCTCCCCATTAAAAAAAAATAATTAATGCGGCAGTAGAGTAAAGAGTTAACTTACTTTTTAAATTTTTCTAAGGAAAATTTTGTATGGTGTGTACCACCTTATGTTATTTATAAATTTATTTATAAAAAATGATATAATTTAATATTATAAGAATTATAATTAAACATCATAAGAGGTATAATAAAAAATTCTTGATTTATAATTAAAATAATGTCATAATTAATATTACAATATATCATAATTAACATCACCACAACCATAGGTCATCACTAAATACATAAACATATGATACACATCTTAAAAAAATATGTACTAAAACTTTATTCTTTATTTTAATCACATGTCAATTAATGAGTAACAAAATATATCTCGTGATTTCAATTACGTGACATATCCGTTATATAAAGTTGTCTTTTAACGATTAATTTCTTTAATTTTTTTAACTATGTTAGTTTGGGATTAAAAATTTATTTAGTTTGACTTTTTTAATTTTTGTAAAAAATTACAGTAATTATTGTAATATTTTATCTTATTAATTTATTTAACTTATTTTATCTTTTGTATTTTTTAAAGGGATATTTATCAATAAATATCATCTCACAAACAAGTAGTCTAATATGTTAAGTCTTATTAGTAGATAATTTCTTTCAGTGTGACTTTATTTTTTATTTTGGTAGTATTTTGGTAGACAACTATACTTTTTTATTAATGTGACAGTTATGATGTGATACTCCAATGTGACAGGTATTAATGTGATGTTCCAATAATGTGACGCTCCGAAAAAATTAATATATATTTTTTAAATGTGACAACGTGGCAAGTATAATGTGACACTCCAAAATTTTTACTCTAAAAAAAATAAAAAATTTTAGTGTACTTTTCCTAATGTGTCAATGTGACGGGTATGATATGACACTTTAAAAAAAATAAAAACTCTTTAGTATATTTTTTTTAACGTGATAATGTAACGGGTATGATGTGACAATTTAAAAAAAATTAAAAATTCCTTAGTGTACTTTTCCTAAATGTGACATATGACATTCCAACGTGGTGAGTATAGTGTTACACTCTAAAAAAATTAAAAACCGTTTAGTATACTTTTTTCAAATGTGACACTCTAATGTGACGGGTATAATGTGCCACTAAAAAAAATTTTATTGTACCTTTTCCAAATATAACACTCTAGTGTAGCGGACAAATGAGTTATTACATATCTAAAAAGACTAAATGAATCACAAAAAAAAATACAAAATTATATAAATTGTAAATCTAAAATATGAAACTTATTGGTTAATATTCTTTTGTTTTTTTAAACCAAAAAATCAATGCCAAACGAAGTCAAAATATTGCGCAAGGATCCTCTATAGTGATCTAGTGAAGTGATCCTCTAGAGTGATCTTCTAGGGCTTGACACGTGCCCCACTAATAAAATCAAAGGTTGAGATTACTTTGGTGAGGAAAAAAAAAAATTCCTTCATTTTCTGCTATTCTTCTCTCTATCTCTGCTCATCGATTTCTGCCTTCACCGCTAGAAACTTCACGGAGGCGATCAACCTTGTTACGGACAACTATGTTATCTACTCCAATCGATCCCCCGCTACGCCGTCGAGATCAAGTCTGGTGTCACCCACGAACAACACAATCGACAGATCTTGGGAAATCGCTCAAACTCTTGACATCGCTCTCTTTTTCTCGCTCACCCATCGACGCACAAACTCTCGACATCGCTCTCTTTCTCTCGCTCACCCATCGTTGTCTGAAGGCCTATGGGGTCTATTTGAATTTATTTTCTTTGAAATGAGAATTTGAGAATTAAGAATTTTTGTGCACTTTGTGTTTTTTGGGTCTGGAAACCGATCATCGAATTTCCCTGAATCAATCGAGATTGTCGAATTCACCGACCAAACAATCCCAACGAATATTCACGAATAAACCAAACAATATTCTCCCAACTGCTTTTTTTTTTTCTTTGGGATTATTTTCCTGTGGGTTTGTAGGGAAAGTTGAAAATAATTGTTGTGTTTGGATTTGGATTTTTTAATTTTTATATTAATAAGTTTTTTTTTTTTTTTGATTTGGGAGTTATGGTTAGATGGGGTTCGATAAATTGAAGATCAAAGAGGAGGAATTGAGTTTGAGTTACATAAACTAGGTTTGAGTAATTGTGTTTCAGTTGGATAAATTGGGTTTGAGTTTCAATTCAAGAGGAAGAGCTCAGCTGGCCGGAGATAGTTTTGCCAATGCCTGCGAGGAGGGCGCTTCTTCCTCAGCCCCTCCGCTTCTTACTTTAGGGTTTTGCTTTAGCAAATGTAAGAAAAAAAAATAGCACTACTGTAGGGAGAGATAGAGTGATCTCTCAAAATGTGTGGAGAGAAACAGAAAAAGAAAAAATCAGAGAGAGACGAGGAGATAAAGAAAAGCTTTAAGAGTTTTACGTAGAGTTGGGTGGCTGTGGGCTACAATGTATCATGTATCATGTATTAAGGAGAAGAAGAAGAGATGAGAAGAGGTGAGGTGAGGTGGGGTCATTGGGAGGGAAGAAGAATGCACTGGAGATGGAGAATTATTCTGATGGCTGTGTGTTCGCTCTCTCTCTTCATTTCTATTTTCACCCTTTTTTCTTTTTTTTTTTTTTTTTTTCAAATTACTAACCAAAAGACGTCGTTTTGGTTAGTTTGCATTTCAACCGTTGGATGGATCTCTCTAGGGCTCCGTTTGTTTTCAAAGGTAGAATGGATGGGACTCATAGTGAGGGGATTAAGAAAATTGTGTTTGTTTTGATGATAGTTGTTAGTGTAGGAATTATTAAATTATTTTTATATAAAATAATAAAACAAATAAAAAAATATAAAAAATTAAGCATTAATGTATAAAAAAAATTCTCAGGCCCCGTTTGTTTTCAGAGATATAATGGAGGAGATTGATAGTGAGGGGATTAATAGTGAAGGGATTGTTAGTGAGGGATTGATAGTGAGGGGATTAAGTAAAATTGTGTTTGTTTTGATGATAATTGTTAGTGTAGGGATTATTAAATTATTTTTATATAAAATAAATATAAAATAATAAAAAAAATACAAAAACATTAAACATTAATGTTTAAAAAAAAATGCCTAACATGTAAAAAAAATTTTAAAAATAAAAATAAAATAAAAAATTTCAGAAAAAATAAAAAAAATAAAATAATGATTTTTACTTAACAAAAACTATAAAAAAAAATTAAGCATTAATGTTCGAAAAAAATGTCTGACGCGTAAAAAATAAAATAAAAAATAAAAAATACATAAAAATAAAAAATTTCTAGTCCGCCGGATTATTTTTCTAATATCAAGTCCTGAAGGCCCATCCGAATCCCCTTGGGGAGGCCCATCCTAATTCGGAGCTCACTATCAATCCTCTTCCCATCTCTCAAAATAAAAATAATATTAATAGGTTCCAGCTTACTACCAATCCCAATCTCCCCTCTAACTCTCCAAATAAACGGGGAGTCAATATATAAAAAATAAAAAAAATTCTAATTCTCTTACTATTTTTTTAATACCACCTCTAACTTTTCCATTACAATCTCCCTTTCAACATCCATCTTAATTCCTTCATCCATTCTAATCATTTCTCTAATTCTACAAACAAACACAAATAACCTCACCTCCATTCTAATTCCCTCTTATCTATTACACCCTAAAATAAACGGGCCTAGGAGATCACTTGATGGTCTTTACTCTAGAGGATCCGAATGCCAAAATATTCACCTATAGATGAGAATGAGAGGTAGGGTCATCCAAGTTGGCATAGGACAGCATAGCATAGGTTGATCCAACTGGCAAGAAGGTACTACACTCTAAGTCAAGATTGATTGATTGAATCTGAAAGGAAAAGGCCAAAAACAAAAAGAAAATGACAAAAGACTTTTTTTTGTTTTGGGTCCAAAAATTTTAAAATGCTTCATCTACTGGTAAAGAAATGTCTTAGACCTCCAGTGAGTGATCCCCATCACTCTCATTGATTTTTAATTGGTTAAAATTATTTTTTTTTTTGAGTTTTCCTCTCACAGACCCTCACGTGGGGGTGGGGGTAGGGGTGTTGGGGTTACCCAACTGAGAGTCTGGATCAGCGTTGCTATTTATATATGTATAGAACTTACATAAGACCATCTCCAACGGAGAATCAAATCCAGCATCAAATTCAAAATTTGATGATAAACCCAATTTTTTCCAATTTTTTGAGCTCCAACGGTTTCATCAAATCGATACCAAATCGAGAATTCAGCAAATCTGGTATCAAAATGAGAACACGCGAAGCATTTCAGCAAAACACTGTTCCTGACCGTTGAGAATTACGAACCGGTTGACCATCCGGGTGACCAACCGGGTGACCAACCGGTCGCCCCGGAAAAAAGTTCAAAAGGTTCACTTTTCGGTTCAAACCAGTCCAAAAAAAAAAAAAAAAAAATTTTTTGCCTAGGTGGTCGACCACCCGGTCGACCGGCCGGTTGACCACCCGGTCGACCACCCAGAAGTTCAAAAAGTTCAGAACAAAGGGTTCAAACCGGTAAAAAAAAAAAAAAAAATTTGGCCTTTACCGGTTGACCGGCCGGTCAACCAACCGGTTGCCCGGCGCAAATTTGATGCAACAAATTTGATGAAACACCGTTGGAGCGCGACGTACCAAATTGAGGAAATCACGCTTTTTCGCATCAGATTTGATGAAAAAAAAGGTTAACCGTTGGAGATGCTCTAAGTGGTTTGGATTACTTTTAAAATTATGAGGATCTCAAAAAAAAAAAAAAAAAGGTAAGGATTTTTTGGAGTATTCTAAATAAGTGTATTTTTTGACTTTTTAAACTAAAAAATAGAAGAAAAAAATATGGTAATTTGGAATAACTTTTTATCTTTTTACGAAAAAATGTGTATTAAAATATTGTATAAAATAGCAAAATTACGTTTTTATCCCTACGTTCTAGACTCGTCAGTGACAGTGCTGCAGAAGGACCGTACAGAATGGTTGAAATGGTGAGAAGAATCTGAACCATATGCATATATAGCATGAGGCTTCACGGATATTGTTGCCCCCGTGGGGGCCCACCACGAGTTCCGTTTCAATAATCCAAACCGTTTAATGTATAGAACTCGTTAAGTACTATATGTTTGTAAAAAATCACTTTGATCGGATATCGATAGTTATGTGATCAAAACAGTTTTGTATGAGAAAAATGAACGGTGAAAAATAAACGTTTGGAAAAAATTTGATTTGATCACATAGCTATCCATATCCAATCAATGTGATTTTTTTCAGATATATAATACTCGACAAGTTCTACACATTGAATGGTTCAGATTATCAAAACGGGATTCGTGGTAGGCCCCCACGGGCTTAACAGTATCCTCCAACTTAATAAATATATATATATCTATTTTTTTTTTGTACCATTACTGCGTAAATTTTCCATTATTTCAATATTATTACTGTGTAACTTTTTAGATTGTACTAATATTATAAAAATTAAATTTTTTTATATTTTTAATTTATAAATAGTGATAATTTTTTTTTTATTTTTTAAATAACTAGAAAAGCCAATCGCAATCACATAGGTCTTGTTTAGCCAATCGCGATAAAATAATTGCCTTTGTCTCAAAGGGAAAAGTCTTTTAATCCCAGGTTCTTTATCCAACTTTCCAAGTAGCATTCCAAGTGGAAGGTAGCGAAATACTTTTTGGGTCAAGTTTGATACAACCACCAGTACAGCTAATTAATTATTACTTTGTTGAGATGTAATAAGTGATTTTGTATTTTCATAACTTACAATTTTCACTCCTATTCATTCAGATCTTTATAAATTTGTAATAATATTTATTTCAAATTTTAATTTATAATTTTTCTATATATATGTATATATTTTATTAGAAAGGTATCTCTACCGTAGAGCTTTGATTGGAATTAATCCGTAGATAATTTTTTATTTTTCATGAGGCATAAAGGTGATCTTAAGGGCTTAATTAAGTTTTTGGTCAAAGAAATGGTCCCAACTTAAGTATTCAAAGCTAGATTGTAAGAGAGAGAGAGAGAGAACATCTACTATAAATCTTGCCTAAAGTCTTCAAAGAATTTTTCAAAGTTGTAAATTGTTGAAGCAATGCGGTGGCTGCTATTTTACTTTTCGAGTTGTGGGAGTGCATGTATATATCTATAGTTTGTTCTCTCTAGACTGGGTTTTGATTTCTGTTTTCAGATTTGTTTTGTTTTTGTTTTGCTTTGCTTCTCAACTCCTGAACGGGTACTATTATTTTATAAATTGGGTCCTGTTATGGTGTGCAACTTACGCCTTACACTTACGTCTTTTCTGTTAGCAATCCTGCTTTTGTTTTCACCTTCCACTTACACTTTTTGTGTAAGTGGCACATGGTGTGCAACCTTGAGGGTTGCACACTTAAGAAAAGTCCTTATAAATTAGTCTTCTTTTAAGTTTAAATATAAAATTATAATAATTTGAGGGGCTTGTGATTATTATGAGTTCTATTTTATAATCTGAACTATTTATTTCGTATTATTGTTTGTATATATCATTTATAAAATAAAGGGCAAATTACATATACTTCCCTCGAGGTTTAGCTAAATTACAGATATTTCTGAGATTTTAGAAATTACAGATACCTCCTGAGGTTTATATTTTCATAACAAATTGTCCCATGAGGTTTATATTTTCATAACAATTTACTCCCTAATTTGTTATGCAAATAGTATCTTCAGGGGGGTATCTGTAATTTTGCTAAACCTCGAGGGGTATATGTAATTTTTCCTAAAATAAAAAAATTCATATCGATTTGATAATCACAATCAGTGTGTTTGGTTTGAGTTTTTTTGATTAAGTTTTTTGAAAATTCAGTTTTTTGGTTGTCGTGTTTTTTTGTTTTTAATGAATATTTTAAAATTTTAAACATTTTTTTTACCTTTTAGATGCACTTTACTTAGATGTATCTAAAAAGTAAAAAATTTGTGAAAAAATATTTTAAAATTTTAATAAATACAATAAAAATACAAAAATATACTGAATTCTCGTATTTTTTTTTATATTTTTGGTATTTAGTGAATTTTTAAAAGGTTTTTTTCACAAATTTTTTACTTTTTAGGTATATTTATGTTAGGTATGTCTAAAAAGTAAAAAAAAATACTTAAAATATTAAAAAAATTCAATAAAAATAAAAAAATACGGAAAATAAGAAAGTAAAATTTTCTAAAAAGTATTTTTAAAAAAACACAACCAAGCAAGCTGAATATTTTTATTTTATTGCATTTGTCTATGAAAAATATATGACAAATCCATTTTTCAAAATAAGTCATCTATTTTGTTGGAGACAAATATAATAAAATGAAAATATTACGATTGGTACTATTATTTTATAAATTAGTCTTCTTTTAAATTTAAATATGAAATTATAATAATTTGAGGGGCTCGTGAGTCTTATTATGAGTTTTATTTTATGATCTAAACTATTTATCTCGTACTATTGTTTGTATATATTATTTATAAAATTAAAAAAAAAAATTGATTCAATAATCTCAACATTTTCATTTTATTGCATCTCTCTATGAAAAATAGACGACAAATACATTTATAAAAAAAATCATCTATTTTGTTGGAGACAAATATAATAAAATAAAAATACTACGATTATCAGATCAACTTTATTTTTTTCATAAATGATATATGCAGAGGGACTTACAAAATGAACAATTATGATCATTGAAACGGAACATATGATAGGCCCATGAGCCTCTCAGACTGACTATTTTAGCCAAAAAGTCAAAAAGCCAACTAAAACTAGTCACATCACCTCTCTACTTTTCTGCACATCTTTTCGTAAAAAGCCAAAAAGTTACTAAAATAGCCTGTTCCCAAACGAGGCCTAAGGAGAAGTAACTAGGCTTATCATACGAGATCGAAAGGTCAAATCTCATGAAAGTCAAACATCCTAAATTGTGGGGTCATTGAAAGTTTGTCCAATCGTTAATTTCAAAACCCTAGAAAAGTTGAGGTGCACGTAAACTAGTTTTGACACCAAATTATAAAAATAAAAAAGAAAGTTCTCTCAAATTTGACCTCCAAAGAAATCTAACTCTTATTTTATAAATATATTTTCTCAAATTATTGGTAGGGTTGAATTTGCAGCAGTGCTGCAAAACTCTAATTAGAGCTGCACTGCAGCAGCTCTAATGAGCTGGCCACATAAAAAAAAAACAACGACAACAACAACAACAGTGAGGTAAAAGACAAAATATGGAAAAGAAAAAGACAAATTAATCCTCCATTAGAGCTCTCTTTTTAGAGGTCTAAATCATTTTTCTTGAATTTGGGTTCCATCAGATTGTATACATTATAAAAGTATAAGTATTTTTGGAATGATTTTTTAGAATTTTTCAAAAGAAATTTGTAAAAATTTGTAAAAAATAGAGAGCAAAGAAAAATTTTGACTTTTTGGTATAATTTTTTATTTTTTATATTTTTTAATGAATTTTTGACATTTTGATTTTTTTGAATTTTTCCAAACAAACCCACATATTAACGGCAACAAGGCAGATCATTTGCTTGGTCATGTGGCCATCCAAGTGCATGAACAAAGTATTTGGATGGAAGGTCTCTCTCTCTCTCTCTCTCTCTCTCTCTCTCTCTCTCTCTCTCTCTCTCTGTGTTTTGACTAATAGAACCATATTTTTGTAAGTTGTTTGGCTTGTGCCTCCCATCAAAAAATAAATAAAAAAATTACACCATCAAAGCCACGAGAGGATTTTTTTTTATTTTATTATTTTTAAGTGGATGTATTTCTTTAATTCTATTGTTTGGAAGCGCACAGCTTTTGCATACCTTGTGCTGCTTTTCATATTTTTACAATTTTATAACTAGTCCAAACAGTGGTAGAATTAGCCTTTTATCTGAAGGGGTGCCAATGCATACACACTAAAATGGTCAACAAGAGTGGGTGACTAGTAAATAAAAAAAATTGTAATACTTGTGGCTAAAGTGTTGAAAGTCAAGGTAATCAAATAAAGTTTCTCTCTAACATTTGCATCAAATGAGATCAAATAGTAAAAATGAACAAATATCAAACCTCAATATATTTTACCTAGACATGCTCTATAGCGGATCATTTTGGCTTCTGCTTACAATACGAGCACGAGTATTTGTTGTGCGTTTGAGATTTTCATAATTTTATACATGTGTGTTTGTTTGATCTGATTTTTCTTTGCTTGGTTTAAACTTACCTTTTGGATGGTTCCCGTTTGTAGGTGCCATTTAGCTTGAGTAATAAACATTTCTTTCTGATCAAAATAAATATATTTTATTTCATTTTCTTTTTATAAGTCCTAATGAAATTGAAATATTAAAAAAACTTATCGGTATCAAGAAATCCAAATAATTACAAAAAAATTAAAGGAGTCTTTTCTTCTTCTTCCTCCGCTTCTTTAATCACAATGGTAAATATCAAAAAAAAATTCAAGATCAAGAAAATCAAATAATTAAAAAAATATTAAATGAGTCTTTTCTACCGCTACTTTAATCACAATGGTCAATTAATCACAACTACTTGACGTTGGGGATGCCAACAGCCAAGCGGCCATGAGTCCAAGATTCTTAATTCTTTGCGTAATTATTTTACATTTTTATTTGTTTGGAGCTTAAATGGGAAATTTCAAATTGATGCCTTTTATATTTAAAAGTTAATTTATGTAATATTATATTTTTAACATAGTACTATTTTATCTAAAAATTAAATAATTCCTTTACATCTTTAAATCTTTCTTCTTCTTCTTCTTTCCTTTTTTTTTTTTCAAAAAAATAAAACTTTTAAATTGATATGTAACAACATTAATATGCATGGTTTTTTACTACAATTTTTTGCTAACATAATTGACAACAAATAATATATCACGCGACAAGCTGCCTAACAAAAATCTAAGGTTGCGTTTGGTAGAGTTTTGTAAATATGATTTGAGAGTATGAGTTGTGTTTTGAGTTTGTGAGTTGTGGAATTATGATTTGAGTGTAGAAAATTTGTTTGGTTATGGTTTTTAAATAGAGTATTGAATTGAGTTTTGAATTAAGTGTGAATTGAGTTTTGAAAGTTTGATTTGACATGTAAAGTAAGAAAATTTGTTTAGTTATGAGTTTTGAAAAGAGTTTTCAAAACTTAATTCAAATTGTTATAACTCATAACAAAACATACTACTTTCACCCTATTGAAAATTCTGATCAACACTCATAACCAAACTCTTTTTAAAATTCAATTAAAAAAAATTATTATTAACAGAAAATAACATTAATCGATTTTTTAATTGAAAATACTACAAAGGAAATAATTTTTTTTCAAAATAAATATTCAAAAAATTTAAATCATAAATATTTAAATAATCTAAAAAATTTAATAAGTAAAAAATTAAAATAAATATTCAAAATTTAAATCGTAAAAATTTAAATAATTTAAATATTCAAAAAATTTAAATAATTTAAAATATTAATATTTTAAATTAAAAACAACTCTACACTCAAATCATAACCAAACACATAAAACAAACTCAATTAAGAAATTATTTTTAAAACTCATAACCAAACACATAACTCGAAACTCCATACTACTTTCACAACTCTACACATAACAACAAAATTAAAATATTTAAAAATATTTTTATAAAATAGAGTTTGAATTTATTTTTGTAAAATATTTTAAATTTTAAAAAATTAAAATCGTAATATTTTGAAATTAAAATATTTAAAAATATTCAAAAAATTAAAAATTAAAAAAATCGTAACATATTTAAATATTAAAATATTTAAAATGTTAACAAAATCAAAATATTGATTTGAATTGAGTTTTGAAAAGAGTTTTGAATTATGTGTTTGGTTATGAGTTTTGAAAAGTAATGATTATGTTTTGAATTGAGTTTTGAGAAATGAGTGTAGAATTATGATTTGAAAACTTAAAACAAACCATACACTCAGGGCATGTTTGATTGGGTAGATTAGAGCATGGGATTGAGATTATTAATCCGTGGGTCCAATTATCCTATGTTTGTTTTGACATTTTTGTTTAGGATTATTAATCCAATGGATAATTAATCCAACAAATTTGTAGGATTATTAGTAATGGGGTAGGGGTGGGATTATTAATCCAATGGATATTAATCCAATTGGATAGTAAAATACCACACTAATTCAATAGGATTATTAATATTTCACTATTAATCTTGTGAATCAAACATGACCTAATTTTCAAAACAAGTTTTCACTCATTCTTTTCACTATTTCATCACTTTTGTTCATTTTTAACTATCTCATTATTTTTGCTCACCACTCACGACCATTGGCCGATTGACTTCCGATCACCCTTTATAAGATTTGACAACTCTTCGGGCACCCCCGATGACGTTCTACCACCTTTGTAGGGATGACAATTTGAAACAGACCCGACGGGGATCCCTGATCCCGACCCCGATTTAAGCGGTTTTTCCCCGAAAAATACCCCCGACGGGGAGGGGACGGTAAATCAATCCCCGATCTGTCACGGGCCGGGGACGGTGATCAGTGTTTAATCCCCAGCCCCGCCCGATCCCCGTTCCCGTCCCCGGCCCGATCCCCGAATTTTCCCGAAGTGAAATTACTTTTATAACCCTTATATATATAATAATAATAAACCAAACCGTTTATAATATTTATAATATACCAAACCAATGACACTGTGTTTATAATATTATAATAATAATAATAAACGGTTTGGTATATTAGGGTTAGGGACCTCAAACACACTCACTCATCATCACCGCCCTCATCTCTCTCGGTCTCCCTCTCTCAATCTCCAACCGCCGATCTCCCTCCTCCCACAACTCCAACGTCTCTCCTACCGCGAATCTCCATCCTCCCAGGCTTGCCGAATCACCGCCACCATCACCGACCAAGCTTCGCCGATCCGGCACCATCACCAACCAAGCTTCGCCGATACGGCACCATCACCGACCAAGCTTCACAGATCTGGAATATTTTCTCTCTCTCTTTCGATTTGTTATATATATATATTATATTTGAGCATTAGATTCAGATCTTCTTTTTCTATATGATGTGGAATCTGAACTCTAACTTTGAATCTGATATTGAATATGATGTTGAATCTGATTTTTTTATTTATTTATGACATTTGAGCTCATTCGATCTTCTCTTTCGATTTTTTTATATTTATTTATGATGTTGAATCTGATATTGAATATGATGTTGAATCTTATTTATGACATTTTTTTTGGAACTGATTTGAATCTGATGTTGAATGGAATGTTGAATCTGATTTTTTTTCTTCTTTTGGTCGGGGACTTTTCGGGGTCGAGGAAACCCGATCCCCGTTAAGGGGCGGGGGCAGTGATGAGCTCCCTGTCGGGGTCGGGACCGGGGACGGGGAGAGTTTCCACCATCGGGGATCGGGGACGGGGAGGGTGATCCCCGGCCCCGCCCTGCCCCGTTGCCATTCCTACACCTTTGGAGACATTCTGGCCCCCACTTCAGTAGGGATGGCAATTTGAAACCGACCCGACGGGGATCCCCGATCCCGACCCCGATTTAAGCGGTTTTTTCCCGAAAAATACCCCCGACGGGGAGGGGACGGTATTTGAAAATCAATCCCCGATCTGTCACGGGCCGGGGACGGTGATCAGTGTTTAATCCCCGGCCCGGCCCGATCCCCGTCCCCGTCCCCGGCCCGATCCCCGAATTTCCCCGAAGTGAAATTACTTTTATACCCCTTATATATATATAATAATATATTTATATATATATATAATAATAAACCAAACCGTTTATAATATTTATAATATACCAAACCAATGACACTGTGTTTATAATATTTATAATAATAATAATAAACGGTTTGGTATATTAGGGTTAGGGACCTCAAACACACTCACTCATCATCACCGCCCTCATCTCTCTCGGTCTCTCTCTCTCAATCTCCCACCGCTGATCTCCCTCCTCCCACCGCCGATCTCTATCCTCCTACAACTCCAACGTCTCTCCCACCGCGGATCTCCATCCTCCCAAGCTTGCCGAATCACCGCCACCATCACCGACCAAGCTTCCCCGATCCGGCACCATCACCGACCAAGCTTCACAGATCTGGAATATTCTCTCTCTCTCTTTCGATTTGTTATATATATATATATATTATATTTGAGCATTAGATTAGATCTTCTCTTTCCATATGATGTTGAATCTGAGCCCTAACTTTGAATCTGATATTGAATATGATGTAGAATCTGATTTTTTTTTTTTTTATGACATTTGAGCTCATTCGATCTTCTCTTTCGATTTTTTTATATTTATTTATGATGTTGAATCTGAATTTGAATATGATGTTGAATCTTATTTATGACATTTTTTTTGGAACTGATTTGAATCTGATGTTGAATGGGATGTTGAATCTGATTTTTTTTCCTTTTGGTCGAGGGTTTTTCGGGGTCGAGGAAACCCGATCCCCGTTAAGAGGCGGGGGCGGGGGCAGTGAAGAGCTCCGCGTCGGGGACGGGACCGGGGACGGGGGGAGTTTCCATCATTGGGGATCGGGGACGAGGGAGGTGATCCCCGGCCTCGTCCCGCCCCGCCCCGTTGCCATTCCTATACCTTTGGAGAAATTCTGACCCCCACTTCAGTAGGGATGGCAATTTGAAACCGACCCGACGGGGATCCCCGATCCCGACCTCGATTTATGCAGTTTTTTCCCGAAAAATACCCCCGACGGGGAGGGGACGGTATTTGAAAATCAATCCCCGATCTGTCACGGGCCGGGGACGATGATCAGTGTTTAATACCCGGCCCGGCCCGATCCCCGAATTTTCCCGAAGTGAAATTACTTTTATACCCCTTATATATATATATAATATTATTTATATATAATAATAATAAACCAAACCATTTATAATATTTATAATATACCAAACCAATGACACTGTGTTTATAATATTTATAATAATAATAATAATAATACGGTTTGGTATTTAGGGTTAGCGACCTCAAACACACTCACTCATCATTACCGCTCTCATCTCTCTCGGTCTCCCTCTCTCAATCTCCCACCGCCGATCTCCCTCCTCCCACCGCCGATCTCCATCCTCCCACAACTCCAACGTCTCTCCCACCGCGGATCTCCATCCTCCCAAGCTTGCCGAATCACCGCTACCATCACCGACCAAGCTTCGCCGATCCGGCACCATCACCGACCAAGCTTCGCCGATACGGCACCATCACCGACCAAGCTTCACAGATCTGGAATATTCTCTCTCTCTCTCTTTCGATTTGTTATATATATATATATTATATTTGAGTATTAGATTCAGATCTTCTCTTTCTATATGATGTTGAATCTGAGCTCTAACTTTGAATCTCATATTGAATATGATGTGGAATCTGATTTTTGTTTTTTTATTTACTTATGACATTTCAGCTCATTCGATCTTCTCCTTCGATTTTTTTATATTTATTTATGATGTTGAATCTGATATTGAATATGATGTTGAATCTTATTTATGACATTTTTTTTGGAACTGATTTGAATCTGATGTTGAATGGGATGTTGAATCTGATTTTTTTTTTTCTTTTGGTCGGGGACTTTTCGGGGTCCGGGAAACTCGATCCCCGTTAAGGGGCGGGGGCAGTGATGAGCTCCCCGTCGGGGTCGGGACCGGGGACGGGGGGAGTTTCCACCATCGGGGATAGGGGACAGGAAGGGTGATCCACGGCCCCGCCCCGCCCCGTTGCCATTCCTACACCTTTGGAGACATTCTGACCTCCACTTCAGTACGGATGCAATTTGAAACCGACCCGATGGGGATCCCCGATCCCGACCCCGATTTAAGCGGTTTTTCCCTAAAAAATAACCCCGACGGGGAGGGGACGGTATTTGAAAATCAATCCCCGATCTGTCACGGGCCGGGGACGGTGATCAGTGTTTAATCCCCGGCCCGGCCCGATCCCCGAATTTCCCCGAAGTGAAATTACTTTTATACCCCTTATATATATAATAATAAACCAAACTGTTTATAATAATTATAATATACCAAACCAATGACACTGTGGTTATAATATTTATAATAATAATAATAAACGGTTTGGTATATTAGGGTTAGGGACCTCAAACACACTCACTCATTATCACCGCCCTCATCTCTCTCGGTCTCCCTCTCTCAATCTCCCCCGCCAATCTCCGTCCTCCAACAACTCTGACGTCGCTCCCACCGCGGATCTCCATCCTCCCAAGCTTGCCGATCACCGCCACCATCCCCGACCAAGCTTCGCCGATCCGGCACCATCACCGACCAAGCTTCGCTGATACGGCACCATCACCGACCAAGCTTCACAGATCTGGAATATTCTCTCTCTCTCTCTCTCTCTCTCTCTTTTCAATTGTTATATATATATATATATATATATTTGAGCATTAGATTCAGATCTTCTCTTTCTATATGATGTTGAATCTGAGCTCTAACTTTGAATCTGATATTGAATATGATGTTGAATCTGATTTTTTTTTTTTTTATGACATTTGAGCTCATTCGATCTTCTCTTTCGATTTTTTATATTATTTATGATGTTGAATCTGATATTAAATATGATGTTGAATCTTATTTATGACATTTTTTTTGGAACTGATTTGAATCTGATGTTGAATGGGATGTTGAATCCGATTTTTTTCTTCTTTTGGTCAGGGACTTTTCGGGGTCGGGGAAACCCAATCCCTGTTAAGGGGCGGGGGCGGGGGCAGTGATAAGCTCCCCGTCGGGGTCGGGACCGGGGACGGGGGGAGTTTCCACCATCGGGGATCTGGGACGGGGAAGGTGATCCCCGGCCCCGCCACGCCCCGTTGCCATTCCTACACCTTTGGAGACATTCTGACCCCCACTTCTGTAGGGATGGCAATTTGAAACCGACCCGACGGGGATCCCCGATCGCGACCCCGATTTAAGCGGTTTTTCCGCGAAAAATATCCCCGACGGGGAGGGGACGGTATTTGAAAATCAATCCCCGATCTGTCACGGGCCAAGGACGGTGATCAGTGTTTAATCCCCGGCCCGGCCCGATCCCCGAATTTTCCCGAAGTGAAATTACTTTTATACCCCTTATATATATCATTAATAAACCAAACCGTTTATAATATTTATAATATACCAAACCAATGACACTGTGTTTATAATATTTATAATAATAATAATAAACGGTTTGGTATATTAGGGTTAGGGACCTCAAACACACTCACTCATCATCACCGCCCTCATCTCTCTCGGTCTAACTCTCTGAATCTCCCATCGCCGATCTCCCTCCTCCCACCGCCGATCTCCATCCTCCCACAACTCCAACGTCTCTCCCACTGCGGATCTTCATCCTCCCAAGCTTGCCGAATCACCGCCACCATCACCGACCAAGCTTCGCCGATACGGCACCATCACCGACCAAGTTTCACAGATTTGGAATATTCTCTCTCTCTCTCTCTCTTTCGATTGTTATATTTATATATATATATATATTATATTGAGCATTAGATTCAGATCTTCTCTTTCTATATGATGTTGAATCTGAGCTTAACTTTGAATCTGATATTGAATATGATGTTGAATCTAATTTTTTTTTTTTATGACATTTGAGCTCATTCGATCTTCTCTTTCGATTTTTTTATATTTATTTATGATGTTGAATCTTATTTATGACATTTTTTTTGGAACTGATTTGAATCTGATGTTGAATGAGATGTTGAATCTGATTTTTTTTTTCTTTTGGTTGGGGGCTTTTCGGGGTCGGGGAAACCCGATCCCCGTTAAGGGGCGGGGGCGGGGGCAGTGATGAGCTCCCCGTCGGGGTCGGGACCGGGGACGGGGGGAGTTTCCACCATCGGGGATCGGGGACGGGAAGGGTGATCCCCGGCCCCGCTCCGCCCCGTTGCCATTCCTACACCTTTGGAGACATTCTGACCCCCACTTCAGTACGGATGGCAATTTGAAACCGGCCCGACGGGGATCCCCGATCCCGACCACGATTTAAGCGGTTTTTCCCCGAAAAATACCCCCGACGGGGAGGGGACGGTATTTGAAAATCAATCACCGATCTGTCACGGGCCGTGGACGGTAATCAGTGTTTAATCCCCAGCCCCCGCCCGATCCCCGAATTTCCCGAAGTGAAATTACTTTTATACCCTTATATATATATATATATATATAATAAACCAAACCGTTTATAATATTTATAACATACCAAACCAATGACACTGTGTTTATGATATTTATAATAATAATAATAAACGGTTTGGTATATTAGGGTTAGGGACCTCAAACACACTCACTCATCATCACCGCCCTCATCTCTCTCGGTCTCTCTCTCTCAATCTCCCACCGCCGATCTACCTACTCCCACCGCTGATCTCCATCCTCCCACAACTCCAACGTCTCTCCCACCGTGGATCTCCATTCTCCCAAGACTGCCGAATCACTGCCACCATCCCCGACCAAGCTTCGCCGATCCGGCACCATCACCGACCAAGCTTCACAGATCTGGAATATTCTCTCTCTCTCTTTCGATTTGTTATATATATATATATATATATTATTTGAGCATTAGATTCAGATCTTCTCTTTCTATATGATGTTGAATCTGAGCTCTAACTTTGAATCTGATAAAAATATGATGTGATTCTGATTTTTTTTTTTTTTATGACATTTGAGCTCATTCGATCTGCTCTTTCGATTTTTTATATTTATTTATGATGTTGAATCTGATATTGAATATGATGTTGAATCTTATTTATGACATTTTTTTTGGAACTGATTTGAATCTGATGTGGAATGGGATGTTGAATCTGATTTTTTTTTTTCTTTTGGTCGGGGACTTTTCGGGGTCGGGGAAACCCGATCCCCGTTAAGGGCGGGGCGGGGGCGGGGGCAGTGATGAGCTCCCCGTCGGGGTCGGGACCGGGGACGGGGGGAGTTTCCACCATTGTGGATCGGGGATGGGGAGGGTGATCCCCGGCCCCGCCCCGCCCCGTTGCCATTTCTACACCTTTGGAGACATTCTGACCCCCACTTCAGTAGGGATGGCAATTTGGAACTGACCCGACGGGGATCCCCGATCCCGACCCCGATTTAAGCGATTTTTCCCTGAAAAATACCCCCGACGGAGAGGGGACGGTATTTGAAAATCAATCCCCGATCTGTCACGGGCCGGGGACGGTGATCAGTGTTTAATCCCCGGCCCGCCCCGATCCCTGAATTTTCCCGAAGTGAAATTACTTTTATACCCCTTATATATATATAATAAACCAAACCGTTTATAATATTTATAATATACCAAACCAATGACACTGTGTTTATAATATTTATAATAATAATAATAAACGGTTTGGTATATTAGGGTTAGGGACCTCAAACACACTCACTCATCATCACCGCCCTCATCTCTCTCGGTCTCCCTCTCTCAATCTCCCACCGCCGATCTCCCTACTCCCACCACAGATCTTCATCCTCCCACAACTCCAACGTCTCTCCCACCGCGGATCTCCATCCTTTCAAGCTTGCTGAATCACCGCCACCATCCCCGACCAAGCTTCGCCGATCCGGCACCATCACCGACCAAGCTTCGCCGATACGGCACCATCACCGACCAAGCTTCACAGATCTGGAATATTCTCTCTCTCTCTTTCGATTTGTTATATATATATATATATATTATATTTGAGCATTAGATTCAGATCTTCTCTTTCTATATGATGTTGAATCTGAGCTCTAACTTTGAATCTGATATTGAATATGATGTGGATTCTGATTTTTATTTTTTATTTTTTATGACATTTGAGCTCATTCGATCTTCTCTTTCGATTTTTTTATATTTATTTATGATGTTGAATCTGATATTAAATATGATGTTGAATCTTATTTATGACATTTTTTTTGGAACTGATTTGAATCTGATGTTGAATGGGATGTTGAATCTGATTTTTTTTTCTCTTTTGGTCGGGGACTTTTCGGGGTCGGGGAAACTCGATCCCCGTTAAGGGGCGGGGGCGGGGGCAGTGATGAGCTCCCCGTCGGGGTCGGGACTGGGGACGAGGGGAGTTTCCACCATCGGGGATCGGGGACAGGGAGGGTGATCCCTGGCCCCGCCCCCGCCCCGTTGCCATTCCTACACCTTTGGAGACATTCTGACCCCCACTTCAGTAGGGATGGCAATTTGAAACCGACCCGACGGGGATCCCCGATCCCGACCCCGACGCCGATTTAAGCGGTTTTTCCTCGAAAAATACCCCTGACGGGGAGGGGACGGTATTTGAAAATCAATCCCCGATCTGTCACGGGCCGGGGACGATGATTAGTGTTTAATCCCCGGCCCGGCCCGATCCCCGAATTTTCCCGAAGTGAAATTACTTTTATACCCCTTATATATATATAATAATATATTTATATATATATAATAATAAACCAAACCGTTTATAATATTTATAATATACCAAACCAATGACACTGTGTTTATAATATTTGTAATAATAATAATAAACGATTTGGTATATTAGGGTTAGGGACCTCAAACACACTCACTCATCATCACCGCCCTCATCTCTCTCGGTCTCCCTCTCTCAATCTCCCACCGCCGATCTCCCTCCTCCCACCGCTGATCTCCATTCTCCCACAACTCCAACGTCTCTCCCACCGCGGATCTCCATCCTCCCAAGCTTGCCGAATCACCGCCACCATCACCGACCAAGCTTCGCCGATCCAGTACCATCTCCCACTAGGCTCTGCCGATACGGCACCATCACCGACCAAGCTTCACAGATCTGGAATATTCTCTCTCTTTCTCTCTTTCGATTTGTTATATATTATATATATATATTATATTTGAGCATTAGATTCAGATCTTCTCTTTCTATATGATGTTGAATCTGAGCTCTAACTTTGAATCTGATATTGAATATGATGTTGAATCTGATTTTTTTTTTTTTTTTTAATGACATTTGAGCTCATTCGATCTTCTCTTTCGATTTTTTTATATTTATTTATGATGTTGAATCTGATATTGAATATGATGTTGAATCTTATTTATGACATTTTTTTTGGAACTGATTTGAATCTGATGTTGAATGGGATGTTGAATCTGATTTTTTTTTTTCTTTTGGTCGGGGACTTTTCGGGGTCGGGGAAACCCGATCCCCGTTAAGGGGCGGGGGCGGAGGCAGTGATGAGCTCCCCGTCGGGGTCGGGACCGGGGACGGGGACGGGGGGAGTTTCCACCATCGGGGATCGGGGACGGGGAGGGTGATCCCCGGCCCCGCCCCGCCCTGTTGCCATCCCTACAACTTTGGAGACATTCTGACCCCCACTTCAGTAGGGATGGCAATTTGAAACCAACCCGACGGGGATCCCCGATCTCGACCCCGATTTAAGCGGTTTTTCCCCGAAAAATACCCCCAACGAGGAGGGGACGGTATTTGAAAATCAATCCCCGATCTGTCACGGGCCGGGGACGGTGATCGGTGTTTAATCCCCGGCCCGGCCCGATCCCTGAATTTTCCCGAAGTGAAATTACTTTTATACCCCTATATGTATATATAATATATTTATATATATATATAATAATAACCAAACCGTTTATAATATTATATTATATACCAAACCAATGACACTGTGTTTATAATATTTATAATAATAATAATAAACGGTTTGGTATATTAGGGTTAGGGACCTCAAACACACTCACTCATCATCACCGCCCTCATCTCTCTTGGTCTCCCTCTCTCAATCTCCCACCGCCGATCTCCATCCTCCCACCGCCTTTCCTCCTCCCACCGCCGATCTCCATCCTCCCACAACTCCAACGTCTCTCCCACCGCGGATCTCCATCCTCCCAAGCTTGCCGAATCACCGCCACCATCACCGACCAAGCTTCGCCGATACGGCACCATCACCGACCAAGCTTCGCAGATCTGGAATATTCTCTCTCTCTCTTTCGATTTGTTATATATATATATATATTATATTTGAGCATTAGATTCAGATCTTCTCTTTCTATATGATGTTGAATCTGAGCTCTAACTTTGAATCTGATATTGAATATGATGTTGAATCTGAATTATTTATTTATTTATTTATTTATGACATTTGAGCTCATTCGATCTTCTCTTTCGATTTTTTTATATTTATTTATGATGTTGAATCTGATATTGAATATGATGTTGAATCTTATTTATGACATTTTTTTTGGAACTGATTTGAATCTGATGTTGAATGGGATGTTGAATCTGATTTTTTTTTTCTTTTGGTCGGGGACTTTTCGGGGTCGGGGAAACCCGATCCCCGTTAAGGGGCGGGGGCGGGGGCAGTGATGAGCTCCCCGTCGGGGTCGGGACCGGGGACGGGGGGAGTTTCCACCATCGGGGATCGGGGATGGGGAGGGTGATCTCCGGCCCCGCCCCGCCCCGTTGCCATTCCTACACTTCAGTGAACTACCGCATTCCATTACACATTGTTGTGACTTATCGCAATTCACAAACATAATAATTTACATTATTTTTAATTATTTTCAAAATGTATATATATTATGAAAGTTTTTCTTCATTGTTATTTTTTTGTAAAAATATATAAAACTAAGAAAACTGACAAGGTTATCAAATGACCCTTTGGTAGTGCAAATGAAGATTAAAAAGGAAAAAAAAAATAAAAGAATGGTTATCTCTCACTAATTCATATATTTTAATTGGATTAGACTTTTCTTATGTTTGTATTTTAACATAAGAGAACTTAAGAGGAGCTCACTGCAGGTTTCGTTTTGATGATCTAAACCGCTCACTTTTTAGAATTTATTGAGTAGAGTATTCATGTCAAAAATTAAGATAATTAGATATCGATAGTTATATGTTTGAATCAAATTGTATTAGAAAAAATGAATAATTACCCTTAAAATTATATTTATCGTCCATTTTTTTAATGCAAATATGATTCAAACGTATAGTTATTAATATATAATCATCTTAATTTTTTACATATATATTCTATTCAGTTCAAAAACATGGATGACTCAAATTATTGAAATCGATTAAAAAATAGAACTACCAAATTCAAATTCTCTCTCGAATTAAGATAATAACTTTAAAAAAAATCAAACCCATTTTAATTCACCGAAAAATTGTAGGCTTGATTTTTTTTATTTATTTAAATTTTATAAGTTAGTATATGTCGGCATATCTAATTTCCATTATACCATAGCACCTTGTGTATGCCAAGTGTGCATTGTCCACCTCATTATAAATAAATGTATCACGATTCTTCCACACCCCCCAAAATCAAGTTTCATCTAACCTCCACTTCCACTCCACCTTTGTCTTTTTTTTGGGTGAATAACCTCCACCTTTCTCACCTTCCAAACAAAACCATTCACACACACAGAAAGAAAGGGCATATACATATACAGAGAGAGATCTACACACAAAAATTGAAAAGAAAAGAGATGTGTTGCAGCAATGGAGTGATTCCAAGAAGCGACCCTCGCTTCTCTCTCCTCCCAACCAACCCTTCCCTCCCCTCCATCACCACCACTCGGCCCAACCCTTTTCTCCGCCTTTCCTTCCCCACCACCACCCACCTCCCCAGACCCCATGTCTCGTTACGGACCCGGGTCGGGTCATTCACAACCAAGGCCGCCTTCAACGATGGCGGCTCTGTCGCGTCGCTGCCGGTGATGGATACGATGAGCTTCTACGACCTTCTTGGCATATCGGAGACTGGGTCGCTGGTAGAGATCAAGCAAGCGTATAAGCAGTTGGCCCGGAAGTACCACCCGGATGTGTCTCCCCCGGACCGGGTCGAGGAGTATACACAGAGGTTTATTCGGGTCCAGGAGGCATATGAGACGCTTTCGGATCCGGGTCGGAGGGCTCTCTACGACAGCGACATGGACAGAGGGCTTCACCTCGCGTTCTCGGCTCGCAGGCGATACCACAGCGATGAGGTAATTATTTGGGTATTTGGGATTAATTTGGTGGTGTTCACTGTGTGTTTTGAATTGGGTTTATGTTTTTTTTTTTAATTTTTTATTATCTGATTTGTAGTTATTTGGTGGTAATTGATTTTGGGTTTTGCTTGGATTGAGTTTTTTTTATTCAAATTCAAATTATTTGTTTTTTCTTGCTTTGCTGTGTATTTTTGGGGATTGATTTCTGGACCAAACAGCCTGTGTGTTAGTAAACTTTATGATCTATGCATGCACATGTGTAGGTGTTTGTGGAGTTTATTACACAAAAATTTAAATTCAGCTTTCCATTGGTTTATAGCATTTGTGGCTTTCTTTCATTGGCAACTATATTAGGTTCATATGCGGACTCTTAAGTACTGAAGTTATCATTTGGTTGCCCCAATTTTCAACTCTTAATATACTTTCATGAGAATTTGAATGTTTATGGGTGATTTTTTGCTTATGTTCTCAATAGAACTTCATTGTTTTACATGAATTATTGCTTATTTTATTAGTATTTTTTTTTCTAGTGTAACTTGCTTATGTATGGGTTGATTTGGAAGAAGTTAGAGCATCTCTAACGCATCATCACCAAATTTGATAAAAAGTTTGATATCATATCATGTATTCCAATGGTAAATTTAAAATTTTCATCAAATCTTGTTAGAAGCCCGGTTGTCCGGGAGGACATCCGTCCATGGGTGGAAATTGATGTTCAAATAAAGAAAGGCCGGTTGTCTGGACGGATGTCCAGCCCAACGCCCCCTACAAAATTTAATGAAAGGATGAACTTCCTTTATTTGATGAAAAGTTTAGCTCTCCCTTGATTTGATTAACGGTTGGAGCTTGGTTTTAACGCATAAATTTGATGAAAATTTTGATGAATGATTGGAGATATCCTAATGAAAGTTTAGTTCATCAATTTTGGGGGTTATCAAGATTTTACATTTTATTTATTGATTATTTGTTTCTCTGTTTTCTGTCTTTTGTTTATATTGGATATCATAACTTTTTCGCCCTAGGGGGGAGGGGTATGGTTGTCAACTTCATCACTTTGCCTTGCATTTAATTGATCTCTTTATAAATAAATAATAAAAAAAAGAGAATTTTTATTTAGATTAAAAATATCCAAGAATAATGGGGTGTTGATGCATCTTTTGTTAAGGAGTTCAAAAAGTAGTTATTTCTCATATATGTATTGGTGTCCTTGGCAGACAGAAGATTAGAATAAGTTTGTTGTGCTTTACAAACCATTTGAAATGAGATTATTTTATTTTCATCAGCATGCAATCTGATTGTTTCTTTTTTCTGAAATATTTTAAGTTGAGTTTGGTGGCATGACTTTCTTTTGATGTTTTGTGGTTGGACTATTTTCTATTTTTTATTACACTATGGAAAAGAGTGCCACAAATTTCATATGGTCTCTAGTAGAGGGTGGATTTTTGCATCCAATTGCTATTAAAAATGAAATGGATATTTCTCATATTTAATTATTGAATGATGGCTCTGTATTTGTATGGATCTACGGTACATGGTTGATGTTTATTGATAATGAAATTGATATTTTCCGTTTACATTTGTCTTTTCTTGGTGTTTCTCTTCCCCTTCCTTTGTAGAAGTTCTCTTTTTATTTTAATAATTCAAACTTTTGTTTTATTATCTCATTTTGTATTGATTTCGGCCTTTCTTTTTCAACCAGCAAATGGAGGAACGGAGCGAGTGGAAGAACCGGTGGCAGGTCCAGTTGTCAGAGCTGAAGAGAAGAAGCATGAATAAGAACGCTCACGGGAATATGTCGTGGGGAGCACGAATGCGGAGGCAAAGAACCGACTCATCATCCACCGAATTATGAACGAGTACTTAAAATTTTTCCTTGTACATAGCCTTTAACCTTATACGTGGTTTTGATGGGAAAATACTTGAGTACTGTTTGGTTAGTATTGCCTTTTTTTTTTTTTTTTTCCTTTTTTTTGATGGGGGTTAGAATTGCCTTAACTGGCAAGATCAGTACTTCCAAAATGTTAATCCAGCAGTATTATTAAGATTAAAGATTGTTTATATACCTGACCAGGCCATATCAACCTCAACTATGGGGAAGATCTATATTGTACATGTAGGATCAATAACTGTACCTTTTTTTGTTTTTGTTTTTGTTTTTGTTTTTTGGGTGTAAAAAAATATCTTTGCTTTGTTGCTCGAGATGAAATTAGTGTTGGCTCGATGTGATTCAGATCTTTGGCATTATTTGATGGAAAAATGTTTGAGGGCCACAAAAACAATAGATCAAATGGTTCAAAATTGTCAAAACGACGTCGTTTTGACAAGTTTTGCGCCCAAAACGACGTCGTTTTGATAATTTTGAGCTATTTGAACCACTGTTTTTGTGGCCCTCAACCATTGCTCTATTTGATGTTTGGTATTCCCATGTTTGTGCTTGTACTTTCGGGCCATGCTTTCTGGGAATCCTAGGCACAACACAACCCTTCTGCATTTGTATGTTCTTATTGGTAGGCCTCATTGGGAACCTTCATTCTTTTCAATTATATATTCATGTTTTCCTTATCATTGCCTCTGATTTAGATCATGTTCCTTCTAGCTATGGCCTGCACTGAAGGCCTGTTTGTTTTGGGTGATTGAGGTGGGAATTGGATCAAGATAGACATGGGACTCACCATAATGGTGTTTGTTTGCAAAATAGTCTAAGGTCTCGTTTGTATTTAGAGGTAGCATGGAGAGAATTTATAATGAGGGGATTAAATAAAATTGTGTTTGTTTTGATGATAATTGTTAGTATTGGATTGTTAAATTATTTTTATATAAAATAAATATAAAATAATAAAATAAATAAAAAGAAATACAAAAACATTAAAGATTAATGTTAAAAAAAATGTATGTAAAAAATAAAAAATAATAAAAAATAAAAAAATAAAAAAAATTCAGAAAAAATAAAATAATGATTTCTATTTAACAAAAATATAAAAATTAAACATTAATATTTATAAAAAAAATGTTCAATATGTAAAAAATAAAAAAATTAATCCGGTGGATTAAAATTCTAATACCACCTCCTCTATTCAAATTCTTCTTCTAAGGCCTATCCTAATATTAAGGGATTAGGAATTCTCTCTCTATCTCTCAAAACAAACATGACATATAATGCGTCGTATTTCACTATCAATGCTAATCTCCTCTCTATAACCCCAAATAAACGGGGCTGAAGGGATTATAAAAAGCCCTCATGGTGGGATTAATAGTATCCTCTTAGGGAAATGGTATTGAAAAACAATTAATTTAATATTTTGCCCAATTGTTATACTCTTTCCTCTATTATTTTTTTAATCATTTCACCATTTTTTATCCGTACCATTCTTTATATCAAAATAATTTTTAATATTAAAATATAATAATATTTATATCAAAAAAATATGATAGTATCAAAAAAATAATATATTTATGAAATATAATTTTAATATTAAAATATATAAAAAAATATTAAGGATATTTATGAAATTTTATATAGTTAATTTCATCATATAATGACAATACAAGCATAAATATTTCTTAATCCAATGATTATTAAACAAACATAATTTTATTTTATTTTATTTTCCACACTAACAATTCTACATAACCAACTTTAAAAACAAACAGCGCCGAGGGTATAGCCCAGTTCAAATCTTGACTTTTCTTAGAATGTTCTCATAGGGGAACACATCCATCATTGTACTCCATTTGTCTTTGTGGAAATTTAAAATAATATACAAGCTATGAGAACTTACTAACTATTTATATGTTGCATAAAATAATGAAGTTTTGGTATTTAAGGCACCATAAACTTTTTACTAAAGTAAGTTGGTTTAAGCATTTTGAGTGGTGCTTGTTGACTCTTTAAGTTATTTGGGTCAATAAGCGGTGGGATCTCACAAAATAATATATTAGAATTACATGATCGGAACATTTCAAATGAGTAGGAAACCATAATTCTACAGATATAGAACTTAGAGCAAAAAAGAATGGTGCCATACATATTAGATGTTGAGATCCGGGACTAATGAGGATGCTTTTCTCTTGTTGTTTCACTTTTATTTTTAGTGGTAAGTTTTGTGGTTAGACTTCTTTTAGAAGTTAATTTATTGACTAAAAATAAGTTAACAAAAAAATTAATATTAAAAAAGTCATTTATTTGGATTATTATTATTATTATTATTTTGACTTTTCTAATAATTTTTAGAATTGCAAAAGTTATTCTTTTGGCAGGAAATAAATAGTGGGTGGCCTATCAACTTTAATTGTGGATAAGTTAGCAGTTAGGCCTCGTTTGGGAACCTCTTTTTTAGTTAAAAAGTCAAAAAGTTATTAAATTAGTCAAAAAACCAACAATCTATACCAGAAAGTCAAAGATTCTCTTTTCTCTCTACTTTTTGCACATCTTTTCGTAAAAAGTCAAAAAATCATCCCAAACATACTAATTTTTTTTAGCTCATATTTTAGCCAAATAACCAAAACGCTACTAAATTGTTTCAGTATAATACATGAAAGTGAATGATGGTATGTGTGTGGGGGGGTTGAGAAAATGAAAATGTGGACACTGTTGATTATACAGTCAATTTATTGTCCGATTCTTTTTCTCAACGTCACAAATAATTTGAATAATGTTCCACTTAATTTTATCACTAGACACAATAAAATAAAAATAATTAAATAAACTAAACTTAATAAGCACACATTTATGCACTATATTTGTTTGAAAAAATATATACGCTCGATAAATTATAGTAAATCCTTTTAAATTATATTTACATTTTACCTTCTTAAACTTTAAAATTCAAAAATTAAATTATGATCTATTTGTATTTTATCCCCTTAAATTTTAAAACTTAATAGTTAATCATTTCAAAATATTATCTTGTTACAGTTAATATAAAATCAGATAATGTATAAAACACGTGACATATTTATTAAAATTTTAAAGTACTAATGTCCTTATTTGGTAATCCCGTTTAAAATTTGCCAAAAATAAAGTACAAATGAGATCACCTAAAAATTGTATTATTATCTCAAAAAATCAATTACGGATATTATTATCTTAATTGTGTGTCATGTATTTGATAAATAACCTGATTCTGCTTAAATCCCTAACAAAATCTTAACGAAGTGTAACAAAATAATAGTTTGAAACGGTTAATTATTAAGTTTTGAAACTCAGAGGAATAAAGTGCAAATGCATCATATATAATTGAAGTTCAAGGAGGTTTACTATAATTTACCCATATATATTTGCACATAAAATAATTATAGAATGAATACAAAAGACTCACAAGTAAGTCATCCAAATCCGACATGTGATTATTGTATTAATTTAATAAATCACGTCATTTATATATTATTATTATATCTCATGATAATAAATAAAAAAAATTAAGTAAAACATTATTCAAACTATTTGCCGTGGAAAAAAAAAAAGAAAAAGAAAAAGAAAGAATAGCAAAACGATGCCGCATTAGGCTCACAGGGGGTGGTGTTGTGGAGCAGTCAAGTTGATATAGCTCAAATAGAGAGTAATTGGTAGCCCCACACAGCAATACATACAGCTGCCTATATATCTTTATGTCATATGCATGTGGGGGAGGAAACAAAGAGCCCAGAGCATTCTCGTCTGGTCTCCGGTCCCCTTCTTCACTGGTCCCCTTTTTCAGATACATATGATTCATCCTTACCCACTCTGAGTCACCCAAACCTTTGTTTCTCTCTCCATATATATAGATTATTCCGTATTTATTTGAGATGTGAGTTAGTTTTTTAATTTTTTAATTATTTTAAATCTCGTTTAGTAACTTTTAAAATGTCAAAAATTTATTATAAGTTGTCATAAGTTTCTCTATTTTTCTGTATATTTTTTTGTAAAAAATAAAAAATTATTAAAATAATATATTCCCAAACGAAGCCAAGTCTGCGATAGGCTTTTTGGCTTTTTGAGCTTTTGTGAGAAAAAAATGAAATAATTATGAATTAGATTTGACATTTGTCCTATTTAGCTAAAATAACGTATTTGTCTTATATGGCTATTTTAGCCCCAACCTTTATTCCAAACGAGGCCTCAGTGTGTTTGGTTTTAATTTTCTAAATGCAGTTTTTTTTAAATTAAGTTTTTTTTTTCCATATATTTTTTGTTTTTAGTGAATATTTTTAGAATTTTAAGCAATTTTTTACTTTTTTAGATGCACCTTATTTAGATTTAGATGTATCTAAATAGTAAAATATTTATAAAAAATATTTTTAAAAATTAATAAATACACAAAAATACAAAAAATGTACAGAATTTATATATATATAAATATTATTTTTTTTTATATATTTTTGGTATTTAGTAAATTTTTTAAAGATTTTTTTTTCACAAATATTATACTTTTAAGTGTAGTTATGTTAGGTGTGTCTAAAAATTAAAAAAATTACTTAAAATATTTTTAAAAATTCAGTGAAAATAAAAAAATACAGAAAATAAAAAAATAAAATTTTCTAAAAAGTAAATTATGAAAACTGAAATCAAACAGAGTGATTATTTTTTTATTTTTTTTTTCATTTTCTTATTTGATGATTATCACTCCAACATCTCCGGTGTAATTTGATTTTTTTTTTTTAGTTTATAAATTCAAAATTTAAACACAATAGAAGATTGATAGTAGAACTTATTGGCCAACACAATTATATTTAAGTCATTTGTGTTTTGAATATTGCGAAGCAATTACTTGAATGGTCGATATTCATCTTGAAAGATTTTTGTTTGTTTTTTTCTTATACAAATTTATAAATAGTTTCACAAACTAATCTTGCTCCCATATTATATATGTAATAATAATATCTAATATTTAAGATAAATTTATTAAAAATAATATGATAGAAGCAACTTTACTTATATAAAGTTTCACAAACTAATGTTGCTCGCATAAATATACTTTTTTCATTCTCATATTTAATGATGATGTAGCAACTTAACACTCTGCCCCGTTTGGGAATAGGCTAATTTAGTAACTTTTTAGTTATTTGGCTAAAAAGGTAGCTAAAAAAAACTTGTATGTTTGGGATGACTTTTTGGCTAATTACGAAAAGCTGTGAAAAAAGTAGAGAGAAGCCGTAATCTTTGACTTTTTGGTATGGGTTGTTGGCTTTTTGACTAATTTAGTAACTTTTTGACTAATTGGCTAATTTAGTAAGTCCCCAAACGGGGCCTAGCATATTCAGTAATGTAATTGGCGTCACTAACATTTATGTTTTTTCTTCAAAACATTAGCTAATAATCACATGAAATTGCTTAATTTTCTAATGGAAACATAGTTATCTTCCCCAATCTAAATTTATTGAGACAAGTTTCAATTCAAATTCAGTGGAATTTATAGACGCAAAACTTGACATAGATGTAATTGCAATACCCCAATGCCATTTTTGTTTAGTTGAATAAAGTACCAACCAATTACTTTGTTCAACAAATGACAATTCTAAGCCAAAGCCCAAATAAGTCTCCACTTGGGCCTCATAATGGGCGTCCATTTTGGGTCCTCAAGGTATGACATGGGTGATTCTATTTGCACTTAAAAAATAGTTTAGTACATTTAATTTTTTAATCCTCTCTATTAAATTATTTAATTTTATAATTTAATCTCAATATATCTTACATTTTTTTCCTAAATTACCCTTCAACATAAAATAATAATTTGTGGTACTCTCAAATAATAAATAAATCAATTAAAAAAAAGATTTCCTCATCGCTCCTCAGCGTTGGGTCCTCTCTCTCCCCATCTCCTCTCTCTCTTAATATATATATTTATATATGTATATATCATATATGGATCTTGGTTAGGTTTCATCAACTTTATTGAGTAAGATTTTTTTTTTTTATCAAAAACTGTTCTCTCTCTCTCTCTCTACAGTTGGGAACTTTTTTTCTCTCTCTAGTGGGTTTTTTTTTTTTTTTTTTTTCTTCTTATAATGATAATTCTAATGCTTTCTATGGTTTCATGGTTTCTAGATTGATGTTTTTTGAAGTGGGTTTGTAATTAGAGATTGACACAATTTATTTTTTTAAAAAAAAATCTCATCACAAAGTTCAAAGAATGATTGACGGGATTGTTTTATCCCAAAACTTCACTACTCCTCTTAGACTTTCGTTTAAGATTTAGAGTTCCTTTTTTGTTTGATGATAGTGGTGAATTTTAGTATTGTTTTATCCCAAAACGTCACTACTCTTCTTAGATTTTCGTGCAAGATTTAGGGTTCCTTTTTTGTTTGATGATAGTGGTGAATTTTAGTGGAATGGATTAGAGTTTTGATGAGAGGAAGAAGATAAAGAGAAAATAATTAAATTTTGAAGAAGATGAAGAGACTTAGGCCTTGTTTGGCAACTGGTGATTTTAGTTAAAAAGTTACTAAAAAAATAAAAAAGTCAACAACCTATACCAAAAAGTTAAAGATTCAATTTTCTTTTTACTTTTTGCATATCTTTTCATAAAAAATCAAAAAGTAATCCCAAATATACAATTTTTTTAACATCATATTTTAACTAAAAAGTTACTAAAAAAATCTGTTCCCAAACGAGGCATTAATATGAAAAATATGTATAAGTAATTAGAGTATATCATGGAAAAAAAAATTTTATTTTAAGATTTAAAATGAATTGTCCTTATTAATAAATTTATATTAACATATAATATTAATTAAAATTTTCATTAAACTGAGTTATTATTTAGATACAAATAGAATCCTCCAGTATGACACACAGCATAATATTTGGTACACATTGATGACCACGCCTCATAATGGGCCTGCATTTGGGTCCTCAAGCTATGATACATCATAATATTTAGTACACATTGATGACCACACGCACCACACATGAATTGGTCTTAGAAGTACATTCAAGCAGTTGAAAATTCTCTTTTCAACTCATATTTCAGCTTCAAAACTTGATTATCTGGCATGATTAGGGTCACAACCTTTCCTCCATTCCCATCTTTGGGCCCTGGAAGGAACAAAACAGCTCCTTCGTCCCCAACCCCATCGATGGCATAGGTCGCGTAAACAGGCTTTTGTCCCTTCAATTCGAACCCATAAAGATTGACATCTTCCAAATCAACAAAAGTCAAGTTTGATCCATAAATAACGAAATCAGACAATCCCTGATCTCTCTCCATTGCCTCTTCGATCTTGCTTTGCTCATCCATAGCTTGATTAATTACCAATTCCGCCAGTTCCTTCAAAGTGGCTTCCATTATGGAAAAACTAGCCTCAACCACACTTACAACTTGACCGTTGCACAAAAGACCATTTTTATGACCATTTTGGGGATTGTTTTTGCAAATCGTCACCACTTTGGGCTCAGGCCCATCTCTAATTTTGGCTATAGTCTTCCAAATAACAGCACATAGGGACTCAAACACTGGAATTTTTTTAGTACCAACTTGGCCACACACCTTTGAGTGCAACTGACTTATCTGTTTGGTAGTAAGCTGGAAAGAAAATGCTTCCATTTTGCAGTTGTTGGGACTTATCCAATGGTCTCCAACTGGGCCGACCCGTTTCACAGAGAGCGGGTCTTCGGACGGTTTAAGTGGGCTTGGGGAGATTTCAATCTTAGTGTGTGATTGGTCTGGTTTGAGTGATCGGGCCGGCTTATGTCCTGCCATGACTTGGCCCCATGCATTCATGAAATCTACGGCTGAAAATGTATCTCCAAGAACATGGGCCCAAGTTAGGCCCACCGATATTCCACCGCATTTGAACCGAGTTATCTGCACAGAAAGCCCAAATAATCATGGTTAAGTTGTGTTTTTAGGTGGTGATGTGACGTTTCATACAACCCCACCCACATACCCAACAAAAAATAAAAATAAATTTACATATATATGCTAAAGATTTTAAATGAATTATCAAATAATTAGATGGAAAAATCCATTTTCCTATCCTTTATTTAAAAAATTTAATTTTGAGAGTGTCGGAAAGTACTTGGTGCAACTTCAATTCATGACGAAAAAAGAAAAGAAAAAAAAGTAGATTATTAATAAGCTACAAAAATTACTAAGAAACTTGAAATAAAGACATTCTTAACTTTTGAATTTAAATTACACTTTGTACTGTCATATTTTATATCAAATCTCATTTTGATATTATAACCGTCAAAGGCTTACATTTTCTGCTAAGGTAATTTTCTGCCCGTTTCTATTTCTTCTATACTTTTTCACAATATTTTTTCTTTGTTCTAAATTTTCACATATAAAAGTAGTGTGCACAGGTCGGTTCGGGTCAAGTTTCACCTTAACTCGCCATCCATCGTATAGAGTTCACTGTCTTTGCATTCAATATCGACCGACCTTTTGATCGAAACCATCCGTATAAAATCCTTTGGTTTCACGGTTGAAATCGGTTGGTGGTCACAAAAAAAAAAAAAAAAAAAACTCACATCTTATATTTTAGAGAGAAAGAAAGATGAATATTTATAAGCACACACATGTTTTTGTCTTACAAATTGCAGCTGCAAAAAGGAGACTTTGTGAAAGTCTGAAAAAGAAATGCAATCAAACTATAAATTGAAGGTTGAGGGGATTAACTGTTAAGGATGCCGAAATGAGATGGCAGAGGAAGAATTGGGAGTAAACATGGAGTGTAATCGTCAAATGGAAGCCATCAAATCTAGATCTCATATTGTTTCTCTTAAGATAGTGAGAGAGTTGTCATGAGAGAGAGAGAGAAAGTTGTGCTAATATTGAGAGAAGATTTTGAGATACAGAGATGAGAATATCTAAGACTGTAATCAATGTAATTGAAGGAAAAGAGAAGCTATAAATGTAATGGGAGAGAGAGAGAGAGAGAGAGGGTGGTAGAAGAAACGAGTAGAGAGAGTGCGCAAAACTGTAGTGGAAGAGAGAGAGTTAGGTAGAAGAAAAGAGTAGAGAGAGAGTATGTAATTAATGTTTCAAAAATGATTGACAACTCCAAAAAAATAAAAAAAAAAAAAAAAGTGCTCGGGCTCACTTGTGATTTAATGTGATGTGATGTGTATTTCTAAGTATTTGTTTGTGTTTGTGTTTTTTTTTTTGGTCGCATGTGTAGAGTATTCTTGAGAGTTCAAATATGAAAACTCTTTGTCATTGTTATATGGATGTGTACTAAACCAAATTTTTGCATAAGGGGAGACAAAACAGTAATGTTAGGTATCATAAAAAATTTATTATAAAAATAATTATGAAAATTTTGTGACTTTTAGATTACATTTAGAATAAAATACCACACACTAATTAAGGTAATTTAAAGATCATAAATTTTTTATAATCATTTTCATAAAAAAATTTCATGATCCCTAACTTTTCGCGAGATAAAAAGTGATGTAATGTAATTAATTCCAATGTAATGGATAGATAGAGTTGGGCAGACGAAACAAAAAGATGAGACAGAGAGAGAGAGAGTGAGTGTAAATTAAGGTATTGTTTGACAATTTTTTATATTAAAATATTTTTTTAATTTTTTAGATCACATTATTTTTTTTATAAAAAATTAAAAAATATATTTATTTAGATAATCCTAAATATCCTCTCATATTATATAAGTAGATGAATAATGTTATATGTACCAATTTGTGCATCAACTAGTATATCAATTGATGATGTGATATAATTTAAGAAATTTTTTATATTTATAATTTGTATAATAAGTGAGGTCAATAATAATGTCATAACTAATGTTGGTGGAAATGAAGTCACTACTGTACTAAACGCACAATAGTGACTATTGTGCCTCAGTTTAAGGTGTATTATGGACTTATTTTTATGATCTGAACCGTTCATTTTGTAGGATTTGTTGAGTACTTCATGCCTATCGAAAATCATATTAATCAGATATCAATAACTATATGATCGATTATATATTTTTTATGCTATTTCTTAAAAGAAAAACTTTTTGTTTATTTTTTTTATTATCGATCATATAGTTATTGATATCCGATTAATATGATTTTTGATAGGTATGAAGTACTCAACAAACCCTACAAAATGAACTGTTCAGATCATAAAAATAAGCCTATAATATACTTCAAATTGAGGCACAGCACTGCTATGCCTTTAGCACAATAATAACCCCATTTCCAATGTTGGTACATACTTAATACACTAATAAATGTATGTAGCACCACCATAAATAGATTGATGCAAAACCCATTTATTATAAAGAAGGAGAAAGAAAGTGACAGTTTGGTTTTTCAAGGATAAAGGGTCAACGAAATGAGTAGAAAGAGAGAGAGTGCAATTAAAGTTATAAAATATAGGGTAAATTATAAATATTGAGATTTTTAATTTCATAATAAATTGTTTATTTTATTAATAAATTATTAAATTAATTAACAGTTTTTAATGATATTAAAAAATGTTTTAATTAATAATTGAAGTAATTTTATTATTGTATAGTAGAGTAATTATGAATTTTATTTTTTTAATTAATTCTGTTAAATAAAAAATTCTAATAAAGGGATATTTGTAATTTTTTAAATTACAAGGATTAAATTATATTTTAAGCAAACCTTAAGAGTATATTTATAATTTACGCTAAAATATAAAATTCATTTCCTGAAAAGAAGGAGAGAGAGTGTCAGATTTGGTTTTGCAAGCAAGAGTCCGGATCCTCTCCTTAATTTTCCTACTTGGCTCCCTACTGGGAACGGTCCAGATTGAGTCAAGGGAGATGGGCGGCTCAGATCATTTAATTTTTAAAAAAAAAAAATTCAAACCAATTTTTTGCTAAAAGTGTAAAAGAGGAGAGAGAGTTGAGCAATCGAAAAGAAAGAGAGGGTGAGAGATACGCATCGACGAACCACCATCACTGTTTGTCCACCGACAACCACCGTCTACTACTTTTTACTGGCGACCACCATCCATCGGCCATTGTTACTACTTTTATGCCTTCCCATAACTTGGAGTAATTGAAAAAAAAAAATAATAATAATAAAATCATCAAACCTAAATTTTTGAAGTTTTGATCAAATGCCAAACAATAATTCAAATTTCACAAAAATAATAAATCAAAATCCAAGAAAACAAAATTAACAACAGCTTATTTCTTTCCTCTCCCTCTCTTTCTCTATACGTGTTCCACCCTCTCTCTCTCTCTCTCTCTCTCTCTCTCTCACTCAATAAATATATATATATATATATATATGCGAATCTATATCTATCACTCTCTTAATCTCTCTGCTTTGTAAGATATGTGAAATCAAGCAGTTGAAACTAGCTTTGGTGTATAATATGGGAAAAAATCTTGATGGGTTCTTGGTCTTTTTGCTTAATTTATTGTAATTATATATATATACACATTGGCAACCCAGTTATGGAAAACTTTGGAAGGAATTGAAAGATCTTCTTCTTTAGGCCCTTGTTTTAGGGGCCATTAGGGTCGTCGTTGGAAGTGGGTTATCGTAAACAGGATCGCCGGTGAGATGGGTCGCCGATGAGATGGGTTGTGTGAGGTAGAGGAGAAGAGGGTGAGGGTGAAGGTAATATTCTCTCTCCTCTTTCACACTTTCAGCAAAAAATTGGTTTGAATTTTTTTTTTTTTAATGAAATGATCTAAGTCGCCCATCTCTCTTGACCCAATCTGAGCCGTTCCTAGTAGGGAGCCAAGTAGGAAATTTAAGGAGAGGATTCGAACTCTTGCAAGCAAGCCCTCATAAATTAGTGGGACAGATAGGTGTCGTGCCCTCATAAATTCACACTATCAGATCATTCTAGGAATTCACTTTAGAGTAGCCCAACGCCTGGAAAAGTAATAAAAAAGCAATACGTGGATGTAAAGCTATATACTTATTTATATATATATATATATTTGTGTGCTATATCGGTCGGTTCGAATTTTTTGATTTTGATTGAGCTATATCCATTTTCAACCGTCAAACCGCCAAATCTGCAGAGTAACACCCATAGCCGATCCAAACATCATTTGAAATCGTCTGGTTCAGTACCGTGTCAAGTCGGACTGAGCGAGTTTATCCGGTTATACGGATTTGTGCACACTCCTAGTAGTCACTATGATGATATTTTTTTTATTACATCCATTGTTGAAATTCGAAGGGTGTTGTGAATGTTGTGAATCCGTAGGGGTGTTTTTTAAATTTATTTCGATAATCTGAATTGTTCATACCGTAAAGTTTATAAAATAAATTATCTATAAAAAAAAATCAAATCAATTAGTCATTTATAATCTATAATAAGACTACATTTATGTTTTAAAAAAATAAACAGTTAATATAATTATGTTGTGATAATGATTGAGACCCCCACCCCACAAGAGTTTCACAAATTTACATTACTCATAATGTGGACCCCACACATATATGGAGGACCAAAATCATTTTAAAGGTATGGAGGTCACCTCCAAAAAGGGTTCTAAATATTTTTCATAAATAATATACTCGACAAACTCTTATAATTTAAATAATTCAAGTTATCAAAATAAAATGATACAAATCTCAACGAAACCGCCATAGCGGGGCGGCACCCTCCCCTAGTCCTTTATTATCACAACAACATATGAAAATTACTTTCTTTGGTTGTTAGATCTAACTTTCGTTTTTTTTACATGCAAATATGGAATGGTTTATTGTGAGTGTAGAGATTTCAAAGTCTATAATGGGCAAATTCACAAAAAAAGAAAGATATCATTTTCTTTGCATTAATTAGGGTCTTTTGGTAAGTAGTTATTTTAGCTAAAATATTAAAAAAAAAAAAAAAAAAAGTCTGAAAATTTCTACTCATTGAAAAAACATTTCTTCCTATTTATTTTACGGAGTCAAAAAAATTTTCCCATTCACTCTATTTTTTTGTACTTTTTTTTTTAAAAAAAAAAATTGAAAATTCTTTACAAACCTATTAATCTTTTTCACCTCACATTTTAATTAAAAAAACCACTAAGAAAGTAACTTTTCAAATGGGACCTTAGCCTTTTCACTTTATTTAAATTATTCTAGCTTATAAGTATAGAATTTATATCACAAAAATGTTTCAGAGCTTTAGAGCATGCAGTAATGATGTGGCAGCTGTATCAGACCCATTTTGATGTAATGTTTTGGCTTATTTTATTTTGGCGGTGTTTGGGAAGAGTTTTTTTTTGTTTTTTTTGTTAGCTTTTTGCTAAAAGACAAAATAAGTTAAGAAACCAAAAAAAAAAAAAATTCAGACAAAATATCACATCAAATTTATAATCATTTTATTTTTTCTCTCACAAATATCACATCCAATTATAAAAAAATCTAACTATCTTTCTAAATACAAAAAAATTTTCCTCAAAAATAATCAAAAACTAAAAAAACCTACTAAAATAATTACTTCCCAAACACCCACTTAATTTTTTTTGAAAACCTGCCAACTCAGTATAACTCTAGATCATCATTGTATAAACACTTTTGACACATATTTTTCAAATAAAAAAAAATTATATAAATAGCAACCTAAGCTACACCAAAGCAAGGTCGAGAGAGAGAAAAATACTATTTACACAATTTTTTGCGTACATGTGAGAGTTTCTATGGGTAAAAATTATGTACGTGTATCAATGCTGAAAGAGAAATAGCAGTACCTGCAAAAGAACAAGAGGAGAGAAAGGTAATTCAGGACCAATGACTTGGTTGTAAGAAAGCAACTTATGAAGGTCACCATTATCATCATCATCAACATCCTTCACCATCTCAAGCCACTCATCAATGGTGTTGACACAATGGGCTTCAATGACCCTAACACCACAGTCATTACACTTGATGTAGGGACGTCCCGAGGGCTCGGACCTGCGAAACCGACCACATGCGACGTAGAAATAGTTCAACAAGGTGAACGAAGACTCCTTCATGTTCGTGATGGTTAACCCTTCAAGTGCTTGGCTACTGAAGTAGTAAACCCCTCTTAGGTAGTGAAGTTTCATGGCTAAGTCCATGTTTGTTGGCTCATGAACCACGTCTTGTCCTGTTACCTTTCCTGGCCCAACTGATGAAAGTTTGATTCCATAGACTGGGCTTTCTTCTTTGGAAGATACCACCATGATGCGGAGGGAGGGTGAGAGAGAGAGAGGGGGGGTTTTCGTGAATGGTTGATGGGGTTTCAGAGAAGGATGTAATAGAGAGTCCTTTGTGGCTGCGGTGAGTGGATCATGGGCTTTTGATAAAGATATATATAATAGGGTGATTGTTCAATATTTGTGGAGTATTTACACATGGTGCGTTATAAAATTTTAATTGGTAGAGAGAAATATGGACCATGATTTATGTTAGGGATAGAGAAACAAGATGGGGCTAAGTAATTAGTGATGGGTCTGGAATATAGTCATGTAGTATTCCGAGATTATTAAATAATTTCCATATAATATATAGGGTATTTACACATTGGGAGAGGCTTCTCTCCGGTTCATACAGTGAACTAAAGTGTGCTATTAGGCCCGTGGAGTTTATCATGGGTCTTGTTTTTATAATCTGAATCATTTAATATGTAGAATTCGTCAAGTATTTCATGTTTGAAAAAACTCACGTTGATAGAATATCAATAGCCTCCTGATCAGAACACATTTTTTTAACAATTTATTTTTAAAATCATATTTATCATTGACAAAAATGTGTTCCGATCAAAGGGCTATCAATATCCGATCAACGTGATTTTTTGCAAGTATAAAATACTCAATGAGCTCTATATATTGAATTGTTCGAATTATCGAATCAGAATCCATGGTATACCTTACGGGCCCAATAATACGCTCTAATCTACTGTGTAGACTGGGGAGAAACTTCTCCCTTACACATTAATGGTGAGAAAATAATATTTACAAAATGTGATAAATATTATAAATATTAATAATTAAATTTATAATGAATAATATTTTAAAAAAAATTTGTAAATATTTTCTCAAGTCATACTGAGGTTTAATTCCCCAATATATATTGGGTAATGCTAGTTTAGTTAAAAAAAATTAAACTCATTTTTCAAACTCAATAGTGTGATAATCTATTAAAATATCTAAAGCAATTCTCTCTTATGTATTTTTTAATTATCAATTAATTATGTCACTTACATATTATTGAGTTTAAAAAATAATCTTACGTATCATTTTTCATATATATATAATTAAATTAGCGAGATGCAACAAAAATAATATGCGAAGGGAGAAAAAAATTAAGGAATAAGCCTGTAAACGTAAAAATTGATCAAGAATTGGATATGGAATTTATACCAATATATATATATATAGATTTTTTTTTCTTTAAAAACAAAAGTAGATTTTTCGAATAACTTTTGTAAAATTTTGTTAATTTATGCATATTTCGTGTTTGATTTTATAGTTAATTTCTATGTTCATAACATAATTAGATAATAAGCCTAAGGTCTCGTTTGGAAAAAAGTTATTTCAGTAATTTTTTAATTTTTTACAAAAAGATATGTAGAAAAATAAAGAGAGTAATGTGACAATTTATAATAATTTTTTAATTTTTTAATTAAAATAATTACTCTCCAAACGAGACTTAAGAATATAAAAATGATCTCAAAATTAAACACATTATATATATATATATATATTTACGAACTTTTTTTAAAACGAAAAGTGACCTCGTTTACAAATCATGTAAGATTTTATTATTCATAAATATTATATATTTTATTTTTATGGTCATGGCAAAATTGAGAGAGGAAGTGGAGTGGTACAAATAAATATTGAGTATATTATATTACCAACTAAAAACAATAATGAAAACAAATTTTTTTTTTTTTTGGCTATGTTTATTGGGTTGTTTGGCTTTTTGACTAAAAAAAGTAGAGAAAAAAAAAAGTATGTTTATGATATTTTTTTAACTATTTAAAATATTATAATAAAATTAAAATGACCATTCTATCTTTGTTAACTTTTTGACTTTTGAGTAGTTGAATTCAAAAGGTAACATAATTTTGCATTCTAAGCTTCTCCCAAATAATTTGAATTTTTTGATTTTTTTAATAATTTTTTGACTTTTTAATTTTTTTTTTTTGTCAATTATCCTCAACAAAGCCATTATGGTAGTATTTTACTCACCTATAATAGGAGGAGGGGTACTGTTGTGCTTAATGCACAACAGTTATTACGGCGTCTTTTGTAAGAGGTTGTCCTGAGTATTTTTTGATAATCTGAACCGTTCATATTGTAGGGTTCGTCGAGTAGATCATTCATACAAAAAAATCAATTTGATTGGATAACTGTAACCCTATAACCAAAGTACATTTGTTTTTATAAAAATTAATGGTTAATATAACTTTTATAAATTTTTAAAAATAATTATGACTTAATCATTGAATTATAAATATTCAATTAATTTAAATTTTTATATAAATAATATTTTTCATGACCCTAATATAAACGGTTTAGATTATTAAAAAAATAATTGAGACATTCTCCCACAAAGGGCGCAGCAGTACCCATTCTCCGCCTATAATACTTTGCCCGATTTAAGTTTTGGATAGGATTGAGGGTGTAAATGTAGCCCACTCAGAATTTATTTAAATGATTTGATTAGTTGAACTTGTAAGATTAATATAATAGATATTAAATTAATTAAATATTAATAATTATCTGGTTAAATTACATTTCTTTTAAATAAATGAAAGATAAATATAATTTTAAATATATATATATATTTTTTTCTCCATACAAATATAAATCGATCATGTGACTATTACATGTCTGATCAATTTTTTTTTTATGTATAAATAAATAATTGACTGCACAAACTTTATAAATTAAACAATTTAAATCACCAAAACATATCTAAGTCGATCCCACAGTCACAAAAAAACTTCACACTTGTGTTCTAGTTTAAACTGGAACAATGCCGCGTGCAGTAGTTCCTCTTTGTATGGAGAGAGAGAGAGAGAGTGAGAGAGAGAGAGAGGTAGGTGTTTTAATGGGAGAGCGTTGGGAAATTTAATGGTAATGTTGTGGCGTGCTAACATTTCTGTAGCAGGCCCACAGAGAAGTAGTTCTACACTGTGCCTTGCATTCAATGAAATTCAGAATTCGTTTGGAATATGGATTTGCTTTTTAATTTTTTGATTTTATTTATTTATTTTAATTTGGGGTTAAAAAATTTTATTTGAGATAAATTTTTTGACTTTTTTAACTTTGTAAGAGAAAAAATAAAATGATTATAGATTGAATGTGACATTTTGTTCTATTTAACTAAAATAATATATTTTGTCTTATATGACTGTTTTAACCAAAATGTTCTTCCCAAACAAACTCTTAGGACAACAATGTTATGAAAATTATTAAATCAATCGATAAATATATTTACTAAGGGAATTTCATTGCAAGTCATAAAATTCATATATATATTTTATATTTTAATTAAAAGTATTGTTTTAGACTCACTTTTTAAATTTTAGTAATGTGTTAAGAAGAAGATAGGTTGATTCTTGACATGTCGTCTAAAAAATAAATCTAAAAAATAGACTTGTTTATCATTTTTCTTTAATTAATATGTTTATTTGTAAAGGTATTAGTATTTGGAAAAAGACTAAGACCCCCGCCACCCCCACTGTTTTTTTGACTAGCCCAAATTTTATTTTATTTTATTTTTTAAATCTTGGTCTCACAGCCCCCCACGTAGAGGTAGAGGTGTTGGGGGTCACCCCCCACTGAGGGTCTCCAGCACTGCCGTTAGTATTTTTAGTATTACTTAATTTTTTTCAACTAAGTAGCTAACTATTCTATATTGAGACTATTCAGTACAATTTATTTGAGTTATTGTAGGGGGGTTCAAGGTTAGAGAGGTGATTAGAGAGGCAAAACTATGCTGATGGTCCAATAATAGTGGAAGTGGCTTAAGAATGAACAGCATCAACTATCTGGGAATTGGAGAGTGTGTAGCTGGGTGAGGGTGAAGCAAATGGCTCAAGAAGAAGTGTATGGCAGTGCCAAATTGGGCAGCATCTCCTCCAAATCCCCAACATTTCTCTTGTTGAACCTTGGAAAATGGGTCCTATTTATAGGCTTTTCCTTGGTATCAAGAGGACACTAAGTGGCCAAATAGAGAGAAGACATGTGTCCCAGAGGATCACATGGAATATTCTACCTTGAGCCACCAGGCTGAAGGTGCCATGTGTCCCTCTGCATATACTGTGTACTATCTGTTTGCCTCCGCAACTACCTTTTTTGAGCCTCAACAAGTGTAGTTGCGACGAGAGTGTTTGGCGCTACAACTTCCTTTTGAGCCTCAGCAAGTGCAGTTACAGCGGGAGTGCTTGCCTCTACACTTGCCTTCTCAGCTTGAACCTCAGCAAGTGCACTTGCAGCGGTGAACCTTGCCGCTGCACTTGCCTTCTCGGTTCTGTTTGACCAGTACATGCATTCTCAGGACTCCGTTAGTCTGCTATCGACTACATTCACGTCCACCTCAGCGAAGTCTCCACCCTTAGTCACCTAACCACAAACTCCCCAGCTTCCTAGGGCGAAGGCCACAACTAAGCCTGCTATCAACCATGTTGTGCCTTAGTACCAAGCCCAAAGGGGTTTCCTTAGTCCTGCCTATGCGACTAAGGCAGGTCCATGACCTGGGTAATGGAAAGAGAGTTCCTTATGTTCGGGCTACCCTGTTTCCATCGTCGCAGAATCGCTGCAGTAAACTGGTATTTCTGGGCCTGCTATCAGCTCCAACCAATAAGTCTTGGGGCCTGTTGTCAGTGCCAAGTTAAATGAACTCTGGAGAGGGGGGGCATGCTATCAGCCTTGGGCTAGTAATGCCTTGGGGCTTACTATCAGTGCCAAGCATTAGCCTCTAGTTGCAGAGGGAAGCCTCTCTCAAAGGCTGCTATCACCTTGGCAGGATATTCCCTCTGCAACTTAGTTGCTGTGGTTCAAATGGCAGAACCGAGAATATTAGAGATAGTGGCGCCAACGTAATGCCTCCGCAACTTGGGCGCTGCAAGTGTTGCCTCCGCAACTTAGTTGTTTCGGTTTTCTCCTTTTCTCAGCAACTCCAGATGGTTATGGTACCGACATTACTTGGAATTGTGACGGCACCGAAGATACTTGGAATGGTGACGATGAGTCAAAGTGCCTCCGCAACTTAGTTGCTTCGGCTTTATCTTTCCCTCAACAACTTCGAATGGCGGCGGAACCGAAGATATTAGGAATGGCGACGCTAAGTCAAAGTGCCACCTCAACTTGGTCGCTGCAAGTGTTGCCTTGGCAACTTAGTTACTTCGGCTTTCTCTTTCCCTCAGCAACTTCGGATGGCGGTGGAATTGAAGATATTAGAAATGACGGCGCTGAGGCAAAGTGCCTCAGCAACTTTCCCGCTGCACATGTTCCCTCCGCTACTTGGTCGCTGCAGGTGTTGCCTCTGCAACTTGACTTAGGCATTTTCCTTTGTGGAGTCTGCTCGGACCCTTGACGGGTTGGATGTGCTTCGGCCCACTGTTGGCCCACTCCCTTGGGCTTTGGCCCATGCTCCCTTTTCATTCCTGATCGCCTCTTTAGGGCAACCTCAACACTTAGACCCATACTTAATTTGGGGTTTAATTTCTGACCTTCTACAGTTGTTTATAATTTTTTTTATTCTTGGAGTTCATACTAGACTATTTAGTGCAGATTATTAGGCAAAATAATCTATAAGCTAAAAAAATTAATTATATAAAAATTAAGCAAAATAAGTTTTTGACTTCTGTTTTATAATTATTTAATTTTTTTAAAATTTTTACTTATTAATTATTACTTTTAATTTTCAATAAGCTAGACCAAAGTCATTTTCACTAGTATACGAGTATGAAACCTTTAACCAGTCCACTAGACTAGCCCCATTTGGAAGCCTCTCAACTGGCTGGCTATATAGCTTATTGGAGCATCTATGGTCCTGTTTGGTAGAGTTTATTTTCAGTTTATTTTACCTTTTAGTTTAATTTAAGCTATATTGATGTGTTTGGTTCAGCTTAACAATACAGCTTATAACTTTCTGTAAGTCAAAAATCAACTTATTCTTTGAGTGGGGGAGGAGAAGCTTTATTTATAAGTCAAAAATCAGCTTATGTTCACAGGGTTGTTTTGGGAAGTTGGTAAAAAGCTGGCTTTTGGCTTTTTACCAAGCTTTTTGGCTTTTTTGGAAGTGATTTGGGAAGTTGGTAAAAAGCTGACTTTTTACTTTTTAGTTTAATATTTATTTATGATGTCAAATCAAATTAAAATGACCAAAATACCCTTACTCAACATAAGAGATCTATTTTTTTATTTTTTTTTAATAGGCCCTAATTTGTAATTTTAGGGTTGCGTTTTTGGCACTTCTCAAAGGGATTTTATTGCGTTTTTGGCAGTCACGTTTTTGGATTGTCCAAAAACATGGCTTTTTACTATGTTTCCAAAATGGCACACAGTTATAAGCTATAAGCGGTTAAACTATAAGTTATAATCACTTTCTCACAGTTCTACTACATCAAGCTCTTTAAACTTATTTTTTAGTTAAAAACTTCAAAAAAATCAATCACATTAAACTTGTTTGCAGCTCGTCAAAATTTACGAACGCTACAGTAACTCATTACAACAAGTGAGGCACTGTTCATCGCTACTTGTATGTTACCGGATGTCCGCCTGAAAGTTCGGCCGGTCAACCGGTCAACGGCAAATTTTTTTTTTGTTGTTGCTTTTTTTAAGAATTGTTTAATTAGTAACTTATCAATTTAATATAAAAAAAAAAAAAGATTAACAAACACAATAAGAAAATAATATTTAATAAGAATAAGTTAGAATAATGAATTTGATGCAATAGGTGCTAAAAGGTGAGTAACTAAAATAATGAAATAGCTTTAATTTGATTAAAAAATTAAAGAGTTTGGTATGGATGCTCTTAGATTGCCTTATAGTTTTGTACAGAAAATTAATGGAAAACCACAATAGCAAGAATTCTTTATAAATTGTTTATAATAATGCTACCTGTGTTTTGTTTATCATCTCCTATATGACAAATGTTAACAAGAATTCTTTATAAATTGTTTAATATTGGAAAATATATATATAAAATGTCTTAAAAATATGTTAAAATATTATAAAATGTATTGATTTCAGTAAAAGTATATTAAATTCAGTGTGAAAAGTGTCTTATATTCTTCAAATTTTTTATTTTTTACTTGTGTCTAAGAACACTTGTTAGTAAGACCCTTATTATATATCATCAAAATATTTTATTATAATTTTTATTTTGTATGTAATTTTTTATATAGCATGATAACTTCTGTAATTTTTTATTATTTTGTTAATGAAACTTATTAGCATGCTTAAAATAATTACACATCATTTATGAAAACACGTATAGTAAAGAATGTACAATTATTTTAAATTTTGTTCACTAATGTTTTTAGATATTAGCAAAGTTCATTTTTTAAAATATAATAAATGTACATATATATAGATATATAATTTTTATTACATGAACACATGCTTGTCGTAAATGAGAATAACATCTTGTCCTCTATTGAAAGTTTCGAATAGTGGTGTTGGAGACGTAGTAATTAAGAAGAATAAAGATACACATACTAATTGATATATCAAATAATTCATGTAAACATGATGTTGTGATTGTAAATTTTTTAAAATCTAACTGAAGTATACTTTGTAGCAACCGTATCAATAATAACAACTATAAATCAAATATCGAATCCACATATATTGGAAACTAAACTGTAAATTGTACACACTAGTATGTATTCATATGGAGAGATAAAGAAACCGATCACATACCTTTTCAAAGGCTATGAATTCTTCATTTTGAAAGTTAGAGAAGTAAGAAAAATTGAAAAAATTGATTAAATTGATTGAATTGAATAGAATCGCTCATATTCGATTTGTTTTTTTAACAAGAATCGGTCTGTGTATTTGGTTTTTTTCAATTTTCGATTCGGTGTCGGTTCAAGCACCTTGTGCATCAAACTAAAACGTAACCGACTGATTCAACATATATTGTATTTATAATATATCTATAATATAATAATATAATGATATTAATAAGTATAATAAATTATTAACCTTAATTAATTAATCTTATTATATTTATAATCTAAGTTCGTAAACTCTTATTATATATAATTTTAATTCTAACTCATTATTCTTGAAATTTTAGTATTTTTTAGTTTTTTTTGTTTGTTTGTTTTTTTGTTAATCTATGTATTGAAAAATATTTATTAAATTTTTGGATTTGATATGTTTGGAATGGTGAACAAATAACTAATTCAATATTTTTATATAGATTTTAACTATGTATTGAAAAATAACTAACTCAAGCTTGAAAGGTTTTAAACTGATTAAATCGCACCAAACTGTATTGTTTTAATTATTTCAGTTTGGTGCGGTTTGATGAAAGAATCGATCTGTATTAATACTCAAAAAATAAACTGACATTATGAATTCGGTAAAAATATATAACAGTTTACAAACTATCAAACCGCACCAATTACGATTGGTTTGGTACCAGCCAGTTACGTCCCTACTAAAATTGGATAAAAGTTAGATGAACATTAATAATACATAATAGTGTTAGAGACCCGTATTCTGTACTTATAAATACATCTATAATGATGTGGTAAGGGTGATAGGTCCGATATCATTGAGTATTTAACCAATCAAAAATTGACACTTATTAAATTATATCATTGTGAGTTAAATTGTGAAAAATTTAGGAGTCTCTAATATTTTCCTAATGATACACTTACTTAAAGGTTCAATCGGGTAGGAAAAATATTAGGTGTACTGGTGATGAAATGAGAATAGTTGAGATTATGAAACAGTGAGATTCAACGTCGAGAGGCAAGATAAAATATATTTGTTGTGTATTAGTGTAGTTGATTAAAATTAATTTCTTGAAAAGGTTGAATTTCTTTTATATTTATATTTTAATATAAAAGAGTTTGAGAAGTCCGTGAGGCTAAGGAGTCTCGTTTCGATAATCTGAACTGTTCATTTTGTAATATATATAATCCATGAAAAAAATTAAGTGAATCCGATAATCGTAATATTTTTATATCATATTTGTCTCAAAAAAATAAATGGCCTATTTTTAACAATATATTTGTCATTTATTTTTTGAAAACAAATGTGATAAAATAAAAATGTTACAATTATCCGATTAAACTAAATTTTTTCATGATTTATATATATATATATATTGAGGGTTTTACAAAATGATGTAACCTTATTGGATCACTAATTTTTTTATGAATGATATATATTGAAGTTTTTACAAAATAAATGATTTAAATTATCGAAATGAAACCTATAATAGACCTCAAAAGTCCCTCAAGTTTTCTAATATTGAGATGTGAATATTAACCCTTTTAAGAATTTAAATTCAATCAACTACATTAGTACACAACAAATGTATTTTATCCAAACACACCCTTAAGAAAATTCATAGTCCGAGGAAACTGAAACTGAAACTGAAACTATTAATTCCGTTCCATTTTATTTCAATTAAACATGATTACAGTAGGATTTATGAATTATTAATCTGATTTAGTATTGTATATGTAGCTTGATGTACAGTGACTTTAGGTACATTGACTCTATTTGATGCAATTTATTATAAATTACAAGTTGATAATAAAAAATCAAAAATCAAATGAACCCCTCATTAAAATTTCAGATACTTAATTTTTTCAACTTATTTAAATTATATTTTTTCTAATAAGTTGTGAATAAAAATTACACTAATCAACATAATACAAACTCTCAAATATTCAAAAAAAAATTTAAACAACTCAAATAAACTATACCAAGACAGAAAATTGATAGAGAAATGTATGTCAAATACATTGTACCTCACAGAGTTTTTTTTATTTTATAATCGGGTGTTCGAATCAACTAATGCGTACCTTAACTAATTTTGAAACTCATATAAAGTAATCCCTCCACATGAATTAAGCAAATTTTACCCCAAGATGACTTGCATCCTAATCTTATGTTACTCAATACAGGGCCGGCTTAAGGAGGATGCAAGTGAAGCACTTGCTTTAAGCCTTAACATAACAAAAAGTCTTTTGAGTTGAAATCTTATAGGTAAAATAAAAAACAAAAAATAAATAAAGAATAAAGAATGTTAGTAGCTTTTTAAACTAAAATAAGATTATCAAATTTTCTATCAATTTCACACATTGGCTCTACACTCCTATGTGACCAAATTCATATATGTAATTGGTAAAAAAGTTGGTGATTTAATAGAGATTCTTATCATTTGTGTACCAGTAAAAGTCTATTTCTCACTCTCTCACACTCATAAATTAAGAAAATAAAATTTAGTTAAAATTAAATATTCTCATGAATAATTTTATTCAGTAAATATTAATTTCACTAAATTTAACTTGTTGGGAAATTTTTTAATTTTTTCATACACTAACATTTTTAATTAAAAATAAAATTTATTAACAAGACACATGAACACGACATGATAATATGAAATAATAAATGGATTGAATTAGAGCATCTCCAATCCTTCACTAAATCTTTCATTAGATTTAAATTTGAAAAAAAATTAGTAAAAAAAAAAATCCAATATCCTTTTATTAAACTTGTATTCTTTCATCTAATAAAAGTCTATTTCAATATGTTTTTGACTAAAAAATAATAATAAATAAAACAAAACATTATTTTAATTTTTTATTTTAGGCCAAACATGTTGTTGAGTCAGTTTTTGTAACCAAATTTTTTCTCATTTTTATGAGAAGTTATTGGTTGATTTAGAGACAGCACCACATGATATTCTATATACATTATGATTGATAAAGAAAATGAAATTTACAATTTTATATCTATATATATGTTTTTTCAGATAAAACCTTCATAAATGGACTAAAGATAAGCATCAATAGTGAATAGGGCAGCCATCCACTTGAAGAGGATTGACCAACCAAGCAGGGGGATAGGGATAGGACCCGCCCACTGAATTTTCTACCCACGGCAGCATCTCTCAGCAACTGTGTGGGTCACATTATTCAAAGCCCGGTGGACAAAGCAAAAAGGTTTTTATGAAAACCATGGCAGAGGCTCAGAATATCTTGAACCGACATTGCAACACTTTGATTCACTGCACGATTTTTTTATTAATGGATAGTTTGGGATAATCTAAATAAGTGTATTTTTTTATTTTTTATGAAATATGAGTTAAGTATGGGTTGGGTTTGAAGTGATGTGGTAGAGAGGTGATGTGACTTAAATAAGATAATGTGACTTAAATAGGATAGTAACTTTTTGACTTTTTAACTTTTTTAGAGTATCTCAAACAAGGTCTAAGTGATTGAAAAATATGAGAGATATAATAATTTATAGTTAGTCAGAGACAGAGATAATGTGTATCGCAGAACTAATTAATAATTTTTCTATTTTCATGGGATGTGGATGTGACGACAACAACATACATGCTTCCCTCCCATCCATCTAGATCTAGTGCATATGGGCATTCTTAAAAAATGGTATACAAGTTCATTTGTTTAGCTTATTTTTTAGATCTAATAATGATGTGTAAGTGATATGATTAGTTAATGATTAAAGAATATATGAGAAAGATGATTACTTTTAATATCCTAATTGATTATCATATTATTGGACTTAAAAATTAAATCACCTTGAATAATAATACTTTTTTTGCTTTTATGTTTGGTCATTTTGCTTGGAAAAGCCTGCTAATCTACATTTACCTGCTTAGAATTTTTTAGATAGATGATTGTATGATAAAAATTAATTTGTGTAATATAAAATTTATGTGAAGTCTATGGGGATAGAAATTAATTTTTAAATTGATAAGGGTTTATTTATGGTATTAATTGTTTTTGCTTTTATTGTTGTGTTATGTCACTATGCAACATACGATGGAAGACCAATGAAGAATATTTGTAGAAGTTCATTAATTCCCTGTCTAAATACATACAACTGCCAACTGTACTCCTGTTAACACCAAACAAAATTTATGTGATCCACAAGTTGGCGGCAGGTGGCACATCACCATCTAGATTAGAGACAAGAGTTAATTTTATCTCGGAGAAATAACCTTGATTAAATTAGCACGAATTATACTAACAATTTTTATAGTTTTAGATTTGTATTATTTTAATTTTTAATTTATTAATTATAACACATTTGATTTTAAATTTTAATTTTAAGGACAATTAAAAATATCATTAATTTGAAGGATAAAATCGTTAATTTGACAAAATATAAACTAATTTGATAAAAATAAATATCAATTTTTTTGTTTGAATTTTTAAAAATTATTTATATCCATTAAAGATAGAATTATGTAAAATTGATAAATCTTTTAGACATTTATTTATTTTACCAAATTAATTTTTATTATGTGTTTAGATGATGATCTTGTAATGCGTGATTGTTTTTATTTTCATTAAATTAGTTTCTATTTTTTCAAAAGTCAAATATGGCGACAATTTTGATATCATTACTAAACGAATCCATTAAATCAAAAAATTCAAAACTAAAAATATTTATATATTACTCATTAACATCCTAACAACCATCTATTACATGATTATCATCCAAACACATAATAAAATTAATTTGGTAAAATAAATAAATAAATAAATGTCTAAAAGATTTATTAATTTTATATAATTTTATCTTTGATAGGTAGAAATAATTTTTAAAAATTCAAAAATATTTTTTTGACATTTATTTTTGTCAAATTAATTTATATTTTATCAAGTTGACAATTTTGACCTTGAAATTAAGTAATGGTATATTTTCTATTGTCCTTATTTAGAACAAGATTCAAAATTCAGGGTCAAATACATTACAATTGAAAAGTCAAGAATCAAAGTGACACGAATCCCAAACTATAGGGACCGTTAATATAATTCACCTATTAAATTAATATTATAAATTTAAATTTATTTTATATATAAATTCTATAATATACTCGTTTAATTTTCACTACACAATTTAATTCATGGTAGTAAAATTGATATTATATTAGGATCATATTTGGTGCATATTATTGTAATTTTTGTTTTTTTAAAAATTTGTGTAAGTGTTCGGTGTGATTATCCTAAACTTGTAGAACTCATTAAATTTTTTAAAACTTCGTACCGGTCAATGTAATTTACTTTTTTTTTTGTACTACCCCTTCTTAGTTAGTATTTACAGAGTCCTCTTGAATATCAAACATTGCTAAAATTGAGTGGATAATATAAATTTTCAAAAACTCATATTGTTTAAATACATCTAAAAAACCAGATTCAGCTTTCTGATAACAATAATGTTTCAAAGGCATGAAAAAAAGAAATAAAAAAATACAAATAAAGAAACAAATAGCACAAAAAGTTTCTTGAACTTTTGGCCTGGCGATTGCCACGGACTCGGATGCTTGAGGTGCGGGCTTGGGTGTGAAAAACATTGCCCCATTGCCAGGTGTGGGGGTGAAGAACTGGAGCAAGAATTCTCTCCTCGCTTTCTCTACTTAGCCCCCTCCTTGTAACGGTCAAGATTCACCCTAAGAGAATCCTAAGAGAATCTAATGGCCCATATCACTTCCAAAAAAATTACTTAATTTTTTTAATGAAGTGATCTAAGCCGTCAGATTCTTTTAAAGTGAATCTTAATTGTTGCAAGGAAGGAGTCAAGTAGAGAAGGCAAGGAAAGAATTCTTACTCGAAGAACGGGGGTTGGGGTTGGGGTTGGGGTTGAGGTTTAGGGTCAGGGAATGCCAAATCCGATAAAAATCCACTTAGTTGTCCTCCCTAATTTCCAGCCAAGGAAGCTGTATTGTATGCAGAGTGGGTATTGGGAAAGTACAACATGAAAGGCAAACAATAGTCTTCTTTCTAGACCTGAAATCAAAATAAAAAATGACTTTTGCACAGCAAGAAGTGATATTCACACGACAAAGAATACCCAACAGGCATTTCATGTGTCAAACCCGCCACCACTTCCAAAAAGACTAGTCTAACCTGGAAGACTTTGTCTAAATAACAAATAGCTCAAACACAGGAAATAAAGGCTTCAAAATGTAGGGGACAAATGAAGAACTAAAATGCAAAAACTAATCATAATAAAATAAAACAAAACAAATCAACCTCCCACCATCCCTGTGGCAGAGAGGGAAAAAAGAGAAGGAAGGAAAAAAACATTTACACTATGTTTGGTTGGAAGATTTGGGGAGGGATTTAGATAGGAAAAGGGAAAAAGGAAAAGGCGGGTGAAACTAGATAAAATTTAGGTATATTTTATTCACATTTTACCTACATTTTCCATTTCTCTTTCCAAATCCCTCATCAAATCCTCAACCAAACACAGCATTAAGCCATCAAAGGAATAAAAGAAGAAACCAGTAATATCACGAAAATGGAAATAGTATACCAAATCCATCTAAACCATTGGAAGTCGGTTAACACTGTTGCCAAACACCGAAAACAAAGGGCCAAGAATCCACTGAGAAGAAACTACAGAATATACAGCAGCTATCAGAAAACTTAGAAGTAAATGTGAAGATAAATGACTACATGACATTAATCAAATGAATGAGGCTACCTCTTTTCTTTCCCTCTATCTTACATTTCTTGTAAATAAGAGTTCTATGTTACAAATCAAAATTGTGGAGTTGCAAAGACCACACCTGGTTTCTTCTACACTCGATTAGAAAGAGCAGCTCAGCTTTAAGGAAATAAAAAAATAAAATAGCACAAGCTTAAACCACCTCACATTTTAAACAACTCTCTCCTTTGTTGCCTCTGGGAACTCATGGCATCTTTCCAATTTCAATGAATTAGTTGTTTAAGTCAAGAAGGCAAAAAAATCACCCTCTATCCTAGCCCCTGCAAATACACACCAACCTACCGCAGAGCAAGCGATGTGTGTAACAGATTTCATTTCACTTGAAATAATTTCAGACAAGGTAATCAGTCACACAATACTTACCGCAACAGAGGAGTGCATAATGAAAGAATGCAGCAATAACAAAACCAGAAATTCATCTCTCAAGTGCTTGTATGCTGCCTATATTCACCTAGTTTGCTTGTCTGAAGAGCTCTCACCTCAGCCAATCATGCCCAACCAATCATTGTGGGCTTCTCTGGTCCTCGGCAAAAAAGCCACCCTTGTCATCAAAATTAGACCATTAAAGTACCTAAGCCAAATACTTGGAATCAAGATGGCGTGGCATCGTTGAAGCTCGAGCAATTTGATCAGCTTGTGTAATTGCCGATGGTAACTTTTTGAGATGGACAATGATTGAGCTTCTATCACATCAATACCCATCAGTAAGGAATGACATAAGGCAGAGCAAGAATATCAGCGGATTCTATCTGCAGAGCTTCAGCCCATACATTTGGCATCTCAGTGACCCCACCAGATCCCACGTCAGGCTTCTCTGATGAACAACCTTTGCTGCTAAACAACCACTCCTGGTCATCAAAATCGGACCATTCCTCCATTTTAGGAACTGAGAGTACCTGGCTCAAGTATTTGGAATCAGGATGGGGCGGCTTCATTGAAGCTTGAGCAATATGATCAGCTTGTGTAGTTGCAGATGATGACTTTTTTGAGGAGAGAGACAATGACTGAGCTTCTATCACACCATTAACTTTGCGCTCCTTATTATCGACCCTGAGACTATTTTGTGGCCCCGGCCTTTCAGAAGTAAATGGGATGGGAGTTTGGCAAGGTTCCAATTTCCTTCCATTCTCTGTTGATGGAAGAGGACTGGGCCTTGGTATTTTATTAGGCCTAACATCAGTTTCTGCAAGGCAATTCAACAAGGAAGCAAAATTAGTAAACTAAGAAGAAGGGTCATAAGAATTGAACAAGCTTCAAAAATTTCATTAAATGTCATGAAATAAACGCAGCCAGTTAGTTGCTACCAAGTTATATAAAAGTTTTCTTTGATCAGAACAAACATGACAAATATCTTATATGACAAATATCTTATAAGAACGGTCAGGTCTGGCACTAGGCCAAGAAACTTGTATCACTACCTCCACTGGTTCAGAACAAAGTGGGTAAGTTGTTTCAAACACACCTAAGAACAGTTATTATCATGGTTAATTTTGTTAAAACTCACCATGTAAAAATCCATTCGCCTCAAATTCTTTTCTTTTCTTGAGATTTCCCGTGGTACCAGTGTTCCTATCACCATCCTTGGCAACATGTGAAGCTTTAATACTCTGAGTGCCCAGAAGGTCATTCTGTTTCCTCTCTTTGGATTTATCCTGATCCTTATTCTTATGTTCACTTTTCTCCTTCACTTTCTCCTCTTTTTTCTTTTCGTTTTCCATGTCTTTGTCTTTCCCATGCCTTTTCTTCTCCCTGTCCTTATCCTTCCTCTTGTCCCCTCGTTTCTCACCGCCCTCCCTCTCTTTGGATTTCTCTTTCTCTTCCATTCTTCTCTCAACATTTTTCTCCAATGGTCTTGGCATTCCTTCAACTCTATTTTGGACCATTCCAGCAAGGTTCTGGACCACTGTACTGCCACTAGATCTTGCTTCACCTCCGATCCCTTGCCCATCAATCTTCCTATTATCAATTCTTTTCTCCTTTTTCTTTTCCTTCCCTTCAGCAGGAATTCCAGTATCCCTGACCACCACTCTATCCGTCCACTCATCATTTTGCTGTTCTGTGCCTGGAAGTCTCTGAACCAACTGGCTCCCAGTTCCTTTTTCTTCATCTCTAATCCTCCTGCCAAATTCCTGCACAAATTTAAAATCCCCAGCCTCCGCAGACAAAAAGTTGTTTCGAATAGGCTTCTCTCCACTTTGACCCTGTTTCTTTTCATTTGAAATACTGCTTTTGCTTTTATCCCACTCTCTCTCTTTGTGAACGATCTTTTCTCCATTGGAACTCTCATATTGACCAGCAATTCTCTTATCCTCTGTCATGCTGCTTTTATCTTTTTCTTTGTCTTTGTCCTTGTCCTTATCCTTCCTTTTGTCCCTGTGTTTTTCTTTCCTGTCTTTCTTTTCTCTATTTTTTCCATCACTTCTATCTTTCTCCCTTTTCTCTTTGCCTTCACTCCTCTCCTTGTCCTTCTTTTCCTTCTTATGCTTTTTTTCTCTGTGCTTCTCCTGAAAAACATAGAAAGGGTGCATTCAATTCAAAAAAATGTCAATGCCAAGAATCAAATTAAGGTCAACATAACAGACTTCAAATAAATTGTTCATGCAACCAACAACCAAAACCTCACATGAATTACAAAATGACTTACTTTAGAAGAAAATTTGGCAAAGGGGAATAAATCTGGACTGAGCTTTGTGAAAAAATGGATGTTAGATATAAGTAGGATATCTCCCAAATTATCCTACTTATCACAATAATAATAATAATAAACTCCTCAAAGGTCTTCAAATGATTCTAACTAGCATGAAAAATAACAAGTGAAATAAAAAAACATGAAAGCTGAATTTAGGAGAATTGGAACAGCTACATTATGACATCAAAACTGATTTACAACTTTTTGAAAACAAACCAAGGCTATACGGTAGCAACAGAATTAATTCATCACAATTGATCGCACCAACATAAATTTACTTCACAAACTGAAAGGAAACACCACCAGTAAATCTACTACAAAAACCACCACTGCTATGGATTCAGAAATGATCTGACCATAAAAACGTAAGCTAACTCAGCTGGTAGGGCATGTTGCTGGTGGTAATGCTCAGTTCAAGTCTCCTCAGGAAAACAATAACACTAATATTTCTTCTCCAATCAAATCCAAAAACCCAAAATCCATAATTTGTACTTGTATCCAAAGAAGAAGAAGAAAAAGAGGAAGAGAAGGTACCAACTCTGCTAACTACAAAAACAGGTGCAAAACTCACCTGTGAGTTACTTCACCACAATAGGACAAGTAATTATCAAACAAATTGAAGAAATGAAGTGACATCACAAGCACAGCTTCATATGAGCATCCACCATTTCATGGTATCTGAATTTTGGGTTAGAATTTAAATTGAACAGAACCCAACTAGGATCCCAACAAGATTATCTGGTTACGATTTGTAAGAACATAGGTTCTGTTTAAAACAAACTGGACCTCTACATATAAAAAAAAAGTAAAACAAACTGGACCTCTAACTGCACAAAGGTAAAAGTGCACATTTCCATTCATCCTATAAACAATAGATTGACAGTATCACTTGGTTCAAATTAAAGCATTACAATCATCAATATATCACCAGTTTCAGGTGCGACAACAACCTATTGAACTCATTAGCAGTATGATCAAACAAAAAATATTGTAGAGAACATCCAATCCCCTAACGCTGTGTTTGGTTGGGAAGGATTTGGAAAGGGAAATGAAAAAGATGTGTGAAACTATGTGAAATGTAGATATATTTTATTCACATTTCACCTACCTTTTCCCCTTCCTTTCCTTTCCCTTTCCAAATCTCTTCCAAATCCTCCAACCAAACACAGCGTAAAGGAAATAGTTATTTCCAAAAATCATAAACAGATAAAGGAATTCAAGGACAATAATTACGACTGAAAATTAATTGAAGATCAACAGAATCATGTTCCTTGAGAACAATTGGAAACTTTTAAAACTTGACTTTAAGTTGGCAGCTCTAAATTGTCCAATGAAGAAAAAGGGTCTATTTTGTTGGTCAAAATAATACGAAACCTAAAAGTTCTATCCATGCAATATAAAGAAAATTCAAAGGTTTGAATTCAAGAAAAAATAGAATTTCATAATTACTGTTGAACACAGCCTCCAGATAAAGCATAATTATTTAACTGCTAAGGAGAACTCCTAATTTTAATCTTAAAAGCTCCTATGAGTTCAAAAGCATCACAACTAGAATGATCTTTCACACAACTAAGCATTCAAAAATATTTGACCATGTGATTGAAATGGATGGGGACAAACAGTGCTTCAAAGCATAATCATAAGGAGCTTTAAAGTGGCTTCATTTCAAATAATTCACTTTTTTAGTCACTCTGAAAGATCTTGACGAATATTTGAGGCCTCAAGAATGTCAAGAATAGATTGTCAGTGAAAAAATAAAGAACAGAGTAGCCATTTGGTTAGGCAATGTTTCGGTGCAAGGTCAAAGAGATGGCAATAAGATGAGTACACAAGTGTATGGTGCCATCAAAACGAGTTGTGTATTATAGGTGGTCTTTTGACAACTAGTGTGGGCAGGAAACATTTAAATATGAAGTATGGACCCGTAAAAGCAGAAAACATGATGCTCACATGCTCTGAAAAGTAGTATAGTATAAGCTAAAATTCAAAATAAAATAATAATAGATGTGGCTGAAGGGTAAATAAATAACTAAATTAAGAATCTCTATAATAATAGCTTCCTTTACACATATTCGTCGCATGCGCTATTGGTTTCCCACATAATTCAATCAATTTCCTTTTTTGGCATCCCTATCAATTTCCAAATCATTAACCTGTCACATTTCCCATAATTTGACTACAAATCCAATTTCACAAATTACTCCATGCTTTCACTAACCAATTAATGACTACAAATCCTTCCATCTAAACTCCCATGATCTAAAATTTCAAAACCTTCTATACAACACCAAGTAAGGCAATTCCAAAAAATAAAAATGAAATACTTGAGGAAATTAACAATCCTCATATTCTGAATCATTAATTAAAGTAAACGAAGAATGTCAGCTAAACAGGGAAAATACTTATAATCAGTATTCTACTGATTTCTACAGTACTTATTTACAATCTCCTTGACATATAAATAGAAGCCAACATTCCCATATTAAAAAAATAGGAGCCAACATTGTCATGCACAAAAATCAGAAGGAAGGTGCACATGAGAAAAGGAAGCCCCCATCTGGAACTAAGCCCTAGTAAATTGGCCCTTGCAGACCTCAAATGCAAGTTATAGGCTATTCAAAATCAAATAACATAGACAAACAAAGTCATATAGATTCTCAAAACCAATTATATGTGTCGGATTCCATTTCAAATTTCACATTAAATATGAAGTATATCTTTAACTCTCATTTTTTTTTATGAGTATCTTCGACTCGTGTTTTGTATATTCGATTGTTATTCCTCATGTTGTTCTTCTGTGCTACCCAACAGGTAACTTCAGTTTTCATTATGGACAAAAGAAAATTACAAAGTCAGTACTTTGCTTCCTTGGATACATAAAAATAAAGCAAAAGTTTTTTCTCTCGTGAAAAGTGGAAATTATTTCAAAAAAATTCAAACCTTGTTATGGCATGATGGAAAGTGTTATCCGTTCCAGCCTTGTGGCGTAGGTTTAAGTTACAAAAATCAGCCTCCACAAAAAAAGTAGGGAAAAGGCTGTCTACCTACTACCTCTACCTCTCCCAAGCCTTGTTGTAAGCAACCGCCTTGTGCACTTAGAACCATTTGGTCAATCTCAAGCGCAATACATAAAGATTTCTAATGTTTTCCCAAATTTATTAACCTCCCTCATAAATTTAGTTTCATACTATGAAGCACCAATACTTTAAAATGGGTATCACGTCTGTGTCGAATCCATATAGGACACCAACATGCCAGGGACACGTGTCCACGTGTTGGACACACCACATGGTGTGTCAATTTTAAATTATTATTTTTGCAAGACACTTCACGGACACGTGTGACGTGTCCTTTGTTTGGACATGGCTCTAGACACCTTTGTTTCTTTTCTTATAATTTTAGAAAGCTGATTTGAGGCTGAAGTGAAGTATATGAAAACTAAGAGGAAGGAAAGCGAAAATAAAAATAAAAATACGTCCTTAATGCCTTTTATATCTCTATGTCATAAATTTAAATTCATATGCATATCAAATATACGTATCAAATAAAATATATATAAAAAAATTTATCATATCCCCACCATGTCCATATCCTAATTTTTTCAATTTTGTGTCCCATGTTTGTGCAAGTGTACGTGCTTCTGAGGTCTCATACAAATGATCCTCAATTGTTACATTAATTTTCCTTATATTCAAATTAATTTTCCTTTTACATTTTAAATTACATTCCAAATTCTTTCAATATTATTTTTGAATAGGAAAAAAAATTACTTGCTCGATAATGTCTATAAAATGTAGTCTGGTTTTACCATGTCCTATATGTATTATATTTAAATTTTCCTCACACAATTAATATAGAAAAATCCTTCCACTTTTAAGTAATAGTAGCACCAAAAATTTTCATCATAACAACAAGCACATTCTAAGAACGAGAAGGAATGGCTCATAGAATGCATAACTCTTTAGCAGTCTTTTTCAAATTTGGGTTTTTCTTGTACATATTAATATTTCTCTATTCATTACTTAAACACACACTCCTTCAGCAAATCTACATTGTTTTCTGGCTTAGTATCTTTAAAAGCCTATAGGAGCAGAATTACCTCTTGCTTTTATTCCAAAATTCCAAGCTATTTGATAAATAAAAATATCATCTTAGTGAGAACTTTGTATCAATCTAACCAAGGTTTTATGACAACAGAGTCATGATTAATAACATTTCCATTGCCACAATGTCAGTTCAAGAACAGAAAAAAAAAAAAAACAACTAAGTTTGCCCAGAAATATTAACTAAAAAGTTTCTTTTTTTTTTCCATTACTGAGCCTAATGCCAATACAAAAAGCACAAACTAGAAAGGCTTTTTTTCTACTCTCTCTTTTTTTCTTTTTCTTTTTCTTTTTCTTTTTTTGATAAGTAAAAAAATGAATGGCACTATTATACTAACAAAGATATAATAGTGCTATTACTATACAGTCAAAATTACCCAAATCTCTTTCAAAATTCTCGAGCACTATTAACAAAGATATTGGCTACCTCAACTAAATCACTCACAAGTTCACCAGCTATGTAGAACTCTCATTCACTAACTCAAATATGAATATATTTGGTACAAGTCATAAAGACAGGACTTTGATGCTTAAGCTAAAAACAACTTCATGGTGCAAATAGTGTAGATTGAAAGGAATGCTCAATATCCCTATATCAAATTTCTTTTTTGTTATGTATGAATAGCACCAAAATCATCCAATCATGGTGCTAGAAAGTCCTACAATTAACATAATGATGCACTTCTTACAAGATTGGTTAACTTCTCAAGATTAAAAATCACAATCACGACAACACCCATATATCTTCACCATCTGCAGATTTTGTGAGAGTGAAAATGCAGGAGAGCAACCACTAAAGACGTGTAAATTAGTCATTATCTTTTGCACTGAATGATATTTAATGATCGAAAACCAGCAAAAATCTAATGAGGACAAAATGTGTTGAAGGCAGTAAAGGAAGCAATCACGGATCAATTCATCTAGAGGTAGCTCAAAAGGGCAACTTTCTTAGTTTGTAATGTAAATCTCTGCATATGCAAACACTTTCTATTTTAAAGTTCCTTGAATGTCTTTGTCCCATGTGATATATCAGATTATAACAGCCCTGCAGGTGCAATGAGGTAACTAATAAACAAAAACAATGAATATATATGGCCAATAAACCAAAAGTTCCCTCCCCCAACAAAAAAAGTGAAAACCCAGCACTTCAGCTAGCACATTCGATCTTCGCTTAGGCACATGCAGGAGTTATATGATAATGCGCTAAACTAAAGTTCAACATGAAAGCAAAAGAATAAAGATAAATTCCAATGTCCCATGGAAATGAAGATCAAAATAGACCTCAAATGCTCTGTGCAACACAAGTTCTTTGTATGGGACAGGCATATGATTAACCTTTTTTATGGAAATCACATAAGAATTATGGAAAGTAGGCAAATGAAAAAAGTAGCAAGAACAATAAATATGATTAACCTTTTTTAGCAAGTCGGTGTCATCAGTTCTAGCCTTCTTTTCATATCCAGGCGGCGGAAATGAAAAGCAGCGAGACATTGCACACAATGTTGAAATAAGCAAAAGAGCAAAAGTCCAGCAACACAAAAGCTTCAGTTACTTTCCAGCAGCACTGTTCCGATGATTGAAGGAACCAGCAACTATGCACCTGTCCATGCACCATATCCCCACATTCATTTCCAGCTTCAATGACACTCCATAACTTCCCGGAACTACACCACTCAGAAAGTTCAGAACTCACCAAATTCAAGTTACTTTTTTAGCTCCAAATGTACACAGGATTGTACAGATTAGCTCAGATTTCACTTCAAAGTTAAAAGCTTACTAAAGCACCTAATTGATCCAAAATACTGTAGAATATTAATAATAACACTCTGTATGCAAACTCCAGATGCAAAATCACCCAAATAAATGCAACTCTTTGGGTACAGATTCCACTGAAACTAGGTTAATCCAAATGGTTTTCTGAGGAAAGAAGAATGTCCACTACGATCTGATCTTCTGGTTTGCCTGATTAGCCAACACAGAACCATCACCTCCACTCTGTAACCAAAACCCAATTCCAAAAGCATTCCCCAATGAAGATCAAACACTCAAAAATGGCAAAAACCCAGAACTGTTTCACCTACAAAGAAGAATTTTATACAAGTGATTCTCTTTAATGCCCAAAACAACCTCTCATGCAATTTCAATGCCCGAAGGCGCAACACCACATCTACTCAATCCAAGTCTGAGTCGATTCTATAAAAGATCGAAGCTTGCGCCCATTACACACTCGCATCACAATTACAGAGCCACTTCAACAAAACCCTAAAATAAACTAAACTTCACCTCCTCAATCCACAATCAGTGCCCTGATCGGAACCCCAATTTGTCCGAAATTGCGAAATTTGAGACCTTCCCAGTGATCGTTGATCCGACGAACAAACCCTAGAAAATCCAACAACAGAAACATGCTAAGCACATCTCTTCAGTAACAAAAAAAAAAAAACCCTAACTGCGAACTTTAAATTTCAAAAAAATAAATCAAAAAAGAAGTGTTTTTATTTTTTCTTCTAAATTAAAGCGAAAATCGAATACTTTTTTCACCAAACTGTCGCTTTTATCAAAAGCGAAAACAAAATCCAGTGAAGCTCGATTACGAGACGTTAATGGCGAAAAAAAGTGTGAATTGATAGAGATATAGATATGTATATATATAGATCGAAAGAGAGAAGTGATAAATTTATTGAACAGAGGTTAATTTACCTTGTCCACTACAAGGTGGCCATTGTAGGAGGGACAAGATCTCAATAATCAATTCCCACCAGAACCCAGTTTCTCTCTTCCCCCCTCCCTCTCTCTCTCTCTCTATCTAGCTTCTCTCCCCACTTTCCATTCTCTTGATTCTCTCTCTCTCTCTCTAGAGTTCTACGAAGTTGTCTCTCTCTCTCTCTCGGGTTGGGTTGGGGTGTGTGTTTGTGTGTTCTGCAAATGATTTTTCCCAGACCTTCCTTCCCAGTAGGTTTTGTTCGGAAGTTACACGCGAATGAAATAAATGGGGCAAACTAATGAGGACCCAAAAGCCCATAATAGTGCTTCAGATATAAGAATATCTATATAACAAAACAACTCTCTTTTTTTCCTTTGATGGGACTTCTGTCCCTTTGTCAAAATATCAACCATTGGATTGAATTCAATCCAAAGGCTCACAGTCAACCCACAACCCCTGTCTCTCACACACATACACTATCATCTCTTTGTTTCTGATTTCAAATTTTGAAATCAGATCCATCTTCTCTCTCTCTCTCCCCATCAGCCCTTGCAGGCGACCAAACCCAAAACTCCTATTAGTCTCTTCTCTCTTCCTTCCTTCTCTCTTCCTAATCGTCATCTTCTCTCTTCCGACCGAATGGAGCAACTATATATATGATTCAGAGATGGGAGATTCAGAGATGAGACCGAATGTATGTATATATATATGCATTTGTGTGTATTATATATGATTATGTGATTTTATATGATTATGGATGTAATATATATATGTATATGTATATATATGTAGATTTTATATATAGATTTTATATATGATTATGTATACATCATCAATATTAGAGAGAGAGAGATAGAAGAGGAGAGAGAGAGCGCATTCGCGTGTGTGTGTGAAAATCTCTTGGCTTTTAAGGATCTGTGGAGTGGAGCGATGCGATGTCGGGCGAGACGGTGTTTGTGGAGCGCTGTAAGGGCATTAATGGCCTCGACAAGGTGGTCTTGAGGGAGGTTCGTGGGAGTTCTGTTGAGGTACTATCCATATCAATGTATTTTCATTAATAATAATAATAATAATGATGATAATATGTTGTTATCATGCTTGAATTGGATTTTTTACAATATTGTTGTTGCTTTTTTAATGAATTTTAGCAAATTAATTGACAAAATTTTCTGGGTTATATTTAATTGGGAGATTAGGTTGTTTGTTTAAGTACATAATTCTGAAAACCCCATTTGCATTTTGTGGGGACCACATGCCATTTTTTTATAGGAGTTTAATATAGGTATAGAAATGAAAACTTTACATGATGTATAAAATTTAAAATTGTTTTAGTTGATGGGTCATTTAACCATTTTTTGAGTATTTATGAATTGTTTGCTTGCTTGCTTGTGTTATGCAGTTTGGAGGTTGGTGTCATTAATTTGGAGAAAACAATTTTTTTTCATACATGTGGATCTTGAGCCATCACTGGTTTGGTTTAGCTTAGTTTCAGGAGCCTTGAATATGCTCTAGAACTGCAATTTTGTGATTCAATCCAAAAATCAAGCTAGCATCGCTTTCTCAAGTGGGCTGGAATCTCTTGAACAAATGAATCCCAAAGAAAAAAAAAAAAAATTCACCCTAAAAGAGATAATATGTAATAGCCATCAGACTATATAAAAAATTATCTCAAATTTATTATATCACTTTTGTATTTATTTATTTAGCTTTCTCAACTTAAGGACAAAGACAGTGGTTTCCACACTTCTCTCCCTCCCAAATGGAAACATATCTGAAGCTTTCTCAACTTAAGATTCCAATCTGGTCCTGCAAAGGCAAGTCTCAAGGTTCCTGCAATTTCAAGAAAGCATCAGAATCTGAAAACTTCCACAGAAAAATTTAGCTTTTTGATTGTTGATTCTTTCTCAAAGTGCTCAGAAAAATAAGTAGCCCATCCCAGTAGAACAAATTATCTTGAAAGAAAAACGTACTTTGATCTTTGCAACTGACAGTCTATTGTAACTGTGGTTGTTGGGTGTAGGCTGAAGCTGCTCTTTCTACAGAGGCTCTAACCTTTTTAACCCCCAGGCAAGCACTTCGATATTCCAAATCCCTACTCTTGCTCTGCTCCTGCTTGCACCCCCTCTGTCCTTCCACACACTTTTGAGCTCAGACCTAAAAATTACAAAGGATTACTCTCAAAAAGAAATTGTAGCATGAGGTAATAGTCCTACATTTCCATTGCGAGGTGGTACACAAACACAAAAAAGCCACACAAAGATACAACCATATTTTATTTAATAACAAAATGGTAAAAGTCTACAGTATTATCCTCTATTTTTCTGAAACACATTCCAAACTATTAATCATTAGCATTTTAAAGCACGTCCATAAAATTGACTATAGCTGTTTCATATAAAATTGAACTCCATCCACTTAGTAATCTCAAGTCTCAACAAGTTGTGTTAATTTGGACAATAATGTGAAATACCAAACATAAGAGGTGAAGGGCAAAGAATTTGTGCATAAACATGGGTTGTTTGGTGATAGTTTTTATTTATTTATTTTGGGAGTCTGTATCAAACTATTTGATATAGCCTATGCTTACAGTCTATTAGACAAAAATTCCTTAAATAAACTAAAAAGAACTGATTAAACATTTTTCACAACTGAGATATCACCTAGAAGGGCGAGAAATTTTATTATTCTGTTCATATCCACAAAAGGAAAAAATTCCTAATCACTAAAGTTTTACTAATGGTATAACCAAACACAAGGCTGAGATAAAAGGGCTTGAGGAGGAATACCATAAGAAGTATTATTTAGTGACACTTGAAGCCAAAAAGAACATTCAAACACAAAAATATGCATTGGCATCAATTAGAAGATGAGGACTGATAGCGGACTTCTGTCCCTTTGTCCAAATTTTGACCATCAGATTGATTTTAATCTAAAGGCTAAAAACATCTCACTCTCACCCCTCTCAACACACATCCTCTCTCTCAGACACATACTCCTCTCCTCTCTTCCTGTTTTCAAATTTTGAACACCCATACTCTCTCTCTCTCTCTCTCTCTCTCTCTCTCTCTACCTCCATCAGAGCCCATTCCGTGCTTCCCTCTCTCGCAGGGGTGCTAATCGGCAACTTTAACATCGCGGCAACTCAATTTCTCTGCTCATCAATATTGTTGTTTTTGTTTGGTATGATTTAATGTAGTTGGATTTCGATCCTAGCAATTTATTTGCATTACAAGATTGTAGAGAGAAGCTTTTTTTGGTGATTCCATAAAAAAAAGAAGAAAAACTGTGAGTAAGATCTTTATCTTTTGTTCCTTTTCATTCAATCTGGTTTGATCTGATTTTCTTTTTATAAGCTGCAAATATGAAGTTTTTTTTTAATTAATTTATTTTTTTTTAAATTTTAAATTTTTGTTTGATTCGTTTCTTGTGTAGTTGGCCTCATGTTTTATATATTATTATGCAGGTTAGTCAAAGGGAGAATGTGAATAAAAGAGTGAGCTTCATACACTGGGTCTGTTGAAGTTGATTGGGTAATTTTCTTAATAACTATAATTTTATAGTTCTTCAATTTTCTGAAATATCTATATAACAAAACAACTCTCTGTTTTTTTCCTTTGATGGGACTTCTGTCCCTTTGTCAAAATATCAACCATTGGATTGAATTCAATCCAAAGGCTCACAGTCAACCCACAACCCCTGTCTCTCACACACAACACTATCATCTCTTTGTTTCTGATTTCAAATTTTGAAATCAGATCCATCTTCTCTCTCTCTCTCCCCATCAGCCCTTGCAGGCGACCAAACCCAAAACTCCTATTAGTCTCTTCTCTCTTCCTTCCTTCTCTCTTCCTAATCGTCATCTTCTCTCTTCCGACCGAATGGAGCAACTATATATATGATTCAGAGATGGGAGATTCAGAGATGAGACCGAATGTATGTATATATATATGCATTTGTGTGTATTATGTATGATTATGTGATTTTATATGATTATGGATGTAATATATATATGTATGTATATATATGTAGATTTTATATATAGATTTTATATATGATTATGTATACATCATCAATATTAGAGAGAGAGAGATAGAGAGGAGAGAGAGAGCGCATTCGCGTGTGTGTGTGAAAATCTCTTGGCTTTTAAGGATCTGTGGAGTGGAGCGATGCGATGTCGGGCGAGACGGTGTTTGTGGAGCGCTGTAAGGGCATTAATGGCCTCGACAAGGTGGTCTTGAGGGAGGTTCGTGGGAGTTCTGTTGAGGTACTATCCATATCAATGTATTTTCATTAATAATAATAATAATAATGATGATAATATGTTGTTATCATGCTTGAATTGGATTTTTTACAATATTGTTGTTGCTTTTTTAATGAATTTTAGCAAATTAATTGACAAAATTTTCTGGGTTATATTTAATTGGGAGATTAGGTTGTTTGTTTAAGTACATAATTCTGAAAACCCCATTTGCATTTTGTGGGGACCACATGCCATTTTTTTATAGGAGTTTAATATAGGTATAGAAATGAAAACTTTACATGATGTATAAAATTTAAAATTGTTTTAGTTGATGGGTCATTTAACCATTTTTTGAGTATTTATGAATTGTTTGCTTGCTTGCTTGTGTTATGCAGTTTGGAGGTTGGTGTCATTAATTTGGAGAAAACAATTTTTTTTCGTACATGTGGATCTTGAGCCATCACTGGTTTGGTTTAGCTTAGTTTCAGGAGCCTTGAATATGCTTTAGAACTGCAATTTTGTGATTCAAAGCAAAAATCAAGCTAGCATCGCTTTCTCAAGTGGGCTGGAATCTCTTGAACAAATGAATCCCAAAGAAAAAAAAAAAAAATTCACCCTAAAAGAGATAATATGTAATAGCCATCAGACTATAGAAAAAATTATCTCAAATTTATTATATCGCTTTTGTATTTATTTATTTAGCTTTCTCAACTTAAGGACAAAGACAGTGGTTTCCACACTTCTCTCCCTCCCAAATGGAAACATATCTGAAGCTTTCTCAACTTAAGATTCCAATCTGGTCCTGCAAAGGCAAGTCTCAAGGTTCCTGCAATTTCAAGAAAGCATCAGAATCTGAAAACTTCTACAGAAAAATTTAGCTTTTTGATTGTTGATTCTTTCTCAAAGTGCTCAGAAAAATAAGTAGCCCATCCCAGTAGAACAAATTATCTTGAAAGAAAAACGTACTTTGATCTTTGCAACTGACAGTCTATTGTAACTGTGGTTGTTGGGTGTAGGCTGAAGCTGCTCTTTCTACAGAGGCTCTAACCTTTTTAACCCCCAGGCAAGCACTTCGATATTCCAAATCCCTACTCTTGCTCTGCTCCTGCTTGCACCCCCTCTGTCCTTCCACACACTTTTGAGCTCAGACCTAAAAATTACAAAGGATTACTCTCAAAAAGAAATTGTAGCATGAGGTAATAGTCCTACATTTCCATTGTGAGGTGGTACACAAACACAAAAAAGCCACACAAAGATACAACCATATTTTATTTAATAACAAAATGGTAAAAGTCTACAGTATTATCCTCTATTTTTCTGAAACACATTCCAAACTATTAATCATTAGCATTTTAAAGCACGTCCATAAAATTGACTATAGCTGTTTCATATAAAATTGAACTCCATCCACTTAGTAATCTCAAGTCTCAACAAGTTGTGTTAATTTGGACAATAATGTGAAACATAAGAGGTGAAGGGCAAAGAATTTGTGCATAAACATGGGTTGTTTGGTGATAGTTTTTATTTATTTATTTTGGGAGTCTGTATCAAACTATTTGATATAGCCTATGCTTACAGTCTATTAGACAAAAATTCCTTAAATAAACTAAAAAGAACTGATTAAACATTTTTCACAACTGAGATATCACCTAGAAGGGCGAGAAATTTTATTATTCTGTTCATATCCACAAAAGGAAAAAATTCCTAATCACTAAAGTTTTACTAATGGTATAACCAAACACAAGGCTGAGATAAAAGGGCTTGAGGAGGAATACCATAAGAAGTATTATTTAGTGACACTTGAAGCCAAAAAGAACATTCAAACACAAAAATATGCATTGGCATCAATTAGAAGATGAGGACTGATAGCAGACTTCTGTCCCTTTGTCCAAATTTTGACCATCAGATTGATTTTAATCTAAAGGCTAAAAACATCTCACTCTCACCCCTCTCAACACACATCCTCTCTCTCAGACACATACTCCTCTCCTCTCTTCCTGTTTTCAAATTTTGAACACCCATACTCTCTCTCTCTCTCTCTCTCTCTCTCTCTCTCTACCTCCATCAGAGCCCATTCCGTGCTTCCCTCTCTCGCAGGGGTGCTAATCGGCAACTTTAACATCGCGGCAACTCAATTTCTCTGCTCATCAATATTTGTTGTTTTTGTTTGGTATGATTTAATGTAGTTGGATTTCGATCCTAGCAATTTATTTGCATTACAAGATTGTAGAGAGAAGCTTTTTTTGGTGATTCCATAAAAAAAAGAAGAAAAACTGTGAGTAAGATCTTTATCTTTTGTTCCTTTTCATTCAATCTGGTTTGATCTGATTTTCTTTTTATAAGCTGCAAATATGAAGTTTTTTTTTAATTTATTTATTTTTTTTTTTAAATTTTAAATTTTTGTTTGATTCGTTTCTTGTGTAGTTGGCCTCATGTTTTATATATTATTATGCAGGTTAGTCAAATGGGGGAGAATGTGAATAAAAGAGTGAGCTTCATACACTGGGTCTGTTGAAGTTGATTGGGTAATTTTCTTAATAACTATATATACTTCCCATTTATTGTTGAACATTTTTGTTTTTGTTTGGGGGTTATGTTTTACCTATTTATTTTTTGAGGCCAAAATAAGCTTTGTTTATTTACAGTTTGTGGGGGAAACCGACAGCAAATATGAGGTCTTTGGAGTTTGGGTATAAAATTCTGGTGTTATTTAGCCTTTTGATTATGGGAAAAGCAGATATTTACATAGTAACTATTGAAGGAGAGCCTGTAATAAGTTACAGAGGCGGTGTTGATGGTTTTGAAGATTGATGTTACCAGGTACTCTTTTATCTTTTTTTTTTTTGAGATTACATTTTATATGCTGGTGGGTTTGTGGCTGCTGAAATGTCTGGTTAAATATTAGTATTTATTTTATTTTACTATATATTCAAGAAAATGTATTAACTTTGCTTTTTGAATCAAACTTGGTATATTAGTTGTCATTGCTATAATATAATAACTTGGGCAAAAAGGAGAGTTCTAATGGCAGGTAAAGCTGTTAAATTTGGACATTGCTATGTCTTATATGTTGATAAGAGCTTCCTTTTTCTTGATGGGTCCTTAAATGTTATTTGTATTTAACTTTTTAACAAAATTATATTTTAATTATTGAGGTAAAGTTTTCAAATTTTAATATTTCAAGTACTTAATATGTCAATATTTGGTTTTCAGTTTTGACATTTCATTTGACACATTCAATACTGTAAGCAGTTCATTAAAATGCTAAAGGCCTTCTAATAGAAAAGGAGTTCGACTTGGGGGTCATAATTGGACTTTTCCAAATTTAATTTTTAGAATTTTTCAAGGGTCCTAATTTAGAAGTCTATGTTCTAAAAAAAATATATTATGTCTATGTTCTAAAAAAAATATATTTAAAACATTTAAAAATTCATTGAAGACAGTTTTGAGTGATTTGTTTACCTGCAAGTGCATACTGTATTGTGTAGTTGTAAATGATCTGTTACCTGTAAGTGCACACTGCATAGAGCCCATTTGATCTTAATGCATTTTTTTTTTAATTTTTTGGCAAAAGGATGCTTTGAAGAAAGATTTTAGTTAGATATTGTTTAATGCAATAGAAACATGACTAATATATGGATTTTGTATATAATTTCAAAGATTGATGTATATATATATGTATGATTATGTATCGGCGTTGGTCGCCCTTTAAATTTAGGTATTTTCTTCTCTCTCCTCTCTTTCTCTCTCTAAAAATTGTTGAGGAAGATGGATTTGGGAGGGTTCTTCAAACCCAAAGATGGAAACACCCATCAAAATTCTTCAACTGATAAATTGCCATGTACACTGTTTTCTCTCAATGTTGCATTCCCTCAAGCAAAGTCAAACTACAATGTCAGGTGAACAACATTGTAGCTTCAGAGGCACACGACGTTTAGAGCTGATGAGAAATGAGATTGCGCACAACACATTATCATACTCTAGAGCTGGTCCTAAGGAGCTTTGGCCAAGCATATCCAACTATGTTCTTCAACTCTCATCATCAAATGATTCCAAATCACCAGTGGCATTCCTGTACTTTATTGATTCCGGTGGTGGTACCTATCCAGAAGTTGTATCAAGAAGTCAAGCAGATTCCAGAGAAAATCCCATTAGCTTAACCCTGATTCAAGGTAGGGGAAAGAAATAAGAATCCTCATGCCCTCCTAATTTTTCTCTAATGATTACATCTTATTACTTTGTTCTATAATAATGTGTTTTTATTCTAAATGATCTTTCATTTATGCTATTGGTTGCCTAGAAAATGGAGGAATTGAAAATTTAGAATCTTATATCTGCCTTTGTCTGGTACAAAAGAAATTGAAAAATGACTCGGGTGACATTGAGTACTTATTTTAAAGGTCCATTGAATTGAGTTTTTGGTTTCTACACAAAACAAACAATGGCAAATGTGAAGATTCTGGATTTTCTTTTATCCACTTTCTTAGCAACCAAAAGGAGCAGTATTGTGTAGGGTGCCCGAGATAATCTTCTGGCATATACCAAGTAAAGCCTATGAGAAGGTGGCTCCAATGTTTCTGTTTATGTCGTCGTGTGTGGGTTCCATTAACAAAGAGAGTATTGCTCCTCAACAAGCTGAAATGGGCATTATGAAACTTCTTGAAGGCAGGCCGTCTGTCAAGGTGAGGACACAGAATTATATACAATCATTCATATGAATTTGAAATCCTAGAATGGACTGTCAAGTCATGCTTCCCAAATTCTATTCTCATGTGCCAAACTGGTATTTTGTGTTTGTAGTAGCAAACGGGTTAAAATATTGAATTTGAAATCTTAGAATGGCCTATGTTCGCAATGTGAAGAATGAATTTTGAGCTTGCACATTTTATACTAATGATGAAAACATTTTTGGGAGCAGAAATTGTTTCCAAGCTGTACACTGTGTTTGGTTAGTTTCTTGAAAAATGGGTGATTGGGCTTTGATGGGTAGAGTCTAATGTGTTTGTTGTATTCTTTTGCATGGTGGCAGGCAGTGTTTGCAGGTCACAACCATGGATTAGACTGGTGCTGCCCTTACAACAAACTAAGGCTGTGTTATGCTAGGCACACGGGTACGGTGATATGGAAACTGGCCTAGGAGAGCTAGAATTTTGGAGATCACTTCGCAGCCCTTCTCTCTCAAATCATGGATAAGGATGGAAGATGGTAATTTGCATAGTGAAGTTCTCTTGAGCTCTTAAAAGTGTTTCTTCTATATTTATTTAATTTTCTTCCTAGGGAACATTATTGTTACAATGTTGTTCACCTGACATTATTTACACCGAACAGTGTTTACGCCGTGCCTTCAGGCACGGGTATACGCTAGTAAATCTATATATATACTTCCCATTTATTGTTGAACATTTTTGTTTTTGTTTGGGGGTTATGTTTTACCTATTTATTTTTTGAGGCCACAATAAGCTTTGTTTATTTACAGTTTGTGGGGGAAACCGACAGCAAATATGAGGTCTTTGGAGTTTGGGTATAAAATTCTGGTGTTATTTAGCCTTTTGATTATGGGAAAAGCAGATATTTACATAGTAACTATTGAAGGAGAGCCTGTAATAAGTTACAGAGGCGGTGTTGATGGTTTTGAAGATTGATGTTACCAGGTACTCTTTTATCTTTTTTTTTTTGAGATTACATTTTATATGCTGGTGGGTTTGTGGCTGCTGAAATGTCTGGTTAAATATTAGTATTTATTTTATTTTACTATATATTCAAGAAAATGTATTAACTTTGCTTTTTGAATCAAACTTGGTATATTAGTTGTCATTGCTATAATATAATAACTTGGGCAAAAAGGAGAGTTCTAATGGCAGGTAAAGCTGTTAAATTTGGACATTGCTATGTCTTATATGTTGATAAGAGCTTCCTTTTTCTTGATGGGTCCTTAAATGTTATTTGTATTTAACTTTTTAACAAAATTATATTTTAATTATTGAGGTAAAGTTTTCAAATTTTAATATTTCGAGTACTTAATATGTCAATATTTGGTTTTCAGTTTTGACATTTCATTTGACACATTCAATACTGTAAGCAGTTCATTAAAATGCTAAAGGCCTTCTAATAGAAAAGGAGTTCGACTTGGGGGTCATAATTGGACTTTTCCAAATTTAATTTTTAGAATTTTTCAAGGGTCCTAATTTATGTCTATGTCTATGTTCTAAAAAAAAATATATTATGTCTATGTTCTAAAAAAAATATATTTAAAACATTTAAAAATTCATTGAAGACAGTTTTGAGTGATTTGTTTACCTGCAAGTGCATACTGTATTGTGTAGTTGTAAATGATCTGTTACCTGTAAGTGCACACTGCATAGAGCCCATTTGATCTTAATGCATTTTTTTTTTAATTTTTTGGCAAAAGGATGCTTTGAAGAAAGATTTTAGTTAGATATTGTTTAATGCAATAGAAACATGACTAATATATGGATTTTGTATATAATTTCAAAGATTGATGTATATATATATGTATGATTATGTATCGGCGTTGGTCGCCCTTTAAATTTAGGTATTTTCTTCTCTCTCCTCTCTTTCTCTCTCTAAAAATTGTTGAGGAAGATGGATTTGGGAGGGTTCTTCAAACCAAAGATGGAAACACCCATCAAAATTCTTCAACTGATAAATTGCCATGTACACTGTTTTCTCTCAATGTTGCATTCCCTCAAGCAAAGTCAAACTACAATGTCAGGTGAACAACATTGTAGCTTCAGAGGCACACGACGTTTAGAGCTGATGAGAAATGAGATTGCGCACAACACATTATCATACTCTAGAGCTGGTCCTAAGGAGCTTTGGCCAAGCATATCCAACTATGTTCTTCAACTCTCATCATCAAATGATTCCAAATCACCAGTGGCATTCCTGTACTTTATTGATTCCGGTGGTGGTACCTATCCAGAAGTTGTATCAAGAAGTCAAGCAGATTCCAGAGAAAATCCCATTAGCTTAACCCTGATTCAAGGTAGGGGAAAGAAATAAGAATCCTCATGCCCTCCTAATTTTTCTCTAATGATTACATCTTATTACTTTGTTCTATAATAATGTGTTTTTATTCTAAATGATCTTTCATTTATGCTATTGGTTGCCTAGAAAATGGAGGAATTGAAAATTTAGAATCTTATATCTGCCTTTGTCTGGTACAAAAGAAATTGAAAAATGACTCGGGTGACATTGAGTACTTATTTTAAAGGTCCATTGAATTGAGTTTTTGGTTTCTACACAAAACAAACAATGGCAAATGTGAAGATTCTGGATTTTCTTTTATCCACTTTCTTAGCAACCAAAAGGAGCAGTATTGTGTAGGGTGCCCGAGATAATCTTCTGGCATATACCAAGTAAAGCCTATGAGAAGGTGGCTCCAATGTTTCTGTTTATGTCGTCGTGTGTGGGTTCCATTAACAAAGAGAGTATTGCTCCTCAACAAGCTGAAATGGGCATTATGAAACTTCTTGAAGGCAGGCCGTCTGTCAAGGTGAGGACACAGAATTATATACAATCATTCATATGAATTTGAAATCCTAGAATGGACTGTCAAGTCATGCTTCCCAAATTCTATTCTCATGTGCCAAACTGGTATTTTGTGTTTGTAGTAGCAAACGGGTTAAAATATTGAATTTGAAATCTTAGAATGGCCTATGTTCGCAATGTGAAGAATGAATTTTGAGCTTGCACATTTTATACTAATGATGAAAACATTTTTGGGAGCAGAAATTGTTTCCAAGCTGTACACTGTGTTTGGTTAGTTTCTTGAAAAATGGGTGATTGGGCTTTGATGGGTAGAGTCTAATGTGTTTGTTGTATTCTTTTGCATGGTGGCAGGCAGTGTTTGCAGGTCACAACCATGGATTAGACTGGTGCTGCCCTTACAACAAACTAAGGCTGTGTTATGCTAGGCACACGGGTACGGTGATATGGAAACTGGCCTAGGAGAGCTAGAATTTTGGAGATCACTTCGCAGCCCTTCTCTCTCAAATCATGGATAAGGATGGAAGATGGTAATTTGCATAGTGAAGTTCTCTTGAGCTCTTAAAAGTGTTTCTTCTATATTTATTTAATTTTCTTCCTAGGGAACATTATTGTTACAATGTTGTTCACCTGACATTATTTACACCGAACAGTGTTTACGCCGTGCCTTCAGGCACGGGTATACGCTAGTAAATAAATAAAAATAATATTGTTAGGGGACTGTACAACCATGTGATGCATAATGTCCCACTCTATAGCCATTGAAAATCTGTTTTTTTCTGTTCACTTTGGTTAAAATAAAAAAATATATATTTATCACTGAACACAAATGTAATAAATTTAACATTAATAAATATACTTATTTGAGAATCATGTCTTTATGTCTATTTATTAAGAAATTATGAAAAATCTATTTTATGTATAATATTTTCTAAAATAATAGGATGGATTTTTGTTTGGCATCATCTAGATAATTGCACTTAGATAAGTATACTTATTTGAATCATATCACTTCTCTATTTTTTGCACAATTTTTTATAAAAAATCAAAAAATACACTTATTTAGATTATTCTAAATAATTTCTTAGATTTATTGAAAATATTATACTCGAAATCAATTGATATTGGGTGAAAAAGCGTCTAGTATATATCAATTAATTGTGACTTAAATAACGATAACTTTCGAAATATATTAACTAAGTTTGAATAATATAATGACATAATGTATAAACTCGTCACATAAATGCATTCTATGTAAATGTGACAAAGATGAGATATAGAGACAATAAATTATTCTAATATAGTATCAGAATTATGTCTTTAATAGTCTATGATAAGTCAAGTTTTTCTTCCATATCCATTTCTCTCATCTATTTTTCACCCCTCCTCCATTTATGGATCGAGCCGCATATGTATGCATAAGTTTATCTTTCATTATCTATTTAAATCACTTAAAATTTAGTTAAAATAATTTAAAGGCATCTTCACCTAATATCAATTAATTTTGAGTTGAATATTTCTAATAATTCTAACCTAAAATATAATCATATATATTTAGAATAATATTTTTATTATTTTAATTAATTATAAAAAATTTTGTATTCACCTTTTTGTTAAATGTGTTAGCCAAATTGAACTCTAGCCAAAAAAATTGGCGTATTTTTTTGGGGTTCAAATTCATGAGATATTCATGAACAACTAGTTATAGTACAAGAAATCATCGCATGCCATTATAACACTTATCCAAGGGTAGTTTGTGGATATAAATCAACCCATTGTTAATAACATGGTATTACCATGCTAATCACGACATAGAATAATTTCATAGTTAATTTGTGCTATCACAATGATAGTCACACTAATTTGGATTTTTTTTTTAATTTTTATCTTATAATTAAAGAAGTTATTTTTTGGTTAAATAAATCAAAAAACAAAAGTCTATTTCAAAAAGGCAAATAAATAAATAAATAAATAAACTTTCCTATTAACAAAATAATAATTTTTTTAACAACTACCAAACAAATAAACTTTTTTAGACTGTTAAAAAAAATTATAAAAATAATCACAAACTTCATCTGTATCCAAACTTATTTGAAAAGTAAAAAAATTGAGTTTGGATTTTTCACAAATGAGTTGTGATATAGGAGTCTTTTGGCAACAAGTTAAAAAAGTTAGGTTGTGTTGATAGAGTTTTGTAAATATGATTTGAGAGTATGAGTTGTATTTTGAGTTTGTGAGTTGTGGAATTATGATTTGAGTGTAAAAAATTTGTTTGGTTATGGTTTTTTAAATAGAGTGTTAAATTGAGTTTTGAATTGAGTGTGGAATTGAGTTTTGAAAGTTTGATTTGACATGTGAAGTAGGAAAATTTGTTTGGTTATGAGTTTTGGAAAGAGTTTTCAAAACTTAATTCAAATTGCTATAACTCATAACAAAACACACTACTTTCACACTATTGAAAATTCTGATCAACACTCATAACCAAACTCTTTTTAAAATTCAATTAAAAAAATTTATTATTAACAGAAAATAACATTAATCAATTTTTAATTGAAAATACTACAAAGGAAATAATTTTTTTTCAAAATAAATATTCAAAAAATTTAAATCATAAATATTTAAATAATTAAAATAATCTAAAAAATTTAATAAGTAAAAAATTAAAATAAATATTCAAAAAATTTAAATCGTAAAAATTTAAATAATTTAAATATTCAAAAATTTTAAATAATTTAAATATTCAAAAAATTTAAATAATTTAAAATGTTAATATTTTAAATTTAAAAACAACTCTACACTCAAATCATAACCAAACATATAAAACAAAACTCAATTAAGAAATTATTTTTAAAACTCATAGCCATACACATAACTCAAAACTCCATACTACTTTCACAACTCTACACTCAAATCGTAACTAAATACATAACAAAAAAATTAAAATATTTAAAAATATTTTTATAAAATGGAGTTTGAATTTATTTTTATAAAATATTTTAAAATTTTAAAAATTAAAATCGTAATATTTTGAAATTAAAATCTTTAAAAATATTCAAAAAATTAAAAAATTAAAAAAATTGTAACATGTTTAAATATTAAAATATTTAAAATCTTAACAAAATTAAAATCTTTTTAAAATATTTAAATATTTATAATATTTAAAAAATTAAAATATTGATTTGAATTGAGTTTTGAATTATGTGTTTGGTTATAAGTTTTGAAAAGTAATGATTATGTTTTGAATTGAGTTTTGAGAAATGGGTGTAGAATTATGATTTGAAAGCTCAAAACAAACAACACACTCAAATCAATGGGTGAAATTATAATTTGAGAGTTGTGCCAAACGGAGCCTTAGTTTTTTGGCTGTTTAGTTTTTTTAGCTTAAAAAGTTAGTTTTTTGTTAAAAAAGTCATCAAAAAAATCAAAAAATTAACTTTTTACCAATTTCTCAAAACATCTCATACTAGCCCCACATATACACATGAGATTTATAACATAAAGAAGTGAAATAAATAGTATTTATTTTTAAAAATATATTGACCCAAGTATTATTTAAAAGTATTTTAAGAAGTGCTATTTGCACCTTTTTTTAAAATGCACTTCATATTGTTTATTTAAGATAAAAAATTAAATCTAATATAATTTTTAATACACAAAATTTAGAAGGCTGTTATTAAAAATAAAATAAAAAAGAAAAAGAAAAAAGAGGGAGAGTACAAATAGTCATCTCCATTTCTTTTGGCAAAAGAGAAGTCTAGCAGTAAAGGCGCTAACACATAAGTTTCATGGGATTGGAATACATGTATCTGTGTCTGTCCTATAAGCCAGGAAGGGGCAGCGTGGTGTTGTGTGGGTTTGTGTCGTAATTATTTTAACATTAATTTAATTAATTTATTATTTTATATTATCACATCGTCTTAATAAATCATGTCAAAAAATTTAACTATTAATTAAAAATATCAAATGTATGAAAAAAATTAAAAATTTCTTCACAGCTAAATTTAATAAAATCAATCTCTATTATTTATAAAAATAGTTAATTTTAACTTAATTTTATTTTCTTAATTTATAAATATTATATTTTATTATTATATTTTTTACTAAATTAACTCAAATAATAGACAAAAAAATATATTAAGTTCAATTAAAGGTACAAACAAAACTTATATTAAACTTAAAATCATATTTTACATACTTTTTAATAAATTAGATATAATTATATAAGAGATTAAAAAAATATCATAATACTTTTTAGTGACAATAATATTAAAATGTATATCTAATTCTTTATTATACGAGCTATCCGTATCCGTCTCGTGTTATACGAATTTAACACTAACCCGATCTATTTTAATATTCATATTATCAAATTGTATCATATACATATTCATATTATGAAATAGTTAATACTAATCTACTAATTTTATATACAATTCAAATCGTAGTATCATATCATATCACAAATTTTCACACCTAAAAGCAAGGTGGCACGCTATGAAGGACTCTTAGTTGGCAAACAAAATTGATATTCTCACAAGAAATCATATTATAAAAAATAAATAAATAAATGAGTTGTAAAATTCCAATGTGTTAATGCATGTCTTATTTATCCTTTACTTTATTATATTTTTAAGGGCAAATTACCAACACTCCTTCGAGATTTGACTAAAATATAAATTTTTTCTGAAGTTTGGAAAATTACAAATTACCTCCTGAGGTTTATATTTGCATAACAAATGAGGGGGTAATTTGTTATGCAAATATAAACCTCAGGGAGTAATTTGTTATGCAAATATAAACTTCAGAAGATGAAATGTAATTTCTCAAACCTCAATAGAAAATCTGTATTTTAATCAAATCTCGAGGGATTGTTGGTAATTTGCCCTATTTTTAATCTCTTTGAGGAAAAATTCTATCAACTTTCACTAAAGAAGATACGGGATTAAGTTGTTTAATTTTAGTTGAAATGGCCACTTTTTAACTATTTAAGTTTTTTTTTAAAAAAATCATTTCATAATGACTTATTTAGCTGATAAAAGGAAAACAAATTTACATTAAAATTTTCACTAATAAAAAAAATTAAATATATATTTGTCAAAGCTCATTTAAATCTTAATAGATAAATTATATTAATAGTCCCTATATTTTATCCCCTGTATCATTTTGGTCCCTATATTTTCAATTTACTCGATTTTAACCCTCAATTTTTAATTTTGTATCATTTTAGTCCAATTATTAACATTGGTTAAAATTATTGACGAAAAACAAACACGTGAGATGCACATTACCTTTTTTCAAGGGCAATATGGACATTTCACTGTTGTCTTCCTCTACTACCAAAATCATTCATAGCCAATCCCAACATCAGCACCATCCACCTTTACCACACCAAACCAGTACCGTTCGCCACACAGACTACCAATCTGTTGAATAGATCGTCCTCATTTAGCTTCTAATTTTTTCTCTATTTCCTTAGTCCACCCGTCTGACTAAAGGAAAAGAGAGAGAGAGAGAGAGAGAGAGAATAAAGAGGCACATGAGGGTTGTTGTTGTTGCTGTTGCTACTATTGAGGAATGAAACAGAGACCTTGCTACGGGTGGAGGAATGTGCATAAATCTAGCAATGACGAAACCTACACTGTGTGAGCAACGGAGTCAAATTGAACACATAGGGTCCTTATCTTCTGATTGCTATTGTGCTATGCACATGCCTTCTTTACCTCTCCATGAATTTATAGCCGTTGATGGTAGTGACTACTTCTTCAATGTCATCTCTTCATCTCCTACCTACATTCCCTACTCTTTCCCTAATCCATTTTTCTACATCCTTTGTCTCACTCTTTTTCCCTATTCTGTTTACTCTTTTCTATTTTTGGGTTTTTTTTTTTTATTTGGGTCCAGTAATGACAGATGGTGATTGGGTTATAGTGGGGAGACCTAGAATGAAAGACTTGTAGGAACTGAGCTTGGTTGAAGAGAAGGCTTTGAGGCTTTTGGAAGTTAGGTTTGGTGGGCCAGCCAAGCACTGAATTGATGTTATCCGCATTGAAAGGAGAAGGTGCATAGATCTAGTAATGGAGAAACACACATCGTGTGAGCTCTGTAGATTGCAATTGCGATCGTCCAAGGACGTCGGACGAAAAAACATCAAAATCAACAACGTTGAATTGCAAAACCCTTATCTTTGTTTTTTTTTTTTATTTTGATTTTGATTTTGATTTTAATTTGTGATTGGTGTTGTTGTTTGGTGGTTAGATGGTGGTGGTGATGTTTAGTAGTGGCGGTGATGGAGTGGGTTGACGATAGACGGTGGAGAAGAGGGGCACAAGTGGCCGTGGGTGTTGCAAAGATGTAATGGAGAAGGGTTAGGATTGAAATGTTTGTCTTGCCCCTACAAATTGATCACATGCTGTGCACATAATTATTTTCTGTTAAAATTTTTAACAAAAGCAATTGATTGGACCAAAATAAAACAAAATTAAAAATTGAGAGTCAAAATTAAGTAAATTAAAATATAAGAATCAAAATAACATAAGCAATAAAATACAGATGTTAGTGTAATTTGCCCAATCTTAATCTATTTGTATTTTTACTTTTCAATTGAATTAAGCTGCCCCGATATTCATAAACACGTGCCAAATTATTGTGCCTCAAATATTGAAAATGAGATTGTTGTTATTATGATTTTTCCTCCAGTGATCATTTGATTTGGTTTAAAATTTGACTTTTTAAGTGATAGGGATTAGGGTGAGTTTTTTTTTCTTTAATCAAAAAATTTAAAGCTGAACCCAATAAAAAATAAAAAAATTTGGTCAAAAAAACTAAGGTAACATTTGGTAGAGTTTTCTAAATATGATTTGAGAATAAGAGTTGTATTTTGAGTTCGTAAGTTTTGAAATTATGATTTGAGTGTGAAAAATTTGTTTGGTGAATGAGTTTTGAAATGAGTTTTGGATTGAGTAGAAAATTTTTGATGTGACATATGATATTTGATACAAAAATTTACAACTCATAATCAAACACACAATTCAAAATTCTATTCAAAACTCATAAAAAAAATTTAAAAATTTTGAATTTTTTTTATTTAAAATATAAAAAATAGGTGCCAATTGTAAAAAAAATAAAATAAAAAAATATTGCATTCTACTGGTTAACCGGCCGGACATCCAGGAAGACGACCGGCCAGACGTCCGGGAAGACGACCGGTTAGCCTAAATTTTTCCTCATTCGACAGAATTTTCAAAAATAGATGTGAAATTAATTATTAAAAATGGTAACTAAGCATCACGCGCAAATTAAGAGGTAGAAATATATTTTCAAAACTCTTCCGAACGGAGCCTAAAAATAGTTGGTTGATCTAAGGGACGCCTCAACATTTCAACGCAACATTTATCCATTACTTGAAGCAAATTAGTGAATTTTTTTATAAGAAAAACCATTTTTATCTAAAAAATAATTTTCTTGTAAAATGTTTTCTAATTATGCTTTATTATAATTTCAAAATTAATGTGTTAATAATTGTGATAGTAATGATGACAGAGTGGGCTTGGTAGAAATAATAATGGTAAGATGGCAACGAAAATAAAGTGTTGACGATAATAATAGTAGTAATATTAATAATAAGAATATATATTGAGGGATTGATAATATGCCTAACTCATCCAACTTAACTTAATATTTTCAAATTTAAGATAAGTTTTTTTTGACTTAAAAGACTCGGTTGAGTTAAGATTTTGAATCTGGTTATTTTTTCTGATTAAATTTGGGATAAAAATATGCTAATTATATGTTTTAATTTTTGTTGTGTGTATGGTGAACATGTGACACGCGCCATATGAGGGGCGTGAGTGAAGCGACTGGAGAAACCGTTTTGGGGTAGGCACACATGTGGATTGGTTGCCTTTTCCAATGTTTGCTGATCTCCACGTGTCACAACCCCATTGTATGTTACTTTATATCTGTCCATACACGTTTCACCACTAAAGGGTTGTACTCTCTCTGTCTGTCTCTCTCTCGCGCACAACACACACAGCCTTCGTTTGAGGCTTTTTCATTATTTTAGTTTCCGGTTAAAAAATTTCGTTAAATTTTTTATTTTTTTAATTTTTATAAAAATAAAATAAAATAAAAATAATTTTAATATAATATTTTATTTTATCAAATTATTATTATTTGTTTTTTTTTTTTTTTTTTTGACTAAAATAACCTCAATTCAAATATTCATACCAAACATAGCCACAGAGAGGTCACGAGACTCATGACTTGACTATTCCTTGTTGAAAGAGAGTGTTTGCAGATTAGGCTTTTATGTGGATGAATAGCCATGTTTCGCCATTAAGGAAAACAATCCCATGACCTTGAAATTTGGATCTATATTATTAGCCTTGTAGTCTTTTTTTTATTTTATTTTATTTTATTTTTTGATCTATATATATATATCCAAAAAAAAAAAATTATAATTGGAAAATATTTATTCGTACAAATTTTTATTCATAAATTCTTTTAAATAATGTGATAAGACAAAGACAAATTAATGATTCATACTTTTACAATTTTTTTTTTTTTTCAAAATTTTTCAGTCAACTTTATCACATTATTCAAAAATTTGTAATAAAATTTATGTGAATTTACAACAATTTAGAGCACTAATTTTGATACTCTAATATGACACTAATGATATAACAAGAAAAAAAAATATAAAATCAAAATATCACATCATATTAAATGAGACCTACTATCAACTCATTAAAATTGATTTTAGAATTAAAAAATAAAGTTCCAAAATATTTTTGGTGAATTTAACCCTATTGATATACTTATTATTGCAATGACCATCAAAGGCTGTTCTTTTTCATGCAAAAGTGGTCACACAAGTGAAGTTTTGCTTGAAAGGTAGGCAACTAGCTAAGCCAGCTAGGCATGGATGTATCTCACACTTTTTGGTTGCTGAGAAAAGTAACAAAAACAATTTAAAAAAGAATAATGCTTGGGACCTCTTTTGGGGGTCACTCCCTCACCCCCTTTGTCACGTGGCGGGTGGTGATTAGAGGAGCAGGAAAAAAAAGAAAAAGAAAAAGAAAAGGGGACCAATGAGAGAGAGAGGGGGTCAAAGGGGGTGGGGGGAAAAGGGGGGATGAATCATTGTTGTTTAAAAAAATCTTTCGGAAGAGACACCCATGCCACTATATAGCAACTCAACTGTGAAGCTAATATTGTTGGGAAACTTTACAATGGTCCCGTTTGGTAGAGTTGTGGGAAAGTAACTATAACTTATAACCTAACAGTTTATAACTTATAACTGTAAACATAAGTTGATTTTTTACTTATAAATTAAGTTTCTGCTCATCCACTCAAAGAATAAGTTGATTTTTGACTTATAAAAAGTTATAAGCTGTATTGTTAAGCTAAACCAAACACATCAAAATAACTTAAATTAAGCTAAAAGCTGAAATAAGCTGGAAATAAGTCTTGCCAAACAAGGCCAATATAGAAGAAAAACTTTGTAAAAAATAGGAAGTTTAGATTTGAGGCTTCATAGATTGCTTTTGGCTTCATTTAATTGGAGTTTGCTAATAGATTCGCATAATATATGAAACTCGAAATTATACAAATTAATAATTCTAAAGAATTTTTAGAATTTTCATGTGTTAATATTGAAACTGAATTAAGAATAAATAAAATAAAGAGAATGAGAGATGATTCGAATAGGGGAGAGAAAACTATAATTTATTAAATTTGTAAAGGTAATTATGAAAAATCATACCTTTTCATTTGAATGTAAATTAATGACAATTTCAGCTAATTGTCATGTCTAGAAATATTTGTTGATAGTTTATCAACTAATTAACTGTTTACGGCAATTATCAATAATGAGTTACTAGCGCCTTACGGCTTATACCATGCTTGCATGCGTGAGTGTTTAAAATTATATTTCTTGTGTATTTTTACTAAAGATAACATATCAAATTGGCTCCCACATTTACGACGAAAGAAAGCTTTAAAAACTTCATATTTAGTGCAACATTTTCTATAAAAGAGATGGTTTCTATTTTATTTTATTTTATTATACTTTCTTCATTACAACTTATACCATATATACAACACATTTCAATGTAGGAAAAAAAAGTTAGTTGGCATTCTTTTGGCTATGATGCGATGTTTGAATTTATATTTTGTGAGGAAAAATTGGATTACAAAAGTGTTGTTGTAACGAGGTTGATGAGCATGATATCCAATGATATTTGTGTTGCCTGCAGCCACAAAAGAGAGTGAGCAATACCTGCTGGAAAGAACTATTAGAGGGCACTCGAATAGAATTCCATTTCAAAAAGCATTTGGCAAATAAGTAATCCCTATTGCATGGACATTCTAAATTTTCTACACCTGAGTTTCATCCACCAAAGCGAGCTGATTGTCCAAGCCAAAATTACCTCTTACAACAACATAATGTGAATGAAATTATGATCCTACAACATTATATCGTAATTTTAATGACTCACTTATTATAACTTGAAGTTACAATTCAATTCGATCATTATCATAACTTTACATCATGTCATGAACAAAAAGGCTTTATAGATGAACAATTTATTATCGTTAAATGGGTATTGACGTGATAATATTATAAAATAGTTTTAATCATTAATTTGTCTGGATCCAATATATATCACATATGATCTACACAAATTAATTGGTAAAATTATTTTGTAGCATTGTGAAAGGGGAATGGAATAATTTTTTCTCAAGGGTGAAGCAAACACGAAATCCTCAATAGCCTTGAACATCTAACGTGTCAGCACAGTAGTGAGCCAGAAATCTCTAGTTTGGGTACTAGATTAGTAGGGTGGTAGATATGGTCCTTAATGTTGTTGGGAAAGTTAAAAACAACAACCAAAAGAGAGATTCTTTAAAGACTTTTGCTATGGCTCATCAAACCTCGTATGTAGAAGTCACGAAATCATCCGTGTGATTGGTTTGTATTTGTAGAGTGATTTTTGAAATAAAAAGTATGAAAAATTGTTTAGTTTGTCTTTTTCAGAAATAGTTTTGAAAAATTATTTTGTAAAGGGAGTTTTAAAAAAAATAATTGATTTGATGTGTATAAGAGAGAGAGTAATTTTGAAAAGTAGGTAACCAAATAAAATTTTGAGATTTTTTTTAAAAAAATTTATTTAGTTTAATTACTCTTAAAAATTTATTTATAAACAATTTTTCTTAAAAATTTTTCTGAAAAACAAATCAAACAAGGCCCATGAAATCCTCCAAGTTGACAAGACATGAAACCTTTTTCTTAAATAAGCTATGTGTTGTGTTGGAGAATTGAATGTTTTCTTTTGTTCTTTAGTTACATTAATGTTTTGTTTCTATTCTTCAACACCATGTGTGCAGTGCTTTCAACTGCATATTATTATTGGACTTTCACATTTGGGTTTTATTTTTTCGACAGAATGCAGTTTATAATCCTGAAAGAGGGCGGGGTGATCCAGTTCAGGCTTGTGAGCTCACCCTGACTTTACTTTGATCCGTTAATGATCATTTGCATATAAAAAAAATTACAATCAGTTGACTCAATCACAATTATCTTTAAACAAAATTAATGATTTGTTTTTAAAATTGTACTTACTATTTATTTTGTTTAAATGCAATAAAATCATGTGATTGTAATTATAGAAAACAAAGACATACTATAATATATGTTGTGCTAAAATAGTATAGTGCTATTTTCCACACTAAATTTGATATAGAATATAATAACGTTATTTTATACTACCCTTGACCAATTGTCTTTTAAAAATAAAATAAAAATTACACCTATGTTATTATAATTTAAGTTTAAGGGAAAATTACTATTCGGGATAGTTTTTGAAAAATTATTACAGTGAAAAAATTTATAATTTTAATTATTAATATTTATAAAATTTATCATTTTTTTGTAAATATTTTCTTCTAACAATATTGATGTATAATTCTCCTTAAGTTTAATTTATCACTAATTATTATGTTATTAATAATCCAATAAAAAAGAAATTGAAATCATCTTTTATCCATTCATAATCAGAATTAATTTTTCTGTTAGTAATCAACTAAATTTGATTTTTATTGGAATCTTGATTTTCATAATTATGTATTATGTTTGTTTTGTTTAATGATTTTTTTTAATTAATTAAATTTTTTTCTGGGGGGGGGGGGGGGGGGGGGGGAATGGTAACTTGAGACTTAAAATTAGAGTTATTGAATGGTATGGTTAACTTGAGACTTAAAATAATAGTTATTGAATGGTGGTGAAGACAAAATGGTACAGAAAAATATTACACCATTACTATTGCACTGTTACACACACTCCTGAATAGTAGGATTGAGTAGAGGGTTATTCGAATCATACAATTCGTCCAACCTGAATCGATCAGTATATAAATGAGTGGTTTTACAGATATAATGAGGACATATGCGGTTTGAAATATGACATTATTGCAGGTTGCAGACGGATTGCGGGTTTTACCTGCACTTGTAAGAATTCGCCGCACTTAGACTTTTTTTTTTATTTAAAAAACTTGAACCATTGATTTCATTCATCATATCTTAAATATTTTTAGATTTTGAATGATTTTACTTTAATTGTATTGTTGAGTAGTAAATGATTTTGATGATTTAGTTTAGAATTTTGTGTTTTTAATTTTATAAGTTTTAATTTATTAATTATTAATGTTGTGAGTTTTATAAAATGGGAGGAAAATGACCCAAAATAAATATTTACAAAACAGAAAAAAAAAAAACCAAAAATAATTTTTTAAAGAAAATAGTCAAATCCGCAAACCACTTGCAACTGCCTGTACATCCGTGAACCTTATCTGCACAAACCGCAATCTGCATTGCGAGCGGTTGCGGGTTCAATTTTTCCTAAATCGCACATATGCGGGCGGGTCCAAACTGCAAACTGAACCGGCCAAAACCGAACTGCGGACACACTTACTGTATAGGGTGCAACCAGGTTCGGTTGGGTTGAAATTCAAGCCTAACTCAAATTGTGTTGAGATCTATCGAGATTTAAATTGTAATTTGAGATTGTCTGTCAAAGTTCGACCCAAGTTAGATTCAAATTGTTTGAGTTGCATTGTACATGAATTTTTGTTCTTTTGTTTTCCAACTAAATTATTAATTTATTAAAATTATAATATATTTATATATATTTTAGAAAATCATTAATAATATCAAAACAAATAATTCATATAACGTAAGAGAGATAGCTATGATAGTCTTTACAATTTATGAATTAAAATAAAAAAGACAAAATTTTGTGTTACTTGTGTATATAATATATTTAATATGATTTAATAATATAAATTACTTCTTTTTAGATGGTAATAATCTAAATTATTTTAATATTATGTAATGGTTAATAATTTATATGTATATTTAATATTTTTATATATTTATATATGTATAATTCGGGTTGCGAGTTGGTCGAGTTATTTGATGTCATTGTTTAAGCCGGTCTAAATTTAATTCAAACTTTTAAATTTTTACTCAAATCTATATCGAATTCAAAAATATATTGTCAAAGATTTAAAAAAATTCGAATTGAGCTTAGATTGTTCTAGTCGAGCCTACCGATTTTACGCCCCTACTACTGAAGAAACTTGTAGTATAATTTATATAAAGTACATTTGTACTGGGTTAAAATAGTATAAAAAATGGCTACAAATTTATAGTAAACTTTTATATACATTTAAAAAAAGTAAAACAAAATAAGAAAAATTATATTCACACATAAAATTTATACAAATAATGAAATTGTGTGAATGACATTTTTTAAAAAAAAATTTATATAAATTTTCTGTTAATGTTAGAAACCCACAATTTAAATATATAAAAAGTTAGCATATATCATATCACATCATTATAAATCTAATTGTAATTTTTTATTTTATTTTTTATAGGTCTTAAACATTTTCCGTATATATTATTATTCATTACCCATAGAATAAAATTCCAAATTTAAGCCCATTAGGCTTGGGTATACATTTTCGCGCCGAGTTCGACCTATCAAAAAAAGTAGACTAAGACATTGGGCCGGCCCGATGCTGAAGCCCTAACACTGATAAATATATCATCAATCCGAGACTTCAGCGGTTGCACGATAAAACAACCGCAGACGAGCCACACCCAATTGCCGAATTCCCCTATATAAAAGACAAAAGATATTTTATAGCGTCAAATTGAAGTATCTATCTACTGGAAGAGACCGAGGCATAAACCCTAGCCGCTCAATTTAATTCTCTCACTCTTTAAACCCTACTCTCAGCTTCTCATTTAGGTATAATCTTTTCATAAACCCTATAAAATCTAGAACTAATTTTCTGTGTTGAGCTAATTTTCTGTTGATTTTGTTGTTTATTATATTATTTTGATTTGATGTTGTTTTACGTGTTATTAGTTACTTTGTTTTGTTTAAATATGAAGTATGAGTTGGAGGGTCTATTAAATTTTGGGTTTCTTCTGCATGATGTTGAAGAATTGGGTTTGTGTAGTTAGTAAAGTAAACTCTGTGTGGGTAGAAAGTAAGCATTTTTAGCTCATGGGTTGATAATGGTTTCTGCCCAAAAGTAAAAATGATAATCTCATTAAAGAAAACTATTTTTGGTTCTGAAATTTCATTGTCACATTCTATACAAATTTTTTTTTTTTCATTCAGCATGATATTTCAGAATGTGATTTCTGAAGTAAAGCTTCAAAATGTGAAATAAACTTCTCTTGCACCACTCATGAGGTTTGTTATGATATTAAGCTGTAATAAGTTGATATTTTTGTTTCACTAAAATTGGAGTTGTATCTGTTTCCTTTGTTGGTGGAAATTGATTTCCTAATAATTGTCTTGATGTGAATGATAGCAGAAACTCTTAGTAGCAGAACATGATCTTTTCCCAAGTGGAAGGGTTTGCTTGGGGAATGGGAAATATGGTCTATTTCCTTCTCTTCTAAATAGTGCTTCTTGATTATGAGCTAAATTGTCTTCATGATTATCATTGTGAATCCCACTGACAACGTTTGGATAATTATTAAATTACTCCAATGTTGTCATAATTTATTAAATTGTTTCATAAGAGACACTATCCTGTTTGTTTTGACAATCTGGAACTATTCGTGAACATTCTTATACTCTGAATACATTGAGACTTATTCCATTGTTCTAAGATCATTTTGAACAAGATGTAACCATGGTTCTGTTATTCTGGCTTGCATCTTTCTTGTTCACAAATTCGTACTACGGTTGCATGAGGTTCTCCATGCAACTACAGAAATCTGATTTATCCTAAAGTTGAATAGTTTCCAAATTTGAATTTGTGGGCATTGCTGATGGTAATTGCAAGCAAAAGATCTCTTGGGGTAAGATCAGTGAAGATTGGTTGGATTAAACTTGTGAACTTTCTAATTAGCCCATACCGTATTGCCCATGGTTGAATTTTTCAGCTAACATTTGTTCTGGGCAACAATTGCTCTGATTGGGAATTTTTGCTGCAAGAAATATTATTCCAGCTCTATAGTTTTTTTATTTACCTTTTTCTCTGATATATGATTTCAAACTTGAAAACTTAGAATTGAAATGCAATAACTGTTTTTTACATCATATGAAATGCAGGTTTGTGGAGTGCAAAGTATAGTTTGATTGTCAAAATGGCTTTCTGCAATAGATTTGCAAGTATAATGAGGCAAACCATTTCCCAGAACAGTGCATCAATTGGGCAGGTTCCAACGGCATCTATGCTGAATGCCATTCGTTGCATGTCATCTTCCAAGCTTTTCATTGGAGGTATGTGCTTGAGTTTTGTTTTGTTTGGTGAGCTAAATATAGTGCAAGTTGTTTTGGTTCCATAATTGTTTCTGAGGCACCATCGATTTATCTATTTACAGGTCTTTCGTATGGAACCGATGACCAGTCTCTCAGGGATGCATTTTCTGGCTTTGGTGATGTTGTGGATGGTGAGTTTAAATCTACCATGGATTTATTTACACTATATAATGCATACATGTTATCCTGTCCAAGTTCATAAAAAGCATGTCATGTATGAGAATAAAGCTTATATTTAATAAACTTGTATTGTCTTTGGTTGGCAAAAAATGTATTTGGCCAAGTTCTAAATTCATCTAATACTAAGAAAATATTAAGAAAATATTTTTTTGGGTTTAATGGAGGAGTTTTTCTCATATTTTGTTTTCAAAAGGTGGAATTTATGTAGTATCTTTTATATCTGCCATATTTATCCATTCTTCTGTATGATAGATTTTACTTCATTTGCTGAGGCAACGTGTTCTCTAATTACTCACTTAAGCTGTCCGATTTGGTTGATTGGTTTGCATATGCCTGTTGAATATGATTGATCAAATGTTCTGATGATGACCCCCATATGCCCACATTCTTGTTAGTTGATGCCAATATAAATTTGTATCTTAATAGGCGAGAATATTAGGTTGCATTTAATAGAGTTTTCTAAATATGATTTGAGAATAGAGTTGTATTTTGAGTTTGTGAGTTTTGGAATTATGATTTGAGTGTAAAAAATTTGTCTGGTGAATGAGTTTTGAAAAGAGTTTTAAATTGAATGGGGAATTTTTAATGTAACATGTGATATTTGATACAAAAATTTACAACTCATAAACAAACACACAACTCAAAATTCTATTCAAAACTCATAGAAAATTTTAAAAAATTCAGAATTTTTTTTTATTTAAAATATAAAAATAACAGGTGGCATTTGTGAAAAAAAAAAAATGCATTGTTCCGATTAACCGGCCGGACGTTTGGGAGGACGATTGGCTGGACATCTGGGAGGACGACCGGTTAATCCAAATTTTTTCGCCTTGGACAGTTTTCAAAAGTAAGTGGAATTAATTTTTGAAAATCATAAACAAACACCACACTCAAATGTAATGGTAGAATTAAGTTTAGAGAGCTCTATCAAACAGAGCCTTAGTTTCTTCCAGATTCCAAACTCACCCCCTTCCAATTTACAAGTTTTCTATGGTGTGTGGTATTGTGGTAGCTTGTATACTCAACTTTCAGTGGTTCTGGTGCGCAGCAAAGGTCATCACTGATAGAGAAACAGGGAAGTCTAGGGGATTTGGGTTTGTGAACTTCACTAGTGACGAATCTGCCACCTCGGCAATGTCGTCTATGGATGGACAGGTGAGAATTAAACGTGGTAGGAAATGTTTCATACATATATTTCAATGTTATTGTTTTTGGTAACTCTAACTTGCTCTTTGCTTCCAGCCACTGGATGGGCGGACCGTTCGTGTGAGCTATGCCACCGAAAGACCGTCATCTGGTCCCAGAGGTAATTTTGGAGGCTACAGTTCTGGAAATTATCGTGGTGGGTATGGTGATGCTAGAGAGAATGATCGTTTCTAAGCCATTGTTGGATAGTTTTGCTGTCTATCGCGTCGGCTATGTTAAATTGTTTACCCTTCTAGGATCATGAGGTGCATTGCTGTGATTTTAAATTTATTTTGCAGACCTAATTTTGTTATGGTATGCTTTCAATACAAGTTCGCTTTTTACTGCCTGTATCTGTAGTTCATGTCGTACTCGCTCTGTTTGCATTATTTTGCTGGAAGGCTGGAATCATATATCTCAATTACAATGAATTGGAATGAATCTTCAGTGACATTACAAATTACAATTACATATATAAATTTCTACAATGGGAGATAAAGATACTCCAAATAAAAAAGAGTAGATTCTCTTCTTTTCTTTTCCTTTCATTTATTTTATTTTATTTTATCTGAGTTGCAAAAGGGCTCGGGAATGAATTTTTTGAAAAACCCATCAACTAGAACTAGAAATAGAAGTTCTCAAAAAAAGAAGGGGCACTTACCAATAAGTCTAAGTTATCGTTTGGCAAGTGACTTTTTTAATCAAAAAGTTACTAAAAAAATTAAAAAATCAACAATTCATATAAAAAAGTGAAAGATTTTATTTTCTCTTTATTTTTTGTATATATTTTCGTAAAAAGTTAAAAAGTCATTCTAAACATATTAGTGTTTTTTACATTATATTTTAGTCAGAAAGTCAAAAAGTTATTAAAAAAGTCTGTTTTCAAACTATACAAAATTCAAAATCTATTTAATTTCAAAATAAAATATTTGCACCAATTACTCTTATATATTTTTAATTGTTATTAAGAACTCTTTTATTTTTTATTTTTATAATTTTAAAAATGCTACTGCATCCAACGACTTCCGTCAGACTCATTTAAGACGCGCCTGAATATTCAACATCATCGGGAAGTTGCCGGAGCATCACTGGAAGTTCGCTAGAGTGTTCTGAACATCACTGGAAAATGTCAAGAACATTATCAGGAGATTCATCGGAATATTCAGAATATTGTCCGGAAAAAAAAAAGAGAATAAATTGAGATATTATAGTTAAAAAACATAACAACAACAAACAATAACGGGAAAAAGTATATATTATTTTTCAATTTTTGTAGGGTTTAAGTAAATAATCTGTAATATTGATCAAACTCAAAAGTGAGCTTTGAAATTGTAAAATGTTACAGTTTCAAAACATTATTCCATTAAGTTGGAAAGCATGTTATGAAACTGTAAAATTTTACAGTTTTAAAGGATGTTATGAAACTGCAAAATTTTACAATTTTAAAACATGATTCATTTCATCACCAAAAAGAGCTGAAACTGTAAAATTTTACAGTTTTCGCCATTTGTAACTAAAACTTAAAAATAACTTATTCAGAACTTGAAATTTTTCTCTATTAAAATAGAAAAATAGCCGTGTGTAACAAAGAAAATGTAGAAAAATTGAGAAACCGAATGAAAAAATAGATATAGAAAGAATATTATACTTCGGCAACTATTTTTGGTTTGAATCTAGTCGGATCTCATATAGATCTACTCATATCTGATGTAGATTTGTCAGATCTAAGAAGATCTACGCATCTTCTTCAGCGTCGGTGAGGATGAAGTAGTGAGTTGATGTCGGTGGTTAATGGTTGCCCGTGAACCTCAATTAATGGTGGTCTTCGGTCATCGATAACTATATATTAGAAAGAGAAAGAGAATAAGGAAGGTGTGGTTATCGGTCGTCAGACATGACAAATAGAAAGAGAGGAAAACGTAGAAAAAAAGAGAGGGGAAAATGTAAAGAATAAAAGAAAATGCAGAGAGAGAAGAAAACGTGTAGGACTTTTGAATTCACTCAAAAAGTTATTGGATTAAATAATGTAAACATATTTCAAACAGGACCTGTGGATAATTTTTCTAAAAAAAAATTAGAAATAGAAACCTGCTTTGATTGATTTGACACCCAATTATCATGGCCCAATAACTTATTGGCCCAGCAATTTAAGTTAAGTGGATCTATTAATATGATTTAAAAGTTTAAACTCCAAGTTATTAGTAATAATCTATTTGATTCATTATATACCATGCTAACCTTTCATATCCAATCAATGTGGATTATTACGAGTACGACTCATATTTATCACAATTGTTTTCATAAACTCGGAAAAAATTTAATCCAAATAACTTGGCAAATGCAATAGATAGAGTGGGCCTTCCTATTCACTCGTGTGGATGTTACTATTATAATTTAAATGGGTTTAAGTGGATATTCATGTCAACCCATCTAGGTCTAGTTTTAGGTCCCATTTGGGAGAAGTTTTTTTAGCCCTATTTTTTTTTTTTTTGGTGTGTGTGTGCGCGCGCACACTCGCGACTATTTTAGCCTAATTAAAAAAGTTTTGTTTAGGATAAATTTTTAATTTTTTAGTAATTGATTTGATGATTGTGAGAGAAAAAAATAAAATAATTATATTATAAATACAACATTTTGTCTTATTAACTAAATTAATCTATTTTATATTTTTGTTGGCTAATTTAACCTCAATTCATATGCCAAACTTGCCTTTATGTGCAAGTTTCTTTTTAAAGTAAGCCTTATTTCTCTACTTTCTGATTCATCACTCTGTAATGTAATTGTTGCATGTGATTTCTCAAATAATTACTTCAGCTTGTTTAGTTTGGATTTTCAGGTAGAAAATTGAAAAAAAAAAATTTCTGTTTTTTTTTACTGATTTTTTTCAATATTCTAAGCAATTTTTTTTAAATTTTTTTTAGACACACTTAACATAAATATATTTAAAAAGTATAATATTTGTGAAAAAATATTTAGAAAATTCACTAAATACTAAAAATACAAAAAAAAAAATATTAAAATTCAATACATTTTTCATATTTTTGCGTATTAATTGTTTTTTTTTATTATAAATATTTTACTTTTTAGATACAATTAAGGTGTATCTAAAAAAGTTTAAAAAATGATTAAAATTTTAAAATTATTCATTAAAAATATAAAAAAACACGAAAAACAAAATATTTAATTTTAGAAAATTAAATTCAAAAAATTAAAATCTAACAGTATTTAGTGGACATGATTTGAGTCTAGTCCACTAAGCTCAAGCTCATATAAATCACTAGTTCTCCTACCGTGAGCCCACTTAGCTTTATCAAAACGGGCCTACTGATTCTGTTACTTTCCTCTTAAGGATGGATTTTGAATTTATAAAATTATTCATAGAAAATAAAAAATCTTATTTTATTTTATTTTATCTTCTTAAATTTAAGATTTAAATGCCGAGGCCCTTGTGGCCTAGTGATATGTAACCGCGCACCGTAAGGAGCAGTGAATGGAAGGTCTGGGATTCGAATTGATAAATTAGCAACAGCCTCTTTAAATTGTAACATAATTTTACTAATATACAAACATTCTATCTTTGACCCAAAAAAAAAAAAAAATTTAAATACAGTCATAACATGATATAGTGAAAGACAATAACACCTATTGAGACTCTGTTAAATTCATACTCAAGCCACAAAGAAAATACATGGGAATAATTTGTGGAGAAGAGTAGTATGTGGCAGTATGTTGAGAATGTAAATAAATAAAGTTGTCAATTTCTCTGTTAGCAAATGATTTTAAATGAATCGATGATTAATAATTTATTAGGATATCAGAGTAAAATCACTTTTTATAGCGCAGAGCTTTATAAAAAACGTATAATAAAATTATTCTTCTTTCTAATAACACAAGTTTTAAAAATGAGTTAATGGTTGGCATTTGTGAGTCTCTGACCAAATAAAGTTTGATTTAATATTAAAAAAATAACATACATAACATATAGTAGATAGATATGCATTAGTTCACAAATCACAAAGTAAGGCATTTATATTTCATAAACGTGTTGTAGTGTTAAAAACCCAAACTGTCTACTATTCATTGACTTTAATATTAAATGTTTGCAAGATTTCTATAATTAAAATAAAAAATTAAGTCACGGAAAACATTATTATAATTTAAAGTCATATTTTATGCATTTAAAATTACTTTTAAAGTTGAATTGATATCACAAAGTGTGACACAGTTTATATAGCACTAATGTTTTGGTACTTCCCCCAAAGCGACACACCTTTGGATTCCTCCCAAACAAGTGGGCTTGCATTCAGACTTGCTGACTCAATTCCATGAGTATATTATTTTGACTTATTTAAATATAATTTCTTTTTCATTGTAGCTTCTATGAAATTTCTATTACATGTTATTGTAAATAAAATAATGTAATGCCTTTTTTTTTTTTTTTTGATATATTATATGAATTTAAAGATGTCATTTGACTTTGGAATGTTCTCAACTTTATTAAAAAACAGTAGTATTATTTTTTGTTTGATAACTCAGGGTGTTCGGGGCAGCTTACGCGCACCTCGACTAATTCCTGAGGGACCAATCCCACCGTCCACTACCGGGGACCCATTTAAAGCCAGAGCGAAGTTCCATATGGACTGACCCAACACAAGGATTGATAGCACTTAAAAGGTTTTGAACCTAAGACTTAGAGAGGAGCAAACTCTTAAGTCTCAAGCCTACACCACTAAGCCAACCCTTGAAGGTTAAAACAGTAGTATTATAGGGCTCTTTAACAAGTTAATAGAATTGGGTTGTTCGGTGTAGATATATAAACCATGTTGATGTAATTTTCGTAAAATTATTCTCTGAAAATGTTTTCTTGTTGCATTCAATTTCATTGTGACTCTGATAAACCATCCATTAATTTATTAAAAAAAATCTTAATATCAACATTAATTTATTTAAAAAAAATTCAATTCATTGTTGACATATATATGTATTGATGGATACCACTTGATTTTGAATTTTTTTTTCCCCAAATATATTACTTGTGAACTTTGACCTTCTAATAAGGTGCTGAGATTCTAGCCAAATGAGCAATCCCCCAATTGGTTGAGATGTCTCAATTTTTATTCCAAATTATCCAGTAGAAAATCAGGAAACACTGCAATTTTTCATAGTAAAATTAGTAGCATATATACACATAGCCTAGGAATCTTACTGAAATTCTATATTGATAAAAATGAGATTAAGAATCCCAACATCTTCCCCATATGACCCCAAATTATCACTAAACCTAAGGCATTAGCTTAGGATATATTAAGCTGTTAATTCAGTATTGTCCGCTTATAATGTTTTCTTTCTTGCATTCAATTTCACTGAGGCTCTTGTAGGCCATCCATATTTAGAATAATAATAATAATAATAATAATAATAATAATAAGGGACATTTATAGACAAGTTTTAATTTGTGAACTTTATACTCCATTAAGTCGTAACTAAAATTTATTAGACTTTTAAGCCCCATTAAAATGTTTAATAGTCGGAATTGCCCTTCAAAGAATGATTATTCATCATTTATGATTATCTATATAGGAATATGATGATTTGACATTTATTTTGATTTTTAAAACTTTAAAATATCAACTTTCAAATTGAAAAAACTAAAAAAAAATTGTGTGCAAAAAAAAAAAAAAAAACTATATTTTTTTTTGAAAAATTTGATTTTTTTTTTTTTTTTGGTACAAAACTAAAAATTTTGTGTCTATAAATGAGTATGATGATGGAACATTGATGTGCAATAGTGAAAAAAAAAAAAAACTTTAAAAATGAAAAAACTAAATAATGTTTTCAGTTTTAAAACTGGAAAAAAATTGTAAATATTCTCGGTTTTATTAGATAGTTGAATCAAACCAATAAGTAAAAGGGCAAAAATGTTTAATCTCATGCTCTATTTTTTTTTCCCATTAATTAGTGAAACAATTATTTGAAACATTACTATGCAAAATTGATAATGTTCTTAGTTTTAAAATTTGAAAAAAATTGATAAAATTCTCAATTTTACTAAATAAGATTTATTGGTTCAAAAAATCTTAAATAAAACCTAAATTATCATAATATTTATAAATAAGATTTTTAAGTAATTAACTCTAATAATAATAATACGGATGTCAGCATTGAAGCTTATTTTTATTTATTTTAATTCATGCTGCGAACACACCAATTTATACCGTAACTTCGTACTCACAATGGGAGTGAGTGAGACTAGCTTCTAACATAAGGAGGAAAAAAAAAGAAGAAAAAAAAACAAAAAAGGAAGAGAATTCTGGGAAGGTAGAAGATAAGATGAGATAATCCTTGTTAGTGAGTTAACATTGTTTTCCCCCCAGTCTACAACAACCACTCTGATAGATAATAGCAAGACTACAAATTTCGAATTATTTACTTAGGATTTATCTAGAAATAGGAATTAATGGTTTAAATTTAGTCCACCACATATATCCATTCTGGGTAAATTCCCAGACTCTAATTCTGAGATCATAGTTTTTTTGATAATTAAAGCTTCTTATCAGTTTATGTAGCAGGATAGCATACATATACCAACTCTGATAACAGCTTTTGTTTTCACTTTTATCAGCTTTCACATTAATCTTTTAGCCTCTCATTAATGAATAATCTGACTCCTCAATATTCATACTTTGCTTGAGATTCGTTCACAGAGGGAGCACCCAGAAACTGATGAACCCTTTCTACATCACTAATTTCATTTTATTTTTTTTAAAAGTAATCATTTATAACCAGAAAAAAAGATACATAGGACACTAGAATGGCCAAAAAGCTCGCTACCTCACAAACGAGACAGCTCAAAATTGATCTAGCCTAGGAACAGTACCGCTCACAAGCCTACGAGATTAGACTCCACTTGAAAATTTTCTATTTATGTCTCTCGTGTTATTAGACCTATTTATTTGTGTCTAAAAAAAAAAAAAAATGTCAGCACATTCCAATTTCAAAACCAATTTTCTAGATAGATAATAATTTTATTCTACTACTTGGATTGTTAGGTATTATTTAGATCCGGGCTCTATTAGGGATCCAATTTTGGTGATTCAAGTCAGATTGATTCGATAACCATAACTATGCGATTTAATCATATTTGTTTTAGAAAACGATATCCAGTAAATTAAATTTTTTTTATATAAATGATCTAAACTCAAGATTTATCAAAATAAATAGTTCCGATCATCAAATGGGACCTATAGTAAATCCTACATGCAAACAGCCTGGAGTGGAGGAGAATTCAAAAGAGTGGGCTGTGATTGAGCTATCCTTGCTGTTTTTATTGTTCCCTCCTTTTTCACCAATTAAATTCACTCAATTCCATAAATATAAATAAAAGACAAAAATAGACGAATAAATGGACTCATAATTGTTGGGACAAATCAATTAGAATCAAGTAGGCAATGGTGCCACTGCAAGTTGTGTACCTAATAATAATAATAATGTCGACTTTTAGACATATAGGTCCCGTTTGGTAAACTTATGGGAAAGTGATTATAACTTATAATCTAACAGTTTATAACTATAGTTGTGAACATAAGTTGATTTTTGATTTATAAATTAAGCTTCTCTTCCCCCACTTAAAGAATAAGTTGATTTTTGACTTACAAAAAGTTATAAGTTGTATTGTTAAATTAAACCAAACATATTAAAATAACTTAAATTAAGCTAAAAGTTTAAATAAGCTGGAAATAAGTCCTACCAAACAGACCAAGAAGGAATTGAGAGGTTTACACCGACTTCCCCCAGCAATTTTAGTGTCGGTGACCAACGGCCTGGCCTGCCCACATGTTAAGATTCTTGCAATCAATAGTATAATTTTTATTTTTTATATAATTGGTGATATGCTCAAATATATTTCACACACATATATTATATATATAATTTATGAGTTGTTGAATGTGTTTAAAATTTACTTTATAAGAAAGTTTAGTGTAACTCTATTTTCGACAGTCATCATAGTAAAAAAATAATGTCATTGGATTTCTTGTTGGTTTATTAGGAAAGTAATTTGCTAATCTAAATTTGTCATCTTATAGAGTTTTTAAAGTAAATTATTTATGTAGAAAATTAAATTAATCAAATAATTGTAAACACTTGATTAGATCACTTCTGTCTTCAAATAATAGATCGTCTAATATTAAAATCATATTTATTATCCATTTTTTAATAATAAATTGATCATGTGATTATGCTTATTTAAAAAATTTAAATTTTTTTTTTTATGAATAATTTACTTGTAGTAGCTTACAAGATAAATAATTTAATTTTTCGAGATAAATCTCGTGATAAGTTTATTGAGATCTAACAACATGATTCAATTGACAAAGTCAATTGGGGAGAACATGTAAAAAAACACAATAAAAATTATATTTCAAGAAAATTTTCATTCTGTAGTAGATATTTATTTGACTTCTCACTCAATGGTAATTTTTTTTTTTTTTTTTAAAAGAAGAAGAAAAAAAGAAAGAAGGAAAGAAAGTGAAAAAAAAAAGAAAAAAAAAAAGAGTGTCGGTGAGGCATGAAATTGGTGAGATGTGATAACTCACAGATTTTGACTAATGTATTTTGATTGATAATGTATGTGAGGAGTGGACCCACTTACTGATTATAGAGTTAAAGAAAAATAATATTATAATTTATATGAATGGTAAATGTGAGAACATGATTGTTGGGATGTCCCTATCCCAAGACAAAGTTATCCAAATTAAAACATACAGTTGTATAAACAAACAAAGCCACTTTCTGCACTAAAACTCATTTAATTGAAACACCATATTGCCAATGCTATGGTGAAAGATAATGACCCCTCTTTCACTCCTGGCTAAACCTTTTTATATGGTGAAAGATAATGACCCCTCTTTCTCTCCTAGCTAAACCTTTTTACATTTCTTTCATCATCCCATCCCATCCCATCCCATTCCATCCCATCATTTCCTTAGAAATTCTCATCATTTTCTTTTTATGGGTTTAGGGGGTAAAATTGAAACTACAAGGGGGTTAGCATTTATAGATCATTTTTTCTATCAACCAAAAAAAATTAAAAAAAAAATTATTTTATTAAAAAGACATTTCACTAGTGTGTCATTGTTTACACCTATTTTCGTAAAATTTCTATCGATGGGTGGATTAATCGGATGATGACATGTGACAGTGAAGTCAAAATGAAGTCTTTCAGTAGTCAAGGGGTAGGTGGCATCAGAGAGGTTGATCACATGCATTGGATGGTTTAGATGATGGAGCAGTTATCAGACTAGGTCCAGATGATGGAGTATTTATCAGGCTAGGTCATGGGCTTAGTGGGCAACTTGCAAGAAAAGTCATGTGTAGAATATAAGTTTCTCTCTGTTGATAGAAGGTCCAAAGGACTGAAGGACACGTGGCAACATGAAGAAGAGATGGTTCGATAGATAGAAAGGAAGAATTGGCAAAGTTTAAGGGTTGTGAAGTGAGAGAGTAATTGCAGCAATTGTGCAGTAGTAGTTGCAGGATTTAGGGGAATCATGCAGTCATAGGCTAGAGAAAAATGGGGAGGTATAAAAGCAGAAGGTGCCAAACAGGAAAGGACATCAACAAAAACATCAAACTCATCAGAGTCTTTTATTTAGGAGTAGTCTACCTTAATTTAGGAGTAGATTATCTTAATTTAGGAGTAGATCAACAGTTAGTTCTTGTAACCCTTTTAATACCTATCGATTGTGTAACAAAGATTGTGCTTGTTGTTTGATTAATACAATTGAGTGACAAGTTTCAATTTTATTACCAATTTCAGTGTGTCTATACTTTGTTTCTTCACATTACAACTTCCAAAGAAGTCCTTGAATCTGTCAAAGCATAGGACACTTACCTGTTGTTTGTGAAAATTGGTTTGTTTGTTGTTTGTCGATATTACACCTAAACCAGATTTTTGTTAACATATTTTGGCACGCCCAATGGGACCTGTCTAATTTGGAGTTATGGCAATGAAGAAGCAAACTAATACATATGGAATCATGCCTTCAAGTGGCATGTCCATGTCTTATGCACCCATGGATGCAAACCGTCAATGGAATGGTAGTATTCCCATAGCTATAAATTATCAGTGGAATGTCTCATCTTCCATGTCTGAAGATTGCTAATATTATGCAATGATTCTATCATTCGGTATTGTAAAGATGAAATTTATTGGTGCGAGAGTGAAAGCTTGGCCATAAGAAGAGAAATTAATTATTTTTATCAGCAAAAATTTCAGATAATTTCATCATCTCCATATTATTTGATGCAGAGAGATTTAAATTATTTTGGTGAAAAAAATTATCAACTTGAAGGCCAAATTTACTTAATTGATGAAGAAATTCGATATTGGAAGCATAGTTTAGAAGGCTTAGTGGCCAAGAAAAAATTAAGGCATGAAAATAATGTGGCTTGGGAGGCTAAAACCCGTATTCTTAAGGAGCCAATTATTTATGAAAAATAAAGGTATGTGGCTCGAAGGGTTGGTACACCAAGTCATGAAGATAACATGATTCTTATAGGCCAATAGTGGCTAAAATAGAAAAATATCAAAAGATGTTAAAAATTTATCACAAAATGGTGGTGAAAATATGCTTGGGGGGCATGGTTTTTTGCCAAACATGGCAAAGAGTGACAAGCCATTAATGGCTAAAAAATAAAAACAACCCTTTTGACAAAAAATGATGAAAATCTATTACAAAATGATAATGAAGATTTACTTGGGGAGCATGATTTTAAGCCAAACATGGCTGAAAATCATGAACAACCCGCATTTGCTAAATTTAAAATTTTTGACATTGTTAATTTTGTTAAAAGTTTTGATTTTCTAAAACTATTTGATATTATGGTTTTTGTTACCCAACGACCACCATGGGTTTGTGGTTCACATCAAAAATTGATTTTGATAAATTGGTTAACAAAAATAATATCTTATTCTTGTAAGTTTGATGAAATAAAAAATGATCATATAAAACAACCCAGGCCAACCAATAATGGCCAATGACCAATTATGTATACTTTGCATGAATGCCAATTTAATGGCTAGTTGTTTAATGTTGACACATCAACAAAAGACTAATTTAAGGGCTAATGGCGAATTGATTATACTTTGCATGAATCGACAAAAGAAAGAAAAAAGTACATGTTTTTTTTTTTTTTCTGTTGATTATGGCCAAAACTAGTCTATGAATTTTAGTAAATATGGATTGGTCCAGATTTTGTCCTTTATATCATTTAAGGCAAGATTTACTTTTACCTTAAATGTTTCTAATATGCTTTGTCGAATGTAGCTCACTTGGATTGAGTTGTGATTTTGCCAATTATATGGTATATGATTATTAATAATGTGGTGTTTGATCACTAGATTTCTTGGCCCTAAGTATATATTTTTTAGATGTTTGTTTGTTGAAAGGGTTGCTACCAATTTAATTTTTTGTACAACTCTTCAAGAATTCAATACTTCTCGTTCTTAAAAGTTGTGGGGTATTGTTTATACCCATTTTCATAAAATTCCTATTAATAGGTGGATTAATCGGATGATGACACGTGGCAGTGAAGTCAAAATGAAGTTTTTCAGCAGTCAAGGGACATGTGGCATTAGAGGGGTTGATCACATGCATTGGATGGTTCAGATGATGGAGCAGTTATCAAACTGGGTCCATATGATGGAGCAGTTATCAGGCTAGGTCATGGGTTTAGTTGGCAACTTGCAAGAAGAGTCATGTGCAGAATAAAAGTTTTTATCTGTCGATGGAAGGTCCAAAGGACTGAAGGACACATGGCAACATGAAGAAAATGTGGTTCGACAGATAGAAAGGAAGAATTGGCGAAGCTTAAGCGTTGCGAAGTGAGAGAGTAATTACAGTAGTTGTGCAGTAGTAGTTGTAGGATTTAGGAGAATCATGTAGTCATGTGCTAGAGAAAAATGGGGAGGTATAAAAGCAGAAGGTGTCAAAGGGGAAAGGACATCAACAAAAACATCAAACTCATCAGAGTCCTTTATTTAGGAGTGGTTTACCTTAATTTAGGAGTAGATTAACAGTTAGTTCTTGTAACCCTTTTACTACATGTCGATTGTTTAACAAAGATTGTGCTTGTTGTTTGATTAATGTAATTGAGTGACAAGTTTCAATTTTATTACCAATTTCAGTGTGTTTATGCTTTGTTTTTTCACATTAGAACTTCCAAAGAAGTCCTTGAATCTGTCAAAGTATAGGACACTTAATCACATTGCTTGATCATGTTGTTTGTAAAAATTGATTTGTTTGTTGTTTGTCGATATTACACCCAACCCAAATTTTTGCTAACATTCATACACTAATTGGGTAGTCTTTGTCCATTCCATCACTTACATGACTTTAAAATTTTAAAGTTGCATTTAAATTTTAAATTTATAAAGACAAATAAAAAAATGAAGGTAAAAGTGAATGAACATTAAAGTTAAAAAAGTTTGTAAGTGTACAAAATCAAATTACACAATTCTCAATCATGGGGTAAACCCAAGAAGTTTAGTAGGCCGAATTTATATGAAAGAGTTGTGCTTAATTTTATAATTGAATTATTAGAAGGACAAATTAAATATTTTTTACTTTGTATTTCCTTTGTTTTTTACTTTTATAAATTCAAAATCCAATTGTAATATCATTTCACTAATTAATTTGTGTTCATAGGAGCATGCAAATTGGTTTTAATGTTATAAGATCTAATTTTTAACATAGGGGGCCATAAGCCATTGTCAAACAATGCAATTTTTTTAATTTTTTGTTTTTTGGTAAATACTTGAATAAGAGATTTTGAGAATGATGGGTGAAGAAAATCAACTTGAATCCGTACGCTTATGGACAAGGCAATATCATTTAATACAACAAAATTTCAAAAATTTTGACAAATTAAAGTAAAGAGTTCATCTAATATATATTAAGACTCATCTCTTTTACTCTTTATTTAATGTGCGATTCTACCTTCACACATGCTCCAACAATCTCCCCTCATGTGTGAACCAACTATTGGGCCTCTCCATACTTGATCTATCATTAGCAAGTGTCACGACCCGAATCCGCTCCTATAGGTTTAGCGTCGTAACTGGCCAGTAACCTTTGGATTATTGAAAGCCTCTTAACAAAATAACATGAAATTAAGGGATGCAGAAGCAATAAACGGAAATATACATAGTCCATTAAGCTGTGAAGACATACATGAGACAGATATTCTTAAACTTTAATAAAGATACGTGTGACGTCAAAAGATACGGTTGACACACGTCACTCCATGTACTATACATATAAACAAAAATTTGTTTGTAATCAAAACAAAAGAACCAAAGTCTTAAATATTCACAAAAACATGGCCACAGGACTTGACATGATCCTGAACCTCTTCAGGAGGCACAAAGGGTGGTTGACAAACACAAAACCCTTCAGGCATCATCTTAAGCCTGGTCGCGCGCCCGGTCACCTACACATATAATATAAATAGTGAGCGGAAGCCTAGTGAATAATAACAAGGTAAAGGGGTTTTAATGAATGATGTCTATCATAGAGTTAGAAATCAGAGTCTTATATATATTCATATTTCAAATCAGAAACAGATTCATATACATGTTCATTTTCATTTTCAAAGTTCATATATTTCATATCATAGTACGTCGCACATCCATTAGCGTTAGTAAATCCGATGACCCATAAAGGGACAGCCGTGAAGGCATTCTGATGACCCATAAAAGGACAACCATAAGGCATTCCGATGACTCGTGTGCACAGAGACGTTTCCGATAATCCATAAAGGGACGGCCGTAAAGGCATATTGATGACCAATAAAGGGACGGCCGTAAAGACATTCCGATGACCCATAAAGGGACCTGATGACCCATGAAGAGACGCAAAAAATCACATGATACTATGGATGCCACGAGTATATTTCAAAAACTTGGACGATCATTCATTCACACAAAACATAGCATTTCAGAAAACTAATCATGTCATATTACTAGAAAATAATCAAAGTCTAACATAACTTTACAGAGTTATTACTCACAAATAAAAAATGGCTCCAAATAGATGAATAGAGTAGGTAATTCAGATATCTTATGGCACGTAACCTACATAGGTACAAAACGAATACATATTGAATTACACACCCAGAAACATTTACTTTGTTCTTTCTTATCTTGGTGTGTCTCTACTTTAATCCTCATTATTGTGCCTTAATCTTGGCCTAGGAATGCCTAGGATGAAATGAGGATGAAAAAATATACTCGAAAACACTTAATAAAACTTGTTGAAAACAGGGTCCTCACTCGAGCGTAACTTCCTTCGCTCGAGCGGACATGCAAAATGTGAGTGGTCGCTCGAGCGCAAGATCTGTCGCTCGAGCAGTCTATAAACTTTTGCAAATTGCTGGTTGCTTGATTTTTCCGCTCGATGCTCGCTCGAGCATGAGAGACATGCCCTCGCTCGAGCGCAACTTTTGTCACTCGAGCGGCCCGCAAAACAAAAGAACTTCTGAGAGCATGCATTTCACGCTCGAGCGGAAGTGCACGCACTCAGAGTGGTCGTTCGAGCGTGGATTCCTTCGTTTGAGCGTAGGAGCAGAATTCTGGGATTTTTAGATTTGCTCCCAAGTTCAGAACTCAATTTCAAAACCTTCAAAACAGATCCTTTTGGACCAAAACTTAGTAAAACATTGAAAAACTCATAGTACATGATGAATTACAAACTATTTTGCAAAATCGAACCCAAAGCTATGCTAATTGTAGTAAACAAAACTTGAAACTTAGATAACATAACTTGCATGTAATGTCATGAATTTCAATCTTCCAAAACATGATCAAATGAGTCATTAAGCTCAAAAACAAGTTGAATTCTTTGAACAAAACTAAGATATGAACATGCATGTGAGAATTATTGTAAAAACAACTTCAAAACTTTATGATATGCACATGCATGCATGATTTAAGCTACAATTCTTTAATCCTAGCTCATTCTCATGTTAGTCCACCTCATTTACTTGAATTCTTACAAAAACTAACTCATTTACACAACTAAGAGTTGGACTTCTTACCTTAGATGCTCAACTATGGTCTCTTTAGAGTTATTTGGTTGAAATTCCTAACCAAATCTCCAAATTCTCAATCAACTCCTATGTTGAAGCCACTCTCTTCTTAGTGTCTCTCTCTACACGTTTGAACTCAATCAAGAGGAAATGAGAGTGCAAAAAGTGTGTATGAGGTGTTGAGGTGGCCTCATAGAGGCTTGGCTAATGGCCTAGTTACTTTGTTGATCAACTAATCAATTGGGTATTAATTTATTCTAATTTAATCGTTCCGAATCGAATTTCAATTAAACCTAGCACAAAATTCTATAAATCCCAAATAACACATAAATCAAGTCAATTTCTAAATCGGATGCCGATAAGGCTTTCAATTCGCAAATCGTAATGGAAACATGAACAAATATTCCTACGAGAGTCAGATTAAAACGCAAATAATGCAATACACATGCAATTAATTCATAATTTGATCTTAATAACTTATGAGGCATAGTAAATCAAGGATTAACGTTAATCATGGGTCGGAGTTGTTACAGCCTTTCGCCCTTAAAAAGTTTGGTCCTCCAAACTCGAATTACCTTCATTTTGAAAGAATACTGGGTCTAAAGGAAACAGTTCAGGGTATCTTTTCATCATATCTTCCTCTGTCTCCCAAGTCGCATATGTTCCTCCATGACTCTGCCAGTTGACTTTTAGCAATGGTATTTCCTTGTTTCTCAATCTCTTGATTCTTCAGTTAACAATCAGTATTGGCCTCTCTTCGTACATATAGTCATTTTTCTGAAGCACATGAGTTGGTTCTATCACATGGAGTAGATCTCGTAAGTAATCTCAAAGTATTGAGACATGAAAAACGTTATGCATGTTTTCTGTCACCGGAGGTAAGGCCACTCGGTATGTTACTGAATTGATCTTCTCAGGAATTTCATATGGCCCGATATATCTCGGTGCCAACTTGTCTTTTACCCCAAACTGCGTTTGCCCTTTCATAAGAGTTACTTTTATGAACACATGATCCCCGACTTCGTATTCTCTGTCTCTCTTGCGGACATCTGCATAACTCTTTTGGCGGCTTTGTGTGGTTTTCAATCTCTGTCGAATCAATTTCACGTTTTCAGTGGTTTCCTGCACAAGTTCTAGGCCTAACAATGGTCTGTTACCTACTTCAGCCCAATAGATAGAAGAACGACATTTTCTTCCATACAGAGCTTCATAAGGAGCTATCTCAATACTTGAATGATAGCTGTTATTGTATACAAACTCGGCTAAAGAAAGATAAGTCTCCCTATTCCCTTGGAAGTCTAACGCACATATTCGCAGCATATCTTCCAAAGTCTGATTGGCTTTTTTGGATTGACCGTTTGTTTGTGGATGGTAGACACTACTCAATCGCAATTCGGTTCTCAAAGCCTGTTGCAAACTCTACTAGAATCTTGATGTAAACTTCGAATCTCTGTCTGATACAATAGATACTGGTATACTATGTAACCTCATAATTTCATTCACATACATGTTAGCTAACTTGTCCGCATCATAAATAGTTTTAACAGGCAAAAAATGGGCAGATTTAATCAAACGATCAACTATAACCCAGATAGAATCCATACCCCGAGAAGAGCGAGGCAATTCCACAGTGAAGTCCATCGTGATATGTTCCCATTTCCATTTTGGTATTGGAAGCGGCTGTAGCAAACCAGCGGGTTGTTGATGTTCGGCTTTAACTTGTTGGCAACGTAAACATCTAGCCATAAAATCTACAATGCAATTTTTCATTCATAGTCACCAGAAGTTCTGTTTTAAGTCATGATACATCTTTGTGTTCCCTGGATGCATAGCAAACTTAGAATTGTGAGCTTCAGTCATAGTGCGTTTTCTCAGATCACAACACTCTGGTACACAAAGGCGATTCTGAAATTTCAACACATTATTGTCAAGTATAAATCCTAGCCTCGGTTTTGAGTCAATTTCATTCACAATCTTTTTCAAAAATGTATCTTGCGATTGCCTGTCTCTTATCTCTTCAATAATTGCGGGTTGAGCAGAAATAGTAGCTAGAATTCCACCATGTTCACGCAAAACCACTTTAATTTCATTCTTTTCCAAGTCACATAATAACTTTTTCTGATCAGTGAGCAGACATGACAAATTCCTAATAGACTTCCGGCTCAATGCATCCGCAACAATATTTGCTTTCCCTGGATGGTATTAAATTTGTAAATCATAGTCCTTGATCAACTCTAACCATCTCCTCTGTCTTATGTTCAGCCCTTTTTGGGTGAAGAAATATTTTAAGCTTTTATGATCTGTGTATACTTCACAAGTCACTCCATATAGATAATGACGCCAAATTTTTAAAGCAAAAATTACAGCGGCTAATTCAAGATCATGAGTTGGGTAATTCTTTTCATGTGGTCGGAGTTGCCAAGAAGCATAGGCAATTACCTTTCCATTTTGCATTAACACACACCCTAAACCTTTGTAGGAAGCATCATTGTAAATTTGAAACCCATTAGTACTATTAGGCAAAGTCAAAATTGGTGCAATTACTAACCTGGTCTTTAACTCTTGGAAAACAATCTCTCTTTGATCAGTCCAATAAAATGATATAGCTTTCTATGTCAATTGAGTGAGCGGTAGAGCAAGTTTGGAAAAATCCTTTACAAATCTGCGATAATAGCCTGCAAGCCCTAAAAAACTTCGAACTTCTGTTACATTTGTCAGTCTAGGCCGGTCCACAATAGCTTTAATTTTCTGTGGGTCAACGGAGATACCGTCCTTATTGATTACATGTCCCAAGAATGCCACATTATCAAGCCAAAATTCATATTTGGAGAATTTTGCATATAATTTCTTTTCCTTTAGGGTCTGTAAGGCAATTCTCAGATAATTTTCATGTTCTTCCCTACTTTTAGAATAAATCAATATATCATCTTGATAAACACATCAATAAACTTATCAAAGAATTGTTTGAACACTCTGTTCATTAAGTCCATAAATGCTGCAGGTGCATTAGTTACCCCAAATGGCATGACTAGGAATTCATAATGCCCATATCTAGTTCTGAATGCAGTTTTCTCTACATCTTCTACCTTGACCTTTAACTGGTGATATCGGGATCTAAGGTCAATTTTAGAAAACATTTGGGCTCCCCGAAGTTGATCAAACAGGTCATCTATTTGGGGTAATGGGTACTTGTTCTTGACAATTACTTTATTCAACTCACGAAAATCAATACATAGCCTTAAGGACCCATCTTTCTTTTTGACAAACAACACTGGAGCACCCTAAGGTGAAGTGCTCGAACGAATAAACTTCTTATCTAGTAGTTATTGGAGTTGAGTTTTTAATTCCTTCAGTTCAGAAGTGGACATTCTATAAGGAGTCTTAGAGATAGGTTGTGTTTTAGGTACTACATCAATAGTAAACTCAATTTCCCTATCAATTAAGTCCCCAAGTAGGTCAGTAGAAAATAAATCAAGAAATTCACGGACTATGGGTATTGTTTCCATTTTATTCGAAGACTCTGTCACCACACAACATAAGTAGCTCCGACAACCATTTCTTAATAATTTTTTGGCTTCATAAATGAAATCAAGTATGGTAGAGGAACTACCCATTTCCAGTAAAAAAAAATTCAGGCATACCAAGTGGTCTAAACACAACAGATTTACTTGCACAGTTAATGGTGGCACAGTATTTTGTCAACCAATCCATACCCAAAATACAGTCAAAATGATCAATGCTCAGGGGTAGCAAATCAACATACAATGTCATTTACCAATTACAATATCACATGCTGGATACACATAAGCACATATCATAGAACCCCCAGTCGGTGTAAACACAAATAGTAAACAATTCGTAGGTTCTAATGGTCTAGTTAATTTTCAAGAAAAAACATGTGATACAAATGAATGCGTGGAACTAGAATCAATCAGCACATAAACATTCTGAGCATAGATAGAAATTATACATGACACCATAGATTCGGTGTTCTGTACATCACCAGGCACAAGAGCAAATACTCGACCCTAATTTAAGGTTTCTTTCTGGTGTTAGTTTTTGTGTTCATTCTTGATGCCAAGGTGGATCCGGCTGAACTTGTTGCTTGGTGATTGGTATTTTCGAGCCTAATAGGACAATCTTTCATCATATGGCCGGTTTTACCACACCTGAAACAAGCACCTGATGCTCGATAACAAACCCTCTTGTGTTTCCTATCACATTCTGAGCAAGTCGGTACAGATCCTCTACTTTGGCTTGAGCTACTATAAGATCCCGTATTTTGCTTCTTTGAGAATGACCGACCTCTTTTGAAACTAGACCCCGATCTTTTGCCTCTCCATTCACTTGTTAGGACAAGAGCTTGTTTCTTTGCTGCCAAAATGGCTTTCGCCATCAATGCCCTATCCAGTACATTTACATACATAGGTAGGTTAAAGACTCCTACCCAATCTAATATATCTAAATTCAATCCACCCTCAAATTTGCGGGCTTTCTTATAATCCGTATCCACCATGTGAGGAGCAAACCTTTCGGTCCCGAAAGCACTGTAGAAAGTACTTGTGATAGAAGATTGAATTAAATTGAGCCCATGTCATGTTCTCATAGCAACCACCATCTACGGGCTTCATCCTTTAAGGTATAGGTGGCCAAAAGAACCTTTTGAGTCTCAGAGCAGGGAAAGACCTCGAATGATTTTTCCATCTCAAATAGCTATATTTTTGGCTTTAACGGTTCAATGCCACCTAAAAAAGTTGGTGGTTTCATTTTCATGAACTTCTGAGTCAGGTTGATAATGTCATTGTTGTCTGGTTTAACTTGTACCGGCGGAGGCGGAAGAGGTAAATGTTGTTGCCTCTGTTGTTGCGTTATTGCCCTAGTCAGAGCTGTAGGCATTTGTTCCATTCTGTTTATTCAGGCTTCGGATGATTCAACTGTTTCATCACTTCTTGTATTTTCAATTTGCTATAGGTAAACAGAACATTATAAACATAGGCAAATAGTCCTTTTACAACATTCAGATCGTTTATCTCCATATCTTATGGTTATAGTCAGATTTAGTTTTCACTTTCAATGAACACACACTTACACATACAGATGGAATACCCCTACTTCTTACTAAGGCATCCTAAGTTCATATGGACTCGTGTGTGCGGTAGAACACGTGCTTTGATACCACTCTGCTACGACCCGAACCCACCCCTATAGGTTTAGCATCGTAATCAATCAATAACCCTTGGATTACCGAAGGCCTCTTAACAAAATAATATGAAATTAGGGGCTGCGGAAGCAATAAATGGAAATATACATAGTCCATTGAGCTGTGAAGACATACATGAGACAGATATTCTTAAACTTTAATAAAGATACGTGTGACGTCAAAAGATACAGTTGATACACGTCACTCCATGTACTATATATATAAACAGAAATTTGTCCGTAATCAAAACAAAAGAACCAAAGTCTTAAATATTCACAAAACATGGCCACGGGACTTGACATGATCCAGAACCTCCTCGGGAGGCACAAAGGGTGGCTGACAAACACAAAACCCTTCAGGCATCATCTTAAGCCTGGTCGTGCGTCTGGTCACCTACACATATAATATAAATAGTGAGCGGAAGCCCAGTGAATACTAACAAGGTAAAGGGGTTGTAATGAACGATATTCATCATAGAGTTAGAAATCAGAGTCTTATACATGTTCATTTTCATTTTCAAAGTTCATACATTTCACATCATAGTACGTGGCACATCCATTAACGTTAGTAAATCTGATGACCTATAAAGGGACAACCGTGAAGGCATTCTAATGACCTATAAAGGGACAGCCATAAAGCATTCCGATGATTTGTGTGCACAGAAACATTTCCGATGACCCATAAAAGGACGGACGTAAAGGCATTCCGATGACCCATAAATAGACGCAAAATATCACATGATGTTATGGATGCCACGAGTACATTTCAGAAACTTGGATGATCATTCATTCACATAAAACATAGTATTTCAGAAAACTAATCATGTCATATCACCAGAAAATAATCAAAGTCTAACATAACTTTACAGAGTTATTACTCACAAATGACAGATGGCTCCAAATAGACGAATAGAGTAGGCAATTTAGATATCTCGTGGCGCGTGACCTACACAGGTACAAAACGAATGCATATTGAATTACACACCTGGAAACATTTACTTTGTTCTTTCTTATCTTGGTATGTCTCTACTTTAATCCTCATTATTGTGCCTTAATCTTGGCCTAGGAATGCCTCGGATGGAATGAAGATGCAAAAATGTACTTGAAAACACTTAACAAAACTTGCTGAAAACAGGGTCCTCACTCGAGCGCAACTTCTTTCACTCGAACAGACATGCAAAATATGAGTGGTCACTCGAGTGGTCTGTAAACTTTTGCAAAGTGCTGGTTGCTTGATTTTTCCTCTCGATGCTCGCTAGAGCGTGAGAGGCATGCCCTCGCTCAAGCGTAACTTTTGTCGGTCGAGCGGCCTGCAAAACAAAAGAACTTCTAAGAGCATGTATTTTACGCTTGAACGGACTTCTGGTCACTCAAGCGGAAGTGCACGCACTCAGAGTGGTCACTCGAGCGTGAATTCCTTCGTTCGAGCGTAGGAGCAGAATTCTAGAATTTCCAGATTTGCTCCCAAGTTCAAAACTCAATTTCAAAACCTTCAAAACACATCATTTTGGACCAAAACTTAGTAAAACATTGAGAAACTCATAGTATATGATGAATTACAAACTATTTTGCAAAATCAAGTCCAAAAGCTATGCTAATTGTAGTAAACAAAACTTGAAACTTACATAACATAACTTGCATGTAATGTCATGAATTCCAACCTTCCAAAACATGATCAAATGAGCCATTAAGCTCAAAAACAAGTTGAATTCTTTGAACAAAACTAAGATATGAACATACATGTGAGAATTCTTGTAAAAACAACTTCAAAACTTCATGACATGCACATGCATGCATGATTTGAGCTACAATTCTTTAATCCTAGCTCATTCTCATGTTAGTCCACCTCCTTTACTTGAATTCTTATAAAAACTAATTCAATTACACAACTAAGAGTTGGACTTCTTACCTTAGATGCTCAACTATGATCTCTCTAGAATTATTTGGTTGAAATTCCTAGCCAAATCTCCAAATTCTCAATCAACTTCTATGTTGAAGCCACTCTCCTCTTAGTCTCTCTCTCTCTACATGTTTGAACTCAATCAAGAGGAAATGAGAGTACAAAAAGTGTATATGAGGTGTTGAAGTGGCTAATGGCCTAGTTACTTTGTTGATCAACTAATCAAATAGGCATTAATTTATTCTAATTTAATCGTTCCGAATCGAATTTCAATTAAACCTACCACAAAATCCTATAAATTCCAAATAATACATAAATCAAGTCAATTTCTGAATCAGATGCTGATAAAGCTTTCAATTCGCAAACCGAAACGGAAACATGAACAGATCTTCCTACGAGAGACAGATAAAAACACAAATAATGCAACACACATGCAATTAATTCAAAATTTGATCTTAATAACTTATGAGGCATAGTAAATCATGGATTAACGTTAATCATGGGTCGTGGTTGTTACAACAAGTTCATCATAGATCATTTGCATACTCCTCCTTAATCTTAATCTATATAACTCTCCAATATCAAGTTCGGCGTGGGCCACCCGCACACACTCCATCGTGAGCCACCATACTCCTCTAAAACCTACTTTGTCGCGGTCCAACCTTGCCACGTGCACTAGGAATTTTTTTTACTCCATCAAGAGTTATCATAAATTTTTCGCTTCAGGAGAGTTCGTCCATAAATCATTTGCCATCGGCTCTGATACCAGTTAATAGGAAATTAGGGAGCCCACAAACGCACAGCAATACTGGCCCAGAAACCAGTTATTAGAGAGCCCATAAGCGCACAGCAATACCGACCCAATCCATTAGGGAGAAACTCTAAAGTCCACAAACGTCATATCATGACCCAATATACATTATTTAGAACGCATACTCACTTATAAGCTTATAAGTGAAGAGTTCATCTGGTGCTACATGTACCAATTAATGTACACACTAGTTTTATGTCATTATTACTGATCTCACCTATTATACAAATTACAAATACCCAAAACCTCTAAAATTCTGCCACATCATCTGCTAATATATTAGTTAGTATATTAATTGGTACATATAACATTATTCTATATATTATTAGACTCATCTCTTTTACTCTTTATTCAATGTGAGACTCTATCTTCACACATACTCTAACACTATACACTTTTATTTAAAATAAATAAATAAATAAATTAAAGAAATTCGCTCATTTTCTCATAGGCTTGGTGAGTAGAAAGAAGATCGAAGTCATAAAAATAAGTTATTATGGGTGTGTTTGGTTTGTGTTTTGAAATAAATTTTTAAAATTTTTTTTGGAAAGAGAGTTTAGAAATTTTTTTAGTTTATTTGGTTGTATATTTTGGAAAATAATTTTGGAGTTTGGAATGATTTGATCTTTTGTTGTAGTTGAATAGATATGTGTAAAAGAAAAATTGATTGAAAGAAGAGAGAGGAGAGATGAGAGATTAGGGGTGAGCAGCGGATATACCGATCCGCCAAAACCGACCGAACCAAACCGATCCGCCGCATTTTGGACGGATGCGTGATGACAAACGGACGGTTATGGATTGATTTTCTCCAATCCGCCAATCTGGCGGACGGATAGTGGATTTGAGATTCCTTTGGCCGCAACCAAACCGCCAAACCGCGAGCACTCCTAGTAATTTATAAGACTTTGTGTTTTCAGTTTGTTTAAATATTCTGTTTGTGTTTTCAATTAAAAAAGAATTTAAATATTCTATTGAAAAAAAGTTTTCAACTTGAATATCTTTTTTGAATTGAAAAAAATAAATGTATTATTTATCTATATTTTTTGATTTTTAAATCTATCACTAAAAATAATAAATAAAAAATATGATATATGCTGGTTGATTTTTGTTTTCAAAAACAGATATAGATGTAACAATACAAAGACATACAATCTCTACTACTGCTCTGTTCATGGTTTTGGTGGTTTGAATTGTTTTTATATTTTAAGAATCACAGATTGTAATACTTATGTGGATGAGACATGCTGTGATTGTAGTATGTGGATGAGGCATGCAGTGATTATGATATTCTAAAATTTCAAACTTTCTTGCTTTGGATAAAGCATGCAATGATTGTAATATTTTTTTAAGTCATTGGCTGTAATACTTTCTTCTTTTCTTTTCTTTTTTTGAGGAAGTGCACAAGTTGAATTATGTTTAAAATTTATAAAATTTTAAACCGCCAAACCGATTCGCATCCATCCGCCAAACCGCTAATCCGCTCAATCCACATCCGCCGGATTGGCGGACGGATGCAGATTGATTTTCTCCAATCCGCCAATCTGGCGGACGGATGGCGGATTGAAGGTTCCATGGCCGCAACCGATTCACGCCCACCCCTATGAGAGATGATTGATTGATTTGTAGAAGAGAAAAAGTCATTTTGAAAAAAGATTTCAAAAAATTTGAACCAAGCAAAATTTTAAAAAAATTTCTTAAAAAATTGTATCTTGAGATACAAATCAAACAAGCCCCATGTGCTTGTTAAAAATAGTTAAAATAAAGAAATTCTTAATTTATGTTATTTGATTCACAAGTTTTTCTATTAGCACAACATTGGATTTAATACGTGAAAGATGTCAATTTGTTTCTACCAGCCCTTGACAGTTGGCTCGTGTGTTCAAACACGAGTTATATAGATCCGTTTTTTTTTTTAAAAAAAAAAAAAAAAAAAAAAAAATCTATATTGATTTGGTAACACCCTCTGCAGTTTCGAAAGGAGCAATTAGGTGCTAGAAATAAAGTTTCAAGTTTGAGTCAATTACGTAACATGAATTTGTTGCGGTAATGAAACTCAAAATTACTGGACCAAAAAGAAGATTTTTTTTTTTTTTTTGAGACTAGTTTTTGGAAATTATACGATAGACACCATGTCCCCGTTTGTTTTCAGAGATAGAATAGAGGGAATTAATAGTGAGGGAATTGATAGTGAGGAATTGTTAAATTATTTTTATATAAAATAATAAAACAAATAAAAAAATATAAAAAATTAAACATTAATATTTTAAAAAAAATTCCCAATATAAAAAAAATAAAAAAATTTCTAATCCCCTCACTATTTTTCTAATACCATCTATATCTTTTCCTTATCAATCTCCCTTCCAAGGGGACTACTAATACCAAGGGATTAATAATCTCCTCTCCATCTCTCAAAACAAACACTTCGTTAGTAATACCAAGGGATTAGTAATCCCAATCTCCTCCCTATAACCCAAACAAACGGGGCCCATAGACCAAATTAGACGAGTCTAATTGCTTTGTGATAGGAGACAATCCGTCTTATATTAACAACCTTTCAAACTAATACGACCATAAGATATTGCAAATGATTCATCCAAATTCTATATTAAACCAACAAAGTTTTTTTTATTTGCCATCTTTTGTTAATATAATTTTAATTCTCGGAAGGGAGGTCGGTGGGTGGCGAGGGGGGTCACAATAATATCTGCCATGCGCTTGGAGTCAAATTTTGTGAATGGGAAAATTGAGATATTTGGGGGAGCTTTGATCTAATCTCATCATAAAGTGTTCAAGGATAAGGTGGACCTCAACATACCAAGTATCTTCAAATGAAAATGGGTAACAAAATGTTTGTTCTCATTAAATGATCGACAAGCCAATGAGTATAAAGCTATTATATATTTTTATTCAAATAGCATATATAGTTCTATAATAAAAAATGAAATATTTGGTGACTGTTTCATTTGTTTGGATAGAAAATATTTTTAAATGAAAAATATTTTCTACGAAAAACTTTTTTCAAAAAATATTTTTCTATATTTGGTGGTATAGTAGTGAAATGAAGGTGGAGGTGTGGTGGCATGGTGGTAGGGCAGCGGCGGTAATAGTAATAGTGATGGTGGTGACTGTGGTGATGGTGATGCGGTGGTGGAGGTAAGAATGACGGTCGTAATGTGATGACATTGCTAAGATTTTAATTCATAAAATATTTTTTACCTTTTAAAAGTAAAAAATATTTTCTTCCTATATAGGTTTGTTTTTTTGTTAAATATGAAAAATAGTTTCTGTTGACTTTCATTTTTTATTATACCAAATATTAGAAAATACGGTAAATATTTTTGAGAAAAAAATTTCTATCCGAACAAATGGGCCACTACTAAACCTACTGGGGAAGGGGTGATTGATGGTGGTGAGTTTAAAAAATATAGTAAAAAAAAAAAATGACAAAATGCAAAATAAATAGTAAAAAGAATAAAATTTCAAATTTGTCTTAAAAAATGTGTCGCTTGAGGGTAACTTGACAATTTCTGTTAAAAAATTTAATACTAAACTAACAGAAGGGTCATATTGTAATTTGATCAAAATTACAGTGTAATGAAGTAAATGTACCTGTAAATTGAAGAAGCACCCTTGTATTAATTAATTTTATAATTCACCAATTATATTCTGTTGGCAGCAATAAAGATTGTCTATTGTGTTTGCATAAGCCCAAAAAACCTTAAAGGCTTATATGATAGATGTAACCAATTCTCTCCTATCTTGGGAAACAGATTGGACCACAATAACAGATTGGAAGCCAGTTCTTTGACTTAAATTATGTTCATCAATTGTACTTCAAAATATTTTAAAATGTACTTACAAAATTGGTTGATCAATTGTATGATACCAATTATCAAATCTCTAAATTGATAGGTAGGTAGGTAGGTAGGTGTCTAATTACTGATCAACAAAATATCACAAACTTGTGTGAAAAAATAATCAATTAAGATTATCTAAGCAATGGAGAGAACCAAATTTAGATGAGGATGCTACATTTAGGTTTTATGTTCTAATTGCCTAGATTAAAATAAACATATAGACCTTACACAAATCACTATAGTATTTGATAGTCTAAGAATAAATTTCTGTACCACTTAAATTAATCATATATATTTGTTTTAGAAAGACTAAGAGGTTTTTTAGAATGATTTAAACAAGTATATATTTTTTAATTTTTACGAAAAAATGTGATAAAAAATAGAGAGGTGATGTGACTAAAAAAATAAAAATAAAAAAGTGTGCTACAGTAAATCATGCCAAAAAAATTCTAAATAATTTTTCCAGAAACCACATAAAATACACAAACCAATGAATGTGATGTGTACTTTCCTCTATATGCAGCATTAATGTAAAAAAATGCACTGAATATGATATGCACAAGCATTTGTAAGCAGTTGAATTTGACAGCAAATATGAGATTTTTATTGTATAGACCAAAGAAAATCAATCAGCAAATAATGTCACTTCCATGTTATTAAAAGAATAATAATATTTGGTAATTTGAATTTTCATGGCCTGAATGGTTTAAATGTATCAAAACGACGTCGTTTTGAGTGTAAAACAATATCGTTTTGATACATTCGATCCATTCGAACCATACAATTTCAAACTACCAAACATTTTTCTTAAAAGAATATATATGCATTAATGATGATGATGCAGAAGAAGCCACCACCATGAAGAGAGGGAGGCACACCATGTTGTGGAACCATGTACCATGTGATTTTATGTTAAATGGTTTCCTCCATGTGGAATTGTGGTTGTTTCCGTATTAAGCATTATAATAATGTCCCCTGTAATATCACTAGTGCTTTACAAAGCATTTCCAATGACTTTGTTATTCATAAAAAAAATAAAAAATAAAAAAACTTACATTTTTGGTCAATTGGCTACTTTATGAAATGGGCAACTTGGCTAGCGATTCATAGTTCATTTTTTTTAAATTTTTTTTTTTGGTGGGTATAATCCACCCCCATCTTACAAACAGTCAAATATGAATTGAACCGTTTCACTCTTCTTTCTTTCCTCATCACGTGTTGCATGATTCTACTGTGTTTTTTGCAATTGACTAGGTGGACAGCTGACTAGAAAAGAACTTTGATTCGCCAAACTAATAGATCGATGTGCTTATTTGTCTTTAAATTTTTAGGACAATTACACACAAAAAAAAAAAATAAAAAAATAAAAAAAATTTAAAGTTTGAGAGTTGTAATAAAATAAATTCTGAATTTTAATTTTGTCAATTTAAAATTTAATCTTTTGATTTGCTTTCAACTTAAATCATTTATCTATTTTTGTTAAGTAAAATCGACAGAAAAATAATATTTTAGTTGTTAAACTCAATATAAGTATATATAAAATGTCTAACATATCATTTTTTTAATTGATTTTAATGACTAAAATACCATTTTTTCCATTGATTTTACTTAATGAAAATAAATAAATTGTTTAGATTGAAAACAAATCAAAGTTTAAGATTTAAATTGATAAAATTAAAAACTTAGGGTTTAATTTATTAAAAGGATCAAACTCTAGGGTTTTTTTTTTTTTTTTTGTGGTGATTTTTTTTGTCCCTTTGTTTTAATGTAATTTAAGCCACACGATGTGGTAAGAATTTAGAAAAACGAGAATCTCAAGATATGATTGTATAATTGGAAGTGTATTGAGACGAAAGAACATATATTTAAGGGCAAAAAAAATATGTACACTTAAAGTCTCCTAAATCCCCAGCTCTAAACTCCCTTCATGAAGAAGCAATTGATACCAGATTTTTGGTATAATTAGGTACACAGAGATCTTGCAAAGTTGGTTCAATTTCCAGCTTCTTAAATCTGTTAAATAAGTTTGTTTAGTATAATCTAAGCACACCAACCAGTTTTTGACTTTGAAATTTTAAAATATAGTTTTGTTTACAAAACTTTCACAGTTGCATCAAGCCAAACACTAGGTCAAATGCATCCATCTTTAAAAAAAACACTAGTTCAAATACCTTAACACATTATACTAAAATATAAAATAAGGAAACTAAAGTCTTTGACATAATAATAGATTCATGTGCATTTTGACAACCCATCCAGAGATTCTTTCAAAGTCAGAATTGATGACACAATGCCAAACTATTCCCTTTGGTAGTTGCTTAAGAAAAAACAAAAATCTAAATCGTTTAATTGAAACAAATCTAAAAAAGTAAAATAAATAAATAAAATTGACACAATTTATAAAAAAAACCTTAGAAAAACTTGGAATTATTACTTAGACATCATTGGAAGTAAAATAATGTTGTGACATAAAACTGTCATTTCATACTTCTCTTGAATAATTTTTCATCTTTTACCAACAGGGTCTTTTGGGAAGTGGGTTATAATCCACTTCCCAGATTATAACCCACTTCCCTCTCTCACAAAAAGCAGTTTATAATCAGCTTTTAACCAAAAAACTAATTATAACCATCTTCCCAAAATAGCTTTGTAGGTTGAAAGCGCTCTTTTGACCTTGCAATGTGCTTAATTCATTGTCAAAAATTAGGAACCACTAGTTTAAAGAAAATTATACAATAATCTCGAAATATCACATGGGATACTCTCTCATCGATTACTATTTATTATGTTCCTTACATTCCTTAATCACCCAACATAAATAATTAATACTCTATATTCTTCACTAATTATACTACTATGAAATATCACGTAACCGTATTTCCAGTCTGCTGAATGATCCATAAAGTGATTTTAAAAGATTCGAAATCATCCCCTATTATTATTGTTGTTATTTATTACTCTGACTAAACAATTAGAATTCAAATCTGGTAAGTTATTTAGTATGGTAGTTTGCAGAAAAATAAAAAATAAAAGCTAAATCATTAACTCAAAGCATTTGGCTTCTTAAAGTGATTTCTTTAATGTTTTCAACTTCACCTTCCCTGGTTTCTGAAATTAAAATGAATTGTTTTTAACATTTTCGGGGTGGATTACATATCGGTACAATAGTTGAACGGGTTATGCTATAATGCACATTCTTTTTAATGCATGTTATATACTTTAATAAATTTGGACATAGTCATCACCATTTTAAGGTATTACCTCAAGATCACTTTGAAATATAAATAAAATAAAATTATCATTTGAATCATAATTAAACACTACTTAAGCGAATATTACCACCACTTAAGTCATAATTAAAACATTATTTTACGATATATTCAATAGAGTGTAACTTACGCATAATACACCTCTTTGCCTAGTTCAACTAGTTTAGAATAACATTAAAATGAAAACAAAATGTGACAAACTATGACACAAACAAAATCACACATATGTAAGGCCTATTTGAGAATATCCATCAAGAAATTCCTTCAAATTTGAAAAACCCAAGAATGATTCGTCATTCTAGAGTCACGCGAATTCGACTTGTATTCGACATAGTATAAGTTTACTTGAGATCAATTTTTTATATAAACAAGTCAAATTTAATTATATAAACAAGTCAAATTTGAATACATTTTAAATCTCATTTAGTTTTCATGTAAAATTTAAGCAACCTACTATTTGATTCAATAAACATATATGCATTATAAAAATTTAAGTTATTTGCACTCAATTTGTGTTCAACTCATTAAAATTTCATTTGAAATTAACTCATTAATGAAACCAGCCAAAGTTAAATAAATTTTAAAACTTAGTAAAATTTTAAATTAAATTTAAACTATTTATTCAATTCAATTTATGAATGATACAATTATTGGCTAAAACACACACTCCATCTTATTTGGAATTGATGAGTCCCTCCCTCACTCTCTCCTTTTGAAACTATATATGGAATTTTCTCTTAAGGGTGATTGTAATGAGCATTATTGTTTAAGACAAAAAAATAGATTTAATTTTTAAGTTTAATAATGTGTTAATCAACTAAGATATTTAAATACAACACTCTCTCTTATATATTTTATAACTATCAATCAATTATATCACTTACACATCATTGAGTCTAGAAAATAAATTGGGAAGTAAGAAAAAAAACTTATTGACTTATTAATTTATTTGAGCACATCACCTCTTTACATTTTGCATATTTTTTTAAAAAAATATAAAAAATCAATAAATTAAATTTTTTCCTACTTTCTAAAATAAATTTAAAATAAGTTTGCATATCACTTTCCAATTATAATTAGAAAAAGAATGAGATGATCAAAGCATCTGCGTCATTTTGATAGCTGCTTTCTCTTTTGCAATGATTTTCACTATTTTATCGACATATTTTGTCGGGCCGAAAGCTCCCCTTTTGACTTTGCAATGCCCCTATGTTTTGAAGAGCAAAAATTAAAAGTAAAAATTTTATTATTAATAATAAAATTATTATTAAAATTAATGTATTTAGAAAAATTAAGTTAGATTAGTTGATCACTCCTATACACTTATCAATAATGCTAAAACATTTGTATTCTTCAAGTTTACACATGATGAAATATTGAACTACGTAAAAAAAATTAATAATAATAAAAAATAAAAAAAAAAGTTAAATAACTAGTCTCCTAATAAGTTACAAGTAGTTTTGACAAAGAAGCTAGTCCCATTAATTCACACCATATAGTTATTACATTAGGGTGGAGTTTAGAAATTATTTTTTCATATTTAGTGATTTTTTTTTTAAAAAAAAAATTATACTTTTAGGTTCTATGACCTAAAAATTATAAGTTAAAAAAAAAAAACTCACTAGTGACAAAAAAAAAAAAATCCAGAAAAAAACAATAGAAGTAACCTTTTTAGCTTATTTTATTTTATTTTTAGTGAATTTTTTTTTAATATATGTATAAAAAATTATTTTTAAAATTCTTTTAGACTAAATAGATATTTTGCAGTCCATTGTTTAAAGGAAATTTTTCTTCAGAAAAGTGGAAAGAAAAGGGTTGCACATCTTTTTGTCATACCCCAAAGTTAGAGCAATATTAACATCTATTTTTTGTTGGAGGTCATTAAAGAAGAAAAAAAAAAAAAAGAAGGTTGGAATTCACAATAGCAGATCAAAATTCTTAATTATATGGTCAGCATCACAGATTCTGAGATTATTATTATAAGGGCACATAGATTAAAGGCTTTAATTACTCTAATTTGCTGGAAATAGAATTCCCAAAACAAATCTCTATCAGTTTAATTAATTAACTAGCCTCCTAAATTATTACTGCGAGTGAGCTCACATGGTTTAGCAGTTGATGTGCCTTGCTTGTGTACGTGTATTTTCTCATCAAGATTTCATTTATTTGTAATTTTTCTTTACAGAAATAAAAAAATATTTTAATTTTTGTTTTGGGCAAAAAGACATTCACCTTGTTTGATTTAATTTTCTGAAAATTGAGTATCTCGTTTTCCATTTTTTTTTTGTTTTTAGTAAATTTTTTTTTAATATTTAAAGAAATTTTTTTATTTTTTAAATGTACCTAATCTAAATTTACCTAAAAAATAAAATATTAAAAAAAATTAAGAAAAACACCATAATACAAAAATATATTATTTTTAGTATGTAGTGAGTTTTTTTTTTTTTAAAAGTTTCAAAAATATTATGCTTTCAATTGTATTTATATTAAATGTATTTAAAACTTAAAAAAATTTAAATAATTAAAATAATTTATTAAAAATAAAAAAAAATTAATTTTTAAAAAATTAAAACCAAATAAAGTGAATGCAATCCCTTTATTAATTAGCTGGTGGTTTCTGGAAAGGTGTATAGCTGTTGTATCAAATCAATGGAAAGCATACCAGAATGTCGCTGCAACACCAATCGTGCAACGATATTTGTCAGCTTTTTCTCCTCTTTTTTCTTTTTTTTGGTTACATAAAATTGGATAACACAAAGGCTGCAGCTTTACAATTGCATTTATATTACAGTGGTGTTAGAAATCACTAATTTAGGTTAAGTTTGGCATAATTTAAATAATATAAAAAGTCAAAAAGTCATTATCCTATTTAATTCACATCATCTTGTTTAAATCACATTACCTCTTTAACACATCACATCAAATCCAATCCAAACCCAACCCATATAAGCCAATAAGTCAAAAAGTGTACTTTTTTTAGAACATTCCAAACCAACCTTTAGTCGCTCTAAACTCATCATTAATGAGGTGATAAAGTAAAAAAAAAAGACACAATACATACTGTGACAGTGAGTCTCACCTACTACCACATCATTAGTGGTAGTTTTAATTAGATCTCCCACTCATTACCTTTATATTATGTAAGAACTTCTTTTGCATCATATCATAGGTACTATCTGAGTTGTGGCATTATTACGCTTCGAGGGCCCTAAAAAAGTCAAAAAATTAAAAAGTTATTGTTTTATTTAAGTCAGATCATCTTATTTAAATTACATCACTTCTCTATCACATCACTTCATATCTAACTCATACTCAACCCATATTTCACAAAACTCATACCCACCTTATATTTCACAAAAAGTCAAAAAGTACACTTATTTATATCATCCAAAATCACCCCTTAATCAAAGAGCCAAACCCTCTAAAAAATAAATAAATAAATAACATTAAATTTCTTAATATAGATTCTTTCCTAATATTTAAGAAATTATACTTCCCTTTCCAGTTGATGTTTGTTTTTTAACAAAATTAATAGAAAAAGTGTAATGACATTAATACCCTCCACTGAAGATATTAATTTATGAAATTACCATCATCTCTTCCCCTTTCATTTTTCTTCTTTTACTTTCAATGCTACTAGCACAACGACTCTCTCATCACCACACTATGAGTTTATATCGGTAGCCTACCTTTGTAATCCCATAAAGAAGAAGAAAATATGCAAAATTTAATATCAATGGTCTAAATTTATTTAAAGTATGGGCTCACAATACTTAAGTGGTGTTTGATAAAGCTGAAAACTGAAAACTAAGGACCGAAAAATAAGAATTGAAAACTAAATGCTTAATTTGTTAAACTAAAAACTGTTTGATAAAAATTTAAATGTAGAATTAAAAATAAATTGTTTGATATGTATTAAATCAAATTTGAATTTTTTTTTTTAAATTGTACATTTTAATTTTTATATTGTGATGGTGGTGGTGGTGGTGGTGGTAGTGGTAGTGGTGGCAGTGGCGGTGGCGGTGGCGGTAGCGATGGCATAGTGGTGATGAGGTAGTAATGGTAGTGATAGTAAAATGATTGTGGTGTTTATGACAATAATGACAATGGTGATGAAAATGATGGTGGTGGTGGTGGTGGTGGTGGTGGCAGCGGCGATGGTGGTAATGATAGTGGTGGCATGGAGGTGATGGTGGTGGTAGCATGGTAGTGATGGCGGCGGTGGTATAGTAGTGATGGTGGTGGCAGTGGTGACATGATTTGATATTCTTGATTTTTTTTTTTTTTTCTTTTTTCATAGGTCTATAGAATTTTTTTATTTTTGAATGCATGTCAAGGCAATGTTGGGTGGGGTGCAATATTTTAAATTTTTCTTTCTTTTTTAGAGACTATTAAATAGTTGATATTGTTAAAGTAGGGAAATTAAAGTATTGTAAGGTTGTGGTTGGTTTATGTAATACAGAGGGGTGTGGAAGGAATGAAAAATAAAATGATGGATAAAAGATCAAAGGTAATTATGGTATTTTAAAAAGAATTATTACTAACATAATAAAATATTGTGTGTTGACTTAATAATCATAGAGGGGGTAATTGGTAATGCTACTTTAAACCTTGGGAAGAGGATTCTAATTTTCAAAATGTGAGGGGGGAAATTATATTAATTGCAAACCTCAATGGGTGTATTTTGAAAATATTGTTAAAAATTGACTTTTTGGATTTTTTTTATTTTTTTTTTTAAATATATGTAAAAAATGTGACAAATAATGTGATCCAAAATGGAGTTAAAAACTGAAAATAACTTTTAACCCACTTCCTAAAATACCAAAAAAAAAAAAAAAAAATCACAGAGCCAAGAGCCTGGATCAGAAAGAACACACTTTTGCTTAGAAAAAATACTCTGCCCCTTTGTGAAAGAATATAGGGGAAATTGTATTTCATTAGTGGCGCAAGTTTTCTGTATGTCTGATATAAATTCTTTTGTGTTTCGCGTGTGTGTGTGTGTCAGATTTGCGCACAAAAAATAAATAAATAAATAAAATCATCCGTCCCATTTAATTGCAATTTTCAAAAAATATATCTAATCATTGGTTTGAGTTTTCAAATTTATTTAAAATTTATTTTTAAAAGATAAATACTAATATTGATATTTTTGTATGTTTAAAATTTATTTTGTCTAAAAAAAGAGAAAATCATATGGGTCTTGTCCCATAATGTGCCTTTAAGTGCGAAATAGTTGACAAAGTTTCAAATGCTTGTATATTTTTCATAACACGTACTTTTATGTCTATTTTTATTTAAAAAATGAAAAATAATTGTGAAAACATGCCAAATTCTATGAACATTAAAAAAAAAAAAAAAAGAATCATTTTTATTGTAAATAATTTTTCAATCTCTCATCCTCCTCCTCCAAGAAATGTGTATATTTTAGGTGAGATCTTCACTAGCTATTACATAGTGCACTATATGCATACATATTAATGCATATAACATGACTTCACCTTATTTATGTAACTATTTAAGTGCACCACATAAAGGTCCATCAGATTGAGCCTGGATTAGAATGTGCACTTCCCTCCTCCAAAATAAAAAGAGAGAAAACTGAGTCATTAATGCAAGTGATGATGATGGTGTGTTTGCGAAGAAAATGTACCCAACAATGGTATAGGAGTGATCCAGAATTTTCTCAAGCCTATATAGTCAATGATCAATCAATATAAATTATTTTAAGTTCCACCATATTCTATCTAATAGATAATTATTCAGTAATTTTGAAACATTAGACGATATTGTTAATGTACTATTTCAAACTAATCATGTAATAAAAAAAATTTACAAGTTCAATATACTGACTTAACTTTTTTAAATAATTAAGAAATAAAAAATTACTCAATATATGTTACAATTTTTTACTTGTGAGAATACAACGTAGATAATATCAATATCAATCTAATATTTTTTTACTGTTTAGACTATTGGCATCACTGCTTTAACTAGTGTAACATTTAATACACCATTTCGAAATTTCATACACAATGGGCAGTCTTTATTATTTTTTATAGGAAGGGAACCTCCTTTTTTTCAAACCATCTTTATTATTGCACTTTTTGGACACTGTTCTGTCTTGGAGAAATGTTAAGTATTAAAAAAATGGCGTCAAATAACCCAAGAATTTTTTTTCTTGTGAATTTTTTTATTATTTTTATTTTTAGAATTTGGCCTAACTTTTTTTGTTTTGTTTTTTTATATAGTGTAGAAGGACCTAAAAAAAATTCATAATTTTTTTTAAAGTCTCTAAAAATGACAAAAACCAACCAAAAATTGCTAAAAAAACATTGCCTCTCTTTTGAAGCTAAAACACCCATTATAGTATGTCTTATATTTTAAAAATATCACTCATTATTTTGGGCAAATTTTGTGTATACTTTTTTTTTTTTGTGTGTGTGTATATGTACAATTTTCCTTTGTGAGATCTATATACAAATATTTGGTTAAAGCTTTCCCTCGTAGTATGTTTGTTAGTAAATTGATTAGTGTTTTTAACATTGATGTTTCTGCTTAAAACCCACATTGAATTAAAAAATTACTTAAGTCCTAAAAAATTTAGAATTAGGTTGCTTAGATTAGGTCTGCCGGAGCAACACCCCTACCTTTATATGAATGTATTAGGACCTAAATGGATAAGTTAATTTGAAAAAATATCAGAGCTTCAGAAGACCTCATTTTGCATTCATTAAAATGTTTCCAAGTCAACACAAGCTAATGAATTTGTTTTCATACCAACGAAGAACAATGATGAAAGCTAATATTTAGATTATATGATAAAAGACTTGAAATGGGTTTATCATCTTCTTAGAAAAAAGCCAATATAATAAGGTTTTTTTGAAAGAGATAATACATTTGGTCTTAATAGAAAGAGACATCTAGGACATATGTATTGATGGAATTAAGAATTTTGTGAGACAACTTTAGACAAGTAAGGTTGGAAAGGAAAATAAATAAAAATAATGATGAAATGGTTTTAACTAATGGTTTTTAGTACACAATAATAAATTATATTTGGATTTTAAATTTGTTAAAAGTAAAATGTAAGAAAAATAAATTGCATACATTTATTATCTTTATGAGTAATTATCTAAAGAATGCCATTTTTGTTTTCTGTGTGTGTGCACCTATCTATTTATTTTCTTCTGTTTTTTTTATCCCATTCAAAGAGGAAAACCAGTTTCTTTTACTTTCTTTTGCTTCTGAGAAAAGTTAGGGATTATGAAATTTTTTTCATGAAATATTATCCTTGGATTACCTTGATTAGTATGTGATGCTTTATTTTAAATATAATCCAAATGTCACAAAGCTTTCATGATTATTTTCATGAAAGGTTTTTCACACTACAACAAAAACATACTTTAGTGGCACTACACTAGTGGCATATTTTTAGAAAATGCCACAAAAAATGATATTTAGTGGCACGTTTTTGAAAAATGCCACAAAACGACAAACATAAAAGGCTCTAGTGACATTTCAATGAACAAGTGTCACAAAACTATAACAAAAACATACTTTAGTAGCACTACACTAGCGGCATATTTTTAGAAAATGCCACAAAAAATGATATTTAGTGACACGTTTTTGAAAAATGCCACAAAACGACAAACATAAAAGGCTCTAGTGACATTTCAATGAACAAGTGTCACAAAACTACAACAAAAACATACTTTAGTGGCACTACACTAGTGGCATATTTTTAGAAAATGCCACAAAAATGATATTTAGTGGCACGTTTTTGAAAAATGCCACAATACGACAAACATAAAAGGCTCTAGTGACATTTCAATGAACAAGTGTCACAACACTACAACAAAAACATATTTTAGTGACACCATACTAGTGGCATGTTCTTAAAAAATGTCACAAAAAGAATATTTGGTGGTATTTTTTAAAAAATGTCATAGAGCCACAAACATACAAGGCTCTAGTGGCATTTCAATTAAAAAAAAGTGTCATTTCACTACAACAAAAATGTCACTACAACAAATTTACACTTTAGTGACACTACACTAATAGCATGTTTTTAGAAAAGCCACAAAAATAAAAATTGGCATTAAATGTTTTAGAAAAATGCCACAGAACCACAAAACATATAAGGCTCTAGTGGTATTTCAATAAAGAAATGTCACATCAATTTTATGGCATTTTATAAAATAATGACACAAAAAATTATGTTCGTGACATTTACCAACAGATGCCACTAAACTTTAGTTGCAATGGCATTTTTTAAAAAATGTCAGGACACTAGGTAGGTGCAAATTACTTTTTATGGCACTTAGGTGAAAAGTGTCATAAACAATGCCATTGCAACTTAGCTTTACTTTTTTGGCGACTAAAAAAATTTAGTAGCCAAAAGTCTACAAGGCGACTAAAAATAAGTTTGGTCGCTGATTTTATGGGTTTTACTGACTAAAAAAATTTTAGTAGCCAAAAGTAAAGCTTTTTGGTGCCAAAAAAAATTTTAGTAGCCAAAAGTCTACAATTGGCGACTAAAAAATAAGTTTAGTTGCCAAAAGTGGTCATTTTTAGCGCAGGAGAACTAAAATCCTAAGGCGGGAATAAAATTTTTTGGTGACCAAAATTTTGGTAACTGAAAGTGCATCTTCGGCGACCAAATTCGATTTTGGTCGACAAAAGTTAAGTTTTTTAGCAACTAAAAAATAATTAGTAGCCAAAAGTATAGAATTGGTGACTAAAAAATATTTTTAGTCGCCAAAAGTGGTCTTTTTTATTTTGGTAGTAAATAGTTTATTTTACATAAATTATGTTCAATAAAATAATTATGTTTATACATATTAATATAGATGTATGTACTATATAAATAATATATGTTGCATATATAATCATGTGGTGCTATAGAGGTGTAGTGGGAAGAGTGTGGTGTATAAGGTTTATGGTGCGGGAGGTTGGCAGTTCGAGTCTCCGCAAGAGCGGATCAAATTGTTCTACAACGAATTATCGTCACGAATGGCACTTGATAGCGTCACGAATAGTGCCTACCATGACATTAAAGTATCACTGAAAGGTTTTAGTCTTGATGGTGTAATGACACTTATAAGTGTCACTAACTCTTTTTTTAATGGCGCTTGATAGTGCCACAAATAATATCTACCATGACATTAAAATATCATTGAAAGTTTTTAGCCATGATGGTGCAGTGACACTTGCAAGTATCTACCGTGGCACCGATAGAAGTGGCACTTGTTCAAAATACCATAAGACCAAAAAATGTCATTAGAAGAATAGTTTAGTGGCACTTTCAAATGTCACTAAACTAAGAAAATGTTGTAGTGTCATGATACCTAACATTGTTGTTTGCTTTTTACTTTAAATCCAACAACTAAATACAGAAAAAGTAAAAGGTAAATTACACTTTGTCCCATTATGTTTGACCACTTTCTTATTTTGGCTCTTTAAATTTATTTTTTTCCACTTTGGTCCTTTTATATTTTAAGTTTTTTTTTCCAGTTTACTCTTAAAACTAACTTTTGTTAAAAATTAGACAGATAATGTCATAATAACTATCACATAATATAAAAATATATTATATTGGTTTAAGTTTTTGTCAGATATGTGAGTTATATATAATAAAATATTTTTATACTATGTAACTGTCAGTGTATCATTTCTGTCTAATTTTTAATATTAGAAGTAAATTAGGAAAAAATTAAAACGTGAAAGGATAAAATGAAAAAAAAAAAAAAAAAACTTTAAAGGTCAAAGTAAGCAAATGACCAAACGTAAAGAGCGCAAAGAGTAATTTACCCCATATTTATATATGAGACAACCATAATGCTATCAATTAAGCAAAATATAGTGAACTAGCCTTGTTTGATTTTTTTTATTTTTTTATTTTTTTGGGCTTAAAAGCTATTTTTTTGACTATTTAAGAAAAAAAGGGGAAAAAAAACTGATTGTTTCATTTTGACTAATTTATCTAACAAAAAGGAAAAAATTAATTTTTTAAACAAAAACCACTCTATTTGGCAAGTAATAAATATGCCACATTTTTTTTTTCAAACCTTTTGTTTTTAGTGATATTTTAAAAAATTATTTTAATTTCTTGCATTCGAGTATTTTTTTAAAATAAGAAATTTTAAAGACAAAAATAAAATTTTAAATCTTACAAACTTTTCGAATAACAAAAAATAACTTTTTTCAACATTTGTCAAATGTATTAATTTTTAATAAAATTATAATAAAACAGTAAAAACGAAAAAGTTCGGATGACTACCAACCAAAAAAAAAAAAAGAAGAATAAATAGTATCTATTTTGTCTACTTTTAATAGCATATGTCCCTAAATTTACCTCAATTTTTTTGACCCACCTTAATGTAGCCTTTATTTAGAATATGAGTTAATTTTTGGACTTTTTAATTTTTTGACTATTTAACCGTAGAGTTAAAAAAGCTCGTTTAGAATAGATTTTTTAATTTTTTTAACTTTCGTAAGAAAAAAATAAAATAATTATGATTTAAATATGTCATTTTATCTCATTTAGGGCTATTTTAAGAAGATGTTTATAATCAGCTTTTGGTAAAAAGCTGCTTAAGCAGCTTTTTTGTGAGAGAGGAAGTGAGTTATAATATGAGAAGTGGATTATAACCCACTTTCCAAAATAGACCTTAGTTAAAATAATTAATTTTATCCCATACAACTTTTTATTTTATTTTATTTTATTTTTTTTGTTACAAAAAAATCCCCTCTAACCTCCTGTAAGTCCAAAGCAGCGTCTCTTACAAAGATCATCAAAGTGTCCAATTAACTGTTCCGAATAAAGAGACTATACAACTATTTTAACCCAAATAAACACGCCACTGCCAGCCGTAGTTTGATTCCTTAAGTAAAAGTATATAAAGATCTCATCATTGATGATTGCATCTTGAAAAAGGTATGTAAAGATCTCATCATCTCATACCCAAGCAACCTCCATAACAACACAAATAATTGATTTAAGTAATTAATTAAATAAATAATTATAAGAAAAAACAAAGGGGCAAAACTAATAATAACCAAACAAGAATAAAGGAAGCTCCGATGCATAAATAGATTACTTTAAAAAATAAAATGAAAAGCACACGATAAGCAGAATCTTGATGTGATTCATTGTTGTTCAATTCAATCACAAATCATGATTACAAATCCAACGGTTGATCTGCCCCTTGTTTTGAGCAGAAACTCAACCTTCTACCTTACACCTCACAAGTACATTATTACACCTCCCCCCCATCTCAGAGATCTCTACACTTATCCAACTCTTCCCAAATCCCTCTATATGGTGTATATAAAAATCTGTATATCTATCTTACAACATTAACATCAAATTTTTTTGATCCAATACATCACCGGACCACCACAACACTAACTTAAAACAAAAAATACAAAATACCCATGTGATGATGTGTTGGACATAATGTGACGATCATGCTTTATCATTATTGATGGAGCTGTGTATTTCCTTTTTTACCCTCGACTCAATCCCATAATAACTAACGTACCACTTGACGAACTTTCTCAACCCTGTAGCCAAGTCGGTGGTCGGCTTGTACGCGAAGTCCCTGTACGCTAGGCTCACGTTAGCGTGTGTGAACGGAACGTCGCCGTTTCTAGGCATCTTGATCACATGTTTCTTAGCCTGCACGTTCAACAGCGATTCCAAAATCGACACCAGATTTTTCACCGGCACCGGCGATGTATTGCCGAGGTTGTAGATCCTCAGCTGCGCCGGCGCGCGCTTCTTTCCGCCGCTTCCGGTGCTCTTTTTGGCTGTGTCGATCGCTCCGAGACACCCTTTTACGACGTCGTCGATGTACGTGAAGTCACGCGCCACCGCTCTTCCGTCGTGAGCTTCGTAGATGTTAATGGGTTTTCCTTGGAGAATATCTTTGGTGAAGAAAAAGTACGCCATGTCGGGTCTTCCCCAGGGTCCGTATACGGTGAAGAATCGGAGCCCCGTAATTGAAAGCCCGTAGATGTGGTTGTAGGTGTGAGCGATTTCCTCGCCGGCTTTTTTCGTGGCGGCGTAGAGGCTAGCCGGCTGGTCTGTCCTGTGAGATTCGGAAAATGGGTTTTGAGTGTTGAGTCCGTAAACAGAGCTCGATGAAGCCCAGACAATCGAGGGTTGAGGATCGGCGGCTTTAGCCACTTCCAGGAGGTTAACGAAGCCGGCAATGTTGGAGCTGACATAGGATTGGGGATTCTGCATGGCGTAGCGTACGCCGGCTTGAGCGGCGAGATGAAGGATGTGAGTAAATGGAACAATGTCGAAGAGCTTGGAAAGCAATTCGGCGTCGTTTAGATCTCCTTCAACGATGAATATCTCGTGCTTCGTTAAAAGCTGTTGTCTCGCTCGTTTCAGAGACGGGTCGTAATACGAATTGAAATTATCGAGGCCGAGAACTCCATCGCCGCGTTTTTTCAAAGCAAGAGAGCAGTGGGTACCGACGAAACCGGCGGCACCGGTGACTAGAACGGAGAAGCCGTGGGGGCGGCGGGGGGTGGAGGAGTGGCGGACTTGCTTTTCCCAGGAGGGGCCGCCGCCGTAGAAGGTGGAGGAGAGGAGGTTGTGGTGGTGTGGATGTGGTGATTGTGATCGGAAAGGGGAGGGTAATTCAAGGTGAAGAAGAAGATGAGGACGAGGGCTACTAAGATAGTGACTCGGAAGAGGAGTTTAGAGGAAGCTGCTAAGAGCTTTGTGCTGTTTACTCTTCTCATGTAGCTGTTGTAGCGTTCGAGCTTTGAGGTCTTGCTGGTGTCTGGAGGAGACGCCATTAGATCAGAGTATGATGTAGTAATTTAGAGAGAAAGAGAGAGAGAGAGAGAGAGCTGAGAGTTGAGGGTGTTTTACGTACTATTGGTGTACGTTTGAGCCCTGAGGAGGGAGAGTGTGTAGAGGGACACATATAAAGAAGAAGGAAGATGAGAGAGAAAGAGACAAGTGTTGGTTGGAAGCCACTTTCTTTTCACCTTGACGCGTTTCATCCTGCTCTGTAAAGTTTCGGAGTGGTAAATTTTTTTGAAGAAATTGCGAATCAAGATTGGAAATGTTCATAATTTTAATTGTTAAGGTTAGAGTTGGTTTGATGTCTATATTTATTTGTATCATATTATTTATTTATTTATTTATAAAAAATTAAAAAATATATTTATTTAAATTATTTCTAACTATTCTTTAATAAATTTTATTATTGATGTGAAATTTATTTTAAAAGTATAGGCTGAATTATAATTTAATACTAAAATTTTTATTAAAATGTGTGTTTAGTTTGAGTTTTTTTTATTAAGGTTTTTGAAAATTGAGTTTTTTATTTTTCGTGTTTTTTTATTTTTAGTGAATATTTTTAAAATTTTAAGAATTTTTTAGATGCACCTTACTTGGATGTATCTAAAAAGTAAAAAAATTATGAAAAAATATTTTTAAAAATTAATAAATACATAAAAATACGAAAAATACTGAATTTTCATTTTTTTTATTATATATTTTAGGTATTTAGTGAATTTTTTTATAAAAAAAATTTACAAAAAATATACTTTTTATGTGTATTTATGTTAGGTGTATCTAAAAATAAAAAAAAATAATTAAAATATTAAAAAAATTCAATAAAAATAAAAAAATACGAAAAATAAAAAAGTAAATTTTTATAGAAAGTGTTTTTAGAAAACAAAAAACAAGTAAAGTGATCTTTTTTTTTTTTTGAAATGAGAATAGAGTTAAAGATTTCTGACGAAAGCTTCTATTTACACCAATTTCACCTCTTTGCATCAACTTTATTATACTTAGATCTTGTTTGACAATATCATTTTTTAATTTAAAAGTTAAAAAGTTACTAAAAAAATTAAAAAAATCAACAACTTCTATCAAAAGTCAAAGATTCTTATTTCAGTCTACTTTTTACACATCTTTTTATAAAAAATTAAAAAATCATCTCAAACATATTAATTTTTTTACATCATATTTTAATCAAAAAATTAACAAATTACTAAAAAAAATATATTTCCAAACAAAGCCTCACTCAAAGTGATTAAAATTTTCATTATATTCTCTAATCACACCGAACTCATCTTTCTCTACTCCCTTTTGACCTTTCAAATTTTATTCCCACAATTGTTTAAGAAAAATGTTAGGGATCATGAAATTTTTTTCAAGAAAATGATCATGAAAAATTTGTGACCCTTAGATTACCTTGATTAATGTGTGGTGCTTTATTGTAAGTGTAATACAAATGTCACAAATCTTTCATGACCATTTTCATGAAAGACTTTTTATGATACCTCACATTGCTGATTATTTAAACCACCTCTAACATTACAATCACCACCTCTTATTGCCACCCCAACCCCATCCTCTTTCGCCATTGTTACCACCACTCACTCCTATCGTCACGATACTCTCAAGCCCTCAACCACCACGACGCCCTCTCCCCACACCCTCTTTCCACTCCCGTGACACTTCAATCTCTTTTTTGCCAACACTATGACTTCATATCCTCACTCATCGCCAATGCTATATTTCCAGTTACGATTGTTCAAATATCCGAATGACCCTTTTAAATTGACAAATTTGAACTGAAAGTACAATGAGCAGCCGACTTCACAATCATCAATAGTTGGTAGTAGCTGTAAGCATTAGATATTTTTGGATTGGAGGACAGAACACAATTTTTTTTTTGATATTCAAGTATTAAGATCAGTTTTTACGCACCTCGACTAATCTCGGAACCTTGAAATTAATGACCGGACAAACCTCTAGTGGCCCTAAGGTATGACTCGAATCCAAGACTGTAGATTTTATCCTCCAAACGTTACCGCTTGGACAATTCTCAATACATCCCAATCAATTAATCCTAACTTTACTAAGAAAAATTTAAAAATATTATTACTTTTACACGTGGTAGTATGTAATTTGCTGGCCATATTACAACTTACCTTCACTTGATCCTTTTTCATTAATATGATTTTTTTCAATTTTTTACTCAACCCTATCACCTTCAACAGCTATTCTCAATGTGTACAAAAAACTGTATGACACGTACGTGTGCTATTAGAAATGAGATGACTTTGTGTAATGGGTATACGTATACCATAGTAGTATACATTTTTTTTAATAATATTCATGTGATTTGTGTAGATGTGGACTCGGTATATATGTCAGGAAGGTACATCATCATTTTGTACACTTATACTAAATACAAAATATTTGGAAGAGAGAACTACATGAGAAGGAGAAAAAAATTATTAACATATGGTTTTTATCTCACCACAGACACACTTGTACCCCATGTATTTATAATTTTTTTTTCTCTTCTCCACCTGTATATAGTTCCCTATTTGGAAACACTCTGCAATTAAGACTTGGACAACCACATCTTTCATGTATAACTTGTAAATATATATATAAATAAATATTTTGGTTTTTTACTTTTATTTTGATAAAATGCTTTGATTTGGTGCAGCTTATTAGTGATTTTTTTTTTTTTGGAAACTTTGTGACAATATTAATTTAGTGTAGTCAAATGCAAAAATAGTTTATTTTAAGTCAATTAACGAATTTTTGGAAGCTGGGAGATATCTATCAGCTTATACAGTACATGGGAGAAAGAGAATAAGCAACAGTTATTAAAATGTTTATTTTGCACAAGAGAAAGAGGAAGAGAGGGAGAACAAGCAAGAGTTATTATAAAATGTTGCAAATTGTTCAAGGTAGTAATTGGGAAAGTCTCTGTTTGGATAGAGAGAAAGTAGAGGAAAATTCAAGTGGGTTAAGAACTACCCTAAATTGCATAAATAAGGTCAAAGGAGTTCTAAAAAAGTTGTGTGGTGGTGTTGATTTCATTGTTGTTTTGTTGTTTGTGTCTTTGTTAGTGCATGAGAGTGTGACCGTTTGTTACCGACAGAATATTTAAGGTTATGACAAGCTTCTGTGTTTTTTTTAACCACTAACGTACAACGGTTAATTTATATTTTATATGCTGGTTTTACAGTTTTTATTTATTTTTTTTTGATAAAATAATTTAACTTTTTTCCACCAGATTAAAAGCCAGCTCGTCACCAAATTAATATTTTAATATTTAAAAGATTATACCATGAAGTCGCCTAATTAGTAATTCATCTATTTCCCATAAAAGTTGCCGTTTCAAAAAATTTATTTTATGTTAATAAATTTTTAATACTGTTATAATTTAAATATCGGTATCGTAATTATATTTGTGCATAAAATGTTAGTTTGTCATAATATAAAATTAATACAATGATGCTAGATGAAATGATAAATAATATTAAACTTTATATGGATCAAGATCTTCTATGGAGATATCTCCCTCTTATATGTCTGGAGATGTAAGGAGATGATGCCATCTCATTAATGAGGCGTCTTGCTATTGAGATTGCATATTCGAACCGCATAATACGGGCGTCCGGCCAGATGACTTCTCGGACGATCGCCCGGACGATCGGAGTTATTCTTATCAACCGCGGCTGCACCCTTATTTATCGGTATGTCAAAAAGCATCCGCTTGGATGATTGGCATCCTACAAGAATCAGATGACTGACCGAATAACCGGCATGCACATCTCCAGACCATATGGAGAGGGAATTATCTCCATAGAGAATCCTGATTTCCTTGTTTAACTCACCCCAAATTATTTTTTTATTTTTTTGTTGCCCCTATAATTTATTTTATTTTATATAATAATAAAATTATTTTTGAGACATGAGAATAAAATATTGATGCACGCAAGGGTTCAAAACATAATTATTATTTTTGTAGTGTCCATCTAACTAACATTGATTGAAAATTTTCATTTTTATGTTTCTAAAAATGTATTTTTTAGTGTAACTTATGTACTCTTCAATGTAAATGAAATAACTAAAAATTTTTTATTAATTTTTGAAGCATATGGCTTGGTCCCTCCTAATTATAATTTAATCCAAAGTTCAGGAGCATTGGATCAAATTATGTACTCACAACAAAGTTCAGGAGCTTAAATCCACAGTCATAATATTGGATCCAAATAACACTTACTATCACATCTTTAATAATTTAATTTTTACCAAATCAATTTTAGTTTTGTATCTTTTCATGACATTGAACGTATGAGATTAAAAATTGGTTCATCACTCATCTTTTTTTATTTTGGAGTAAAAATTAGTTGTTTAAATTACTTTGTAGAATGAATTTTATGTTTGTTTAGTGTTGATCTAAGTTTTCACTCAAGCAACTTCACTTATCTTTTTTTTTTTTTTTCTCTAAACAACAAACAAATTTTTGAGATTGATTTAGATAAGATTATAAAATTATATTAATAAAATTTATAATATTTACCATGAGCAAGATACAAGAGGATTCAATAGAAGTCCAAAATTTTACTATTCAAAAAATTCGATCAATTTGTAACAAATTTTGATTTACAAGAAAAATAAATTTAGAGAATTAGACATCCCGCTTAATTTTATCTACTAATCGAACATGGCATTCAAAAATTGATCTATCTTCATATTAAGTTCAAAAAATTAACACCCAATAATTTATAAAGACACAAATGTACATAACATGTATCATCATTAATAAGTGAAAATGGCATTCAAAAATGGATTATCTTCATATTAAGTTCAAAAAATTTACTCCCAATAATTTATAAAGACACAAATGTACATAACATGTATTATCATTAATAAGTGAAAATTACATTAGATGATGATTGATGTAACATAAATTGGGACGCACATTGTGTCCCTTTCCCTTGGGTTTCATATTGACACGATATGCCGGGTTGGAAAAGAAACAAGAGGGAAGGTACCTACGGCACTATTTGAAGGGCAACCCTCACATGGGAGAGAGATTCATATCAACATTGAGGGGTTAAGAGATTTATTTGTGTGATGGGAATGTGAAACCAAACTAAATTGGAATGACTTTTATCATATCATCGACATTAAGATTTTCTGTTATTAAATTATTTTGTCATTATGTCTTAGTGCATTTTTAATTGTACAATTTTATTATAAGATTTTTATTTTTTGAGATTTGTACCTCCTTATGTGATTGAAATTGTATTGAAATAGACAGAACATCAAAAAGATTTAAGACACGGAATTCTTGACCCATGTGAACCCTAGAACAAAACGTAACCACGATGGAAAATTGATATTTAGCTTTCTTGATATTGCAATGCATGTGTAATTGAACTTTAAGATTTGGAATTGGTTTCAATATTTCACAATAGAGATAGTTCGGGCAATTTACATTGTTTAAAATGATCTAAATAAGTATATTTTTTAACTTTTTATAAAAAGATATATTAAAAAGTAGAGAATTGATGTGACCTAAATAAGTATATTTATCTAAATAAGTACATTTAGGTTGTTTAGGATGTGCAATATAAGTACACTTTTTGAATTTTTGACTAAAAAAATAAAGAAAAAAAAGATGTATATTTGGATTAACTTTTTAACTTTTTACGAAAATGTGTGTAATAAAATATTATAGTAAAATTAAAATAATCATTATACCCTTGTTGACTTTTTGACTTTTGGATAGTTGAATTTAAAGAGCTCTCGAGGCTTTCCCTACCAGCTTCTCCCAAATAATATAAATTTTTTGACTTTTTTAATAATTTTTTAACTTTTGTAGATTATCATAAATAAATCCTATGGGAAATAGTGCTTTAAGTTGAATATTAGTTGAAGGTTGTGGGGCTTATGTTATGGGTAAGAATTGAATGGAAGGAATTGGATTTGTTGGTGAGAAGTCCTACCAAATTTTAGTATTAAAACCAAAAGGTTGTACTCTGATTCTACGGTCAGAGAGAGGGGCATGGCATGGTTCCCTTATTCTAAGGGCCGTGGACATTTTTATTTTTATTTTTATTTTTATTTTTATTTTTATTTTTATTTTTATTTTTATTTTTTAGATTGAGGGACACATGTCTAATTGGATTGTTGAATTTGAAATTGAATATTGTAAAGATGTTCCTCCCTGGAATTTGGCAGTTGTTATTGGGGACATTTTCTTTACTTGAGTTTTAAAATTTTTGTTTGTTGAAATTATATTTTCAAAAATTATAAATTAATTTGATAAAAATAAATATTTTGAATTTTTAAAATTATTTCTACCCCAAAAATAAGAATCACATGAAATGAATACTTTTATTTTTTCATCTTTTTCATCAAAGTAGATTTTAAGTTTGAACGTCGGACTTTTTCCAATAGAGGTTATTTAATATTTGCCTAAAACATTGGGAAAAATTATATTATGGATCTAGAATAGTACATCAGTTGTGTGACTTACCAATAGGGTGCAAAATTAGGAAAATTATTAGATATTTTAGGAGTATTATGTGGCATTATCTATGTACTATGTCAATTAGAAATGCAATACACATTGGTGTCAAAAATGACTAAATACTAGTTAAAGATGACTCATTGTGTTGGCTAGTTATTGTCATATTTTAATATTTTAACAATGAATAGTGTTAAAATATTATATTTTATCAATGTTGCTTCAATAATGTAAATGTTATTTATTCTATATTTGTTTCAAAATATTAAATAAAAATGCTATATGTGAATTCTATCATAAATAAATTTAAAAAAGGTAGAAATAAAAGAGTGTCAAATTTTTGCAATAGATATACCTTCTCCTAAATTTGACACAAAATTTAGCTAGTTATTGAAGAGTTCAAAATTGAATTCCATGCTACTTTTTAGCAATAACAAGCCCTTTTTTTTCAGCCAAAAAATAAAAAGAAATTGCATTAGACAATGATGGTAGTGATAGTTGTCTAATTGTGGCGACAATAGTGTTGGTAGTAGAAGCATGATGGCCTTAAAAATGTAATATATTTTTAAGAAGTACTTAAAATTTTAAGTGATATCACTACAAGAATTTACACATTTTGCGGCCACTTTTACCGACCAAAAAAATTTTGGTCGCAAAAAAATGACATTTGGCGACCAAATATTAATTAGTCGCGAATGATCATTATTTTTGGCGACCAAATATTATTGGTCGCAGAAGGTTACATTTTGGCGACCAAAAAATATATTGGTCGCAGAAAGTGGTATACTTTTGCCGACCAACTACAAATTTGGTCTTGAAAGGTCACATATTTTTTGGCGACCAAAAATTTGATCGCGAAAAACTTATTTTCAGCAACCAAAAAAAATTAGTCGCCAAATTAGTACTTTTAGCGACTAATATTTTAGTCGCCGTTGATTGAGATTTGGCGACTAAAAAAAATTGTCGGCGAAAGAACCTGTTTTTGCGACTAATTTGATTTTTGGTCGCTAAAAGTTTGGGGGGAAATTTGAAACGTGCACTACAACAAAAGTCACTCAAAGGCACTACAACAAAAGGCTCAAATTCTCTCTCACTCTCGGTCTCATTCTCACTCTCTGTACTCATCTCTTCATCAGATCTATGAAGTTTATCGAAGATTTGAAGGTTGATTCTTGAAGATTCGAAGGTTGATTCTCCAGATTTGCAGTTTCTCTCACTCTCGCTCTCGCTCGAATTCTCTCTGTCGCAGTCTCACTCTCGCTCTTGCTCGAATTCTCTCTCTCACTCTCTGTACTCATCTCTTCATCAGATTCGAAGGTTGATTCTTGAAGATTCGAAGGTTGATTCTCCAGATTTGCAGTTGTCTCTTTTGATTTTGTGAGTTTCATTTTGTTTAGGTTTTTTATTTTTAATAGATTTTTTACATTCTAACTCAGATCTGGCTTCTGATAATCTATTTTAATTTAGCTAACAAGGTGATTGATTTTGGAAATTTAATTGTTCTTTTCGATTTTACTTTACCTACAAAACATTAAAATGGGCAGTCCAGTACTGAGCAATCCAGATCAATAGATCAGTAGTTTCTTGAATCCTCAGATCAATAGATCCCTTATCTGAGCAGTCCAGTACTCGGCATTACAGGGTATCGGTGGTTAGAGTTAGGGTTGGGGCTCATATTCCAGCGAGCATCCATTCCCATTGCTCCAAGCTTGGTTCCAACACAGATCTATCTTTGGCGTGGACGTGAAAGGTATCTCTCCACACTCTAGCAGAGTTTTTTTTTTTTGCCAAAAAAGAAATTATGACTATTTGTTCTCATTACTGTAATTTCTGTGGCCTAATTGATTTTATGTTAAATTATTGTGCCCTAATTTCGTCCCTAATTGGTTTGGATGGATTGTTTTGTGTGCCCTAATTGATTTTAGATTAAATTGTAGTTCAAATCTAGTTTATATGAGGTGTATATTGATGTTTAAAGTAGAAATACTTGATGTATTTGAAGAACCCATGTGTCTATTAATTTATGTGCTTGAAAATAGAAGAAATGGCATGAATTGATTTAAGTTTGAATTCATGCATGCTAAGTGTTTGTTAAAATGTATAGAAGAGAAATTCTCGTTGATGTTGCATCCTTGTATATCACCTTGTTAGCTAATTGTGTTGTGTGCCTTGGGTGTTTGATGAAATGCCTAGGAGAATATATTTTGTTAGAATTGGATCATTGTGTATGATTTAAGTGTTATGTCCAAGGTGGTAATGAGCATAGTTTTTTTTATATGTTTATGATTTAAGTGTTATGTCCAATCTATTTCGATTTTGGAAATTTAATTGTTCTTTTCAACTTGAAATCCTTTGATTGTGAGTAATGAGCATAGTTGGAGATAGAATAAATTTGTTTTTTGGACTAGAATATATTTTTTTTATTATTGCAATATGAATGTCGAATTCCCTAGTTTGTTTTTCTGACAATCTATTTTAATTTAATATGATTGATTTTTGTTCATTTGAACCACATAAAATTGTTATTAAGGCAACAAACATAAAATTGCCCATTCAATACAAAGTTGTGCTTTAGAGGGGTCAATTCGACATTGAGATTCAGAGGCAATGCGAGGATTCGACAAGCCTTGGTATGGAGCTGGCAGCAACATGGCAGAGACGATTTCCAGCCAAAGAAATGGTTTTGATATCAAGCACGGGTTTCCAAGTTACCCAGCCCCTAGATCGACAAACACTGATGTGCATCTACAGCCAACACAGAGTTTCCGGTAGAAGCAGCAGTGGGATGGATAGGAGCTGGAAGAACTCTGATGAAGAAGAGTATATGTGGGATGATTTGAACTCTAGATCAAGTGATCATGGTGCAATCAATAGGTCAAAGAAAGATCGTAGGATGCCTGATGACTCTGAAAGATTGTTAAGATCTCAGGAAGGGAAATGAATGCTTAAATGATGAAATAAGATATTTTAGTTGTTAATTTTAAATTTTCTGTGAGAGAAATTAACTGGAGTGAAATGTGAAAAAAAAATTCAATATTTTAGACTATGTATTCTCTTCAATGCCTTGTCTTGTTTCAGATTTCATAGTAACTGTTAGACAGATTTTTTTTGGTTGGTGTGTTAGACAGAGATCAAGTCCAGGGATTTTGACTTTAAATGGGATGATGAGTACGTGTTTACTCAAGTTTCACACCATTGGTGTCTTGAACCATTTGATCTGTGTACTTAACTGGGGTCAAATCGGTTGTTGGGTTAGATTTGCTGCTTGATATATTAAATAGGACTCTTGTGGACTGGTTCTTTCCAGTTTTCTAGCATACCTGCCCTCTTTATTGGTGCCATGCATGGATAAATGTATTTTCCTGTCTGTTTCATGATTACCTGCTTGCTTGTGCATCACTTGTGTAATTCTATTTGTTTATGGCATGGTGAAAATGAAAATTTTACCCTTCCACTCAAGTTATTATCTGGGTCTAGGGATGTGTTCAAGTCATTGCTGTAATACTTGCCACTTTCATTTAGTTGCATGGCAACAGATGATTTCACTATCTTTCTTGGGCAATCTAATGTGAAGTGACCAATCAAATCGTGTAGTTTATTTTGGTGAATATATATATATATATATATATAAATACATGATTAAATACATCTCTTAAATGCTTGCTCCCTGGATTACTTTTAACTTTACTTGGATCATTTCAGTTCATTTGGAATTATGGAGCAAGATTACATATAAGGTACCTAGAGTAAATATAAAAATTGTTATTATGGCAAGAAAGACTGATAGTCTGTTTGCCTTGTTAGAATAAAACATTTAATACTTTATTTTAAGTCTTTGGTTGGTTTACTTAGCTTGGATCATTGTAGAGTGTGCCGTTCAACTGTACATTATTACTGCAAGTGTGTGTTAGATTAGTCTCGGCTGATTTACATTCCCATGTGCAGGGCTATGAAAACCATCTCTGGAAACAACAAAACGCACATGATGTTGGGTCAAGGGTCGATAGAGAAGCTTCAACTGATTCACTGTCCACAGAACAGAGAGATCAAGCATCTTTTGGGCATCGAATGCCATCATTGTGGACACATGAACAACATTCAACAGATGGCCAAAATCTAATTCAACAGATGGTCAAGGCAACATCTAGTTACAGTAATGTTATACTTAACACAAACAAAATCTAATTATCTTATTATTAATTGAATTATTAGGACTATGTGGCATTGGTGACTATCAAGTCATTTGGCCAAGGAAGATTGCACCTAATTTTTAAACTCTGGCATCTAATTCCTTTTTTCTTGAATTGTTTAGGATTTCAGACCACTTACATAGTTTCTCACATAAAATCCTGACTATTTATTGTAGTCTAATCCAACAAAGCCTTATTATTTATATGTATATATTCTTTTTCTGGGTGCTGTTGGTATGTTTGTCCCCTTCCCTCTTATAAGCACTTCTAGAGACAGGGAAAGAGAGCAAGAGAGGTACTAATGTGCTGGAATTTCCCTTTGAATGGCATGTGGCAACATCATGATAGGACATAGTCAAGATGGGTTGTCCCTTGGTCATATGGACAATCAATATTCAAAATGGTAAAATAACTGTGCCAGGGAGTCTATGGCTTTCAACTGAAGTTCTCAAATCTGGACCATCCTTTCTTCCTCTGGCTAAGGTGTCACCTATTGGATTAATTGCATGGAAGATGTCATTTATGTACCCATAAGATCACAGCCATGATCACTACTCACAACATGAATCAAGTGCTTATAATTTATAGCTATATACGAATTTAGGTAATTTATGAGATTGGGTAATTTTAGTTTTTCTCTGCATTAGTTGATTAACATCAACAGAATGGCCATGTTTACGATGTAGAATGTATGGCAAAAAATTGGACACGATGACATTGTTTTATTTTTTGTCAGTGAAGTATGCTATTTTCTGAAAAAACATCAAAGTATTTTATTTATTTATTTATTTTTTTGGTAGCAATGTATGTTATTAATTTTTCATTATCTTTTTATATTACTATTTATATGAATCATCATATGATATATCTTATTTAGTGATAATTATTAAAAAATCAGAGCATAAACAACTCCAGCTTCCAAATCCTTAAATACCTTCTAGAAGCATAACAACCAAAGTGAACAATTACAACTAAGCCTTATAGTAAGCCTTAGAGAAGTGATCAAATTTAGAAACCAAGTTCAATGACATGGTAGTAGATATAATGGATTAAAATGACGAACTCACCAAATTGAATTGGTTTTATCTTATCTGGTTTTGGCTTAGCTTTGGTTGGTGATTGGCATTTGTACGAGAAATTAGCTCCAAATTCTCTGATGTTGTTTCTCCCAAAAAACTTGATGTCTGGTGCTTTAGTTTGTTTTTTTACTTCAGAATTCATCTGGAACTAGGACTGTTTAGTGGATCTGTTGAGGAATTGATTTGTGTTGCCTTATCTGTATTGTTTTTTGGATTTGTGTTTGCTTCCTGTAGTTTGATTTTGTAAATACTGATTGTTTCAAATGAAAGAAGAGTAAATTACCTATGCACAAGCTTTAATTTGCAATTTTAATTAGTAAAAAATCAACAACTGTGTAGCTTAAACATTTTGTATGTGTTCCCTATGTATAAATCCCCCAATACACATTACGTATGAATGCATTACGTCTATTGCGCTTACATTTAACATCAACAAGATGCTATTGGTGAAGAGAAGTTAGAAACAAAGATATATATAGTTGTGCTTTTGACTTTTTGTTGTCCATTGTTTTAGCAAGTGAATTGCTTAATAAGCAGTTCTTTTTTTTTTTTTTTTTAATAAAAGCATCTGGGACTTTCTGGGTTCACATTCATCCTCATTATGTGTTTTTGTTGTTGTACTTTTTTAAGATGGTGGCTAGGAGAATCGGTGGGTTAAATCTGACTGGAAGAAAGATGAAAACTTGGCTGGGAGTAGAACTTTACTTCTGGTAAATGGAATGGAGATGCTGAGGATAAAGGTACCTTTTTACTCTTTCTTATTCTAGTATGTCTATGACAATATGCAATTTCTTATTCTAGTATGTCTAAGAGATAATGATTTTTCCAGTTCACCCATTTGTTCTGTCTTTTTGTCAAAAATGAGTTCCATGCATTGTTTAGATCATAACTCCATTTACATAATCTGACTTGTTGCGACTAGAGGCATTTGAAAATAGACTTAATAAGGAACACTTCGACCAAATTTCATGATCTTTGAGTAAGTAGATTAAGAGATGTGCATTCTCAAAGTTGATGGTTCTGGAGCAGGATCATTCCTTTGAAGTAACTACATAAGGAGAAACAAATAAACCATAAACAAATAAAAAGAAAAGAAAAGAAACGAAAAAACAGAGAAACCCATAAATAAGAGGAAGATTGTTTTCAACATTGTAGTAGTCTTCTATGTCTGTCTGTGCTTGTCAAGCTTGATTGTGTTTGCCATGACCATATATGAACCTTGCACTTTTTCTGTGTAAACATGAGTCTCATTGTCCAATCTGTTAATACCCATTTCAAATTTGTAATTAGCAGCTTATACTCTGAAATTGATAATTTAATTACCTGCAAATGAGTTAGAAATTTTGATTTGAACTTATGATTCTCTGAAATTGATAATTTAATTACCCATTTCAAATATTTTCATTAAAAACAAACCTAACATTATTTCTCATTTTCTGTGGTATAGATGGATGATGGATGATCTCGTGCACGAAGCTAAATTGTACAAGACTACTTGGCAGTATAAGCATTTTTTGGAGGATTAAATATTTTTGGATGGATGTGTATGGATGACAAATATTAGTAGTTTTATTTGTTGATAGCTGCGCATGGATAACAAATAGTTATGTTTCAAATTGTTATGCTAGATGGATGTGACTTGTGAATGAAAACTTAGAATAGTTGTATTGTGTCGAATGTTAATGAATTATGTATTGTGTCGAATGTTAATGATTCAGTTAATTTGAATGATGCTTTAAAATTATAAGTTTATTATGGATTGAATGAATTATTAAGAATTGCAGGTGTATTGTTTTCCTGCTTTGGCGACCAATTTATTAGTCGCGACAAATAAATTATTTTTTTTTCGCAAAAAATGACAATTGCCGACCAAGAGTTTTGGTCGCAAAAAATACATCTATTGCCGACCAAAAATTTTGTTGGTCGTGGAAACTCACTTTTGCCGACCAACAGTTTTGGTCGCGAAAAGTAACAATTGGCGACCAAACTAATTTTGGTCACAGAATGTCACAATTGGCGACTAAAATTTTTGGTCACGAAATGTCACAATTGGCGACCAAACTTTTTGGTCGCGAAATGTGTCAATTGGCAACTAAGAAATTTGGTAGGCAAAAGGCGACTTTTCGCGACCAAAGTGTTTTGGCGACAAAATAAATTAGTCGCGGTAATTAAATATTTAGCGACCAAAAATTTGGTCGGCAAATCCAACTTTTGCCGACCAACCACAATTTTGGTCGCGAATTACTTTTGCCGACCCTCAATTGGCGACCAAAATAGCGACCAAAAAAATTGGTCGCGGATAACTTTTGCCGACCAAAAATTGACTTTTAGCGACCAATTTTTTTATTGCTAAAAGTGTGAATTCTTGTAGTGTATTTATCAAACAAATTTAATTTATTTATACTGAATATATATAATTTACTGGAACCTAACCTAACATTGATTTCTAACTATTCGATCAGCATAATATGAAGATATGCATCTACTCTATAGCCATAATTCATGTTGGGCTTCTAATTAAAATATTTAATCAGATCCTCATATGGTTCCAATTATCTTTTGCATTTAACATTGATATTTGGTTAACTTAGGACATTCACAATTTCTTTTTTTTTTTTTCTCCTCTCAACTAGGAATTGCGTTGTCCGAAAAAGAGCACCATGTGAACCTGGAGAAAAACATACTGTTATTGTCATGATGTCACTATTTAATTAATGGGTGATGCTAGGTTTCATGAAAACCATCATGAAAATCATCTGCACCGTTGGATCATGAGACACATACCTGATCTAACGGTACAGACAGTTTTTATGATGATTTTCATAAAAATTCTTCATGAAACCTAGCATTTCCCTAATTATAAAACGTGAAATGAAAAAGATGAATTTTACCATGTAGATGTAATTATCAAATTTAAGATATATTCAGTAACTTCCACATTCATATTATGAGATTCACCCATTATATTTAGGTCGTGCTTAGTTCATAAATTTAGTAAGGAATTTGGATAGAAAAAAGAAAAAAGTGGGTAAAATATAAATGAAATATAGTTACATTTCACACATCTTTCATATGCCTTTTGCCTTTTTCTTTTCAAATTATTATCTAAATCTATAAATCAAACACAGCTTTAGTGATTTCTAATTAGATAGTGATATCAGGTGTCACTAATAACGTGGTTTTTTTTTTTTTTTTTCGTGGGAATTGAATCTAGCATTAATTGTCTAATTATCTCAGCCCAAAATGAATTTAGGCTAAGGTCCTGGTCTCCATCCAGCTGAGCTATTCAACGGGAATGGTGGATTGGTGGATTGGATGAATTATCCCGTCTTCCATAAATTTTAATTAGGATGTGTGCCCTATTAATTATATTAGTTGCTTTATATAATAAATAGGAGAAAAAAGAAGAAGAAGAAAATAATCGAAATGTAACCAATAGAATTATAAAGACATATCATGTATATAAGGTGGATCTATGCGATAATTTGTCGGTACATTGAGTTCCCTAGTTTGCACCCTATATTTGAAGCCCATTGTTTTCCACAATTATTGGGCTGAGTATGGCCCAAATCAAACTTAAGCCTCAGAGATGACCCTAATAATTTCAGTTTTACTGTTGATTAAAAAAATAATTACTTTAATGGCAACTTCATTGAGTTATGGCCCATACTGGCAACTTCATTGATCAAGTAATGTAGTGATTACTTGATCAATTATTTTTACTGTTGATTAAAAAAATAATTACTTTAATGGCAACTTCATTGAGTTATGACCCATACTGGTCAATCACAGTCATTCACCTTGATTATCTGTCTAAACTTGTCCATTTCCAACCCATATATATCTCAAAACCTCACATCACGTGGTCCTCCCCGCACAATAGAGAGAGTGAATAATAATAATACCATTGATTGACACTCTCATGCAATGGTAGGCCCCACTCACATGCATTGGCTCATCACTTCTCCATCTCTCTTTTTCTTCCCCACATCAGTTTCTAATTGGAGGATTCTTTGGCCCTACACATGCACATGTTTTAGCTTGACAAAACACTCCCAAGTTTTTTTTTTTTTTTTTTTTGGTTATAGAAAAATCCTCCTTATCCTCTCGCAGGTCTAAAGTAGAGCCTCTTGCAGAGATCACCAGGGTGTCTTATTAGCCGTTCAGAGCGAGGAGACTATAACCTGGGAACTTGCCCCGACCTCTCAAGACAAGCTCCTTTTAAGTCAGGACTCGCACAGCGAGGTGCATTAAACTATAACCTGGGAACTTACCCCGACCTCTCAAGACAAGCTCCTCTTAAGTCAGGACTAGCACAGCAAGGTGCATTCCCTGACCTCTCAAGACAAGCTCCTCTTAAGTCAGGACTCGCACAGCGGGGTGCATTAAACCCACACTAAATGCTGATTAGACAACTTGAGATCCAACCTCCTAACCAACTGTGCTTCGCCCAGGAGATTGGTCCAGGAGGGAAGGGAATTGAACCTGTGACCTTGGAGCTTAAACCCCAAGCCTTAACCATAATGCCACCAACCCTTGGGTTAACACTCCCAAGTTTCCAACAATAAATCATCAACTTGGGGATTCCAATAAAACCAATCACTTTAAATTAGGGTAAATTTAACACTTAATAATTTGGAAACCTAAAATCAATCTCACACTGGGTTTACCTTAGAAAAAACAAATATATATATATATATATGGGGAAACAAAATCAATACTCTAACTAGAAAGAACTAAACTAGTATTTTGTAGAGGAAAGTACATCCGAAAGCATCAAAATCAGGCTCTAACAATTCATTCCAAAACCAAAACACCTTTTCATAACTGTTTTGTTTCTGAGTCACAGGAAAAGCAAATTACACAGCCCTAAGCATGCACATAGCCTACTTAAGCCATACTAGGAAAAACTCCAAGCCTTGCAGAGCATGATGAATATTATAGATCATTTAACAATCTAATTATATGAAGAATAATCTAGCAATTTCAGCACTACTCTTTTTTCTTTTCTTTTTTTCCAATTGTGGGCATCAAGCCAAAAGATTACAAAGAGTTCATTGCTTCAGACAACATGAGAATGAAATCTGATGGTGGAACCTTGTCCACGTCCATACATTGCAACCCAGCCTCATGCGCTGTAATTTGAAGACACACGAAGGCCACAAATCTGTTGTGAATTGAACTGCTTCCCATGCACTAGCAGCTTCAACATGATCTGCCCCAAAGATAACCCCACATTTTAGGATCAAATTCGGATAATACCATGACCTCTCTCATCAATGGCGGTGACCCCATTGAATAGATATTTTTTTACTAAAAGCATTTGAAAATTGTGCTAATTCAACAATAACAGCTGATGTTGAGTACTCTGTAGCAACAAGACAATGCCGACATAACTATCTGTAAAATAATAAATAAATAAAAGTACAACAATCATTGTAATGGCTCAATTCCCAGTTCTTCACATTTGTTTTCAGCGGCATCAGGAAGACACTTCAGCGCCTGCAACAATAAAAGGGAACATAGTTTTTTCACCCACAATATGACAATAAAAAATATGCGAGGAAGATAATTGTAATTTTCATTTACCTGATATAGGTACCAAGAAACAAAAGCATCAGTGGCAGCATATTCTAGTTGCTCCTTTGATAAAAAATCTGCCTCCCAGTTTCCCAGTCTAATTTTTTCAGGCTTTGGAAGCTGCAACATCAGAGAACTTTCAGTAAGATCTCAAACAAAATTTATTATAATTGCAAAGAATATCATGGGGCTAGGAAGCAACGGACACATCATGTGGTGTGTCAATTTTTTATTATTGTTTTTTCTTTTGGACACATTGAGGACACTTCATGGACACGGTTTTAAAAAAAAAAAAAAATAGAAAGTTGATTTGGGTTCAAAGTAACATACGGAAACAAAGAGGAAAGGAAGGTGTAAAAAAAAATATGTTTAGAACAAGATCACTGCAAAGAGGCTACGCAATATAGATCTAAGTAAGCCCATCTTTCACCCTAGCCCTCTAAGTCAAGATCCACAGCTAATTAGCGAATTCATCTCAGCAATCTACAAATTCAACTACGAGGATTCACAGATACAGGCTGTTTTAATTTGACTAGTGAGTGACATGTGGTCACACAACTAAAGGAACTGCTCAACAAGCCTCATTATGATTCACCCATGAACGCTCTATTTGCATCGTCAAATGCTCAGTAACCCTGTTACGATGCTCTTAGATGCACTCAATTGTAATCAGTTTTATTAATAAAAAAGCTAGTAAAATGGTAAAGGTGACGATGTGACTAGAAACTAGGAAGGATAATACATAACTTCGACTAAAACCATAGCTTCCATAAACCCCCACCCCAAGGACCAGAGGAAGGCAAAATTTGATCCCAGATCTGTGACATCAACACCAATAAACTTTATTGGCTAAGCCAGCTGGCAACTTAGAAGCAAAAACACAAAAACAAGTTTAGAAATTAAGAAAGATAAACATAACCAGAAACATACCACATCAACTAGACAAACCCAAACCAATTACCCACCACCTCAAGAAAGGATGATAATCAAAGTAGAAAACAGTTTATCACATAAAGAGGAATTCTAGCATGGGTCAAGTTCATGGATCTTCTGACGAGTTCTCCTTAATTGCTGCCTAGGCAACAAATTACCATACATGCACCATGTAAACATTTTCACTTAGTAAGATGGTCCTAGTGGCAAAAATAGGGGGGAAAAAACCAAAGATGGGCCCCTACATGCCAATCAAACAACACAAACAAAAGAGAATTGAACCGGGTCAAGGAGAGGAAGGGCTCATCTTTGACCAGCATGCATGATTTGATCTAATTAAACTTTGGTGTGGAAACTTGTCATGTGTCTCAATTTGTGTGCAAGATTGGACCTAAATGTACTGGGCACATGCCACATGAAGTTGACCTCATGATAGGTTTCCATTACATAAATGCAAACCAATTAGTACTGACCAAGTTCACAGATACCTTAATGTCAACCAGTTAAAAACAGGGGGCAAAAAGAAAAGGAGAGAAAACAAAATTAAAAACGGGTCTGTAGATATTAAAAATAATGATTTTCCATATTGACATAGAAGAGCCAGTTGAAGCTATAATTGTGGAGGCAGTACACTCTGACAATGCAAAAAATGTGATCCACGAGTCAGATTTTCGACATATGCTTGTCACAGCAGCAAGGTTTTAAAAAGCGGCCGCAACCGTTATGTAACGCCGTTACGTAACGGTTGTGGTGGTTACCGCCACCCGTTACGACCGCTTTTGCAGTGTGATTGAGATTCACAGGTGTGTCGGCCGTAGCGGCAGCCGCAGCGGTCGTAATGGTGCTGTAACAGTCGTAACGGCCTGTTACGCACCGTTATGTAACAGTTTCGAATTGCTTCTTTTGAAAAAACACACACAAAAAAAAAACTGAAAATAGGGTAAGAGGGATAGAGAGGAGGAAAGATAAAGAGAGAAGATAGAGGAGCAAGAGATAGAGAGAGAGAAGAGGGAAGATAAAGAACATGTTATTAATTTGTTGAAACTATAAGATCAACGCTATTCTATTCAGCTGCAATCACTCAACCATTTTGTTTGTGTGTGTCTATCTATATATTGTTTGAAAATAATAATAATACTCCCTCCGTCCCAAAATATTAGTCCCTTATTCCATTTTTCATTGTCCCAAAATATTAGTCCCTTTTCAAAAATCAAGTACAAAAATAATATAAATTTCCTATTTTGCCCTTCTTTTAAATTAATGAATAATATAAAAAGTACAATTATGACATTGATATTCCCAAAAAAATGTACTATCAAAAGGATAATTTTGGAAAATCAACTTTTTTCAAATACAATAATTGTACTACCAAAAAAAGTTAGATTCCCCAAAAGGGACCATTATTTTGGGACGAAGGGAGTAATAATAATAATAATATAATAATAATAATAATAATAATAATAAGTGTGGTGATTATCTATTTGGCTTGCTTAAAATATGTATATATATATATATATATATTTAGGCTCTTATTTATTCTCTTACTTTTTTCATTGTTTATCTTATATATAATAGTTATTGATTGATTTTTTGTATAATATAAAGTCATTAATTATTAAAATAAAATGTAAAAAACTCAGTTTCTAGTGATTTAAAAATATGAAATATATTAGATCATACTTAAAAATTTACAAAAATTGATCAATATTTATTTTAAACCCAATAAATATGATCATGGAAAAAAAATATACGTATTGGTAAGTTTTTTTTCAAATTGTGTGAAAAATAAAAAAATTCACGATTCCAGTTACCGCAACCGTTACGCTACGGCCTTTACATCCCGCAACTGCAACCATTACGCCGCCACCGTTACGGCGACTGCGACCGCAACCACAACCGCTTTTCAGAACCTTGCACAGCAGGAAAGACTTTTTTAAGACAATAGTGTCTGGTAAAGAGAGAGTGAAGGGGAGGACTGGCTCTCCAATTGAGACAGTCAAGATTGGCTAAAACAAAGTAAAGATGACAATCAGGTATATGAGATGGCGAAATAAATTATTCATAGAAGACACCTAGAATGTTAACCTGTTTGCAGATAAGCATTTCAGTTAGTGATGCCAGACTCCACTTCTTCGGATCTCCACCAAGCTTTTGGTTGGCTAGCCCAGACAGATCTTCCAAACCTTTTATAGATACATTATGATCTTTGAAAACCTTAAAAGCATCATTGACAATGCCCACCCCCACCTATGCATGTGTTAGGCAGTATATTAAAATAGACAACAATATGTAGAATCCAGAAAATAGATAAGACAGTACATGCAGCAAGGTCAAAAGCTACTAAGACGACAGATTTAACTAACCTTCACAGAAGTAGGATCTTCAAGAAGAGCTTGCAAATTTTGAGGAATTCCAGAATGAATTATATGCATCACATAACAATGACTAGTGTCCCCACATATCTGCATAACTGCAGCCTTTCCAGGTGAAACACCTGCAGAGATCATGTTTCTTTCTGTAATGATCTGGCAATAGAAATACGGTCTACACTCTAAATGCTGACATTCCAAAATTAAACACTCAAGAAAAGGAATCTTCTATGTGAATGTAGCAGAACTGATCAACTTTAGGAAACAAAGTCGCTGCTCTGTCCGAAATGTGCGAGCCTGATTGATAAATTTGTTCATCTCAAATTCTGCACACTCAAATTTTTGTAAAATATAAACTTTACCAAATGCCCCCTTAACTAGTGTGCTTAGGTTGCAATTTGGAAGAAGTTGTGTTTTGGATTTGCAAGGCACTTTCTATATCTAATTCCTCCCTCGTCCCTTAGGCAGCATTTTCCTAGGGTCACTCTTGGGGATCATAATCTCTATAATTAGATAAGAAACATATAAATAAAATAAAAAGAAAATCTAATGTCAAAAAAAAAACATTACTCCATCGAGGAGGAAAACTCATAACCAATTAGGGCTAGCCTAGTTGGGAGAACCCAGCACCTCACTAGGAGGTCAACACTATGTTACCAGAAAATGTTAATATCCTAGCAAATTACGTATTGTTACACACGTTCCGAAACATGGTACACTCCGTTCCAAAACAATAAATTTAGTGTTCCAAAGCAATCCCAAAAGTTTTTTCAATATATGTCCTTAAATGTTACCTTAGGAGAAAAAAATTCAAATATAACAAACTAAAATCTAAGTTGAGTTAAGTTTTAACAAGACAAAAAATCAAAAAATCAAATAATGAGTCATAATGCTCATAGAAAATGATAATACAATACGGTCAATGGGGATGGGTCAAACTGATCCACGTACTCTATGGGTCTGCTGACCTTCGTCTTCTCGAAGCATCCCTGCAAAAAGGTCCAATGGGAAGGTACCAAAACTGGAGTGGTCCCTCCCCGTGGACTCTCCGACGGCTAAGTTAGACAGGAAATGGTCGAAAGAAGTGCGAATAGAGAAAAATGAGAGTCGCCAGAGAGAAGGAGAAGAAAAGAGAAACTATTACTCGTTACCAAATGTACTTCGGAAGCTTCCTTATATCTCTTACTAATCATTTCCTTATCTATTCCAAGCTATCTCATTGGCCGAAAGTCTATAACCTAGTTGCTATCGGTCACGGTGATTTTGCATACTCCGATCGTGAGGGGTCCGGTTGCATTTAATGCTATGACAACCTCATTTAATGGCTGATGTGCGGGGTCAATAACTCTACAGGATCTTTGTCTGCTACATGACTGACCCCCTTTTTGACAGGTGTCTAAACGCTACTGGACCTGGGCCAACATCGGCTTCTCATTGCTACTGGGCTTTAACCGTGCGACTGTTTGGGGGGGCTTAGGACAAAGGTGGATTGGGCCTTCCTGGGCTACGCCCATCAGAAAATATTATATTTTATTGGATATCCAATAGTTAAAAAAAAATTTACTTTAGAAGTACCTTAAATTCTTAAGTATAATATATATAAGCCTACCCCTATCGTACCATATTTTAGAACATGTGGTGTACCACGTTCTCGTTCCCGTTCCACACCGGAATGATCTACATTCCAAGTAACATAGGGTCAACGGTTTAAGTTTTTTCCACAGGCAAGACTCTCCCCTCCCCAAGCTACGGAAAACTTGTAATAAAATAGACTTAAGAGGAAAAAGAAATAAACTAATTCATTTTAAGGACAATATTTTTTAAAAGAATTCTGCATGTCTTCAGAAATCATCAAATAGAGGTAAACTACAAACAAACAAAAATGTTGGGATTCAAGCTAAGTTGAGTTTAGCTATAACATATTTGTGAATAGCTACAAAGAATTGGTGCTTTAATTTCCTACTGGATTGCACATTAAAGAAAAAGATAACAAAGTAAAACCTTCAATCATGCATATGAATCAAATTTGCAGAGATTAGATAGAAAATACGAACTTAAAGCATGAGAAAACGATACATCATCATATACTGCACAAACCTCTTCTAAATGTGGGCCTCCATTCAATGTCAAATCCGAGAATGACCTGATCCACTCCTCTCTTTCTGGTTTCAACAATCTCTAAAAGCTCTTTCGCAGCTTTCTCTACATCACCAAAAGTTCTGCTATATACAATTTGACCTTTGAAAGTCATTGTCGGGTATCTCATCTTTAACTTCGCTGACATAGAGAAGACAAAGAAGGTCGAGATATTAAAACTTGTTTCTTTCCTAACAAAACTTAGATTAATTAACAAGAAATAGATTTCAATCATTAATTTTATTTTATTATGGATCCAGAAAGATGCACAAAAAAGTAGTTTTGAAGTGTTATGTAATGGAGAAAACATGGGGGGAAAGAGCAAGGAATTCAGCATAAAGGTGTCATTTGATAAACTTCCTTACAATTACAATAAAAAGTAAGTGAAGCTTATCCTCAGAAATATCAAATTAAATTTGTTTATATTATTGCCAGGTAACTGAGATAGGTATCAATCAACACACATGGCATCCATTTTGAAGCGAAATTCATCCATATACAACAGAACCCTCTCAACACCTACCAGTACGACTTGTTTCCTTAACCTCTTGGAGAGTGCCTACATATTGCATTTCCAATTTAGAACCACAACAGCTATTGAAAATATGATTCATCACATCTGCTATGTTTTTAATGTGGCATAATAGCTTACAATGCCAGTATTGCCAAAATGATCTTGACATCTGCATTAAATAAAAAGCTAAAACAGAATCACTCACGTCCAATTTCTATGTAGCAAGACCACCCCCAATATTGTACAGTGCTTAGCAGGCAAGTTGTCCCTAACATTTAAGAACACTCTTGAACAAAACTTACTAGCCGTAACTTCATTTATGCCCAAGGATGGAAGTATTCTTCGGGCCTCTATGGAATGGAATAAAACTGAAATGTAGCAAATAATAGGGGTCTTTTGGCTTAAAATTTCTTTCTTGATAAAATATATAAAAAGACCGAAATGCCTAAACTATTTGGCAAAATACAGCAATTTTAAAATTGCAACTTAACATCAGGATTTATCGCAAATTGCATCTTCAAGTTGTGATTTTGTATCAAGTTGAACATCATCTTGACAACTTAGCCAGCATAGCAAGCATGGTTATCAGAATCCCGATCCGGATCTTACGATCCTACGATCTTACGATCCATTTGAGTACAATCGATCCGGATCGTGTAAAAAACTCCTTATAGGTAGGATCTTTCGATCCTGGTAGTGGGATCTTATAGGATCGTGGAATCCCGATCCGAATCCGATCCTATCCGATCCAATTTACAAGCCTTGTTTTGTATTATATGACATATTTTATTGTAAATTTTATATTTGTTGTCTAATTACCAATTTATGTTGTCAAAATAAATAATAAAAATTAAGTCGTATTGAATCAAATAGACTAAGAAAAACAAACTAAGAAACAAACATTTAAATATTGCGGTAATTTAAGAAAATTAAATAGTCGGAAAAACAAACTTAGCTTTAGCGGAGTGTAAGGAGGGTAAGATGATTGCAACTTTATCTCAATTTTTGGAGAGATTATTTTTGTGACTTAAATCCGCTCCATCAGGGATGCTAACGACAAATCTTATCATTCGGTTAAGCTACTCTTTTGAGTTCTTAATCTATTTTCATATTTGTTAAATATTTTTTCTTCACTTGTTATGCATTATTATAGATTGTGAAGTATTTTGTTATAGAATTCTTCTTATTCTTCTTCACCTTCTTTTTTGATGAAATACAAAACTTTTACCATCGAGTTTTCTATTGTATAATATTATATGTACATTTTACATGGAGTATTATATTTTTCATAATATCTTCACTTCTTTTTAATAAAATATAAGCTCATTTTGTGTATACTTTATAAGAAATATTTATTTAAATTAAATTATTATGTAATTTGTCTTTTTTCGTAGGATCTTCCGATCCTCGATCCTATTCTACGATCCGATCCTATAAACACCTCTAACGATCCAACGTAGGATCCCGATTTTAACAACCTTGATAGCAAGGTGAAATCACATGTTCAAGTTGCAATTTGAGCTAGAACTGCAAATTCAATCTGTAATTTCACTCTTCATGCCTATGCAACAGATTAATAGAACTGTCACGTGTACAAAATGGGGCACTTTTTCTTTATATCTTTAGTAGTTTCCCAAAAATTGAAATTGCAAGTTCAAATTTCAAACTTGCCAATCCAACACAGCTCAAAATCACATTTTCAAATTGTGGTTTTACTTAAAATGACAATTTTAAATAGTGATTTTAAAAAGTGCGGTATTTTTTTCAAGTAATTTCAGAATTAATTTATTATTTTTATTAAAAAAAAAATTAAAAGCATTTTTTAGCAAAAACATAATAGAATGTGAAAGGAATAGTTCAGATTCAAATGTTTGCAACACACAAATTTGAGGGAAATTTAGTTTACATTCTACCATTACTTTCTACATTTTTAGCATTTTATTACAACTATATTTGCTTGATTGAGCTAACTTTTTTCACAGCAGCCAATCCAAAAATGAGAGACAAAAAATAAAATAAAGCAAAATAAATACATTTACCTGGAGCTGAAGAATGATAGGCATCAAAAAATCGATTCCTCGGACACGGCAATAGAGAAAACGAATCTGAGACGCACATCATCGAATTGCTCTCACTTCCAGAGCCATCGCTTCCGCGGAATTCACTGGCGATCGAGCCCGGCAACCGCCGCCGAGCCGTAGGGCGGTCTCCGTCTCCGCCGTCGTTCCGACTGGGCACGTGGCGTTGCTTGATTGAAGAAGAAGTCGAAGATGACGAGGTAGTAGCGGATTGGAATGCAGCTTCGATGGCTTCGAGTTCTTGGTCCGTTAAGGGTCGATCCCAGTCGGAAATAGAACAGTTCTCTCCTGTTTCCATTTCTTTTTTTTTTTTTTTTTTCAGTAGATTTGGAGAAGAGTAGAGAGAGATTTGGCGGAGAATTGGCCCTGTATGGGGGTTGGCTATTTTACTTCCCTATTTCATTTTTTTTTTTCTTACTTTAGATTAGTTAAAATAATTGTATTTAAAAAATTGATTCATTAGAAATAAAATCATTGTCAATTATATATAATATTTTATTTTCACTCGAGAAAAATTATCAAGACCCCGTTTGACCCCTTCTTTTTCTTGATTGGTCAATTTTAATTTTTTTTTTCTTCTCCTCTAATTACCACCCACCACGTATATGTGAAGGGTGATAGAGATTGGTGATTGAAGGGGTCTCAATCACAGCCCGACCCTCCCTCCAAACACTTTCATAATTGAGAGTGGATAGGGACGGACTGTCAAAAAGAAGGGTGAAGGTCTAATGGGAAAAGGATCGGTGTTTGTGCTGGTGAATGTATTACTCGATTTTGAGTTATAGTAGAAATTTTAACTGAATTATCAAATATTTTATTAAATATGAGATTCATATAAATTATATGTGTATAGGTCTCACAAAAAATTTAATAAAATATTTGATAATTTATTTAGAGCGTGTAGTATTTCCCCTTGATTTTTTTCTTTTTGGTTATGCGTGGCTTGTTTCTATTGGTCATTCATACTCAGTTGTGACGAGCCTTTTTGTATCATTTTGAATTTGGGGGAAGTGAAGCGGCCGTGGCCCATCCTTTCAAAATTTATTAAAAAAATAATAAAAATTAGAATTCAAATAACTTTTAAGAAAATTACAATTCCATAAAAAAAATAAATTAACATTTTAATTAGTAGGGTTTGTAAACTTTTTGTTTTTCTAAACCTATAATGTATTGTTATTTTTTCAAAAATATATTATGTCAATTATTTTTTATGACTGTTTTATATGATTTTTTTTCAATGAATATTGTAGTATTAATAAAACCAAATAATATAGCAATCCTCTTGGGAAATTACAAAAAAAATTGAAGGTGGAGACGTAATTGTAAATAGATGAGAATTAAAATATTAAGGGGTTAATTTTGGAAGTGAGTTGACTTTTTGACTTTTTGATTTTTTTTTGACTATTTTAACATGGGCTAAAAAACTTGTTTGAAAAAGACTTTTTGAGTTTTTAACTTTTTTTGTAAGAAAAAAGTGTAATGATTATGAGTTGGATGTTATATTTTGTTTGTTATAACTAAAATAACCTATTTTGTCTTTTATGGCTAAAATAGCCAAAAAAAGCCTACAAAACCACTTCCCAAAAAATACCACAAAATGTAAATTTTACATAATTTTGTTGTATCCACTATTTGTATCCACTATTTGAAAGGAGTTTGTGACCCCCAAATTTAAAAAATAAAGAGGGAAAGTAAGAGAATCTAATAAAATTGTAGTTCTTTTTTCTTTTTCTTTTTTTCTCAATATTATTAAGAATGAAAGTTATACATCAAGTTCGTTAGAGAGTTTCTCTCAACCTCACAAAACTTGATACCCACTACAACTTTTAATAGAACAAAATCCAATCAACTACACTACAGCAGTGAAAAAAGCAAAAGGTGAAGACAGTGGCATATTATTTTTCTTCCAAGTACACTTTGAACGGAAATACAAGAAAAGAAAAATTTATGAATTCAAAATCCAGAAATATGTGATGACAACAATAACAATCATGAATGCTCCTGAAACCCTAATCCTTGTACTTCATCTCAGACATTGAGAAGCCGGGCATGTCAAATGAGCCAGCAAACTTCTCAACATCAGCCTTGAGTTCCTCAATGTCCTTGTTGTTCACCAGACCTTGTTGAAGTCTTTCAAGAGCTTTCCATGCTCCTTTTGGATCTTCAATGTGATTGTCACAGAGCGGTGGAGGAACTCTGCAATCTGCTCAAAGTCCTTCTCAACCAACCCTCTAGAAGTCATAGCCGGAGTACCTGCAAACAGAGAATCTCCTCACTCATTCATATCAAAGAAAGGAATGTCGAACTATCTGGTTTTCTGATTCATTTTTCAACAGAAAACTTCTGAGTAAACTGAAAAGCAATCAACCCAAATCGTGAAATCAATTTACCGCATCACTAAACAAACACAAGCACCAAACCAGATCTGTCTGAATTACTAGACATGTAATTTGGTGGATACAGGCAAGCAACTTCAAGCTTTCATTTCAATTATTCTTTAAATTCCACTTTGACATCTAAGCATTTAATGAAATATTTTTGCCTAGTTAAATCATTTATGTCAGGGAATGGGGTAAATGGGTTTTGGGTGAATAGGGCTAAATGGGTTTGAGCTGAAGTATTCAGTGATAAAAAACCGCACTTTCAATTCAAGTCCACCTCCCTCCTCCCCTACTAGATTCACTGGTTTTTATGGGAGAAAATGTTGTAGTAATCAGTAAAAGTCACTTGTTCTAGGAGTCAATTCAAAAGACTCTTTCAGTCACATTCTCATGTGAGATCTATCTGTTATCAGTAAAATGATGCCCTCAAATCAACAGTTCTTACCAATTCGTACCCCTCCAGGGGACAAGGCACTGCTGTCACCGAACACAGCATTCTTGTTCACAGTTATGTTGCACAAGTCACAGAGCTTCTCAACCTTATTGCCTGCAACAAAAGCAACAAATAATTAGATTCCATGAAAAGACAGAATAAAGTCTATAAATAACTCATAAAAACATTGTAAATTCAGCCATTTTACCAGTCAATCCTAGAGGACGAAGATCCCATAGAACAAGATGGTTCTCGGTCCCTCCTGTGACGAGCTTGTAGCCTTTGCTCATCAAGTAGTTCCCAAGGGCAACTGCATTGGCCCTGACTTGCTTAGCATATTCCTTGAACCCAGGGGTCATGACCTGTTTCAGAGCAACAGCCAAAGCACCAATCTGGTGGTTGTGGGGACCACCCTGAAGGGCAGGGAAAACAGCAAAATTGATCTTGTCTTCAAAATCATAAACTGCATCCTCTGGCTGGCCTTTCTTGGCTGGTTTAGGACCCTTCCGGTAGAAGATCATACCAGCCCTAGGACCCCTCAGGCTCTTGTGGGTAGTGGTTGTGACTATATCACAGTACTCAAAGGGATCTGCAGCTTCCTACAAACACAAAAAATGACAAGAATTACAACGGATTGTCTGGATCCACAAGATCTACCTCAATAATCAAGAAGCTCAAACCCATCCAAAATTAAAAAAATAAAGAGGGAAAGTAAGAGAATCTAATAAAATTGTAGTTCTTTTTTCTTTTTCTTTTTTTCTCAATATTATTAAGAAATGAAAGTTATACATCAAGTTCGTTAGAGAGTTTCTCTCAACCTCACAAAACTTGATACCCACTACAACTTTTAATAGAACAAAATCCAATCAACTACACTACAGCAGTGAAAAAAGCAAAAGGTGAAGACAGTAGCATATTATTTTTCTTCCAAGTACACTTTGAACGGAAATACAAGAAAAGAAAAATTTATGAATTCAAAATCCAGAAATATGTGATGACAACAATAACAATCATGAATGCTCCTGAAACCCTAATCCTTGTACTTCATCTCAGACATTGAGAAGCCGGGCATGTCAAATGAGCCAGCAAACTTCTCAACATCAGCCTTGAGTTCCTCAATGTCCTTGTTGTTCACCAGACCCTTGTTGAAGTCTTTCAAGAGCTTTCCATGCTCCTTTTGGATCTTCAATGTGATTGTCACAGAGCGGTGGAGGAACTCTGCAATCTGCTCAAAGTCCTTCTCAACCAACCCTCTAGAAGTCATAGCCGGAGTACCTGCAAACAGAGAATCTCCTCACTCATTCATATCAAAGAAAGGAATGTCGAACTATCTGGTTTTCTGATTCATTTTTCAACAGAAAACTTCTGAGTAAACTGAAAAGCAATCAACCCAAATCGTGAAAACAATCAATTTACCGCATCACTAAACAAACACAAGCACCAAACCAGATCTGTCTGAATTACTAGACATGTAATTTGGTGGATACAGGCAAGCAACTTCAAGCTTTCATTTCAATTATTCTTTACATTCCACTTTGACATCTAAGCATTTAATGAAATATTTTTGCCTAGTTAAATCATTTATGTCAGGGAATGGGGTAAATGGGTTTTGGGTGAATAGGGCTAAATGGGTTTGAGCTGAAGTATTCAGTGATAAAAAACCGCACTTTCAATTCAAGTCCACCTCCCTCCTCCCCTACTTGATTCACTGGTTTTTATGGGAGGAAATGTTGTAGTAATCAGTAAAAGTCACTTGTTCTAGGAGAAAATTCAAAAGACTCTTTTTAAGCCACATTCTCATGTGAGATCTATCTGTTATCAGTAGAATGATGCCCTCAAATCAACAGTTCTTACCAATTCGTACCCCTCCAGGGGACAAGGCACTGCTGTCACCGAACACAGCATTCTTGTTCACAGTTATGTTGCACAAGTCACAGAGCTTCTCAACCTTATTGCCTGCAACAAAAGCAATAAATAATTAGATTCCATGAAAAGACAGAATAAAGTCTATAAATAACTCATAAAAACATTGTAAATTCAGCCATTTTACCAGTCAATCCTAGAGGACGAAGATCCCATAGAACAAGATGGTTCTCAGTCCCTCCTGTGACAAGCTCGTAGCCTTTGCTCATCAAGTAGTTCCCAAGGGCAACTGCATTGGCCCTGACTTGCTTAGCATATTCCTTGAACCCAGGGGTCATGACCTGCTTCAGAGCAACAGCCAAAGCACCAATCTGGTGGTTGTGGGGACCACCCTGAAGGGCAGGGAAAACAGCAAAATTGATCTTGTCTTCAAAATCATAAACTGCATCCTCTGGCTGGCCTTTCTTGGCTGGTTTAGGACCCTTCCGATAGAAGATCATACCAGCCCTAGGACCCCTCAGGCTCTTGTGGGTAGTGGTTGTGACTATATCACAGTACTCAAAGGGATCTGCAGCTTCCTACAAACACAAAAAATGACAAGAATTACAATGGATTGTCTGGATCCACAGGATCTACCTCAATAATCAAGAAGGTCAAACCCATTCAAAATTAAAAAAATAAAAAAATAACCAAAAGATGACAATGCAGATATCATGGACCTCGATACTCTTACAATTTTGCATTGAAATGATTAATCAGCATTGAAATTCGGTATTGTTGGTCTTTAATTGAGTGCATATTAAACTGTTCTACTCCAAATTTGATAAGGAAAATGATGTTATTTAATTGTAATAAAATATAATAGAATTAAAAAACAAATACGCATAACTATGATGTCCCCAAGATCTCACAGTTACCAATCAATTTCATGTAAACTCAATTCCCGTATACATAACTTAGAAGTAAGCTGAGATCTGATTCTCATTAAAAAAATCTTGGCAATTTTCATTAAATTAAATTAAAACAGGAAAGCGCTTCAATACAATCAGATTAGTAGAGACAAAGTAACCGATCCTAATTATTTATATCTAGATCCCAGACTCCAGTAAAATTCAATCAAAAAGTTCTAATCACGTGAATTCGAATTAATACCCAATCAATGTGAAATACACTATTACAATTACAGTAAGCAAATTGAGTTCCTTCTCAGTTTTATTAATTGTAAACCACATATATTCCAAAATTGGAAAATACTTCAAAACCTTGACCTTTAACTGCAAAATGCATAACAAAAGGGACAGGGAATCAGAGAAAACTAAAGAAATGAAATTTAGAAGATCCAAATGACAGTCTTAAGAATTCTTGCAAACAAACAATATCTAAGTAACAAAAGAACAAAAAGAACCAGCAAAACCCAGATCCAAACTACACAATTTAACCTACTCTAAAGCCCCAACTTCAATACAGATCCAATAATGCAAATCAAGAACATGAAAAACTCAGTAATACATCCAGATCCAATAATCTCTCACTGAGGACCATCATAAAAGCTCAAAGTACAATTTTATTTTTTATTTTTTTTAAATCCCAAATGCAGATCTACACAATTGAATAAAACAAAACCAAATCAGATTCATAAAAAAAAAAACAAACAAGAACAAGAAATGTACCTGAGCAGCAACAAGACCACTGATATGAGCCATATCACAAAGCAACAAAGCCCCAACCTTATCAGCAACAGATCTCAACCTCTTGTAATCCCAATCCCTAGGGTAAGCACTCCCACCACAAATAATCAATTTGGGCCTAAAATCCATAGCCTTCTCTTCCAATCTATCATAATCAATATACCCAGTATTGGGATCAACCTTATAAGGCAAACTCTCAAAATAAATCGAGGTCGCCGAGATCTTTTTCCCACCAGAGGTATAGTAGCCATGAGTCAAGTGACCACCGGAGGGAAGGTCCAGACCCATGATTCGATCATGGGGGTTGAGCACCGCCGTGTAGGCGGCGAAGTTGGCGGGGCTGCCGGAGTAGGGCTGGACATTGACGCCCCATTTGGTGGGTTCGAGACGGTAGGCTTTGAGGGCTCGGCTGCGACAGAGGTTTTCGATCTCGTCGATGAACTCGTTGCCTCCGTAGTATCGGTTTCCGGGCATGCCTTCGGAGTACTTGTTTGTGAGTGCGCTTCCGAGAGCTTCGATGACTGCGAAGGATGTGAAGTTCTCGGAGGCGATGAGCTCGATTCCATGGCTCTGTCGATGCTTTTCTTTCTCGATGAGGTCGTGGATCTCTGGATCCACGGTTACCAATGGAGTGTTTCCCCATTCTTTTACGGGCTCCATTGTTGCAGTTGCAGATGAAGAATTATAGAGAGAGAGAGAGAGAGAGAGAGAGAGAAGTGCAGTGGGTGGAGGAGGTGGAGGTTGGGGAGTTTAAAGAGTTTCATGGGATTTTCAAATTACAGTTATGCCCTTTTTTTTAATTTTTAATTTTTAATTTTTTGGATTTTTTTGGTATTAACTATTTTGCTATTTTAGTGGTAAGAGGAGAGATACAGCCTAGAGGGGGTTGGTGGATCCCATATTTTAATTGGTGGAGTGTTTTTGCTCCATTTTATTTGCAAATCATTTTATGGATGAGAATGGGTGAGTGAGGCCTTGAAAGTTACCACTTGCATTGAAGGCTTTGCTTTGAAATTTATGTAGATTAGAAAAATAAGAATAAATAAATTATACTAATATCCCTAAATTTTGTTCGATATTATAGTGTGCTTGCTAATTTAATTGCAAACATCCCCAATTAGAATTTATTTACTAATGAACATCAGAAATTATGAAAATTACATAATTATTTTGAATCTTAAAATCTTTCATATCTCTCTCTCTCTTCTTGAGTGGATTCACCATTTCCATTTTTTTTTTTTTTTATTCATAAAATGGATATGCAAATAGACTACTTCACATATCCGTTAGGGAGTATTGTTCCTTAAAACTTACAGTATATCTACAGAGAATCCTAGCGCACCTGCGTTGGAGTCTAAACTTAAACATGCCCCAAGTAATAAATAATATATTTAACCCCAACAAAGAGTTATGGAGAATCAAACTCAAGTTTTGTGTGACGGATTTGAAAGTCTTACCACTAAACCAACCCCAATCTGTCCATTTCCATCTTTAACTTGAGAGCCCTTTTTACTTTCGACTCCTCTATTTTCATAGTATCACCATCATTCTACCATGCTACTCTATTGCACATTTAAACACAATTTGACCATCAATGTTACTTCAATTCTTTAGCCTCATTTGACAATGAGGTTAAAAGTCAATTTATTAATTTTTTAAACTTTTTTTTATCACGTCACCTTTTATTTTTTTTTATATATTTAAAAAAAAATTAACATTCAACTTATTTTTCAAAATAGATTGCTGACATCTCCCCCAAACCCACTAGACAACCATGCAAATACCATCCAATCGATGACATCACCTTTGATGCATCATTAAAACATAAATTATTGAATTAGGTTTTCCATTTAAAATTAGAAAAATGATTTGTGACTCGAAAGTTTCTGCCCCGAATGCCCGTTTTGGGCATTAGGCATTTTTTTTTTCTTTTTTTCCGCCATTTTTGACTCTGCAGAGCTCAAATTCGAGTCTACAGAGGGAGAAAGAGAGAGAGGGAGAAAGAGAGAGGAAAGAAGAGAGGGAAAGAGAGGGAGAGAAGGAGACACACACACACACAGAGGCTCGTGCATTCCGGCCGATCCTCCGATCGTCGTAGCTCGGCGGATCGTCGCAGCCGGCGGATCGTCGCAGCTCGTCCGGCTGCCTCCGCCCGGCCACCGTCGCCTCTCCTCTGCCTTCTTCTCTTCTTCTTTCTTTCTTCTTCTTCTTCGTTCTGCTTTGCTTCGTCTGGTTCTGATTTCTGATCGAAAAAAAAAAAAAAAAATCAAAACCACGGGGCATTCGGGGCATCCGGATTCGAGCTCTCAATCAGTTCTCTTAAAATTATAACCCATGGGTCAACTATTTTTTATTTGAATAATGCTTGGGACCCCCTTTTGGGGGTCACCCTCTCACCCCCTTTGCCACGTGGCAGGTGGTGATTGGAGGAGTAGGAAAAAAAAGAAAAAGAAAAAGAAAATGTAACCAATGAGAGAGAGGGGGTCAAAGGGGGTGGGGGAAAAAGGGGGGATGAATCATTGTTGTTTTTATTTTTAGTTTTGTATAAAAGAAAAAGAAAAATGTTTAAGATCCCCTTTCCCCTCACCCCCTTTGATCCCCTCTCTTTTTTGATTGACTACTTTTTCTTTTGCTTTTTTTTTTTTTTTTCCTTCTACTCCAATCACCACCCGCTATGTGTGTTGGGGGTGGTAATTGGAGGGGGTCTCTATCAATGCTCAAAGAAAAATATGAATTCCATTGTGTAAAATAATGGTCTTGTGAAAGCATTTTTTGTGAAAGCATTAATTGTCTTTTAAGAAGGAGCTAAAATGTTAAGGAAGGTTAGTGTATTTTTTTGTCAAATTAATAGCCATCTGTATTTATCTCAATTGTTAAAGGAGATCGGTGTAATTAATTTATTTAAAAATTATTAAACATTTCAATTTTAATAGGCTACTCAATAATTTGCTTTGTATTTAAAAATAACAAAAGAATATAAAAAATGAGATTATATGATACTTTTTAAAATCATAAAGTGAGTCCAACGGACGCAATTTAATATTTTTTTTGGTAAAGTCTGTATTTATTTTGGACAGATAGTTAAAAGTTAATTTTTTTAAATGTGTAAAAAAATGTGAGAGATAATATAATCAAAAATAAGTTAAAAGCTACCTTTTAATTTTTATTTTCTTCCCAAATCAGACCAAAATCCATGTTTCAATTGGCATCACATATTTGGTCCAAAAAAAAAAAATCGGCATCACATATGTTCCATTAATAAAAGCTCCTTACAACTCAGTTCATCTTCACAATCATATAAATCATATATACGATGTACTAATGTCCCACTACCACTTTGTAACTTTCTTAATTATCAAACATTTTTATTAATTCAATACTTCCATAATCCATTTACTTGCATATTAACCAGACAGTCCACTATCTTCATTTTAACGATGTACTAATGTCCCACAACCACTTTGAAACTTTCTTAACCAAACATTTTATTAGTGGAGTTGACTTCCTTCAAGTTCTTGATCAAATTAGAAGATATTATTAAATTTGTGAAAGTTTATTACGGATTTAGTTTTGATAATTTGAACCGTTTGACATGTAGAATCCGTCGAGTTTTATATACTTATAAAGAATCACGTTAATCGAATATCGATAGCTACGTGATCAAATCAGTTTTGTATAAAAAGTGTTGGTGAAAATATTAAAAAAATTATATTTTATTGATAAATAATGTCAAGAAAATGAGATACAAATAGATCAGCTGAGGCACGGATATCTCATTTTCTTTAAGGAGATCAAGCCCACTGCAATAGGAAGAATCCAAATACCGATGTAGCAGTTACAAAACTATGACTTGTCCCTTTAGGATACAACAGCCTGACCACTTATCGTATGTTTCAGGCTACCTCTGCACAAGATGGTGAACCCAAATCTCCACCAAGAAAAACACCCTTCTTTGTTGGTAATCTCTCTTGTATAGAAAATAGTTGGTGTGTTGGTTTAGAAAATAGTAGATAAGAGGAACTACCTATAGGCCACTAGGACTTTACAAAATATACCAAAAAAATAATAATGACTATGAACCTAGAGAAAAGACAGAGTTTAACCAAATGTTAACTCACCACCAAGTTCATGAATTCTAATTAATCTTCATTCATGAACAAGACAAAAGGTCACCAAAGCAATGAATCTTCATTTATGAATAAGACAAAAGGAAGATTCATGAACAATATATATACAAATAAATAAAAGATATTAAAATGGTCCAACAATCCCCCACTCATTTTAATATCAATAAGGACAAGAGAGATTACCAAACAAAGATAGACTAGTATGCATCATGAAGGTGTGCTCTGCATTGAACCTTCATTAGTGAAACAGCAACCTCTACTTCAGAGTCAGTAGTGGTCTCAGTCTTGAAGTATGACTACTTGGGGGAAATAAAGTATTACTGCTCACACATAATAATCCAGGTGTTTAGAGCTTTAATAGCCAGCACATTACGGCCTTGTGTTTATTCTAGTTTTCATGAGCATATTTGAGAATAAGCCTTGTTCTCATAGAAAGCAGCCCACTTTCATGCTTACATAGGTGAAGTCTGTCAAGGATGTTCCTGTAATTGATACACCCCACTCAACAAGAGATATAAAATTTCATTAAGATTATAAAAACTTAACCCTCTAACATTACAAGACAAATGCACTTACATCATAGGGATATACAACAAAATATTAAGAGTGCATTTTTTACAACCACTATATGATTTGTTCTTCTCATTGAACTTAGTTACAGGATCTCTGGTCCCTAGGTTGGGTATCCTCATACATGGTTTATGATTTTATAGGCTTTAAACCCATTCCCCTCGATGTATTCTAGACCTTATCTCTCGCCAAGGCCTTGGTTAACGGATCTACAAGATTTTACATAATTCACAGTTATGATGCCATTACTCAAATAGGATTTCACATTACTGTGTTTCCTTTGAATGGGTCTAGATTTACCATTATAAAAATGATTGTTCACTCTACCAATAGCAGCAGTGCTATCACAATGAATTAATATAGAAGGAATTGGTTTTTCTCAAAAAGAGATTTCATGTAACAAATCTCTTAACCAATTCATTTCCTCACACGCTGAAACTAGCACTATAAGCTCAGCTTCCATTGTAAAATTAGCAATTATAGTCTGTTTTTTAGACTTCCAACATATAGCACCACCACCTAAGGTAAAAATAAAACCTGAGGTAGAGAGAGAATCACCTGACAAAGTGTTCCAATCGGCATCATTATATCCCTCAAGTACCGCAGGATACTTGTTATAAAACAAACCATAATTTTTTGTACTAAATAAATATCTTGTAATTCTTCCCATGGATAGCCAATGATCTCGACTTGGCTTGCTAGTAAACTTGCTAAGTACTCCAACAGCATAAACAATGTCAGGTCTAGTACAGTCAATAGCATATCTCAAACTACCAATCATGCTAGCATATTCCTTTCGATTAATCAATTATTTTTCATTTGTGACAACAGATAAATGTATGCTTGCATCAAAAGAAGTAGCAACATGTTTATAGTCTAGAAAGTTATATTTCTTTAAAATTTTCTCAACATAATGCGACTAATCAAGAAAAATGTCATCCTTAGTTTTGGTAATTTTAATTCCCAAAATAAAATTGGCTTTACCAAAATCTTTCATATCAAAGTGACTATTAAGCATATTTTTAGTCTCATTTATAATATGCAAATTATTGCAAAAAATAAGTAGATCATCTACATAAAGGCTAATAATCATATGTGCATTCTCACAAGTTTTATAATATATGCACTTATCACATTCATTAGTCTTATAGCCATTCTCAAGCATGCATGAATCTAATTTCTCATGCCACTGTTTAGGAGTTTGTTTTAAACTATAAAGGGATTTAGTTAGCTTACACACATTGCTTTCTTAGCCAGGCTCCACAAAGCCTTAGGGTTGGTCCATGTAAATCTCCATTTAAAAATGCTATTTTTACATCCATTTGATAAATTTTTAAATCATGAATTACAGCCACTGCTATCAACAGTCTAATGGATGTAACTCTAGTAACCGAAAAAAAATTATCAAAGAAATCAAGATCAACTTGTTACTTAAAACCTTTAGCGACAAACTTCGTTTTATATTTATCTGTAGTTCCATCCGGTTTAAATTTTTTTATGAAGGACCCATTTACACCCAATAGTTTTATAGCCTGGAGGTAAATCCACTAGCTTCCATGTTTTATTTGAAAGTAGTGAATCTATCTCATCATTTACAACCGCTCTCCAGAAAATAGTATCAAGTGATGATAAAACTTCTTCCACCGTAAAGATAATAGTCAGGACCAAAATCTTTTTCAACTCTAGCTCGTTTACTCCTCCTTGGTTGGATTTGAGAATTTTCTTGTTCTTGAAAATCTTGAGATGGAGTAGAAGAGTTAGGCACTGATAAAATATTTTCAAAAATTATTTGACCCCCACTATTTCTAGATTTAAAAGGAAATTTATTTTCATGAAAAATAGCATCACCTGATTCAAAAATAATATTATTTTCCATATCAAAAAATCTGTAGGTTGTACTGTGTAACGCATACCCAAGAAAAGCACAAGTGGTAACTCGTTCACCAAATTTAGGTCGTTTAGGATCTGCAAGCCTCACTAAAACTAAACAACCCCAAACCCTCAAATAACTTAAATTTGGTTTATGCCCACGCCACAACTCATAAGGTACAATTTTAGTCTTTTTGTGTGGCATCTATTTATCACATGGCAAGCTGTCAAAATAGCATCGCCCCAAAGATTTGAGGGAGCACCTGAATCAATAAGCATAGCATTCGTCAAACCAATTAACGTTCTATTTTTTCTTTCAGCTACGCCATTAGATGAAGGCAAATATGGTGGAGTAGTCTCATGAATAATTCCCAATGACTTAACACAAGAGTTCAATTCAAGAAATTCATACTCCCGGCCTCTATCACTTCTAATTCTCTTAATCTTTTTACCGAATTGATTTTTCATTTCAAGAAAGAATTCTTTAAATTTCTCAAAAGCATCACTTCTATTTTTTTAATAAATATACGTTTGTGTATTTTGAAAAGTCATCAATAAAAGTGATAAAATATCAGTTACCACCCCGAGTTAAAATTTTTTCAAACTCACACAAATCAGTATGAAATAATTCTAGCAATTCGGTATTTTTTCAACACTTTTATGAGGCCTCTTGGTAATTTTTGCTTTATTGCAAACTTCACATTTTTTAAAAAATTTTGTCACTTTAGGAATTAATCCTAAACTACTCATGATTTTCATATATTTACTGTTAATATGACACAAGCGAGCATGCCAAAAATTGATAGAAGACAAAGTATAAGTAGTGTTATAGTAATAATCATAAAATTAATCAACAAGAAAATTTAAGAGATAAAAATAACATTTATACTCATCTGTATTGTAGGAAGCCACTTTTGCTTCATGTGTCTTGTAGTCCTCATCATTCATCTTCTCGGTTGGGATTTTGTTTAGGTTCTTCTTGGTAAGAACATATGCAACTTTCAAAAGGCTGAGGTAAAAAAGAACTTTTCCTTTCCACCTTTTAAAATGAACTCCCTTGAACTTGAAAGGTTTGTTGAGATCTCAAATTCTATCATTGGTTTTTTCTAGTACTTGATCCATGATTGATCTCCTTAAAATTGTTGGTGAAAATACCAGAAAAAATTATATTTTATTGATAAATAATGCAAAGAAAATGAGATACAAATAGATCAGACTGAGGCACGGATATCTCGTTTTCTTTAAAGAGATTAAGACTACTGCGATAGAAAGAACCCAAATACCGATGCAGCAATCACAAAACTATGACTTGTCCCCTCCAGGATACAATAGCCCGACCACTTGTTGTATGGTTCAGGCCAATTCTGCACAAGATGGTAAACCCAAAACTCCACCAAAAAAAAAAAACACCCTTCTTTGCTAGTAATCTCTCTTGTATAGAAAATAGTTGGTGTGTTGGTTTAGAAAAGAGTAGACGAGAGGAACTATCTATAAGCCACCAGGATTTTACAAAATACACCAAAAAATAATAATGACCATGAACCTAAAGAAAAGGGATAGTGTAACCAAATGTTAACTCACCACCAAGTTCATGAATTCTAATTAATCTCCATTTATTAACAAGACAAAAGGTCACCAAAATAATGAATCTCCATTCATGAACAAGACGAGATTCATGAACAAGACAAAAGGAAGATTCATAAACAATATATATATAAATAAATAAAAGATATTAAAATGGTCCAACAATAAGAATAGGCGGTGAAAAAATAAATGGTCAATAGAAATCTGATTCGATAAAATAGTTATCGATATCCAATCAACGTGATATTTTACAACAATATAGTACTCGACGAATTCTACACATTAAACTGTTCGAATTATTAAAATAACAAGACCTGTGATAAGCCCCTATAAACCTAACAGTACCCTCTAATTTAATCCCAGACTAAAAAGAAGGCAACCCCTCCACTATCTTCATTTCAACGTATGTCTAGTCGTGCAAGTTGTGCATTTGCACGTCACTTCCATATATCTAAGTAATATGGGAAAATATTTTATAAATTAATAAAGTTTATAAATGCTTTTTCCTATATGACATACAATAATTTTAAATTTTAAAATGAAACTCACTAAAATAATCTGATAGGGACAAAAAAATGCAAGAGAAAAATTTGTAAATAGAAAAAGAACATATTCGAGACTTTTAAAATGTGTTTTCTAATTTTACCGACAATAATATGACATGTTACTTGTCAAATTTTAATTTACTACAAATTTAATTATATGAAACTCAATTCTATTCTCACATTATTAAACATAAATTTAAAAATAAAAATTATAAATCTTTATCATTCTGCACCAAAGCATTATTACAAAGTCACTCCACCAAAATTCTATTATCACGTAATTATAGCACTACAACAAAAAACACAATCGGCGACTAAAAATTACTTTTTCGTCGCTAAAAGTATAATTTTTGGCGACTAAAATGCAATTAGTCGCCAAAGTTGCTCCCTTTTGCCGACTAAAACAGGCTAGTCGCCGAAAATAATGGTTTTAGCGACTAAAACGCACTTTAGTCGCGGAATATAGAGTTTTTAGCGACTAAAGGTTGTTTAGTAGCCAAAAGGGACGGTTTTTGGCGACTAAAATCATTTAGTAGCCAAAAAGTGATGGTTTTGGCGACAAAAGTTCAATTTAGTCGCCCATTATAGGTGTTTTGCCGACTAAAATGCATTTTAGTCGCCCAAAGTTGAGGTTTTGGCGACAAAAGTTGTGTTTAGTCGCCAAATGTGTAATCCTTAGGCGGGACTCATTTGTTTTAGCGACAGAAAACATTAGTAGCCAAAAAAGGGAGAATTGGCGACTAAAATTGAGGTTTAGTCGCCAAAAGTGCTACCCAATTTTTTTTTGTAAATATTTTATTTTTTTACATGAAATATATTAAATAAAATAATTTATTTTTATATATACAATTTTTATATATACCAGTGAATATAGTATATAAATAATAAATGTTGCATTAATAATCATGAGATCTGAGTGGCGTAGTGGGGACCAAGTGTTGCTAAAGGTATAGGGGCATGCTAGTCTTGCACGTTGCAGGTTCGAGCCCTGGGACATCCAGCGGAGGCCATTTTTTTTTTTTTGAAAAACTAGTATTGGCGACTAAAGTAGTTGGTCGCCGAAAGATAAATAAAAAAAAAAATTTAGTATTGGCGACTAAAAGGTTTAGTCGCTAAAAGTATAATTTCCTAAAATGGAATGGAGTATTGGCGACTAATTATTTAGTCGCCGAAGACATGTATTGCCGACTAACAAATGTTTAGTCGCCAAAGCTTTTCGCGACAATTTTTCGGCGACCACAACGGCGACTAAAGATTTTAGTCGGGGAAAATGAAAAAATTAGTATTGGTGACTAAAAAAGAGGCTTTTGGCGACTAAAACTTTAATCGCCGAAAGTGTTTTTTCTTGTAGTGTAGATAATTTTAAAAATAAAAACTATAAATCTCTATCGTTTCACAACAAAACACTACTAAAAAGTCACTCCACCAGTTTAATTGTAACCTCTCAAGTTCTTACCTTCAGACCTTATTAAAAATAAATAAATAAAGTCAATGAGTTTGCCTTTTACAACCTTATTCTGAGTGGGTGGTGTATATAATCCCACGTTCTGTATTAAAAAAAAACAAATATGGTCAAACTTATTTAGCCCAAAAAAAAATGCTGTATAATAAAATTCATTATTATTTGGTTTTTTTTTTTTCAGACAAGGGTTGTTGTCGAAATATATCTGGCACACATTTCATCTTATATATCATTTTGATCAAAAATAACACAAGCAATCTTATTAGACAAATTCAGTTCTATGATGCATATTAGGGTGAGCAGCGGATATACCGATCTGTTAAAACCGATCGAACCGAACCGATCCGCCGCATTTTGGACGGATGCGTAATAACAAGCGGACGGTTGCGGATTGATTTTCTCAAATCCGCTAATCTGGCGGACGGATGGCGGATTTGAGATTCCTTTGACCGCAACCAAACCGCCAAACCGCGAGCACCCCTAATAATTTATAAAACTTTGTATTTTCAATTTGTTTAAATATTCTGTTTATGTTTTCAATTAAAAAAGAATTTAAATATTCTGTTGAAAAAAAGTTTTCAACTTGAATATCTTTTTTGAATTGAAAAAAATAAAGGTATTATTTATCTATATTTTTTGGTTTTTAAATCTATCTCTAAAAATAATAAATAGAAAATATGATATATGCTGGTTGATTTTTGTTTTCAAAAATAGATGTAGATGTAACAATATAGAGACATACAATCTCTACTATTGCTCTGTTCATGATTTTGGTGGTTTGAATTATTTTTATATTTTAAGAACCACAGATTGTAATACTTTATGTGGATGAGGCATGCTGTGATTGTAGTATGTGGATGAGGCATACAGTGATTGTGATAATCTGAAGTTCCAAATTTTCTTGCTTTGGATGATGCATGCAATGATTGTAATATTTTTTTAAGTCATTGACTGTAATACTTTTTTTTTTTTTTGTTGAGGAAGTGCACAAGTTGAATTATGTTGAAAATTTATAAAATTTTAACCGCCAAACCGATTCGCATTCATCTGTCAAACCGCCAATCCGCTCAATCCACATCCGCCGGATTGGCGGACGAATACGGATTGATTTTCTCCAATCCGCCAATCTGGCAGACGGATGGCGGATTGGAAGTTCCGTAGCCGCAACCGACCCGTGCCCACCCTTAATATCAGATCAATTATCCCAATAAATTATATATTACTGTCTAATCCTATTTTTGTAATAAGCGTAGTCTGAAAGTTGGATGTTAAAAATATATAATTATAAACATGTTTAGTATTGTTGGCATCCTAAATAAAGCAACAGCCACTGTTGCTTGACAAAGATTTCACAGGGGATTTGGCATTAATTTAAGAAAAACTATTGTCAAATTTTAAGGTGAAGCAAACTATCAGTGTTGCTTGAGAAAGATTTGACTGTTTTGCTATTCTAAACATTTTAGCATTAAAATTACAGTAAACATAGACACCAATTTGAATAAGTTTATGAACACATGAGCTCAGCTTGAGCTAACTATAATCATAAAAACTAAGATTGAAATTTAAGTATTGCCATGGTGACAAATTAGAAATCCAAGATGTTCATTAACAACCTTACTCACTCATGGTCACGGAAGTAATCTATTTTTCTTTTAAAATACTTTTGTATTTTAACAAGCTACCAAACTTTTAAGTGTCAATATGTAAGCATGCACCACCTAATGTGATCAACATTTGTCACTTTTTTTTCTTTTTTTTTTCTGCCCTTTTGTTCAGAGAATGATATCCTCACTATGTCCTGACCACGTCATTGTTGGAGTAGGTAAATGGTAGGAAATAGTCGGCTTAGAAAAGTAACCGACGGGTTGGTATGTGGGTTGTTGAAGGGTAATTTAGTAAATTGGGACACACCAACCCCGGACAATGACACTTTCTTCCCACCACTTCAGCCCTTTTAGTAGTCTATTTGGGTGGGTGGGTGCATATTTCAATCACCGGTAGGAATGGTGAGATCTAAAATCCAAAACCCAAAGGTTTTCCACTTTCATATTGACTAATATGTAATTTACTCTTCACAAACAATATAAAACAATCAAGGAATAATTAATATTAAGGTACGAACTATACAGAGATATATTATGAATTTTGGGTTTTTGGTAAACCCCTCACCAAACACTCACCAACCCACCAAGAATTAAACTGAAAGGTTAATAGAGTTTTTTTTTTTTTTTTTTTTTTTTTCGGTTTGTAAAACGAAAATTGTAATATAAACTAGTGGTAAAACTTGAAACTCTGACTTGTTAGTGAAATGCTAACTTTTAGTCAACTGAATTATGGAAGTCATAGCCTAAACTTATGGTAAGACTTAAAATTTTGATCTATTAATGAAATGTGAAACTCCTGATCTAACTAAATTACATTTGGAATTGTTTGGGATGCTTTGAAAATTATTATTTTTTTAGCTAAATAAATCAAAATAATTATTTATCATAAGTTAAAAAAAATTAAAAAGTCAATTTTTTACTCAAAAAAATGAGAAAAAAAAAAAAAACGGTTACTCAAATTTCTAAACGCTTCAACAACCCTCAAATGAGCTCTCAAATTGATAGAGAAAGCCAACTAAAGTTGTTGGCTACTAGGCAAATATTGTTGAAAAATAATATGAATGGAATGGTTTTTATTTTCTTTATGTCACATTTATTCAGTTTTTGACCCATAATTGTTCTAGTTCACTTTGAGTTGTTATCTAGTTCTGACAAGTTGCAACTCATTAATTACCTCTTTTAAACAAATTGGCTCAAATGAAAAACATAACTAAACTAAGTAATTGCTTGATTGTTAAGTGGTATGTATTAAAATATTTGTTGGCCTTTTGACTACGAGAGACAAGTGTTTAACTATGTTTGTACATGCATACATGTTCTTGGCCTCCCAACTCACAGCAAGAGAGAACTGTGAGTCACTCCAAAAAGTAAACAAATACAAAACAATTCTCATAGGTGTGCAGGAGAATCAACAACATACCAATTCTTTTAAAATACATGTTTGAATAGTAAAAGAAAAATGTTTGGGACCCTCACAGAAGAAAATCCCCATCATCCCCACTGATGTATTGGTTATTGACGTATTTGAATATTTTTAGGAGTTGTGTCTGATAATGACATAAATTGTTCAGATTATTTTGAGAGTTGTGGAAGTTGTGTTTTGTGGGGGTCTTTATTATTACTGATAAAAAAATTATTTATTTATTTATTTTGCTTGTTGTTGGCATCTCTCTTTCCAAGTAATATGCTCACTTTACCCGATGTGTGATCTGGATCTAGGATCTATGATGAAATCACTATTATAATTGTATCCTTTACAATTGTTAATATTTTTTAAATAAAATGTTAGAGAAATATATAGTTTAAAATGTTAAACATCTTTGGCCCTTCTTGCCAATTTTATTGACCTAAGCATTGCTTACACCACTATGAAGCCCAATTTTAGACATACTTGTATAAATATGTAAATCATAGCAAATGAGTGAAAGAAGAAAGGAGAAGAAAAAAAAAAAAGTTTCAGTTTGTTCTAACAAGTAGTGGTACGCCTAAAAATTGTGTAATGTGGGGTCAAAGAATAAATATTTAATTTTGGAAAATTAAAGTATAATTAAATAAATTTTGAGATCCAAAATGTTCACTTAATATTGTAAATTGTGTAAAAAAAATATTTTAAAAATTATGAAAAGATTACAAAATTTTTAAAATAAATGAAAGTTCTTGTTAATGCATGACCATAGAGAACATGTTCAAAAAACTTTTTAAAAGATGTACATTTTTTATTGTACTTTTTTTTGTTTCGTGTAAAATGTATAATTCTTTTAAATTTCTTAACATATTCTCTTAAGCATATGTTAATAAAATTCATAAATAAAATATATTTTAAAATTAAAAAATTAGCAGTTGACCCGTGCAATACACTTGTTATTTATTTTTTAAAATATTTGATGGTACCACATGTGTTATAAAAGAATAATTTTAATTTCAATTTCAATTTAAAATTAAATTAAAGTATGATTTTAATAGTATTTATTTTGATAATATTGGCGCTATTATTCAATAAATTTGTTACCTGAATACTTATATATATTAATTTTAGTTAAATTATTTGTATATTTTGATAATTTTAGTTCTATCGTATTATAAAAGTGTAATTATCATATAATAATTTTGTATGATATATATTAAATTATAAAATAGTAAAATAAATACTCATTTTAATATTAAAAATAATAGTTAAATTAGAAAAAGAATTTAGTAATATAAAATTAAAAGTAATTCTAACTATTTAATTTTCTTTTATATTCAGTTGGAAAATAAAAATATGTAAAAATAGAAATTATATGAAATTTATTAAATATAAATATGTTGTAATTGAATTATTACATAATGACTTTATATGATATATATATTAGATTATGATATTGTAAAATAAACATTCTTAATTAAATTAAAATATCAACTATATAAAATAAATTTAACAATGACTAACCAAGAAAGAATCACATAACAACATCTAAACAAAAATAAAATAAAATAAAATAAAAACATCTAAATGATAGTTGCATCTCAGTGTGTGAAATGATTAATCATTTGTAATATGATGTCAAAACATAAAATAACTTACTTTTTAAAAATTAAAAAAGTAGTTCAAACAATAAATCCAAATTTTAGAGGTTCTTCGAAAGTACATTGTTGTGCAGGTTTTTCGTCCTATGAGTTGTGATTATATAAAATAATATAGGAAATAAAGTATAATTTTATATATAGAATTACTATAAAATTTAAACAACAAATTCATATATAAAAATGTACGGAAAAAAAGAAAGAAAAAAAAAAGGCAATTTAGTATTAAAAAAAATCCAAATACTCTTGAAAGAATTAAGAAGAAAAAAGTGAAATGCAAAATTAGTATTAGATTTGTATATTATCTCAATTTATCATGAAAAATATATAAAAAAATTAATATTTGTCAAATAGAGTCCATATAAAATAGGTAAAGTTAGTATTATTTAAATTAAGTTTGGGTTTATGTAGAATTCTATATGTAATTAAAAAAATATATGTTGATGTGGCTTTGTTAAAAATAAATAAACTCTTATAACGTATCACCTAAATATGAGAAAAATATTATTTTGAATAATATATATATATATATATATATATATATGCCCCGTTTGTTTTGAGGTGTAAAGGATGGAATGAGATTAGGATGGAGGTGAGACTATTTAGTGTTATGTTTGTTTGTAGAGTTGAGAAAATGATTAGGATGGATGAGTAGATTAAGATGGAGGTTGGAAGGGAGATTGAGATAGAAGAGGTAGAGGTGGTATTAGAAAAATAGTGAGGAGATTAGAATTTTTTTTTTATTTTTTACATATTGGGAATTTTTTTTTGAACGTTAATGTTTAATTTTTTGTATTTTTTTATTTGTTTTATTATTTTATATAAAAATAATTTAACAATTCTTACACTAACAAATATTATCAAAATAAATATAACTTTACTTAATCCCTTCATTATCAATTCCTTCACTATTATTTCCCTTATTATGAATCATTTTCATTCTACCTTTAAAAATAAACGAGGCTATATATGATGTATTGCACTATTTTTTTCTTTTTGGGTTGCTTTTTTGGTTAATATTTAATGCTTTATATAAAATTCATATGGACTTGCGCTCCCCAACATGCCAACAATTAATCATCACCGCACATTTATGCTAGAAAAATGTTTGAGGGACCGAAATCAGTGGCTCGAATTTGGCTCGAAACTCAAAGCGATGTCGTTTTAGATTTCAATTTTTTTTTTTCTTCCTTTTCTTTCTTTTCTTCTTCTTCTTCGTTTTGAACACAGGAGAAGAGAAACAGAGGCGAGAGAGAGAAACAGAGGCGAGAGGCGAGAGAGAGTCGTCGCAGCTCGTCGCTCGTCGATCGATCGTCGCATCGCAACCCCGCCTCCGCTCTGCCTCCGCCCGCCTCCGCCTCCAGCCCAATTTTGATGGCCCCTCCAGTTCTGCTACTCATTCTTCTTCTTCCTCTTTCTTCCTTCTCAAATTCGAGCCAAATTCGAGCCGGGGCTTTCGGGCTCTGTAGCGGGACTGTTTATACTATGACACACACTGACCACCGACAGTTTAACATTACCCAGATTTGGACCCACAGCCTATATCAAATTACAAACAAAAACCCAGGTGGTTGGTATTGTGATTAAGGCCCGAGGATTACACTCTCATGTCACAGGTTTAATTTTTTTTTTTGGGTTAATTTTTTGGGCGAAGTATAGTTGGTCAAGAGGTTAGATTTTAAGTTGTCTAATCAATATTTGGTGTGGGTTCAATACTCCCTGTTGTGCGAGTTCTGACTTAAACGAAGCTTGTCTTAGGAGGTCGGGACAAATTCTCAGGTTATAGGCTCCTCGCTCGGAACAACTAACAGGGCACCTTAGTGATCTCTGTAAGGGGTGCTGCCTTGGATCTGCGGAAGGGTAAGGAGGATTTTCCCGTAATTAAAAAAAAAAAATACAAACAAATAAAAATAGGGTAAATTATATAAATAAAAATCATAACTCCTTTTCTTTTTATTTTCCATTGCAATTTATATTATTTTTTATAATGTTAAGTACTTTTTATTTTGAACCAAGTTAAATACATTGTTGATCTCTAAAATGACATAAAATGTATATTTTATGTTCTTTTAGTTACTAATATTTAAATTGTGTCAATTTAATTTTTAATTTATTTAATTTGTTTTTTTGTCCAAATTTTCGTTTCAATTTTGTTTAAATTTTGACAAAATACCTTTGCTTTTAATATAAAATTTGGATAAAAATGACTGTGTATCTTTTAAAGGTGAATTAGCAGTTGGTATACGCAATGCATATGTAATTTAAATAAATAAAAATAAAATAAGATATTTATCATATATTGTATTTGATTCAAGTGATAAAAGTTTTTTTCATTATATTATTGCCCATAGTTCAAGTCTCATGTCCATTCACTACAAGAAAAAAACACCTTTGGCGACTAAATTTTTAGTCGCCAAAGGTCCCATTTTAGTCGCCAATGTCAAAATTCGACTTTCCCCGACTAAAAGTTTTAGTCGCCCATCTTGTCGCAAAACATGGTCGCGGATGCCTTTGGCGACTAAAAAACTGTTAGTCGCCAAATGTTGTGTGTTCAGCGACGAAAATTTTTGTCGCCAAATGCAATTTCATTTTTGGAAACTTTACATTTGGCGACTAAACTTTTAGTCGCCAATAGTATTTTTTTTTTTAATTATTGACACCTTTCCGCGACTAAACTTTCGTCGCCAAACGCATAAAAAGAATTGCCTCTGCTCCAAGGTTTGAACCCACAACGTCCACTCCAACACAACGTCCCAGCCCAAGACTTCCACCTCCACTACGCCACTACCATATCACATGATTACTATTGCAACATATATTATTTATATACTACTTTTTACTGGTATTAATAGAAAATTATATATATATAAATAAATTTTTATTTAATATTATTTGTGTTAAAAATAAATTATTTATTAAAAAAATATGATAGTACTTTCGGCGACTAAATGTGAATTTTAGTCGCCAATTCTTCATTTTTGGCTACTAATTTATTTTCTGTCGCTAAAAGAATTCAATTCCGCCTAAGGATAGCACCTTTGGCGACTAAACAAATTTTAGTCGCCAAAACCTCAACTTTGGGCGACGAAACTATATTTTAGTCGCCAATTCTTGATTTTTAGCTACTAATTTTTTTTTTGTAGCCAAAAAACTTCGCTTTCAGCGACCAAAGAGTTTTTAGTCGGCAAAACTCCTGGAATCGGCGACGAAATTCAGATTTAGTCGCCAAATCCGGCACATTTGGCTACTAAATAATTTTAGTCGCGAAAAACTGCGACTTTTGGCTACTAAACAATCTTTAGTCGCTAAAAAGCCCACATTTGGCGACTAAACTGCCTTTTAGTCGCCAAAACCCTTACATTTGGTGACTAAACTGTTTTAGTCGGGAAAAGTTATCAATTTTGGCAACCAATTCGATTTTAGTCGCCATTTCTACGAGTTTCAGCGACGAAAATTCAAGTTTTAGTCGCGAAAAGCGCTTTTTCTTGTAGTGATTATTTGTCTAATGATTTTTTTTTTTAAAATTTTTTTATTGACAAAATAGACACTGGACATTAAAGTAGAGGATACATTTGATATTAAAGTAGAAGATGGTTTCAGGACAACAACTAAGGTATTCCCTTTATTTATAGTATAGATAATTTATTTAACCTTTTTTTAAAAGAAAACATTAATAATTTGTGCTTTTAAGTTGAGAATTAATTACAAATATACCCTTAAAAATTATTATAAATATGGGTACTTAAAATAGACTTATTGTCTAATAGGTCTTATGGGAAAAATTTGTCATAAAAAAGGTCACTAATTGTAAGTTTTAGCGACAATTTATAAAGACCATGACAAAAAAAGTAACTAATTGTTAATTTTTAACGACATATATAAAAAAATTGTTGCAAAAAAATTATTTTTAGCCACAATTTTACCAAGACTTATTTTTAATAGAACTTTATAAAAATTAAATCTAACTAGTAAAACCTATTGGTAATTTACCTTATAAATACATTCGAAGGGCAACCTTAGATGTTTGTCTTCCTGATGCAAAGCAAACTCTAATGAGAGCCTACCTTTACTCACCAACTCCACTCTCATACATGCACATCCACATCCACACGTGTATATATTAGGGGTGCAACTTGAGCGTCCTGGAGCGTGTTGGAAGGTTATCTAAACCTAATTTAAGTTGTGTTGAGATCTGTTCAGACCCGTCAAAGCTCGAATTGTAACCTGAGGTTACCTGCTAAAGCCCAATCTGAATTAAACCTGGATTGCCTGAATTTTTTTTTGTTTTTTTTTGTTTTTGGTGGCAGTTACATTATTAAATTATTAAAATTTGACTCTATTATATATTTTTTATATATAGAAAATCATTAATACCATCAAAACAAATAATTTATATAATGTAAAAGAGATGCCGCTATAGTAGTTTTTACAATTTATGAGTGAAAAAAAAAGAGTAAGATTTTAAATTATTTGTATATATAATATATATTCAATATGATTTAATAATTTAAATTACTTTAATATCATGTAATGACTAATAATTTATATATATATATATTTAATATTCTTATATATCTATATATGTATAATTCGGGCTTCAGGTTGCTCGGGTTGTTTAGTGTCTTTGCCCAAACCCGTTTAAATTTAATTCGGGTTTTTGAATTTTTGTCCAAATCCGTACCGAACTTGAAAATTTCTTATCAAAGCCCTAAAAAAATTCAGACTGAATTCGATTTGCTCGGGTTGAGCCTGCACAAGTTGCACCCCTAATATATAAACAATAAAGTAAGGCCTGGTTTGGCATACACTAAAAAATACAAAAAGTCAAAAAATTATTAAAAAAACAAAAAAAAGTCATCACTATTCACAAAAAAATATATATATAAAAAAATCCCTTTTACACAAGCCAAGTACAAGCCACTGGACACAGGCCAGGTAAGTGATGGTCACACAGGTGGAAATTTTTTTTGCATAGGATGGTGTTGTTCAGTTTGTGGGGCCCATCACAAGTCCGTTTTGATAATCTGAACTGTCAATGTGTAGAACGTGTCGAGTAATATATGCTTGAAAAAAATCACGTTAATCGGATATCGCTAACTACATGATCAAATCAGTTTTGTATAAAAAAAAATGGATGGTGTTATAGTTAACGGTTAACAAAAAATTAATCTGATCAGATAGTTATCGAGATCCGATTAACATGATTTTTTACAAGCATATAGTTCTCAACAAGTTCTACACATTAAACGGTTTCAATTAACAAAACGGGACCCGTGGTGGACCCCCACGGGCCGAACAACACTGTCCAATTCAATGCCCGAAAAAGAGACAAGCTTCTCCTATACACTACTTTGCCCATCGTACTACCTACTTTGCCCAAGCTTCTCCAACACACTAATTTATACAATTTTTTAATACACATTTTTTCTTAAAAAGTCAAAAAGTTATCCCAAATAACCATATTTTTTTCTCAACTTTTTAATCCAAAAAATTAAAAAATATATATATTTATAACACCCCAAACAACCCCTCAATCACAGCATAAAATAAATATTTCATAGCTTTGGATCACCACATACTTTTTAGTTGAGAGGACGACCTCGTTTGGCAAGTGACCCTTTTAGCCAAAAAGTCAAAAAGTTACTAAAAAAATTAAAAAGTCAACAACTCATACCAAAAATTCAAAAATTCTTTTTTCTCTCTACTTTTTACACATTTTTTCGTAAAAAGTCAAAAAATCATCCCAAACATACTAGTTTTTTTTACATAGTATTTTAGTCAAAAAGTTAAAAAGTTACTAAAAAAACCTGTTCCCAAACGAGGCCAAGTTATTTAGATAAATTAATTATCAATTGGTTGTTATTGTTTTTGTCAAAAAATTAACTTAAATTACAAAAATTAAAAAAAAAATGTTAAAAGAGTTAACTTTTTAAGATAATAAATTAACTTATAAACTGAGAATTTGTGTCTTATTTTATTTTAGATAGTAGATCAAGAATAGTCAGTATAAAAAGAACATGGTGACCTAAAATATAAAAAATAATTTCTCCATGTAGAACGAAATATTAGAAGAAAAAAAAAAAGAAGAAAAAAAAAGCAAGGTACAGTGTGCTGTAATGATCACCTCATGGTTCCCACCAACCTAAAAAGTCCACACACAAAAATAAATAAATTTTATAGTTTGATTCTGTCCATAAATGTATAAAAATTTGACCATTATTATATGATTGGATTTATCTAGAGTTAAAATAATATAAGAGGAGTTGTCAAAATGACTCCCGTTTAAATAATTATTTTTACACATTACTATTTTATAAGTAAATTAAATTAAACGTTGTTCTTGTAATTATAATTTTTACTTCAAACAATATTTTGATGAATTTTTTTGAGGGTAGTATTATTCGTACTTTTATTTTTATAAATAAATACACTTTTTTTTTGAGGTGAATATAAATAAATACACTTCATTTTCTGTTTTGTATAAAAAATTAGCCATGTCATCACTTCTCTTTTGTATAGAAAATGACAAATGCTATATGCACCAATTAATATATTAACCAGTGTATCAATTGATGATGTGACATAATTTAAGATATTTTTAGTATTTATAATTTATATAATGAGTGAGATTAATAAAAATATCATAATTATTGATACATATAGTACCACTCATAAAAAATTGGCCATGTCATCACTCCCTATATGCAATAGATGATAAATTGGCGTGCAATTATAAACAGGGCAATATTTACATAGCATATTTGGATATTCACAATGGATTTACATAAAACTATTTTAAGAATTAGGTTAAAAGTTAATTTTTTGATTTTTTTTTTAAATATATAAAAAAGTAGAGATATAATGTAATCTAAAAAAGCTACATTAGATTTTCTATGTAAAATTATATTGATTTCCTCTACTAAAGTTGCAATTTGCACAAGACAATTTTTTTTTTTTTTTAAAAAAAAAATTTAAAAAAAAAATTACAACACTCAATATTAAAAATTATAATTATAAAAGTTAAATTACACTGATAATCACAATTTATCATATTCAAACAAATAAGAAATCAAAAATAAAAAAACCCAATACCAAATCAATGAGAGGAAATGTTTCATTGATCTAATTGAAAAAAGGGTGAATTACAAATACATTCTTGAGATTTGATTAAAATACGAATTGTTTTTTGTGGTTTTGAAAATTACATTCTGCCCTTTGAGGTTTCTAATTTCATAACAAATCGCCCATTTTATTAATAAATCATCAAGTCAATTAATAGTTTTTAATAATGTTAAAAATATGTTTCAATTAATAATTTAGGTAATTTTATTATTGTATAGAAGAGCAATTATGGATTTCATTTTTTAGTTAATTTTATTAAATACATTTTTTTAATAAGAGGGTATTTGTAATTTTTCAAACCATATGGAGCAATCTATATTTTAAGCAAACCTCAAGAATGTATTTATCATTTACCCATAAAAAAACCCATTTTTTAAAGATTATTTATTATTTGATTATTTGAATAAGACCTTGTTCGATAAGGTGTGTTTTTAATTAAAAAGTGTGAGGACATGATTTTTGAATGATAACACGTGGCCGAGGTAACACTGAAGTGTCAGCCGAGGTGTCACGTGTCCTGGTCATGATGCCGAGATAATCTCGGCTAGGCCGAGGTTATCTGCGAGGATACCAGAATCCGAGATAAGCGGATAAGGGACAACAATCCTAGAATGGAAGAAGACTTCAATTTGGGTAAAGATAAGAATCTTAGAGAGTTTATTCTAATCCTACTAGGAGTCAAAGATGAGCAGTAATCCTAAGTCCATTAGAGCTAGGCTTCTATTGGGACTAGGATTGTGTTAGCTATAAAAGGGAGGCACCCCCATGGGTCTAAGGTATGTCTTTTATGCTTTTGTCTAGTGAGTTAAGCACTATTGATTATCTTTGGGAGATATTTTACTGACTTGATCGTCGGAGTACCCCCAGGTGGACGAACCACCGCCGGAATCTCTTCTTTTTGTGGCAGGTCGTTCGGGCTTAATCTATTCTGCCAGTGTTCTCCAGCTGAGTGCCTGATTGGCAGTGTGGTCGGAAATTGACACCCACAATTTGGCGCCGTCTGTGGGAAAGAAAGGAGAATAAATGGCTAACGACGGACAGAAAAAGAAGGTTGGGGACGACACCCCTACTAAGAGTGGGAAACATATTGACCTTGACGTCAAAGAAGACAAATGCAACGAAGAGACTCGTGATAAGAATCACGGAGAAGAGGACGTCGGCTAGGAGGGCGACGTGCCGAAGAAATCAGACTGAAGCGAGTATTATAACGAGGACGACCTCCAGGTATGGAAAGATAGATGCTTACGAAGAGACGACGAGATGAAGGGAATGACGAACAAATTGGCGGACCTGCAAACGATTGTCAATTTCATGATGCAGAACAACGTCATGCAGCCACTGTTCCCGTTACAAGATACGCCGATCCCAGCGGCTAAGAAAGATGCCCAGACAGGGGGGCAGAAGACTACTCCTACGACTCCTCAGCACGATAGGACCAAGGAACACTCTCACCAACCTTCAAGGGAGGTCGGGCGAGGAGAATCAAGAAAGGGAGATTCACGGAGGACGCATTGCACCAAAGAAGCTGACCCCAAAGAACATCGACATGATCAGGGGAAGGAACTCTGTTTCGACGCAACCAATGGAGGGAGGTCCAAAAGAACTCACAATGACACTGGAAGTAGTGCACCAAAGAGGCTGAAATCCGGAGATAGGTGAGCTCCTGGACGAACCAAGGAGGATCTAAGGGATTACCTCCAGAGAAAGCGACAAGATGCCGAGGTGACCTCTCCTGTCAAGCCGAGGACACCGTTCTCGGTAGAATTGGACAAATTTGAGGCCCCGAAAAAGTTTAGTATGCCGAGGTTTCAGATATACGACGGTAAGTTGAACCCGAACTTTCACGTCGGCTTGTACCTGAACTCGATGCCATTATACACCGGGAACAAGCCATTGCTCTGCAAGGTGTTCCCCTCGTCCTTTGGGGAAATTGCATCAGACTGGTTTCATAAGTTGCCGAAAGGAACTGTGAAAACCTGGGAGGGCCTGGCTGAGATGTTTGTGGCCAGGTTTGTGATGAACAAACTACAGCCGTTGAGGGTGGACTCCCTGATGGCTCTGAGAATCAGTGAGGGTGAAAGCCTTAGGGCATATACCAAAAGGTATTACGAGGTGTTTAACCAAATACCAGCGTACAATCAAGAGGTGGCGGTTGTGTCCTTTAAGAACGGCCTGAAAGATGACTGTCTGCTTCGAAAGTCATTGGCAAAGACATTGTCAAAAAGTATGGAGGAACTCATGGCCAAAATTAAGAAATATGCTAGAGCCGAGGAAGACACACGGGGGCAGAGGGTTGGAGAATGATGCTTGGGAGTTAGAAGTTACAAGCTAAGATTAGTTTAACACTTGCTGAAATTTAAGTTTACAAGTTGAAGTTAAACCGATGTTACGTTCAACACTTGTTGAAATTTAAGTTTACAAGTTGAAGTTAAAACCGATGTTACGTTTAACACTTGTTGAAATTTAAGTTTACAAGTTGAAGTAAAACCGATGTTACGTTTAACACTTGTTGAAATTTAAGTTTACAAGTTGAAGTTAAACCGATGTTACGTTTAACACTTGTTGAAATTTAAGTTTACAAGTTGAAGTTAAACCGATGTTACGTTTAACACTTGTTGAAATTTAAGTTTACAAGTTAAAGTTAAACCGATGTTACGTTTAACACTTGTTGAAATTTAAGTTTACAAGTTGAAGTTAAAACCGATGTTCTGTTTAACACTTGTTGAAATTTAAAATTTACAAGTTGAAGTTAAACTGAGGATATGTTTAACACTTGTTGAAATTGAAATTTACAAGTTGAAGTTAAACCGAGGCCATGTTTAACGCTTGTTGAAATTTAAGTTTACAAGTTGAAGTTAAATCGATGATGTGTTTAACACTTGTTGAAATTAAATTTTACAAGTTGAAGTTAAACCGAGGATATGTTTAACACTTGTTGAAATTAAAATTTACAAGTTGAAGTTAAACTGAGGTCACGTTTAACGCTTGTTGAAATTTAAGCTTATAAGTTGAAGTTAAACCGAGGTCACGTTTAACGCTTGTTGAAATTTAAGCTTATAAGTTGAAGTTAAGCCGATGTCATCTTGAAGGAAGATTGGTTTAACACTTGTTGAAATTTTTGAGAAAAATTTACAAGTTAAGCCAAGGTTATTTTGAAAAAAGTATCTACATACTTGCCGAGATTACCATGTTGCCAAGACTTGGAAGAAATTTGAAGACAGAAGTCTTGCTAAGAGTGAAGTATCGAGTTGTAAATAACACTTGTAAAAATATTGTAAAAAATATTTTCAAGTGTTAAGCCGAGGCTGAGATAAACGAATTAGTGGGTACAACCGATGTGTTACACCCTGAGGAGATTGCACAGTTAAAGTGTACGTTGAAGAAATGCAAATTATTTTAAAGCATTAATGAAAACAGACTATAAGTCTTGGTCATATTAAGCCGATGAATGATGACCTCGGTAGTAAAGGATAGAGCAAGTTTAGCCAACGTGCTAAAAGAAATGATATAGGTTCCATTACCTCAAGATGTCGAGGTAATAGAACCTAGAGGGCAGTTATGGGGACGTAATTTTTGAATGACAACACGTGGTCGAGGTGACACCAAAGTGTCAACCGAGGTGTCACGTGTCCTGGTCATGATGCCGAGATGATCTCGACTAGGCCGAGGTTATCTGCGAGGATACCAGAATCCGAGATATGCGGATAAGGGACAACAGTCCTAGAATGGAAGAAGACTTCAGTTTAGGTAAAGATAAGAATCTTAGAGAGTTTATCCTAATCCTACTGGGAGTCCAAGATTAGCAGTAATCCTAAGTCCATTGAAACTAGGCTTCTATTGGGACTAGGTTTGTGTTGGCTATAAAAGAGAGGCACCCTCATGGGTCTAAGGTATGTTTTTTGTGTTCTGAATAGTGAGTTAAGCACTTTTGCTATCTTGAGAGATAATTGACTTGATCGTCGGAGTGCCTCCGGGTAGTGTAGACACCCCATTTTTGACTGACCTTAAAACTCAGACGTCACCAATTGAGCGCTCGGTGATAGTGCATATTGCGCTCGTTCTGGAGTTTCAGAGTCTCGCTGCGAGCCTTGCCTCCGGACTTCGAGGCTCTTTTGTGCTTTGCCTCGGTTTGCGAACCAGGTCCTATTTTCTCTGTTTTCTCTTCCCGAAGGGAGGGAGAGGTCTTGTAGACCATCTCTTAGTGGCCGTAGGCTATGTTTCGTGGTCGTAGGCCATTTTTCCCGTTCGGAGACCAGTTTTTGGTTTTCGGAGCCGTCGGTCGTGTGCCTCGGTTCGGGACCGCTTAACTACCTCCGTTTGCTCCGGTTTTTGTTACACACCTTGTTTCCTCTCCTTAGAGGGACACTGTGGCTCGGGAGACCACTTTCGTGGTCATACGCCACCTCCGGTGCTTAACAGCCTGTTTTTAGGGCCCCGGGCCGCGCGTTTTGGCCCCCGAACCCTCGTTTTGCATCGGTTTGGGTTCATTTTTGGTATGGACCTTTGTTTCATTGCTAGGAAGGTGGTAGGATGGTGGGAGACCAGCAATTCTTTTTAAAACCATTTTCTTTCTCCTCCAGCCGGTTTTTCTGACAGAAAGCTGGTTTTTCTTACTTTTGAGCAATAATTTCTGGTTTTTCATACCACCATTGTGTTGTGCACACCTGGAAGGCCACCAATATGGGTAGGCCGACCAGTATTTCTTCTTGAACCTTTTGAACCTTGCTAAAAAGCTGGTTTTCCTCTCTCCTAGGTCACTTTTTCTGGTTTTCCACCATACAGCTGTGTTGTACTCATCTGGGGGGCCACCAATCTGGGGTGGCCGACCAGTATTTCACCTTGACCCTTTTGACCCCTGGTCGGCCGACTAGGGGGGGTGGCCGGTCGACCAGCTTTCTGCTTTTTGCTCTTTTCAAGTGCAACACAGCTATGCTAGCTGTGAAGCACTTGACCCTTCCTCCGAGTTTTTGAGCCTTTTGTTGGTCTTTTTAAGTTGGTTTTGACCCTTTTGCTTAGCTTCTTAGAGAAGCTTGACCCTCTCGGTTAAGCTTCTTTGAGAAGCTTTGACCCTCTCTTAAGGCTTCTCCAAGAAGTCTTGCCGCTTCTCCTCTATAAAACCAACACTCCCCCTCCATTTGCAAGAGTTAGAAAAATTTAGCCAAGGCATATACACTCCACCCTCCATAGCTCTCTTCTTTAAAGTTCCAAACCCTAATATTCTTGGCCATTTACACTACACCTCATAGCCTACCACCTCCACCATCCATCCAAGCATCTTGGAGCTGATTTTCAGAGGTTGAAGAACTCCTTTCTTGGTCCAAAAGTTGCTGAAAATCTGCTCTTCAAGGGTAAGTCATCATTTCCCCCATTTTTGCATTATTTTGCTCCATTGTTTAGCCTTATTTGAAAGCATTTCTAGACTTCGACATAAACTGAAAAGTGTCTTATTTTGAGTTCCTCTTGAAGATTGTATAAGGACACTTTTCTGTTTGAGGTCATCTACCTCCTTGTATGCTCCATCCCTCTTTGTAGGCTTATTTTGCTTCCTATCTTAGCCTTGCTTGCAAGCATTTTCGAGATTTGTCATAAACTAAAAAAAGTTTCCTTTTGAGCTTATAAACATGTTACTTAAGGTCACTTTTCTGTTTGGGGTCACCTTCCCCTTTGCATGCTTCATTCCCTCATGTTTAGGGCTATGCATTAGAGCACTTGCATTGGCCTTGGTTTGGCCTTTTAGCCATTGAAATCTAGTGGATTTTCAGTGGCTTAGATGTGCCTTTGAGCCCTAAAATCAGAGGGGGGTGACCCCCTCTCTCCTTGTCTTGTTTGTTGGCCCTTTTGGCCTTCCAAAGGGGCCCCCATTTGAATGTTGTGAAGCTACATTTCAGACCCTATTTGGTGAGTTTTAAGGTCTTTCTTGACTCTGTCCAGAGCCCTTTTGGTCATATTTTGTGTCTTTGATGCATGTGTAGAACAATCACATTCAAGGCCTTTCAAAAGGGCTTTCACTTGCATGTTTCCTAGACCCATTTCAGGCTCTTTTTGGTGGGTTTTAGGACCCTCAGAACCTCTGTCCAAAGGTTGTTTTGCCATCTTGCATGTCTATCTTATATGTGTAGAACAACCCTCTTATTGGCCTTTCAAAGGAGCCCATCATTCTTGCATGCATTGACTGAGTTTCAGTGGTTATTTGAGCATATTTTGGCATGGTATACTTCTGTTTTTGGCTGGTTTAGTGAGCCCTCATGTGCTTCCCATACTTGTAGTGTAAATCATGGTTCACTAGCTTTCTTTGCATGCTTTGTTGACCATTGATTTTAGCACTTTTTGGCCATGCCTTAAACTGATATTGTGCTTATTTTGGACTTCCCTAGCTCTGTTTTTGGGTCTTATGGTTGAATGATGTTGGTTTTGCATGCTTGTAGTTCAATACCCATGCTTAACTTTGAGTTTTGAGGTTCATTCCATTCATATACTGAGGTGTGTTCATGTTTTGGGTCCATTATACATCATATTTCAGAGCTTGTATGAATGCCATATTGCCATGTTTTGTACTCTTTAAATGCGTTTGAGAGTCGAGCTTGTATGCCTCATTTACCGACCACTGAATGAGCTCCATTTCGTTGCATTCTGAGCCATCATTTTAGACCATTTCCCCACTGTTTCAGACTTGCCTAGGGTCTGTTTGGGGTTGGTTTTTCCTCTGGTGCATTGCTTTGGGTACCTCTAGTGTAACGCACTTCACTAGTTTCGGTACCCGGGCCCCCCCTAGCTTGCATTATGTGACATGTTTCCATGATTCGGGACCATTGAGCATATTATTTCAGAGCTGGAAATTGCATGTTTGTATGCCATCTTTCATCCCTTGCCATGCTTTGGTAGAGTGGCATTTGATGCCTTAGGATCGGTCCCTTGCATCGTGTATGTTTGCATGTGTTCAGGTTGTCTCATTTTCATCATATGGCTACTGATGTGAGTGTGGCTGAGGTCCACTCATATTGGTGTAAGTCCATCTTGCATTGTGTACGCCATTTTAGTCCATAGCATTGCATATGCTAGATTGCATGTTAGTCGCATTGTGCATGCCATCTTATTTGCATTGTGTTTGGGATAGGAGTTAGCCCGAGCATGGGAAACGAGGGACGTTTCGTACTCCGAGTGACGAAACGTGTCTCAATTCCTAGTCGTCGACACTTCAAATTACCCATGATGGAGTCTAGGCCTTGTTGTGTTGTCATGTGCATTCATTTCACAACGAGTCGTGCAATTCGACTCCTCGGCCATCATGCATCGAGATGCGTGATTGGTGGCACGAGGATCGAGGCGTGCATACATGTGTGAAAATACTTTGCTATGCCCCTTTCTTGCTCTCTGTTGCAGCAAAATCAGAAATCAGCAGCTTTCTAAAGCCTTGCACAGCATTCCGGGATTAATTGCAAACAGAGGCAAATCGGGGCATCGTGATGGATTTCCGCGCCAAGCAACTCAAGCATGCATCATTCATCATTCGGAACAGAGCTGAGGCGGTTTATGGCTTGCATGCTAATTTACTTGTTTTCCTAGATTAAATTGTTAATTAATTAGGGTTTTGTAAATATTCGGATTGTATTATTTATTCGGACTGTATTATTTTTTCGGACCCTCCGAGCGAGGGCAATTGTATGTCTTCCAACCTCACGTCTTTTTCCCTTTTATTTACCAGCTTATGATGGTTAGTTTAGGGTATGTTTCAATTAGCATACTTATGCTCGCATGTTTGCATCCATTCATTTGTATTGCATACACCGGGCTCGGCGCATCATATTAACTACATTGTATTTCAATTCCGAGTTGAATACTTGTTAGTTGTAGCATTTCACATGCCATCTTTAGAATAGCCGAGTCTATTGTAGTTGCATTCCTGCATGTGTTGCATTAGGCATTTCTGTATAGTTAGGATCATGCATGATTTCTAATTAGCTTCTGTTTTGGCTTGGAGTACTCGGTAAGTATTTGTGTTTTAGCATTCTTGCAAGCGTGTGAGTGACTGCCATGATAGCATGCTTACCATGAGGCTATGTGCTTATGTGATATACCTGCCTGAATGCCTGTGGGTGAAGGTTGGATTATCTGAATTGGAACAATTCATTGACTGTGAGTTTTAAGCCCACTTGAGAGTGGCAAAATCATGTTTTCTTAAGCCCACTTGAGGGTGGCACGTCTTAGCCTACTTGCGAGTAGCACTGTCAAACCATCTTTCAAATAAACAAACATGACATGTTTTATTCCAACTCAGACGATCCAGTCTATATTTGTATGCTGTGCGCATCACATAGTAATTCTAGGCTAATAACCGGAATAAGAACGCATAATGTTTTCAAAACTAGATATCATGGTTAGTAGAGGCTGATCTTTGATCGGGCGAGCGGGGGTGCTCACGAAGTGACCTTCCCCAATCATGCCCAAGTTCCCGAGCCGAGGCAACTTTGGTGATGACGGACACGTGGCCTTAGGCAACGAGTCAGGGTTTCCTAAATTCCCCCAAAATAAATATTTAGGTGGCGACTCTGTATCTGGCAAAGCAGTCCATGTTTGACACTTCTTTCAAAAAATTCTGTTTTCAAAAACAATTTGCCGGATTTGGACTCTTTGATGATTCATCGGTCTTGCATTGCACTCTGCGAGATTAGATACAGGACCGTGACATTGAGTCCTGAACTGTAGTAAGCCCAATGAACAAAACGGGATTCCCTCCCGGGACGTTCGGGGACGTCTACAGGTAGACGAACCACCGCCGTAATCTCTTCTTTTTGTGACAGGTCGTTCGGGCTTAATCTATTCTGCCAGTGTTCTCCAGCTGAGTGCTTGATTGACAGTGTGGTCGGAAATTGACATACACAAAAAGGTAAAAAATTATTATAATCATTATAAGATTATTTGTCAATTTTATTTATTTATATATATATTTTTTGTAAAAATTTAGAAAATTATTAAAAAATTAATTTTCAAACACCCTAAGGATCATTAAAGACTTTTAAAATATTATTTATATTGACATGGTTTATGTCATTAAATATAAATTTCTAACTAATATTTTACAAATTTTAATCATTTTTTTATTATTTTATCTCATATAAAATTAAAAATCCTAGTTAAATAAATAGAATCATTTTCCATTGGTAACTCAAACAGCTCCAAATTTAGATATATATGTGATTAGTGTATATCATGTTCATATTTATATTTTGTCCATTGAATTTCAAAGGGAGCTTTTTTGATAAATCCATTTTCTAAGAGCTTTATTCCATCCAACCCATATTCTTTTTGACTATTCCATTAGGTCCAATTTGAGATAAGAAGACCAAAATACCCTTTTCATCTACCTATGTTCCATTTAGTTCACATTATTTTCTTATATTTCAATAAGTTCTATGGATGACATAATTACCAAAATACCCCTAATGTGAATGTTCACACCGTCAATGTGAATATTTATATCGTCAATGTGTAGGGGCTCGGCCCATGTCGATCCTCGTGGGTGCCCGGAAAAATTCGAGTCGGTCCGGACCGGCCCACAGACAAAAAAAATAGGCCTGGCCCGGCCCGGCCCGGCCCGGCCCGTTGATAATGTGAATATTCACATTGACAAGTTAACATTCACATTGATAGGAGTGTAAAATTTGCCGCGGCCCGTGAGCGGCCCGAAGCCAGCCCGCCGCCCGGGGCGAGCCCGGGCCGGCCCGTTCATAATGTGAATTTCACATTGACATATTAACATTAACATTGATAAGAGTGTAAAATTAGCCCGTGACCCATGGGTAGCCCGAAGCCCGGGCCTGGGCCCGGCCCGTTGACAATGTGAATATTCACATTGACATGTTAACATTCACATTAATAGGAGTGTAAAATTAGCTCGCGGCCTGAAACCCGCCCGCTCGTGGGCTGCCCTGGGCGGGCCCGGTCCGACCCGTTGATAATGTGAATATTCACATTGACATGTTAACATTCACATTGATAAGAGTATAAAATTAGCCCACGCCCCATGGCTGCCCGAAACTAGCCCACGGCCCGTGGGCGGCCCGGGGCGGGCTCGGCCCGGCCTGTTGACAATGTGAATATTCACATTGACATGTTAACATTCACATTGATAAGAGTGTAAAATTGACTCGTGTCCCATAGGCGGCCCGAAGCCCGTGGGAGGCCCGGGGAGAGCCCGGCCCGGCCCGTTGACAATGTGAATATTCACATTGACATATTAACATTTACATTGATAGGAGTGTAAAATTGGCCCGTGGCCCGTGGGAGGCCCGAAGCCCGCCCGCTGCGCAGGGCGGAACCGGCCCGGCCTGTTGACAATGTGAATATTCAATTTGACATATTAACATTAACATTGATAACAGTGTAAAATTGGCCCGTGACCCGTGGACAGCCCAAAGCCCGGCCCCAGGCAGGGGCGGGCCCGGCCCGTTGACAACGTGAATATTCACATTGACATGTTAACATTTATATTGATAAGAGTGTAACATTAACCCGTGCCCCGTGGCTGCCCGAAACTCGCCCACAGCCCGTGGGCGGCCCGAGGCGGGCCCGGCCCGGCCTGTTGACAATGTAAATATTCACATTGACATGTTAACATTCACATTGATAAGAGTGTAAAATTGACTCGCGTCCCATAGGCGGCCCGGGGTGGGACGGGTTTGGGTCCGGGCCTACCCCGGGCCGCGGGCGAGCTTCGGGCAGCGGACAAATTTTACACTCCTATCAATATTAATGTTAACATGTCAAATGTGAATATTCACATTGTCACGGGTCGGGCCAAGCCCGTCTCGGGCTGCGGTCTGGCTGCGGGCCAATTTTACACTCCTATCAATGTGAATGTTAACATATTAATGTGAATATTCACATTGCCAACGGGCCGGGCCCGCCCCCGCCCGAGGTCGGGCTTCGGGCTGCCCACGGGTCATGGGCCAATTTTACACTCTTATCAATGTGAATGTTAACATGTCAATGTGAATATTCACATTGTCAACAGGCCGTGCTGGGCCTGCCCCGGATCGCCCACGGGTCGTGGGCGGGTTTCGGCCAGCCACGGGGTGCGGGCTAATTTTACACTCCTATCAATGTGAATGTTAACATGTCAATGTGAATATTCACATTGTCATGGGTCGGGCCAAGCCCGCATCGGGCTTCGGGCAACTCACGGGTTGCGGGCCAATTTTACACTCTTATAAATGCGAATGTTAACATGTTAATGTGAATATTCACATTGTCAACGGACCGGGCCGGGGCCGCCCTGGGCCGCCCTGGGCCGCGGGCGGGCTTTTGGCCGCCCATGGGCCGCAGACCAATTTTATACTCTTATCAATGTGAATGTTAACATGTCAATGTGAATATTCACATTGTCAACGGGCCGGACCGGGCACGCCCATGGGTCGCGGACGGGTTTCGCGCCGCCACGGGACGGGGGCCAATTTTACACTCCTGTTAATGTGAATGTTAACATGTCAATGTGAATGTTAACATTGTCAACGGGCCGGGCCGGGTCGGGCCCGCCCTGGGCTGCTGGCCAATTTTATACTCTATCAATGTGAATGTTAACATGTCAATGTAAATATTTACATTGTCAACAGGCCGGGCCGGGCCCGTCCCGGGCCGCCTACGGGCTATCGGCGGGTTTCGGGCAGCCACGAGGCGCGGGCTAATTTTACACTCCTATTAATGTGAATGTTAACATGTCAATGTGAATATTCACATTGTCAACGGGCCGGGCAGGGCCCTCCCCGAGCCGCGGGCGGGCTTTTGGCCACCCATGGGCCACGGGCTAATTTTATACTCTTATCAATGTGAATGTTAACATGTCAATGTGAATATTCACATTGTCAATGGGCCGGACCGGGCCCGCCCCGGGCCGCCCATGGGCCGCGAGCGGGTTTCGCGCCGCCACGGGACGCGGGCCAATTTTACACTCCTATTAATGTGAATGTTAACATGTCAATGTGAATATTCATATTGTCAACGGGCCGGCCCGCCCCGGCTCGCGAGCGGGTTTTGGGCCGCCCACGGGTCAATTTTACATTCCTGCCAATGTGAATTTTAAAATATGAATGTTCACATCATTAAATTGCTAATCGTTCAAAAAATATTTATAAGGGTATCAAAATTGAATATAAGGGCATAAGTGTCCAAGAAAATAGTGTAAATCCAGAAAATGAGCTTTATGGAATAAAACTATACATACATGGGACTAAATGGGTTAAAAAATTACTTCATGGACTTCTTGGGTTAAAACACTTCTAAATTGGACTTATCAATAAAAATCCCAATTTCAAAACTTAGTAGTAAATTGTTTTAAAATATTATTTTATTACAGTTAATTTTTTTTGTTAAAATTATGTGAGAGATTTATACAAAATTAATAATGTTTTTATTTGGTGATTCCATTTGAATTTCGTCACTAAGATAAGTATGATAAAATATAAATAAAATCATTAGATAAGAATGTTATATCTTAAAAAAAAATAATAAGTATGACATATACTTTACCCATAATATGATTTCATTTAAATCATAGGATAAAATCTTAACATAAAGCATTAAAGATGAATAAATAAAAAATAAAAAAATAAAGCATTAAATGTAATAATATAATAAATCAAAATAATTAACTGTTAAACTTTAAAATGCCAGAATGCAAAGTACAGATGAATGATGGCTTAACAAGATTTATTGAAATTTACCCATATATTTTTTGGGGAAAAAAAATGGCAATTGCTTATTGGGTGTGACATGATGAGTAATTGCCTTATATGCAAGCGGGTTCAAACACCACCCTCCGAACCCGACGTCGACGGGCTTAACCGGGCTTAATCCCATTCAGTGTGTTTGGGTGGAATTTTTTGAATTAAGGGATTGTTTGAGATGTCTTAAATAAGTGTATTTTTTGTTTTTTAAATTAAAAAATTGAGAAAAAAATATAGATGTTTGGGTTAATTTTTTGACTTTTTATAGAAAAATGTGTATTAAAAAATTGTATAAATTAGTGTGTATGGAAAAATTAGAATTGAGAGTTGTGCAGCCGTAATTTTTGACTTTTGGTGAATACTGATAATTTTTTAACTTTTTGAGTAATTTTTTGGCTTTTTAGATTTTTCATGGGTTCCCAAACTTGGCCTAAGTTTTTTTGAAAATTAAATTTTTTGATTTTCGTGTTTTTTTGTTTTTAGTGTATATTTTTTAAATTTTAAACATTTTTTTTTACTTTTTAGATGTACCTTACTTAAATGTATCTAAAAAGTAAAAAATTTGTGAAAAAATATTTACAAAAATTAATAAATACATAAAAATATAAAAAATATACTGAATTTTAGTATTTTTTTTTTATATTTTGGGTATTTAGTATATTTTTAAAAGATTTTTTTTCATAAATTTTTTACTTTTTAAATAAATATGTCTAAAAATTTAAAAAATTATTTAAAATATTAAAAAAATTCAATAAAAATAAAAAAAATATGAAAAATAAAAAAATAGAATATTTTTAAAAATATTTTTTTGAGAAGTGAAACCAAACATAGTGAATGTCTTTTCACTCCAACCCCCCCAAATCAAATCCTACCGTCCATTTCCCTCCTCAAACTTATTTATACATCTCTTCCACTCTCTTCTTCCTTGCCCGCAACTCCCTCTCCTTCACTCTTATCGTGAGAAAGAGAGAGAGTTTCAGATCCACTCACACTTGTTTTTGTGTGTTTTTGCTTTTAAACAAACATGGCTCTCATAGTGGAGAAGACCACCACAGGCCGTGAATACAAGGTCAAGGACATGTCCCAGGCCGACTTCGGCCGCCTCGAGCTCGAGCTCGCCGAAGTTGAAATGCCGGGTCTCATGTCCTGCCGGGTCGAGTTCGGCCCATCACAACCCTTCAAGGGTGCCCGCATCACCGGTTCGCTCCACATGACGATCCAGACCGCCGTCCTCATCGAAACCCTAACCGCCTTGGGTGCCGAAGTCCGGTGGTGCTCCTGCAACATCTTCTCCACCCAGGACCACGCCGCCGCCGCCATCGCACGTGACTCCGCCGCCGTGTTCGCCTGGAAGGGAGAAACCCTCCAGGAGTACTGGTGGTGCACGGAGAGGGCCCTCGACTGGGGCCCCGGCGGCGGACCCGATCTGATTGTCGATGACGGCGGTGACGCCACTCTGCTGATCCATGAGGGTGTGAAGGCGGAGGAGGAGTTTGAGAAGTGTGGGAAGGTTCCAGATCCGAGCTCTACTGACAACGCTGAGTTTCAGATCGTGTTGAGTATTATTAGGGATGGACTGAAGACTGATCCTAAGAGGTATCACAAGATGAAGCAGAGATTGGTTGGAGTTTCGGAGGAGACGACTACTGGTGTCAAGAGGCTTTATCAGATGCAGGCTAATGGAACTTTGTTGTTCCCTGCTATCAATGTCAATGACTCCGTCACCAAGAGCAAGGTATCGATCTATATTTGTTCATTTATAGTTGGGTCTGTTTCAGATCTGAGATTTATAGTTGTTAGATCTGAAAGTGATAGCAGTGTTTGTGTTCATGTACTTCTTTGATCTGGTTTTTCAATCTCATTATTTTAACAGTTCTATTTCAATTACGTATTAATAATTTATATAAACAGGTGTAGATCTGATATTTACAGTGTCGATTGTGTGGGTTGATCTAATTTTGGATTTGTTGGGTTGATTTTGCTAGATCTGTTCTCACTTTTTATTGAACTGAAAATGATAGATTCGCTCTGTGATCTGCATGTTGTACTTGGTTTGTTAAAATCTAGATCTATCTATCTATTCTATGTTTTTTTTTTTTGCTTTCGTTTCTTGTTTTTTGTTTTTACATTTTTGCTTCAGATCTCAAGCTTCACATATTCACAAATAAAGAATATACTGCTAGTGATTTTGTCTTTTTATTGATTCTTTCAGTTTGTTCTATTATCTTCTGTGAATTACAACATGTATTTCTACAGACTGTTGATTCAGTTCACTCCATCTCAATTATCTAACATAATTTTGAGTTTCATTTTCTGAGAATTGCCCCAACAATAACTCACTCATTGATCTGATTGATTTATGGAGTATTATAAATTTATAATCTTTGACTACTCTTGGATTTGAAATTGAGATTTTGGTAACCCTTTTCTTCTCCTGCTTGTTGACTACAATTTCGAGTAGTTGATCTTGTATTTTCAAGTAACAGATAGTTTCTTATCTATGAAGCACGGACACCTCTCCGAGGGCTCCGTACCAGTGTCAGACACGCGTCGGACACGGACACGCGTCGGACACGCGGTTGACACGTGTCTGACACGCAGCAGAGAGTGTCCCCTTTTTTTTTTTAATTTTTTTACATCAGGACACGTTCCAGACACGCTATAGACACTTTCAAGACACGTTCGGGGGGTAATTTCACAATTTACAAAATTTTTTGGGGCGATTTGTAAATAAGTAAAACAGAAATATCTGCCCTAATTCGATTAGCACAGAATCTAAGGGAGAACAGAAGAGAAAGGGAGAGAAAGGGGGGACCTGGTTGCTCGTCGGTCGTCTCTGCTCCTCGTCGATCGTTGCTCATCGTCGGTCGTTACTCGTGTCTCGTCGTCGATCGTCACTCATGTCTCGTCGTCGCTCGTCGTTAATGTGCACACTGCTCTTCTTCATTCTTCTTCGTCGATCTTCTTCTTCTTCTTCTTCTTCTTCGTTCTTCCTGTTCTTCGATCTTCTTCCTGTTCTTCGATGTTCTTCGATCTTCTCAGTTGCGCTCTCTCTCTCTCTCTCTCGCACCCTTTCTCACCCTCTCCGTCTGATTTCTTTTCTTTTATTTTTTTATTTTATATAATGAGTTAATGAGTTACTTTTTTCTTTTTATATAATGTGCACACTGCTCAATATATATAACAGAGACTCTCCCCTTCTTTTTTTTTTCTATTTTTTTTTTCTTTTTTCTTATTTTTATGTTAAATTTAAAATTCATAAAATAAATTATTTTTATTTAAAAAAACTCATTTTTTATTAATTTTTTTTTAAAATATATTTATTAATTTTATTATTATTTTGATTGTATAAGAATTAATGATTTTATTTTTATTTTAAACATATAATAAATAAATAAAATTATATATATTAAGCGTGTCCCCAACGTGTCGTGTCCCCTATTTTTTGAAAAATTGCGTGTCCGCGTGTCCGTGTCGTGTCCGTATCGTGTCCCGTGTCCGTGTCCGTGCTACTTAGTTTCTTATCTTAAAATCACTGATTTTGAACTTTTGATTTCACTGTAATGATCTTTTTGTTCTGTATGTGAACAGTTTGATAACTTGTATGGATGCCGCCACTCACTCCCTGATGGTTTGATGAGAGCCACTGATGTTATGATTGCCGGAAAGGTCGCTGTTGTCTGTGGTTATGGTGATGTTGGCAAGGGCTGTGCCGCTGCAATGAAGCAAGCTGGAGCACGTGTGATTGTTACTGAGATCGATCCAATTTGTGCCCTTCAGGCTCTTATGGAGGGTCTCCAAGTTCTAACCCTCGAAGATGTGGTCTCAGAAGCCGATATCTTTGTCACCACCACTGGCAACAAGGACATCATCATGGTTGACCACATGAGAAAGATGAAGAACAACGCCATTGTCTGCAACATTGGCCATTTTGATAATGAAATTGACATGCATGGGCTTGAGACATACCCGGGCGTGAAGAGGATCACGATTAAGCCCCAAACAGACAGGTGGGTTTTCCCCGACACCAAGTCAGGCATCATTATCTTGGCTGAGGGGCGGCTCATGAACTTGGGTTGTGCTACAGGGCATCCCAGCTTTGTGATGTCATGCTCTTTCACTAACCAAGTGATTGCCCAGCTTGAGCTGTGGAAGGAGAAGAGTACCGGCAAGTATGAGAAGAAGGTGTATGTTTTGCCCAAGCACCTTGATGAGAAGGTCGCAGCACTTCACCTTGGTAAGCTCGGAGCTAAGCTCACCATTCTCACCAAGGACCAGGCTGATTACATTCGCATTCCGGTTGAGGGTCCTTACAAGCCTGCTCACTACAGGTACTGAGGAAAGAGAGCAGAGAACAGAACATCTGAATGGCATGGTTGTTTTTGTTTTCTTTTATGCTTTGATTTGAATTAGAATGGTAGTTCTTTTTTCTTTTTCTTTCTTATTTTGTTTTGTTTTGTTTTGTTTTTTTTTCTTCCCTTTTTTATGATGCGGGTTGTGTTTGGTGGTGGTGAGGGTTGAGAGGAAACAAATGGATTCTTCCTTGTGAAGAAGACCAAATGGGTTGAAATAAGGTTTGAGATTTGGTTGTGTGGGATATGTTGGAGTTGCTGGAGTTTAGGGTTTTACTGCATTTTGTTATAATTTTATTGTAACAAATATGAAAAGAAATATTTGCCTTTTTTTTTTTTTTTCTAATTTTCCCCATTATTTTGTTCTTTTGGTTGCCTTCAATTTGGTCTCTCAAGTTTGGTGTCAGAAAAAATTTCATGTATGTTGAAAACTAATTTACTTGGTAAAGGCTTTAGATATGGGGTAAGATGTTGGATAAGGTAAAGTACTGATGTCAGTGGATGCTGAATCAGGGGACTGCAATTGAACAAGGTTGGTGTATATCTTTTGAGAAATGTTAGAGAGGTCTAAATCTAGAACTCTAATTTGAGCTCTAGTGATGTGTCAAACTAAAAAAAAAAAAAAAAAAAAGTGAGGTATAAACATCACATCAGGGTGGGTTCCATCTTTTCATTAGAGCTCTAAAGCATTTTTGATATCTTTTTCGGTTTAAACACACATTAATTAATGATTAATGCATGTTTAATTTGACGTTATTTTTAGTTTGAAATTTAGAGCATGAATGTGTTGGAGCATGCATCTTTAACTCAACCTACTAGGCATAGGGGTCTTTTGAGAAGTGTAAAAAAAAAGTCAGCTTTTAACGATCATATTATTTTTTATATTTTTTATTTATAAAAAGATAAAATAAATTAAAAAAATTAAAAAATTAATTTTTTATCAAAATTTTAAAATATTATAATGTTTGTTAGTCAAAATGTCTATTGTATTTTTTTTTTAATTTTAATGCACTAGTTAAGATGTATTTAATCATTTTTCTCCATCGTGTCTTTGTTGTTGATGTAATATTTTATAAAATTAATATTATTTGGATGAATAATTCAAATAAAGAGTATGATTGGAATAAAAACATAAAATAATTGATAGATAAAATAAATTGTATATTTTATAGATAAAATAAATTGTATATTTTATAGTAATGTTTAGATAGATAAAATGTTTATTATCATTGGAGATGTTGTTGGGCAATATCCTAGTTCTGGTAAGGGGTATTTGTTGACTATTAAGTGTAGAATATTGATTATTAAGTGCTATAAAAAACAATACTTATTAAGGTTAAGTTTGACATCTTTAAAAAAAAGTTAAAAAGTCACTATTCTATTTAAGTCACATCATCTAATTTAAGTCACATCACCTCTCTATTACATCACTTCAAAATCAATTCATATTTAATAAAAAGTTAAAAAATACACTTATTTAGAACATTCCAAACAATCCCTAAATTAAAAGTTCACAGATGAGTTTCACCGAGGGAACTGAGAGCTTTTGCATGAAACCAACCATTAGAGCTGCCTACCCAAAAACCATTAAAGAGTCCTGAAACAGGCTTCCATTCCCAGATCTACTGGTATCCATCCCCCTTCATCACCGAAACATCAACACAAATAGGGTGAGAGGTGGCTTTCACTTTACATCAACTCGCTAAGGCTGTGTTTGGTTCATGAATTTGACGAGGGATTTGGAAATAAAAAAGAAAAAAGAAAAGGTATCTGGAGCATAGATATGTAATTATATTTATTCACATTTTATTTATTTTTTCGTTTTCATTTTTCTTCCCCCTTTTTGAATCCCTAAACAAGTCGAGTTGTAGCTATTTCACGAGTCCTCTAGTCCAAAAATTAACCACAGTGAATTAGTAGGAGGGACAAAATTAGATTCATTAACCATTTTATTTCTCCAAAACGAAATCACCTCTCTTATCATATCCACTGCCACTGGCGCGCGCACACATAAAAGAACATGGACTGCTGCTCTTGCCCTACTCTCTATGCAGCAGCAGGTTCTTCTGACCAAATTGGCTTTTGGGTCTACGTGCACTGCATGCACTATCCTCTAAGGCATGGCAAATTGTTTGTCTTTGTTTGGTCATTTCTTATTTTTCAATGTTTAATTATTCACAAGGGGGCCCAAAAACTCATTTGTCCTCAAAATGCACCTCTTCAGTCTGTTTTAATTCACTCTTACCTATCCATAACATCTCAGCCCTGTTTCTTGATGTATTGTTGTTTATGGGAATGAATTTGAATTCCATTAGTAGTAGGGCCTTTGAAGAATAACTCTGCCGATTGATATGAACAGTGTTCTTGTTTGTATTCCTTGAAAAATATTTGATCTTGTTTGGCAAATACATTCACATTTGAATGTTATTTGAGTTCAGAAATAATTCATTTTCTCTCTAAATATAATTTTGTTGAAAAATCAGAGGCCGAGTGACAATCTCACCAACATTTTCCCCAATAACATCATTGGGAATAGTTGGATGAATGCGATTTATGAGCCTTACCATTCTCTCTTAACATTTTCAAATGGTAGTGCCGATCAACCACAGAAGAATAAAAAGAATAAAGAAATTGCATGTTCTTGGCCAAAAAAAAAAAAAAAAAACCTACCTGTTTAGTCCCACCTGGAAGAAGTTATTAAAAAAAAAAAAAAAGAACAGAAAATCACAACACTAGAGGATAAGAATAAGAATCTGGATTTGGTCAATGTCAAGTAATTTCACAAATTTCCAATAACTTATTGGTTTGGTAAAGAAAAAATAATGAGTAATGTTAGAGATTCCAAATATTCTATCAAAAATTTTATCAAATGTCTCACATGGGTGTGGGACCCACACAATGTGGGTCTCATGTGGGTCCCACACCCATGTGAGACATTTGATAAAATTTTTGAGACCTCTAACATTTTTAAAAAATAATTAATTTTTAAGTCATAATCACACTGTTGAATAAGTTGGTGGGAGTGGGTAACAGAAAAAGACAGGAAAAGCAGGCAGTAAGCCACCTCAGCTACAGAAACTAATAAAAAAAATAAAAAAATTAAGAGTTTTAAATTAACAACTCTAATAGTTTTAGGGTTATTTTGGAAAGATGTTTAAAAGTTATTTTTTGGTTAAAAGTTGATTAAAAACTGATATATGGGTTTCATGCGACGTGATGCTTTGATTTTAGTTTTTTTTTTTTGATTTTTCACATTATTAATACTCTTTTAGAACTTCCAAATTAAAGAGATATATCATTTATGTAAAAAAATAATCCCTCCTCAAATCCAATATCAAAGCACCACACTTTTTGCTACAAAATGCTTAACAGCGTTTTGACTTTAAAATTTTTTTGTTTTTTGGGGTTATATCTCTTTTTTATTTTTTTACATATATTTAAAAAAAAAAACTAAAAGAATCCCAAAACAAGCAAGGCCATGACAATCTCTCTCTCTATCAAGCAAGTTTATATAGCTTTTGAAATTCATGTGCCTTTTCTCTTTTTTCTTATTATTGTTTTTGTAGTTATTATTTGTCTTGCAAGTACTGTGGTGAATATAAAGTCATTCTGCAATCAAATTCTACAGAAATGTTTGTATGACTTTAGCAAGAACATTGCATTAACAGACTTAATTTTGTCAAAAACAATACTTACAATTGCTCTGCGCTGGTGCTGATGGCAGGGACGGATCCAGGATTATGACTTTGGGGGGGCCAAAGTACATTTAACCTCTAATAAATAAAATTTGAAGTTCAATACCAATTTCTACTAACATGAAAAAAATCAATAATGTTACGATAAAATATTGAACTATATATTCCTTGTCAACATAGTTGAGTACCAAAAGATGATTATACAATTGAGAATATTTTTTTGCCCATATTCACTTACAAAAAGTAGTAACTATTTCTACATGCATTTATTTACTAAAATTAGGCATCTTCAATTGAACTCGACGCTCTTTCATAATATCAAAAGTATGGATGATAGAATCTACATCAAACCCTCGAGCAATGTCTTTTTCAATGTACATAATCAAGTAACTAGTTAGAAAACCATCTTCTATCCTATTGCGCAATTTAGACTTAATGAGTTTCATAGCTGAAAATGCACGTTCTGATGTAGTAGTTGAAACAGGTAAAGTCAACACAAAGCGGATCAATCTATCAATAAAAGGATAACTTGTTGACTTTTTTGTTTTTGCCAACATTTGACACAACTCAAAAATGGTTAACAGCTTCTGAAACTCGGGAAGTATGGAAATATCAAGCTTATAGTTTTCCAATTGATATTTCAAATGCAATTTTTCTTGCTCGGAGAAATCCATAGGATAAAATTTATTTGCAAGTTTGCAAATATCCTCAATTTTGAATGGTCTATAACCATTCCTAGGATCCAAAGCTGAGCTAAGAACAAGCAATTCCATTACATCTTCCTTAAACCTATTGTTTAATTCTTGTAACTGAGGATCAACTGTAACCATAAAAATATCAACTTGAAAATGATGTTCCATGGTGAGTTGATCTCTTTCAGAATGAGACCGACCTCGGCCTCCTTTATAAGGACAACTCATATCAGGAATCTGTATACCATGATCATTAGAAAATAATTTAATTTTCTCCAACAATGGAACCCATCCATCTTCTCTAAATTTTTTAATAAGTATCTTCGTTATAGACACCAAATGCATTGCATTTAATATATCTTGAGATTTACTTTGCGAAGCTTGGCAAAGATCATCAGTAATCTCCATGATATTCCTCATAAGATGTAAGATGAAGACAAACTCAAAAGATGTAATGGAATCATAAACTCCATTTGCCTCAGCTCGTTGATTCGATTTGCTTCTATCATTAATTATGTTTCTTAGGACTGCACAAGTAGCACTGAACATGTTTATCAAACTACAAATTAGAGGGGGCTACTCTATATAATTTTGAAATTATCTAAAAAAAATTGGGGGTGCGAACTCCTATAATTTTAAATTATTTTAATATTTCTAGTATAATATATGATATTTTTCAATTTTTTTGGGGTGCGGCCGCCCCCCCCCCCCAGATCCATCCTTGGCTGATGGTGTATTCAAGAATTTAAGGTACGTTTGTTTTGCTGTAACATATTTTTTCAAAAAATATTTTTCTCATTTCCGTGGTGTTTGTTTTACGTAATAATTTGGGAAAACATTTTTTCTGTAAATTATTTGTATGAAGTGCTAAAAAGAACTTACAGGTTGCAGCAGAAACTGAGAGACTGAGACTGAGAGAGAGAGAGAGAGCAGAACAGCTCAATTATTATGAAAATCTTGGAAGAAGAACATTGAATAGCTTACAATGTGGATATAGTATTAGTTATAGTACGGATGATTCACTATGCTGATTAAGCTCATGAACATATTCTAGTGAAATATAACCTATGGATATAATCATATAACAAAAAGCAACCTAACAAGAATGGAAACACACATTCCAGCAAATTGAACCTAGAAGAACATCAGGTTTTAGAAAGAAAAAAAAAAAAAACACAGAAGTAATTGATTTTGGGTCTTGCTAACAAGTGCCATTGGGGCACCAAAAAAAACATATTAGTGAAGAACTAATGACATTTCTCGCTAATTTCAAAACTTTTCTCAACATTTTCACTTTTTCCGAACATTTTTTAAAAATATAAATTCCAATATTAAACAATGGCTCAGAGGCACTCATTAAGTTTTGCCATTGATTTATTCCTTGAAGAGCCAATCGGGGCTATGCCATAATTCTGTTATAGAAAGAATAGTATGTAACTCTAATACTGTGTTTGGTTAGGAGATTTAAGAAGGAATTTGGAAATGGAAAGGGAAAATGTGTGTGAAACAGGATTGTTTGGGGTGTTCTAAATAAGTGCACTTTTTGTCTCTTTGGACTAAAAAATTGGGGAAGAAAATATGGATGTTTGGGTTAATTTTTTGACTTTTTATGGAAAAATGTGTAATAAAAAATTGTAAAAATTGATTTGTAGGGAAAAATTAGGATTGAGAATTGTGCAGCCGTAATTGTTGACTTTTGGTGAATAGTGTTAACTTTTTGAGTAACTTTTTGACTTTTTAGCTTTTTTGCAATATGCCAAACTTGGCCCTAGGTGAAATGTAGGTATATTTTATTCACATTTTCCCTAACTTTTGCCTTTCTCTTTCCAAATCCCTCATCAAATCCTTCAACCAAACACAACGTAAGGGAAAAGATTGGTTCCCTGATTCTAGTTTTGTAAATTAAATAGCTTGAATGTTGGTACCTTAATGCTGTGTTTGGTTGGGAGATTTGGGGAGAGATTTGGAAAGGAAAATGGAAGTTTCACACACCTTTTCTCTTTCTCTTTCCAAATCCCTCCCCAAATTCTCCAACCAAACACAACATAAAAGGCTTTTAGAATCGATGGCAAGCCACAATAAAAAACCAAATGTTGTCGATGCCCTAGCTAGCCTTCAGTCTATTAACCAGATGAAAACAAGCTCTACTCCTACAACTAGTTGAGATCGGCACTCAGTGAGCATAAATTTTGACCATAAACACAAGTTAAGGATACTCCAAAACAAATTGATTAAGATCTACTTAATACATTTGAAGTGGATGATTTGCTCATTTATGTGGCATGTTTATGTTTTCTGTACTAGAATTGTAATCCTACTTGTAGAGATTGTGGCAATGAATTGGTCGGCTTCAGAACAGAGAAACAAGATAAAAGGAAAGCACGCTTTTGCAATTTTGTCAAGAAATATGGATTCTAACCCATCCAAATTGGAGTCCTCGGTAAAATTGAAGTATAACAAACCATGCATGTCTAATCTGGCTAAAGTCAAACATAATAAATTGATTCCGATGCATTCCATTTCCGACCACTTTTTTATTTGTGACGATGAGGTGCTAGATTAATACATAAAATAAATAAATAGAAGGATGATGAATGCTAATCAGTAACTACAATTACATTATTCTTGCAAAATTAGCAAACTAATGAGTGTCTGTTGAGCAAAGAGTTGTCCAATGTTAGATTTTACTACTGACACGGTTACAGGTAAGAAAAAGGAAGAAGATTAATGATGGATCGCGTTTATTTGAGAACAGCAAGTTATGTGCAAGCTATGGACAAGGACTAAACAAAAACTGAAAAGCAGAATGCATCATGGGTGTTAGAATTTGAGTATCTTTGTTGTGACCAGGCTCAGAAACAAATACTATTACCACACCCACAAACAAAACAAACAAGTTTTACGTGGTTCGGCAATGCGCCTACGTCCATGGCCAACGAATTTCACTAATTTCAGAGAGAACAAACAATACAAATTACAACAATGAAGGAGGAGGAGACAACACTCTCAACTGAACTCACACTCATACACACAACTCTCTCTGATTTCTACATCTCTTCTGCTGCACTAAACCCACCACATGCACTCCCATTTATAAACAATGGGAGAGCCAAAGGCAGCACTTGCCTACCGACAAGCTACCATAATAGCTCAGCTAATCTCCAAAATCTGTAGCACACTCTTTTTGCAGCCAAAGTTGACTTCATTGAATCTGAGCCAACAAACAACATCTTTCCTATAAAAATACCAACTCCAAAATCAGAACTTCTTTCACCTTCTTAGTTACAAATATCCCAACCACAAAACTCTTTGATAAAGAATGATTGACAATAGATAACCTGAACCTAAGGGTCGCAATTTGGACAGCAAATTCTATGACATTTTTTAATCCATGTTGAAACTCAAATTTTGGATATGTTGTCGAATGTCAACAACCTGAATCCAACCCAATATGTTCAATACTTTTATTTCATTATACTTGTCTTTCATCCCAACATATTATACAACTCAGGTAAAGAGCTTAATCTTCCCACAAATCCTTGAAAGAAAAAAAATGATCCCGAGAGGGACAGTGGTACTGGTTTTTGTCCCAAACAGAAATAGCTTGTGGTTTTTCATTTAACTAGAGAGGTGTGTTCAATCCAAGAGAAATGGATTTGAGAACCAGGTGTACACATGTCGAAGAAATCATTCTGGTTCATGAAGCGACTTAGTGCTAGACTTCACTGGTAAGGCGGCACAGCATTACATAACCAATTTCTTACTTTTCAAGTGGATACAACTATTTTCTGTCCAATCCTGACTTTTTTTCCCCTTCCTGGACAAGAGTAGTTCAGCCTGAAACAACTGAGACCCAAGTCTAACTTATGTCCGAAAAATTTGTCAATTCTGAGAAGCAATTTTTGGAAGAAAGGATGGGTTTTCAATAATGAATCAAACACTCGTCAAGTGAGGGAGACCAACATGTAATTGTGTGTACAAAGTTAAGAAGCCCCAAATCTGCCCTAGCATGAAGGTGCAGAGACCATCATCCTCAAACCCCAAGTAGGCATCATATCAAAATTATCAATTATTTTAACCAAAAATATTAAGTGTCCCCATAATTAAAGACATAAATACATTCATACAAGTAGCAGATGGGACTACTAGTCTTTAATTTACAAACATAACTAAGAAGCCCAAGAAAGCATCTCATAAGAAAGAACAATAGAAACAGTTTAACAGTCTCATCAAGTCAAGGTTTGATGCCACTAATGTCTCTAGCACAACCTGTAATGACCTCACAACCTCTGTTATATGGGTTTGCCTGGCCAGATGCTTTGCAGTTGTAGTAAGAAGCCCCAGGTCTTGTACATGGAACCAAGTCCCTCTTCAGTGTCTTATAGCTTATATACCTCCTCTGCATCACCAAAACCCTCCTATTGCTCTCTGAATCCATCTCTGCCTCCTCTTCAATACATTCACCAATCTTTCCAGCACAAACCCTCCTCACCATTGCATCCAAATCACTAGTTTTCAGTGAATTGAGGCCAAGAACTGAAACCCCATTGCAGATTGTGAGGTGGGTGTGAAATAAAAGCAGCAATATGAAAAGGGTGTTCATGGGTTTCAGTTGGATTTGGGGCATTTCTCTTTTTGGAGGTTTGCTCAGCTTGTGACTTTGTGTTTGTGGTTTTGTGGGCTGTGAAAGATGAGATTTGTGAGTGAGTGATTGAGTGAAGTAATGAAAGTGAGATATTTTTGTGGGTTGGAAGGGTCATTTGATGTTGCGAGGGTCACAGTCTCACCAACCTGGCTGCTCATGGGGGTTGCTGTGGGATTGAATGCGACTTACCGACCACCATCTTGGAATTTTTATGGGAAGGCTTTGTCAAGAATCCAGTCTAGTAATTCTGTGCTCTGCTTTTTGGCCCATTGGCGTCTGTTTGATTAAGACAAGTGCATAAATTTTTGAGAAAATAATTATTAATGATTAATTACATTTTGTATCTGAAATATGAGATTTGTTATATTTTAGTCTTTGATACTTACATTCTGTTAATTTATTTGTCATCTAATCTAATTCTGTTAATTATGTTGTTGAACTTGAAGATAAATGTGAAAACTCGTTTAGAATATTAATGTAGCGTTTGGTAGAGTTTTTTAAATATGATTTGAGAATATGAGTTGTATTTTGAGTTTGTGAGTTTTGAAATTATGATTTCAGTGTAGAAAATTTGTATGGTGAATGAGTTTTGAAAAGAGTTTTGGATTGAGTGAGAAATTTTTGATGTGACGTATGATATTTGATATAAAAATTTACAACTCATAACTAAACACACAACTCAAAATTCTATTCAAAACTTATAATTTTTTTTTAAATTCCGAAATTTTTTTATTTAAAATATAAAAAATAACAAGTACCAATTGTAAAAAAAAAAAAAAGATTCCACTATACCGGTCAACCGGCCGGACATTCGGAGGACGACTAGCGAGACGACCGGTTAGTCCAAATTTTCTCGCCTTCGACAGAGTTTTCAAAAATGGATGTGGAATTAATTTTTGAAAATGGTTACCAAACATCACGCGCAAATTAAGAGGTGGAAATACATTTTGAAAACTCTTCCAAATAGAGCCTAAAATTTTAGTTCTCAAAATATATGACATGTCATTAATGTGAAATTTCACTTACAAAATTACACTTTTAATTTTCAAAATATGTGATTTATATCATTTTGGTTTTCAAAATTACACATTTAGCAGCGTGTATTGATACAACTTGGTTGGGAAACCAAATTGAAAACACATTTTATTTATTTATTTATATATATATATATTTTTTAATTAAGACTAACTAAATTGGCATGATTCAAAGATTGAGACTCAAAATAACACAACTTTCATACTTTGTGGATTAAAAATGTAATTAACCCAACTATAAATTAATAGTAAAATTGTACTCCAAAAAAGTTGTTACAGGAGAGTACAATTCTTACTTGCATTAGCATGCAACTTTATAAATTTGTAACTTTTTTTTTTTTATAATTTTTTTTCAACAATGATTTGTTATTTGCGAAAGGTAAATGTAGCTCAAATAAATATGGGACCCTCCTCGGCCTAATCTCATTTGTTAAGTCTGTCCTAGCTTATGACAAAAAATAACAAGTACATCATTCATCGTATTTGATAGTAGTCCCTATTGGTAGTTTTAATTTTTTTTTAACCGACATGTAATAATTGTATTTTAATTTAAATTTTAAGTATTTATTTCAATAATATCCTTTAATTTTTATTTTTTAATATATTTATAATTAGTTATATAGTTTTGAAAAATACTTTTTATTTTGACTTTTCAAATATAACTAACATTTTGAAACATTCCTAAATTTAAAAAAAAATGACTTAGCAAAATGGAATAGAGAGCGAAAGTAAAGAAGAATAATATATTTACTTTTAATAAAGAGATATTTCAAACAATATTCTTGTAAGCAAACATTTAGACATATTTAAGATCCCGTTAGGCTTCTCTCTGATCTGTGAACGAACTAGAGCATGTTGTTGGGGTCGTGGGGACTCATCACGGATTTTGTTTCGATAATTCGAATCGTTCAATATGTAGAACTTATCGAGTCCTTTATCTCTGTAAAAAATTATATTAATCAGATATCGATAACTACTTGATCGGATCAAATTTTTATCAACAGTAAATATAATTTTCAAAATAAATTATTGACAAAAATCTGATCCGATCAAGTAACTATCAATATCCGATCAAAGTAATTTTTTATAAGGATAAAGTACTCTACGAGTTCTATATATTGAACGGTTCAAATTATTGAAACAAGACTCGTGGTGAGTCCCACGGGGCCAACAATACCGTCTAATTCACAGAGTGAACTAGAGACAAGCCTGACCCTTTAAGTTGCCATTAGGCATTGACTTTTTTGAATTGAGATTTTTTTAACTTGGGACTAAAAAGTTCATTTGATTTGGTTTTTTTGACTTTTGGAAGAAAAAAAGTGAAATGGTTATGATTTGGATGTGACATTTTAGTAGTGTTTGGGAAGTTTGTCACTTGGGTTTTTTTTGATTTTTTACACAAAAAGACAAATTTTTTACAAAACCAAAAAAAACACATCCAAACAAAATATCACATCTAACTCTATAATCATTTCACTTTTTCTCTCACAAACAACACATCTAACCACAAAAAAACCTTCCCAAACACCAAAATTTTTTTATCCAATAATATCCTACAACTAAAAAAACCTACATAAAAACCCACTTTCTAAACACCCACTTTACCATATTAACTTATTTAGCTTATTTTTGTTTTTTATACTTTTTTAGCCCAACTAAATTAGCCAAACGGAGGCTAAGATCTACTACATACATTTTGAGTTCAAGTACACGATGACTTCTTTTTGTATGTCTCAGAAACATGACAGCCTGGTCATTTTTCAATTGGGAACTCTTCATCATCAAGTGTGGATCAATTTTGCTCCCCATTCTTAATCCGAATTTAGATACAGACATACATTATTGCAATTGGAATTGTATCTAGTTGTTTTGATATTTACCAATTGTAGTTTTGAGCAAGATTTTGGCTGAGAAGTGAATGTCGTTTTATACAATTTTCTTTTTGGTTGAAATGGGAATGTCATTAAATAGCTTAGGCTTTACCTTTTCTTTTTGGTTGAAATGGGAATGTCATTAAATAGCTCAGGTTTACCTTTTGCTGCTGTAACATGAAATCACTGAAATGGTGGTTGTGGGCTATGTTACATGGACTCTTCAAAATAAATCAAATACCCGTGTCGGACACCCGACACTCGGACAAGGGTATGTGATATGTGTCGGATACTTTTCAACGGATATTTCTTATATAATTGTATATAACACTATTATTATATGTATATATTGTTGTATAATTACTATAAATGTCATTTTGACACTATAAGTTAAATATAGTACCATTTTATCTCACATATTAGATTAAAAATATAAAAATATGACATTTTTTTGCCGAGTCCGCGTATCCTTAAATTTATGATTTGATGAGTCCGACCTCTAAATACATACCCGCACCCGACACCTGTACCCGAGTCCATGTAACATAGGTTGTGGGTTCTAATCTTACAAACTGATTCTAGAAGATAATGAATGAAGAAGAGAAGAGACCCCTGTTTAAATGAGATTTTGTTGATAATTTTATGTAACATCTATTTATGACTGCACTTGACACTTGAATGGGTTTTTCGCATCCAACTAGTATTTTTTTCCCGCAATTTTCTTTTGATTTTAGTGATTTTTTTTTTTATAAAAAAAAATAAAAATTAGTGTCATTTTTTTCTGAGAACTTTTTTGGTTAGCCTAGTATGGAAGGAAATGAATCAACTGATTGATGAAAAAAAGTTAGATAATTTGTTTGAAATAAGTGGACTTTTTTGAAGGGGACTGGAGAGACGCTGTCCAGCCCATTGAGCCCATTTTAAGTCCCGTTTGATGATTCGAATCATTCACATTTTAAGGTTCATCTGTAGTTTTTATTAAGTGTTTTGCACAATATCAAGGTTTATAATTGTGAGAAAAAGAAGAGCATAATACAGTAACAGAAACAAATATGATCAATTGATCTAATATAAACATAATCCTGGAGCAAGAAACAAAATTTAGAAATATTAAAAGCACAGCTCAACATACTTCCCCAAAATCAGAATCATTGATTATTTTGTAACTATTTCATTATTGGAAATTTACAACCCAAAACCATATATTACTTTCCAGTGCAAGTGTCAATCCCAAGAAGTCAACTAGTTTTTATTCCCGAAGAATTGTTGTTAAAGAAACCAACATTACCACCAACAACAAAGCTTTAGGCACATTAAGACGACCACAACTGAACCAAACAATGGTCTAACATGAAGTCATAAATATTATACCTGATTGAATATGTATCGTACAAACATAAAGTACCTGGAGCAGCCTTTAAACACCTGTGACTGGGTTCGACTGCAACTGCGGTGCTCAAAGAGTAAGATGATCCATGTTCTTTGCGTTTCCAGACATTGCATAGCCTGATCTATCTTTTTGATCATCATAGGGGTTTGCCCTGAAACTAGAGCTAGCCTCTTCGGTGTCAGAAGTGCCTGGTCTTTCAGTTAGGAACTGTTCCCAAAACATATCATTCACTCGTGCCGGAGGAGGAGCTGGAGGCCCTTGAATCTTAATTGGTGCTTCTTGTGAGGAAGACAAAGTTGCATCATCATCAGAGAAGGCTCTGTTACTTGGGGAAACTCTAAAATCAGTCACCTTACCATTGACATTGGATCTTAACTCAGGAGATTTACCAATTTCATGACCTAGTTGTATCCTAGCCGAAGATTGACTATTGTCAACCTGCGACAGCGAAGATGCCAGTGTAAGATTTAAATGGCAGGAAATATGGCCATCACCTTCTTCATTAGAGGTCAAATTTTGCTGCAATGACTGCAGTCTTGGACTTCCACTGCCTCCTTTGCGTGACAAAGTTGAATCCATCATAAACATGAAAGACGTTCCAGTGTCTGATAGCTCCAATGTTTTGGGGGCAAACGGAAGCCCACCAGCTCTCATCTGTGCATCTTTTGGGTAACCTTCAGACAGTCTCCTTTGAGGGCTTCCCCCATCTTCATTGGAACTCTGTGTGCTATGTGAAACCAAGTTAATATCTGAAACAGACGGTGATAACTCTAATCTTAACTTGTTTGAGAAATCTTGGTGGAAAACGTGCCCAAACTCGGGCCTAGAGCTGCTATGGTTGTCCACAAAGCTATTCTCTGGAACTGGCTGGGAGTAATCAACTTGAGGTAGACGCCTTTTCTTATTATATGCTGAAAAATCCATAGCTTCAAGTTTCCGAGCAAGATGTTCAACAAAATTCTGGTTCTGAATTGCAGTTTCTAAATAGTTCAGCAACTTATCTTGCCTCTGTTCCATACCATTTACCCGCTGAGTTGAGTCTTCCAACTGAAGCTTTGCAGCAGATAAAAGTGCAGCTTTCTCGTGTGCCGCTTTCTCAAGTGCAACTTTCTCGCGTGAAAGCTTATCTATTTCTTCCTCAAAAGCCGCTCTCTCTTGGTCAACTGGAGTACCGTGAGGGTGACTGTGGCTGTGAATGGGTTTCCTGCGATGTATATTCTTTAGGAGATGCTTTTGATCTTTCACAAAATCTTCATTTGCAAATTCCCATCTTTCTGGATCAATCTTTCGAAATCCCTATTAGCAGAATATATCCATAAGATTTCGTCAACTCAAATAAATTACAAAGTAGAACTCAAACTTCAGAGGATTATATGCAAACCAATGTATTAAACAATGAAAGAATCTGAGTCAAACACAATGCAATATTTAAATTTTTCCCCACATGAAGTTTCTATCAGTTTGGACTTTTGAGGGCTCTGTTTTACAAACATGGACAGTGGATACCAACACGAAACAATATGGATAAGCTGACCTGACAAACATTGACAACACAGCACTAAATAAATGTACACCCTTTACTAGTAAATGTATTATGTGGGAGTGGGATACTTGTCCAAAAAAAATGTGTATTGTAAGTGGGACAAATACAAAATCATGATTAGTTTATGAAACATTTGTGCTAACAAATGCATAACTCAGAAGATGAAGCTCAATAAAAATAATACACATACTGTTGTGCAATAATACTGCTCCTTGGTAAATGTCGTCCTTTCCTTTTTAATTTTTTAAATATAGCTACTACATTCCATTTCAAGATTAACTGTGCATGTTACATGTTTACATTGTTTGGGCCATGTGTCTGATTCTTTTTGAAAAGGTGTTCAACATGTATAAATTGTGTCCAGAACAATTCTATATGTTTTGCATTTGACATTGCTCATTGCATGAAGTGTGTGCACTTCATAAGTTTATTTATCTATTTGGGGGCTGACAAGAAAATTGCAACACTGAATATATAGCACTGACAGAAAAAAGATAGGAGAGAACATAGACAAAAAAAATAAAGGACAAATGCCACTCTGCCTCCACAGAAGCGTGCCAGGAATATGAACAAGTCTATCTAATTGGAAGAGTTGATAAACCTCAGTAGTTCTAAAATATTAATGGAAACAAATTCTGGTGGAATAACTCTATTTCAAATCATGTCAGACTGAAACAAGAGAAATTAAGATTGTCGAGCGAAATCCGATATTTGAATGTGAAAGTAAATTACAGCAATTAATGAAATTTTGTAACACAGGTTAAGCAGAAGCTTAGCTCTGCACATTTTTTATTCATTCCCCAATGAAAAACAATCATATAATGCATAACAAGTGGGGCAAGAAATATCTAGCCTAGGCCAGCAACCCACAGTTTTATATGGCAAATTGGCCATAGTTTTCCCAGTGTGCAGTTCAACATATGCTTTATGCAAATACATCCAATTACAAGATGAACAAGGACTGGAGATAATTCCAACAATATTAATGCATAGACACATGCATGAGTTTCAAAATGTTACCAGATATTTCATCAAATTTGAAAATGAGTTGACCACATGCATTTAATAAAATCCCTTGTATGTTGATACTAAACTGTTTTCAATCCATTGTCACAAATTGTGTGAGCAATTTTGGGCTGAATAAAACACAATTAATGATTGTAGGTATGTGATAGTGAGGTGGTCAGTCGTGCACCTCGAGGAAGATTGTGAACACTTCAATGGATAGGGATTGCCGGAGGCGGAAGAAAAGAAAATCAAGGCAGCCTTAAAGGAAGAGAGGGTGGCAGTGAAAGAGCATTGTCAACAGAGTAGAGGAAAATGACAACCAGAGTTTTGTGTGTTCTACGTGCATGGATAGTCTCTTATATAGGCTCCAAGACAGTTGGAGACCAGCTCACCTATAGACTGGTGGTCAGCCTCAGCTCGACATAGCGTAGGTAATAGGCCTATCATAGTGTCCCATGATTCAGATCTTAGAGGATGTATCATGGCATGACATAGAAGAGCCTTAAATTATTCCAAACTTGGACCAGTTTGATTTTTAGGTAAAGTTTCAAGCAATTGCTCTCACCCGATGTCATGTTTCCACGTTCCTCACTTCAAAGTTATGGTAATGATGAAGAATCAAAAATTTTAAATGACAAAGATTGTGATTTTCTTTGCAAGCATTTACCATTGGTGTTTACAACACATAAGGTTTGACCTATATGCAATCAACGCTTTGGTCAAATTCATTTAATTTTGTTGAAGGTATGAAAGAAGGATAATTGAGAGAAGCTAGCGAATATACATGGTTTATTGAGAGAACTCTACAACCTGACCATGAAGTTGTGATTGAAAAATATGAAAGAATGAACATAACTCATGGTAGTCACCAAACCAGTTTGATCAAAGTGAAGGTTCAAACAGAATGAGTAGGTTTATACTCTACAGGGAAATGTGCCTTTTCATTGGTTTGATGCATTAAGAATTTTATGTGTTAAAAACGTTCTTAGACTTGTACTTGCATTGTAAAGTAAGTCAGTGCAGAACATGCTCAAATTGTTGATTAGTTGCATCAATCCCACTAAACAAAAAGAAGCCTACCATGACTATTTCACTAAAATTTTGAATAATTACATTACCCCTATATTACTGGATCAAAGTACAAATTTTTTCTAAGAGTTACTAGATTGCTTGCCTGTTGCCACCATCTTTTGGTTCACCAAAGCAATAAATAGGAGATTGTGCTCAAAATTAACAACAGGTGGTTGTAACCAATGCTTCAATTCAATGAACTTTTATCAACTATTTTGTTTTACGCGAAATACCCAATTCACCAAGTATTATTCTGCACCACCTATGCAACTCAGAATTAGCTAGCAAAAGAAATATACCTAAAATAATTAAAAATGCACATGTGGAACTCAGTTTCTCAGTCCTCTATCTATAAACCTTGATCCAAACTCACTCATGTTTAACAGAGATATTCAATTCATAAAATAAATAAATAAAAATCACTAGCTTTCAAATTCCCCTGAAATTCTCCCTCTTCATATAAAACATTTCCAAAAATAAAAATAAATACCAAAACGAACCTAACCACATCAAAGGACATGTTTGATGATTCTAAAAACCAAGATTTATCAGGTACATAACTTCAACCCCTCAATTCCATATCATATAAGAAAAAACAAAACAATTGAATTATTAACTTACATAGGTATTGAGTTGTCTGATGAAGCTGGAGAAGTTGTTGTGCTTGAAGTAGGTGGGAAGAAGGAGGCGAGCGAACTCGGGAGGGTTCCAGACCACGAAGCTGTTGTTGTTGGAACTCCAGGAGACGATCTCGTCGGTGTTTGAGTCATCCACCATGTCGTAAGTCTTCAGAAGAAATGGTGCCGGTCCTCCTCCGGAAGCTACGTCCATTTCGTACGGACAATTGATTGATTAATTGATCCTCTGGTTTGGTTTCAAGAAGTAATTTTCCTGGGTTTGTTCGTATATGGAAACCCTAATTCGGAGAGATAGAGAGAGAGAATTTGCAGAGTCGAAGAGAGGGAAACTTTAGAGAGAGAGAGAGAGAGAGAGAGACGTCGTGTTGTTGACTGAAGAATTTTGGTGTTAATCGGACTGGAAGTCCATTCGGTATTGGGGCAGGTCACCGTGGCACCGGTCAAATTTATAAAATTAAAATTCTCTCTTTATTTTAATTTAGGAGAATATTTGGTAACTTAAAATTTTGTGATTTAAATGGTTTAAATTTGTCAAAAATGACGTCGTTTTACACTTATTTATGTTCAAAATAACTTCGTTCTGAGTGATTTGAGTCACTTGAACCACAAATTTTTAAACTATCTAACATTGTTGTTTAATTTAATTTATATTTCCACCCTAAAATTATATCATTAATTCTCTTATTTTTTATTTTTTTTATTTTTTAAATTATCACAAATAACAAATCCAAAAAATTCTCAGCCACCCCTTTCCCACCATCTCCATTAGCTAATATTAATATCCGGCACCCTCCTTCTCACCTTGCCTAAATTGGATATGTAACTATTAAATTTAAAAATTTTAACTCTTTTTTTTTCTTCTTTTGAAATCTCAAATTGTTGCTCTCTCTCACTCGGTTTACACAGGTGAGTTGACAGACAATGGCCTATTTTGAGAAGGTGGTAAAAATTAACTTTTTTGTTTTTAATCAAGATTTTTTGGAGTGATTTGAGAAGTTGGTAAAAAGTTACTTTTTTTTTTTTGAATTAATATTTATTTATGGTATCACATCACACCAAAATGACTAAAATAACCTCACCAAACTTAAAAAAATTACATTTAAACCAAATCCATAAAATATAAATATTTAGGGTAATTATGTAATTTCCTAACCTACTTTTTCTCCTTGCCAAATGAATCAAAAAACGCAGCTGTGCGTTTTGCTCTCCAACGCCAACCAGGCATTTTTATACTTTCCCAAAACAGCCCAATGTGCGATAGTAAGAGAGAAGGTTGGGGGTGGCATATTTTGCAATAATGGATTGGAGGAGTCGTGGTGGTGGGGATAAGAAGTAGAGTAAGAGAAGGGTTGGGAGGGTAGTCGGAGATAGGAATGACTATTTTAATTCGATTTGTGGAAGTTTGTTCATACCCGTTTGAATGGGGCAGATTTTATCTACACTGACATTTATATGGGGGCGACGGTGAATTATATTTTGGTCATCTGTGACAGAGGTGGAGTGCGGGTGAGTATTGCCTCTCCCGATCTAAATCCACCCGATATAATTAATAATATATATATATATATATAATATAATTAGATATAAGAAAAGAATATTAAAAATTTGTGGTTCTGTTTAAATATAAATAAATAATAACCATAAAAGTCTCATTATTTATATATATGGAAGTAAAAAAAATTATTTAATATGTTAAGGATTTAAATGGTTCTAAATTTTTTTGACTATTTGAAATATGGTTAGGTATTTGCGGAGGCGGGGATGGAGTTGAAAAATTCCACCCCGTAGCGAGGGTAGGGCGAGGACCGGGTGGAGTTGGTCCACGGAGACGGAGACGAGGAATGGTAAATCCGCCCGTAGCCATCCCCAGTTAGAGGTGGTTTCAATGGTGGTTGGATGTGATGGTAATTGTGGATTAGAGTTTGGAAGATTAAGGAGAATGTATAGAGAACAAAAAGTTTAAGGATAATACCACTTTTTTAATTTATGAGAGTGTAAATAGATTAAAAAAGTGCAGGACGCTCGAGCGGGTACCTAGTTTGTCGAGATGCTGGGAGTGTGCATCCGCCGCTCGAGCGTGGGATTGTCCGCTCGAGCGGGAGTCTGTGAGTGTGCGCTCGAGCGGGGTTTTGTCCGCTCGAGCGGAGATGCTGAGTATAAAATCGTGATTTCGTGTTTTAAAACAGTTTTTCAGCCCCTTTTGATCCAAAAACCCTAAAGTCCGACCTTTCTTCTTCTCTAAACACCTTTTCTCCTAGGTTTGATCTAGTTAGGGTGTGTTTCTACCCTAGTTCTTTTACAAATAAGATAGAGGAGAGTGAGGGCTTCCATTTAATCTGAGCAGTTGTCAGTTTGGAGCACTTTGGAGTTTCGAGCATCTTCTTCATCATCATCTTTTTGGGTTATTTCTTCGAGGTAGGGATTTCCTACTCCATTTATATGTTTTAATCCTAAGTGTTGGTATTTTGGTATGTGGGGGTAGTTTGGTAATTTCGGAAGAAACCTTAGGGTTTTGGTTTAGATTAATTTGTATAATTAATTTAAAGGAATCATGTGGAATTTGGTTTAATTCATGGAATTGGGAAATTTAGTGAATTGATGATATATATATATATATATATATATTTGGGTAGTTTAATTATTTACCTTTGGGAATGTTAAATTTACATTCATTGATGTATTTATTTCTTGTTTAGAAATAACTGTTTTGGGCTATCGGTGGAGGATAGCCATTGATTGTTGTAGACCTTGCATGCGGCTTAGGTATAACTGGAATTGAGTCAATTGTTTGACTGTTGAGTTAATACAGAACATTTGTGTATTAATTATGTGTTGTATATGGCAATTGTTGTGTTTATTGCATATGCATGTTGTTTGGAGAAGATAGGGGATGAACTCCACGGTTTAGGGGAAGATAGGGGATGGACCTCTAAACCGGATTTATTGGGAGGAGATAGGGGATGGACTCCAGTAGCATCACTCTTATGTGTGCTTATTGATTAATAGATATATTTCTATTTATTGTGGATATGATACATCACTAAAATGTGTATCAGTTGGGAAGTATGGAAGTGAATTGGTTATGATTGATACAATACCAACTTGTGTATTTGTTATGGTTAGGTCTAACTTAAATTGTTATTCCTGTTGAATTGGAAGTATTGTTAATAAAAGATGAAACCCCGTTGAGTTATTTGGCCAGGTTCTGAGCCATAAGTGGGAAGTAAAATGTGCCATAGACAGTGTGTCATAGGCAATGTAGACATTTGTGTCATGAAAATGTAACTTGATTGTAGAGTGTTAACCATGTATCAGATGCTAATACTTTAGTTAATTCTTATGCTTGGTTTAGTATTTCTCTACTGGGCTGTGGCTCACCCTATATGGGAACTTTATTTTTCAGGTTCAGGTGGTTCACTCCCTCCAAGGACTTAGCTTGTGAGAATTGAATTTGAAGACTTGTCTTATTTCTACTTGTTTTATTTGAACAATGTAATCTTTCAAGCCTAGGGCTTTATCTGTTTTTGAGTTAGAACTCAGTAAATTGTGTCCAAGTGTGGCTTGGCAAGATGTAAGCCCGTAGGGCATTTATTCTGATGCTTTATTTCATAATACTCTGATGGATGGATTTATATTATTGTTTTAATATAATAATGCATGTTTATATTATTTATTCTGGGTTTATTTTTGAGAGCGTTACACCATGTATTCAAGAAAATGTCATGATTCAAAAACAGAGTATGCAATCCTTTACATAAATGAACATGCATTCATAAACAAAATGATACTAACCTTGAGAAAGAAATTCTGTAATCGTTCTCCACCTTCGATCAACGACTGGTCTCCANAAACAAATGAATATAACGATAAAATTTCATGGTATAAATACAATTTTTTTTTAATAAAATTATTAGGATAAATTACACTTACATTCTCTAAAATATGACCTTTTTGTCAGAGTCTCAACGTTCTTTAGGGTTTGATTGGCAAATGGTATTGAATGGAGATTTGGTGGCCAGATTTGAAATTATATATGTAGAGTGGAAGGAGGTGGTGGTGCAAAAGAGGAAATGGAAGGGGTGAGAGAGGGAAAACACGATTGGAAAAAGGAAGGGGGTAGGTAGTGAGAGGGCAAAAAAAAATGGTAGTGATCATAAAGATTGGGGTAATGATAGTTAAAAGGGGAACGAAAAAACAGGAAGGATTTGTGCTCAAGTTCATGATAGGATCATAATGGATATTTGGATCTCGTTTGGGAATATATTTTTTAATAATTTTTTAGTTTTTTGGTAAAATGTGATGTAAAAAAATTAGTATATTTGGAATGATTTTTTGAATTTTTATGAAAAGATGTGTAAAAAGTAGAGAGAAAAGAAAATCTTTGGTAGCGTTTGGTAGAGTTTTGTAAATGTGATTTGAGAGTATGAGTTGTATTTTGAGTTTGTGTGTTGTGGAATTATGATTTGAGTGTAGAAAATTTGTTTGGTAAAGAGTTTTGAAAATTGTTTTGAAAAGAGTTTTGATTTGAGTAGGGAATTGTTGATGTGACATTTGATATGTGATACAAAAATTTACAACTCATACAACTTAAAATTATTTTAAAGCACATAAAAAATTTTAAAAATTTCAGAAAATATTTTTTTGAATTATATATCAATTGCAAACATTTAAAAAAAAAAAAAAAAAAAATCGCTCATCCGGTCAACCGGCCGGTCAACCGCCCGGACGACCGGCCGGACGTCCCTTTTGAAATTTTTTTTTGAAACAGGCCCTGGTTTTTGACAGAACAGACGACAGAACATACAGATCGTTTTGCAGAGCTGTGGAAAATTAATTCCACAGCTCCATCCAAACACCATGCTCAAACTCACATGTTGAAAACGATTTACAGAATCGTTCCAAACAGAGCCTTTGACTTTTTAGTATGAATTGTTAGCTTTTTGATTTTTTTAGTGACTTTTTAATTTTTTAGTGACTTTTTAATTTTTTAGTTAAAAAAGTCACTTGTCAAACGAGACTTTAGTTTGATGGATGTTGAATAAATAGTGATGGTAATATTGTGTGATTAAGTTTAAATTTAAAATATATGTGAAGTGAAAAAATCATGGGTCAATATAGGGATTTTTATTGATAAATCCCATTTAGGAGTGTTCTAATCCAATAAGTCCAAGAAGGAAATTTATAACCTAGTTAGTCTCATATGTTTGTACTTTTATTCCATGAGATCCTTTTTTTCTAATTTTATATTTTTTTGAGACTATTATACCCTTATATATTATGTTGATACGTAATATACACAAAAAAAGGGGAATACATGTCTCTGCTTTGTTTGTTAGTGTTATTCACGTTGATAGATCTAATTCAATTAATCAATGTCGATTGTTTATGGTAAGGTTCCATTATGGTAGGATTTCGCTGCAGTGGAGAGAAGATGACGACGGGTTTCTGTGCAGTGGGAGAGAAAAAGACGACGATGCCGGGTTTCTGTCCATAAGTGTGTTCATTTTCGTAGTTTGGTGTTTGTGTGTGCTCTAGTTTGTTACATAATTGTTAACAATTATGTAACAAACTAGAGCACACACAAACACCAAACTACGAAAATGAACACACTTATGGACAGAAACCCGGCATCGTCGTCTTTTTCTCTCCCACTGCACAGAAACCCGTCGTCATCTTCTCTCCACTGCAGCGAAATCCTACCATAATGGAACCTTACCATAAACAATCGACATTGATTAATTGAATTAGATCTATCAACGTGAATAACACTAACAAACAAAGCAGAGACATGTATTCCCCTTTTTTTGTGTATATTACGTATCAACATAATATATAAGGGTATAATAGTCTCAAAAAAATATAAAATTAGAAAAAAAGGATCTCATGGAATAAAAGTACAAACATATGAGACTAACTAGGTTATAAATTTCCTTCTTGGACTTATTGGATTAGAACACTCCTAAATGGGATTTATCAATAAAAATCCCTATATTGACCCATGATTTTTTCACTTCACATATATTTTAAATTTAAACTTAATCACACAATATTACCATCACTATTTATTCAACATCCATCAAACTAAAGTCTCGTTTGACAAGTGACTTTTTTAACTAAAAAATTAAAAAGTCACTAAAAAATTAAAAAGTCACTAAAAAAATCAAAAAGCTAACAATTCATACTAAAAAGTCAAAGGCTCTGTTTGGAACGATTCTGTAAATCGTTTTCAACATGTGAGTTTGAGCATGGTGTTTGGATGGAGCTGTGGAATTAATTTTCCACAGCTCTGCAAAACGATCTGTATGTTCTGTCGTCTGTTCTGTCAAAAACCAGGGCCTGTTTCAAAAAAAAATTTCAAAAGGGACGTCCGGCCGGTCGTCCGGGCGGTTGACCGGCCGGTTGACCGGATGAGCGATTTTTTTTTTTTTTTTTTTAAATGTTTGCAATTGATATATAATTCAAAAAAATATTTTCTGAAATTTTTAAAATTTTTTATGTGCTTTAAAATAATTTTAAGTTGTATGAGTTGTAAATTTTTGTATCACATATCAAATGTCACATCAACAATTCCCTACTCAAATCAAAACTCTTTTCAAAACAATTTTCAAAACTCTTTACCAAACAAATTTTCTACACTCAAATCATAATTCCACAACACACAAACTCAAAATACAACTCATACTCTCAAATCACATTTACAAAACTCTACCAAACGCTACCAAAGATTTTCTTTTCTCTCTACTTTTTACACATCTTTTCATAAAAATTCAAAAAATCATTCCAAATATACTAATTTTTTTACATCACATTTTACCAAAAAACTAAAAAATTATTAAAAAATATATTCCCAAACGAGATCCAAATATCCATTATGATCCTATCATGAACTTGAGCACAAATCCTTCCTGTTTTTTCGTTCCCCTTTTAACTATCATTACCCCAATCTTTATGATCACTACCATTTTTTTTTGCCCTCTCACTACCTACCCCCTTCCTTTTTCCAATCGTGTTTTCCCTCTCTCACCCCTTCCATTTCCTCTTTTGCACCACCACCTCCTTCCACTCTACATATATAATTTCAAATCTGGCCACCAAATCTCCATTCAATACCATTTGCCAATCAAACCCTAAAGAACGTTGAGACTCTGACAAAAAGGTCATATTTTAGAGAATGTAAGTGTAATTTATCCTAATAATTTTATTAAAAAAAAATTGTATTTATACCATGAAATTTTATCGTTATATTCATTTGTTTTTTTTCTATCTCTTTTTGTTTCCAAACCCTAGGTCCGACTCTTCTCTCTCCTACACACCTTCTACCCTAGGTTTCATCTAGTTTAGGGTGTTTCTACCCTAGATCCTTTATTAAAAAGTTAGAGTGGGTCGAGGGCTTCAGTTTAATCTGAACAATTTGGGTTTTGGAGCACTTTGGAGTTTGGGTCATCATCTTCGTCTTCTTTTTGGGTTATTTCTTCGAGGTAGGGATTTCCTACTCCAATGTATACGTTTTGTTCTAAGTTTTGGTATTTTAATATGTTGGGGTATTTTGGTAATTTTGGAAAAACCCTAGTTGTTGTATTAAATTGAATTGTAAGTTTAATTTAAGGAAAATTGGGAATAATGTTGAATTCACGAAATATGAGGAATATTGATTAAATGGGTAGTTGGTTAATTTAAATCATATGCCTATTGAATTGTTGATTTAGTTATTTTCCGTTTAGAGATAACTGTTTTGGGCTATCGGTGGAGGATAGTCATGATTGTTGTAGACATTGCATGTGGATTAGGGATAACTGAAACTAATCACATTGGTTAAGTCATTAAGTTGACTGTTGAATTAATACAGACATTATGTGTATTGATTGTGAGATGTATATGTTATGTGTTTACATACATGTATTAGTTGAGCATTGCATATGCATATTGTGTGGGAGGAGATAGGGGATGTACTCCACGGTTAGGGGAAGATAGGGGATGGACCTCTTAACCGGATTTTGTTTGGGAGGAGATAGGGGATGGACTCCATTAGCATCACTATTATGTGTGCTTATTGATATTGAAGTGTTTTTGCATGTTATTGATACAACACTAAAATGTGTATCATATTGGAAGTATGGAAGTGATATGAGCCTGTGTCATTTGTTTTTTGTATGATTGTTTGCCAGGTTCTGAGCCATGTTGATAATAATGGAAAGTTGAATAGATAATGGAAAGTGAAATGACATTTTGTGTTAACCATCTATTAATGCTATTGCTTTATTCAATGCTTATATTTGGTTTAGTATTTCTACTGGGCTGTGGCTCACCCTTTATGGGAACATCATTTTCAGGTTCAGGTGATAAGCTACCTCCAAGGACTTAGCTTGGAAGGACTTGGATTTGAAGACTTGTTTTAGTTATGTTTTTATTTGAATTACATGTAAACATTCAAGCCTAGGGCTTTATTTGTATTTGAGTTAGAACTCATATTTTGTGTCCAAGTGTTGGCTTGGCAAGATGTAAGCCCGTAGGGCATTTATTATGATGTTACATGTAATGTTTTCATTTCGTAAACTCTGATGAATGAGATAATGCAATGTTTTCTTTTAATAATGCAAGTCATTGTTATATGTATATGGGTTATTTTGAGGGCGTTACAACTTGGTATCAGAGCGTACCGGGTTTGAATACTTTGGGTACGTGGGAAGTGATTAGTATCACAATGGGTTCGTCTCGTTTGATAGAGACTTAGTGTAGGTTATATGTTTGCATGATAACATGTTTATGTGATTATGTGGGTATGGAATGTAGTTTCTAGGATGTTGATTGGACCCTTGAGTTGCTAGTAGTCTTGTTGGAAAGGCAATTGATCACTGCTGCTTCCAACCGGAACTATGGTAACGCTTTGGGACCATTATCATCCAGGAATGAAATTCGTAGGTGCTTATGTGATTATGTGCTTACGTGGAATGAATTATTGTTGTCCAATGCATTAGGACGCGAGTGTTTAGCTTCGGCACATTTATTAATGTGCTAACGTCTTTGTTTCTTGTATTAGGATGTCAGGACGAGGACGAGGTCGCGGTAGGCGTGGTAGGCCGGGTAGGCAGGAAGTGCCTGTGCCAGAGGAGATTCCAGTAGTACAGGAGATTCCGGCAGTTCAGATTCCGGCAGTGCAGGAGGGAGTAGGCCAGGCCAATGTGGCCGAGCCGGTAGGCCAGCAGGCTATGGGCGCTTTAGCCCGAGAGATAGCAGGGGCATTCAGGGAGTCAGTAGGCATTCTCGAGCTGAGAATCAGGCTCAGGTCATGTTGCTGATGCAGGACCTTCTTTTTGAAGAGGGAGTTCTTCCGGTCCAATCCGGACGAATTTTGGTGATCCTAAAGAGCCGCTTAAGGCAGATGAATGGCTCGAACAGACAACGAAACGTTTGAGATGCTTGGCATCGAAGACGAGGGGTTGAAGGTGACCTTGGCATCTTTCCAGCTGAAGGGGGATGCGGGTCAGTGGTGGAAGTTCACTAAGGGCGTATAGGAGGTACTTGGGAGGCTTTTGAATGCTTTCCAGGAGAAGTTTTTTCTCCAGCAGTTAGGAGAAGTTGAGAGCAGTTTGCCAGCTTAAGCAGAACAGTTCTTCAGTGGCCGAGTTTGAGGCTCATTTACTAGTTTGTCCAGGTTTGCACCTGAGTTGGTGGCGTCTGAGGAACGCCGTTGCATTGAGTTTGAGAAGAAGTTGAGGCGTGGCCTCAAGTTGAGAGTAGTAGGGTCTTTGATTCGGGATTATGGGCGTCTGGTTGATGCTGCAGCCCATACTGAGATTATGATGCAGGAGGAGGAGGAAGGGCAGAAAGGCTCCAAGAGGAGTCAGGATGGCAGAGTGATGGTAGGAGACAGAGAGGTTTCACTCCTCAGCAGTCTCAGGGTAGCTTTTCTAGATCGACTTTTCCAGTACCGAGTGCTAGTTCTGGGAAAGGCAGTCAGGGAGACATCACCTGTTTCAAGTGTGGTCAGCTGGGCCACAAGTCTCCAGTTTGTCCTCAGAGGGGAGGAGTACAGAGAGCAGCATCTTCTTCGGCTCGATCTCAGAGCCAGAGTCAGGGTAGAGGCCAGCCACTCTCGTGTTATCAGTGTGGTCAGCCAGGGCACATGAAGAGGTATTGCCCGCAGTTGAGTGGCACACCTGGTGCATCTGGTTTGAGGCAGACTCAGGGTCAGCAGCCAGCTCAGTCGGGTCAGGCCTCGAGGGCCAATCAGGGGGCTTCTTCGTCCCAGTCTGTGCAGCAGTCTTATGCTCCTAGGGGTGAGCAGGTTGATCAGAGGCCATCTGGGCGCGTGTATGCTGTTACCGCGCAGGATCTTGTACCGGCTCCATCTGTCGTGAGAGGTACCTTCTTGTTTTGCAATTCAGTTGCTAGTGTTTTGATCGATACGGGTGCATCTCATTCCTTTGTGTCTGCTGCATTTGCATCTGTTTTGGAGTTGGAGTTAGCTCAGTTAGCATCTCCTATTTGTGTAGTGTCACCTCTTGGGGGTGAATTGATCTTGAAACAAGGTGTTAGGGGTTGTGATATAGAGGTCGATGATCATAGAATCCCATTTTCCTTTGTAGTTATGCCTATGAAAGGCTTCGATGTTATTTTGGGTATGGACTGGTTATCGTCATACCGGGCAGTTATTGATTGCTATCGCCAGAGGGTCACTTGTTGTACCGTGGGCGGAGAGTGTTTTCATTTTCTGGGGGACCGGGTTGGTAGTGTTTTGCCACCGGGGTATGGTTCGCGAGGGCGGAGTGAGCTTAGTGGTCTACTTGCTAATCTTCGATTAGTGAGGTGATGAGACCAGATTGTGTTGCCAAGGGTGGTTTGTGAGTACTCGGACGTCTTTCCCGAGGATCTTGTTGGGTTGCCACCGCATCGAGAGATTGAGTTCTCTATTGACCTAGTGCCCGGCACGGCGCCAATTTCTATGGCACCTTATCGTTTTGCCCCAGCCGAGTTAGTTGAGTTGAAGATTCAGCTCCAGGAGTTGCTAGATAAGGGCTATATCCGTCCTAGTGTTTCGCCGTGGGGAGCACCGGCCCTCTTTGTTAAAAAGAAAGGTGGTGCTTTGAGACTATGTATAGATTACCGGAAATTGAATCGGGCTACGGTTAGAGTATATGCCGTATATGATGTTCGACCAGTTGAAGGGTTCCCGTTGTTTCTCTAAGATAGATTTGAGATCGGGTTACCACCAGTTGAGGGTCAGGGAGGAGGATATTCCGAAGACGGCATTCCGTACGCGGTATGGCCACTATGAGTTTCTGGTGATGCCATTCGGGCTCACCAATGCACCGGCAGTGTTTATGGATTTGATGAACCGGATCTTCCGGGAATTCTTAGATCGTTTTGTAGTCGTCTTCGTGGATGACATTCTGATTTATTCACCTTCGGAGGAGGAGCATGAGGAACACTTGAGAGTGGTGCTTGAGTTACTTAGAGCCCATAAGCTTTATGCTAAGTTTGGGAAGTATGAGTTCTGGCTAGAAGAGGTGAAATTCTTAGGCCATGTAGTTTCGGGGGAAGGGGTGTCTGTTGATACATCCAAGACAGAGCCTAAGAGTGTGTTTGAGATCCGCAGTTTTCTGGGATTAGCTGGGTATTATCGCCGATTTGTGAAGGATTTCTCCAGGTTAGCTTCACCTTTGACTAGATTGACTCGGAAGGGAGTCAAATTTGTATGGAGTGAGACTTGTGAAAAGTCGTTTCAGGAGTTGAAAGTTAGACTGACCACCGCTCCAGTCTTGATTATTCCGGAGAGAGGGTTGAGTTATGCAGTATATTGTGACGTCTCACGAGAGGGTCTGGGTTGTGTGTTGATGCAAGAGGGAAAAGTGGTTGCCTATGGTTCACGTCAGTTGAAAATTCATGAGAAGAATTACCCTACGCATGATTTAGAGTTAGCAGCTGTGATATTTGCCTTGAAGATTTGGAGGCATTATCTTTACGGTGAGAGGTTCGAGGTATTCTCGGATCATAAGAGTCTGAAATATCTGTTTACACAGAAAGACTTGAACTTGAGGCAGAGGAGGTGGATGGAGTTCATTGAGGATTATGACTTTGAGTTGCATTATCATCCGGGGAAGGCCAATGTGGTGGCCGACGCCCTTAGCAGGAAACCTGTTGGTGACATAGCTAGTATAGCCATCGGGAGTGGGAGATGTTGGGTGCACTTGGGAGTTTGATTTGCTTCTGGGCGAATCCGTTGAGGCTGCGGCCTTGTTTTCTGTTGTTGCGCAGCCTACACTTGTGACTCGAGTGTTAGAGGCTCAGAGGGGTGACCTTGAGGTAGAATCCCTTCGAGAGAAGATCTCCAGTGGGAAGGTTGAGAAGGGTTTGACGGTGTATCCCGACCTGAGTGTGAGATACCGAGACCGTCTGTTTGTGCCGGAGTCTTGCCGAGAGGAGGTACTCCGAGAGTTTCATCATTCACGCCTTGCGGTGCATCCGGGAGGCACTAAGATGTATCGGGATTTGGGTCGCCAGTTTTGGTGGCGGGGTATGAAGAGAGATGTGGCAGCGTTCGTGTCTAAGTGCCTTACTTGTCAGCAAGTGAAGGCCGAACATCAGAGGCCAGCGGGTTTGTTGCAACCCTTGCCTATTGCCGAGTGGAAGTGGGAGCATGTCACTATGGACTTCGTTGTGGGTCTTCCGAGGACTCAGCGGGGTAGTGATGCTATTTGGGTGGTTGTAGACCGGTTGACTAAGTCGGCGCACTTCATTCCTATGCGCGTGAGAGATTCGGTAGATCATCTTGCCGACTTGTACATTCGGGACATAGTGAGGTTGCACGGGGTCCCAGTGACGATCGTCTCAGATAGAGATCCTCGTTTTACTGCTAGGTTGTGGCAGAGTTTGCAGAGTGCCTTAGGCACTAAGTTGACCTTTAGCACGGCTTATCATCCTCAGACTGACGGGCAGTCCGAGCGTACTATTCAGATCCTTGAGGATATGCTTCGGGGTTGTGTTCTTGATTTCAGTGGGTCGTGGGAGAGGCACTTGCCTTTGTGGAGTTTGCCTACAACAACAGTTTCCAGTCTAGTATTGGTATGGCACCGTTTGAGGCCTTGTATGGCCGACCGTGTAGATCTCCAGTTTGTTGGGCCGAGGTGGGTGATGCACCTCTATTGGGTCCGGAGTTGGTGAGGGAAACGACGGAGAAAGTTGAGCTTATCCGTAAGAGACTTGTTACAGCCCAGAGTCGTCAGAAATCTTATGCCGACCGTAGGAGGAGACCTTTAGTGTTTGAGGTGGGTGATCATGTCTTTCTGAAGATATCACCTAGACGGGGATTGATGAGGTTTGGGAAGAGCGGGAAGTTGTCCCCTCGGTTCATAGGTCCTTTTGAGATCCTTGAGAGGATTGGCGAGGCTGCTTATCGTTTAGCTTTGCCACCGCAGTTGTCCGGAGTACATGACGTGTTTCATGTGAGTATGCTTCGGAAGTATGAGCCGGATCCATCACATGTGTTGGATTGGACTGATTTAGTGGTTGAAGAGGATGTCTCATATGAGGAGAGACCGGTTCGGGTTTTGGATAGGCGGGATCAAGTTTTGCGAGGCAAAACCATCCCTTTGGTAAAGGTTCTGTGGAAACATCACGGGGTGGAAGAAGCCACTTGGGAACGTGAGTTGGAAGTCCGCGAGAAATATCCGGACATGTTTGTTGATTTGTAATCTTGTATTTAGATTTTGTAATATTGTTGAACTTAAGAGCTTTACTTATGTCTTAAGTTGGAAAACATTGAGAATGTTTTGGTTTAATATTAGTAGTTTGAAACTTGCTTCATAATGGAAGTGGAATGTCACATTTATAGATTGAATGTGTTTTATATATCATGGAATTTAATATGATATGGAAATGGAAATCACGTATATTGAAATTGTTAAGATTGAAAGGAAAAATGCATAATATTGACGCAGGTTGTAATATATGTTATTTTATATACATATTGTGAGATGCCTCTTGATAAGAGATGAGATGACCAGTATTGGGTCAAGTTGTTCATTGTAATGTCATATTGATAGAATTTGAGAAAAACTTGTTTTCAAAAACTATGCTTAATTTCGGGGACGAAATTCTTTTAAGGGGGGGAGGTTATAGCGACCCCGCGTCTTTTTCCTTTAATTGTTGTATCCGGACTTATTCCGTGGATTGTTATTGTTGTTGTTGTTGTTTTAATTCTTTATTTTGAGTTATAGTTTTGGGCAGGTTTGTTACAGGTTGGTTGGGTTGAAACCAAGTGTGCTGTCCAGATTTTGGACCTTCGCTCGAGCGAGGAGTTGGTCGCTCGAGCGAGCTGTTGTTTTTGTTCTTCGCTCGAGCCAGGGTTTGGTCGCTCGAGCGAGAGTCTGCGTCTGGGCTTAGGACCTGAGAGATGTGTTTCTTGGCTCGAGCGAGCTTTCTTCGCTCGAGCGAGCGAGGTGTATGTTTTCGAGTTCTTCGCTCGAGCGAGCATTTCTCGCTCGAGCGAGCTTCTGGGTTGCAGACCTGAAGCATCGAGTTTTTGGCTCGAGCGAGGTTTTCTTGTGTCTGGTCGCTCGAGCGACAAAGTCCTTGCTCGAGCGAGCCTGTTCAGTTTAAATAGGCAGCAGCGGGTTTTTAATCAGTTTTTCTATCTCTTTTTGTTTCCAAACCCTAGGTCCGACTCTTCTCTCTCCCTACACACCTTCTACCCTAGGTTTCATCTAGTTTAGGGTGTTTCTACCCTAGATCCTTTATTAAAAAGTTAGAGTGGGTCGAGGGCTTCAGTTTAATCTGAACAATTTGGTTTTGGAGCACTTTGGAGTTTGGGTCATCATCTTCGTCTTCTCTTTTGGGTTATTTCTTCGAGGTAGGGATTTCCTACTCCAATGTATACGTTTTGTTCTAAGTTTTGGTATTTTAATATGTTGGGGGTATTTTGGTAATTTTGGGAAAAACCCTAGTTGTTGTATTAAATTGAATTGTATGTTTAATTTAAGGAAAATTGGGAAATGTTGAATTCATGAATATGAGGAATTATTGATTAAATGGGGTAGTTGGTTAATTTAAATCATATGCCTATTGAATTGTTGATTTAGTTATTTCCGTTTAGAATAACTGTTTTGGGCTATCGGTGGAGGATAGTCATGATTGTTGTAGACATTGCATGTGGATTAGGGATAACTGAAACTAATCACATTGGTTAAGTCATTAATGTTGACTGTTGAATTAATACAGACATTATGTGTATTGATTGTGAGATGTATATGTTATGTGTTTACATACATGTATTAGTTGAGCATTGCATATGCATATTGTGTGGGAGGAGATAGGGGATGTACTCCACGGTTAGGGGAAGATAGGGGATGGACCTCTTAACCGGATTTTGTTTGGGAGGAGATAGGGGATGGACTCCATTAGCATCACTATTATGTGTGCTTATTGATATTGAAGTGTTTTTGCATGTGATTGATACAACACTAAAATGTGTATCATATTGGAAGTATGGAAGTGCTTCGATATGAGCCTGTGTCTCATTTGTTTTGTTGATTGTTTGGCCAGGTTCTGAGCCATGTTGATAATAATGGAAAGTTGAATAGATAATGGAAAGTGAAAATGACATTTTGTGTTAACCATCTATTAAATGCTATTGCTTTATTCAATGCTTATATTTGGTTTAGTATGTCTCTACTGGGCTGTGGCTCACCCTATATGGGAACATCATTTTCAGGTTCAGGTGATAAGCTACCTCCAAGGACTTAGCTTGGAAGGATTTGGACTTTGACGCCTTGTCTTTAGTTATCTGTTTTTATTTGAATTACATGTAAACATTCAAGCCTAGGGCTTATTTGTATTTGAGTTAGAACTCATAATTTTGTGTCCAAGTGTGGCTTGGCAAGATGTAAGCCCGTAGGGCATTTATTATGATGTTACATGTAATGTTTCCATTTCATAAAACTCTGATGAATGAGATAATGCAATGTTTTCTTTTAATAATGCAAGTTATTGTTATATGTATATTGGGTTAATTTTGAGGGCGTTACAGAGAATCTAGATAATCGACAGTGATGAAGCATCTTAAAGCAGAATCTGCATTGTCTGAGTAATCTCCCCAGTTTTTGTTTTGTATTAGGCAATTCTTAAAATACTAAAGGAGTATTTGCATTTTAATCCAGAAGTTGGTGCTTAGAGATTCTGCAATTAGAAAAAGGAGGTTAGGAAAATCAGCACCCCAAAAAAAAAAAAACAATTAGTTTATGTTGTATGAATAGCTGCATCTTTTTTTCTTTTTTCTTTCAAGAGTGTATTGTTTAAAAGAAGCATTTGCCTAAGGAATTCAAGATTATACTGTAATGTATCCACTTGCCTAAGGAGCTTGCAACATGGCCATTTGGATAGTTCATCCACTTGCCCTGTTATGATGTTTTGAAAATGTTAAACTTAGGCACTTTTGGATTATAAAAGCATGTTTTTGGATACAGTGGGGTGTCTTTGGATTCATATTTTATTCTTTACCTTTGCTCTTTTCATTTTTTTTTTCCCTAATGGAAAATGGTATGCAAACAAAATTGAAAATTTTAAAATGTAGGCACTTTTGGATGTTGAAAGCATGTTATTGGGATGCATGTTATTGACGTATCCAGTTCACTTTGGAAGATAGAATATGGATTTTGGTGAACTGAATAGGAAACTATTTGTAGGGTAGAAACATAATTAGTGTTGTTCCAAAAGTGTTGGAGGACATGGGCATTTTGGTCTTTCCAAAGCAAAACCTGGATACCATGATAACGGTTTTAATCCACACTTGAGTGTCCTATTTTTTTTTGCGTAGACCACCATCTATGTGTCCTCTTTATGTCAAGTAGTACACATAAGGTGTTGAAACATGTCCTTGAAATTTCATCATGTAATAAAACTGTGCAATATATATGTTCTTTGTGGTACAAGAATTGATAGCCTTCATAAGTTGATAAATTTCACTTTGCTAACTCCATTTTGTTGTTGCAGCAAGGTAACTGTCAGTCTCAGATATGCAGATCTCATCTCTGTGTTTCCAACTCGAATTAGTGTCCTAGTATGGCCCATGCACCAATCTCATCTCTGTGCGTCAGGAAGCCACTCCATTCCAGCATGTCTATCTTATGCAGAGGATGCATTACGAACTATGAGTTTACCTGAAGGTTTTGCTTCCACTAAATGAAGTTTACCTGATGGTTTTGGACATACAAACTAATGATTTTTTTTGTTAATTAATTTTTAGTCCTGTATTATGTATGAAATGAAATTATTGACGTTGGATTAGACTTGGTTCGTATGGAATTTGTATTATATATAGAATTGGACGTTCAATATTAATGTTTTGGATGGTTGGAGCTAAAATGTGTGCACATTGTTGAATGCTTGACAACATATTTAGTGTTGATGGATTATATTGTTTATACAGATACAGGTTGTATTCATAATGGATACAGGTTGTTTAGAATTTTTTTTTTTTTAAAAAAAAAAAAAAAAACACGTTAAAGCATTTGGCTACCAAATATTTTGGTAGCCAAATATGTAATCAAATGTTTTGGTGACTAAATTTAGTAGCAAAACGTACTCAAAAAGTTTTGGCAACCAAATAATTAGTAGCTAAACAATTGAGAATGAGAGAAAACACTATTAGCCACTAAAGTTTTAGTCACGGAATGCACCTTTTGCCGACTAAATAATGTTTCGTAGCCAATGTGTACTTTCGGCGACGAATTATTTAGTAGCTAAAAGTGAGACCTTCCCCGACCACAACAACTTAGTAACCAAAAGCCTCATTCGGCGACTAATACTTTAGTGGCGGAAACATACATTTTGCGACTAAATAATTAGTAGCCAAATGTAGTCACTTTCGGCGACCAAACAAATTTTAGTCGCCAATACTATCGCCGACAGGGTAAAGGCGACGAGCTTAGCGACCAAATATTTTAGTCGCTAAATCGTTTCAGGGACTAAATATTTGACTTTTGGCGACCAATATTTTGGTAGCCAAAAGTGACATTTCTTGTAGTGTAATAACGGTCCAAGTTTAAAATAAAATAAATAAAAATAAATAAAAAAAATTTTAAAAGTGAGTCTAAGTGCGAGCGAGTTCTTGCGGGTACAGGTTAAACCCACAACCGCCCGCAACCTACAATCATACCATATTTCAAATCGCATCCGCCCGCATTATGTCTGCGAAACTGTCCATTTATATGCGGATCGATTCGGGTTGAACTGATTGTGCGGTTTGAATAACCCTATGCCAGCCCTAATCCCCACTAATCTAAAGATACTGTTTGGTCGTTTTGATGATCCAAACTGTTATTTTATTAAATACTTTATGTATTTTATTCATACAAAAAATTAAATCGATCCACTAAATATAACATATTCAATTTATCGCATTTTTAATCAAACCCAATACTTGAAAGCCATATAGGGATGGGTATCGTGGTAAGCCTTTGGACCAGATTTGAAGCCTACTTAGAGGAGAGGGAGAACCCTTTGAACTTAGTTTGAACCCCATATAAATGACAGATTTGTGTGAGCATAAATGATAGTGCTGCTGGTGATGGAATAACAATAGGGCTGGAGAGAGAAGATTCCCTGAATTATATATATCATGAATTATATATATACATACATGCATTCATATATATATATATATATAAAGCATAAACAACAATAAAAGCAATAAGAAATAATTTGTGGCTGATCTATAGATCACAAATCTGTCGACAGACTTCTTAAATTTCTTTCAGTTTACAGTCATTTATAATGGATTGTTTTTCTGGCCTGTAGCTATCTCAATAAGATTAGATTTGGTCACAATAAATTGCTTATCGACAGGAAAACAAAATATAGTGTCAACATGAGCATATGACTATTTTTAAAAGATAAGGAGGTAAAGTACTATCAAATCATACCACAAAAAAATAAAATGAATTTTGCCCTACATTTTACTTATGAATGAAAAAAAAATCATATACTTTTGTGCAATCCATTATTAAATGATGTAATCCAGATTTTCCATGTAACAATTCTCGCAACTCTTACAATGGAGGAAGTTGCATTATGTTATGTATAGTAAATTTTGTTCTAGTATTTTTTTTATTTTTATTTTTTGGCTAAAATGAGGTTAAAAAAATTGAAGTATTTGAAAATATTTTTGTAGTTTTTTTACAAAAATCGTGTAAAAATCAAAGAGAATGAGAATGAATTTTTGAATTTTTTTTTTTTTGGTATGATTTGTTTTTATTTTTTTAACTTTTTAAATAGTTTTTTTTACCTAAAATGTTAAGTTGTTAAATGAAATCTTTCATGTTTTTGTTTTTTTTTTTGTTGGATAAATTACAAATACACCTCTTGAAATTTGCTTGAAGTACAGATTATTTCCTGTGATTTGAAAAATTACAAATACCTCATTGTCAGAATTTTTTATTTAACAGAATTAATTAAAAAATAAAATTAATAATTATTCTCTTATACAATAATAAAATTATTTAAATTATTAATTGAAACATATTTCTAACATCATTAAAAATTGTTAATTAACTTGATAATTTATTAATAAAAATGATAATTTATTATAAAATTAAAAACTTCAAAGATAGAATATAATTTTTAAAATTATAAGAAAGGATCCATGTTTTAATAATCTCAAATATTTATAATTTACCATTTTTTGTTTAGTGGTAGACCTTGGGACCCAAGTTGAACCCAATAATAGAGATCAGAGTACTCGTTCATCTTTTGTAGTTTGTATAGAGGCTTTAAAATAATGCGTTGGGGGGGGGGGGGGGGGGGGCGGTGCGCCCTTTTGGCTGGTTTCATACTTGATTGGCTGGTTTCATACTTGATAAAAAATAAAAAATAAAAAAACATGATTGGGACTGGGACGTAGCTTCCTGGATAAAAAAAATTATGTAATAATAAGTGGTATTATATATACCAATTAGTATATCAATTAATATATTAACATATGTTAAGATATTGTCATTTTAAAACTATAAACTCCACCCATTATGCAAATTACAAAAATTATGCTATATCATCCATTATACCAATTGGTATTTATAATTTTATTTTAAATGATAATTCCACTGCTGACTTAAGTTTTACTCACAAATTTAAGGATTGAAAAATTGGTTAGAGGGTTTTTGAGGCCAAGAAGACCAAACCGAATACTCCTCCACACACACAAAGACATAAAGATGACGATGGTGAATTTTTATTTTATTTTAGACACATCAGAATTTACGATGGTGATTTGATTTTAATAACTTTGCCATATGCGGGCACTAGTTCTAGGGTATAATGCTTGAGCAGAAGTTGCCAATTACCCATCATCAAAAAGAAAATAAATAAATAATTATGTTATGATACCAAATATACAGTTAGTTACCTTGCCATGAATTGTTTTGGAATTAGTTTGTCATAAATTAATTTTAAAATGGGATAGATAGATCTATTTGTTTTTTTTATTTATTTTAAATTTCATAATTAATATAGATTTTGTTTTCAAAATCTCAAAAAGAAACATATTTTTATAAGAAAGGAGGAGGATCCCCACTGTTTGGTCTATTTCAATATGATTTGAATTGTTCATTTTATTAGACACTTTGAGTATTTCATTCATACAAAAAATTAGATCGATCCACTAAATATAACATATTCAATTTATCGCATTTTTAACAAAAAAATACTTGAAAGCCATATAAAGATGGGTATGGTCGTAAGCCTTTGGACCTGATTTGAAGCCTACTTAGTGTAGAGAGAGAACCCTTTGAACTTAGTTTGAACCCCATATAAATGATAGATTTGTGTGACCATGAATGATAGTGCTGCTGGTGATGGAATAATAATAGGGATGGAGAGAGAAGATTCTGTTAGAAATGGATTTTGAAAGTTTTGGAAAAAATAGATTTTTTCTTAATTTTGATCTATTTTTTAGGTGGGGTCCATACGTCAAAGTTGGCGGGTCTAAATAGTAACGCATTCTATGCCGCGTTGTGATTCACGTGGTATATTTGGTTGTTCAAAACCTTTATCGGGTGAATGGGAAATTGAAGTCAAAGAGAGCTCTATGAAAATAATATTTTTAGTGAAATTTCCTAAATGTTTGGTTTAAGGCTTGTCCCATATTAATTTGGTGGGCATACTTTGAGTGGGTTTATAAGGCTTGAGTTTGGAACTTAGGGTAGGCCCCAAAGGGCACCCAAGTTTTGTAAAAGTGGAGGTTATGAGCAAAGTGGGTTAGACCCATTGGATCCAAAATAAACATACACGTGTGCGCAGCCGTCGATCGAGCGGGTTGGGCTTGGGCACGAGGGTGTGGTGTGAGGTTGGGTTGGACTTATTCAGCCCAATATCTATCTTTTTGGGCCAAAAACATTTGAAATTAATTTTATTTTTGAAATAAAATCTGTCCAGTTTTTTCCCACCCGAATAGATGCATATCTGTTTAAATTTAAACCCAAGAAGTTCCAATCTGTTTGAATTAAACCGGACAGATTCAATATCTGCTTAAAATTCAAACCAAACAATGCCCTAACTGTTCAATCTGTCCAGAACAGATTCTATACCTGTTCAAACTGGTTTTGTATCTGTTTAATTCAAACCGAACAACCACCACTCCATCGATAAATAGGCAACCCTCATTTGGTTTTTTTTTTACTTTAATTTTTTCGTCCAAAAATTCTGCAACTACTCTCTGCATTTTGTTACATTATTTTCTTGTGAGAAAGTATATAAACACAAAGTGTGTTCGTTGTGCAAACAGTTTGTAGTGCTGCTGCTGTTTGTTGTTGATCATTTTATCTTAGGAGATAGACGTCAACATTCTGAAAGCACCGTGGAGAGAACGAATCTATCTTAAGGACACAGTGTTAAACACTAGACTTGATCAGAATTTTGTTTAATAAATACATAAGGTTAGTAATTAATTTACTTTCTGTTTTATTTATTTATTTTATCAGATTCTAATTTTATTTTTGTAACAAAATAAGAATCTGTTATTTTATTTATTTATTTATTTTTATTTATTGGTTTGATTTTTGTAATCAAATAATTTCTCTCATTTTCTTTATTTCTTCTGTATTCCGTTTGTTGTTAAGTACACAAACAGAATTTATTTATTTATTTATTTTTAAAATACAGTGAAGATTGTTCAACAATCTTAAGACAAACTATTTTTTGGTGTCTTCATTATATTTATTTTCTGTGCTTTTTACAAAGTGATATTCTAGTTGGAAAATACAAATAGTAGTCATATTGTGACAACCCTCACTGATGGACTGAAATCCTGAACTGATTGATTGAGTGTATTAGCTTAAATGCATGTCTATGTTCGACTGTTAAATTATCTGTTCATGTATTATGTTTAATTGAAAATTGAAGGCCTTATCGGCGGCCGAATCTGAAATTGATTAATGACTTATGCTATTAGAATTTATGTGATTTTTCTGGTATATTTAACTGAAATTTGATTTGGAACAATTAAATTAGATTAAATAAAACTAAATTACAATAGTTGGCCTTATTCACCATTATACCACTTAGTGGCCCACTTCATAAAACACATTGAGTTTATTGCAAGCACTCTTCTTCAGCCATTTTGAGAGCAAAACCGAATGAGAGAGAGAGAGAGGTAGAGAAACTTGGCTTCATCTAGAGAATTGCTTAGAGAATTGGAAGATTTGAAGGATAAGTGCATAATTGAGCTTCCATACTTGTAATTGAGGACCTAAGGTAGGAGAAACCTCTTCTTAATTGTGAATTCAAGTTGGTTCTTGGTAATTTAGAGTTTAAAGGCATGAATTAGTTTAATATGTTGAATTGAGTAGGAAATCATGCATGCGTGCATATCATGAAGTTTAAGGTTGTTTCCATGAGATTCTTGCATGCAAGTCCACATTGTGGTTATAGTCCATGCATCACCATGATTTGAGCTTAAACTTGCATTTGAGCTTGTAGTTGAAGCTTTGATTTCAATTAACCACTTGCATATTACATTTAAATCATGTTCTTGAATTTTTGTTTGAAATTGTGTTTAATTGACTCACTTTGGCCTGATTTTACAAATTGACTTGAATCATTTATACTAGAATTTACAAGTGTTTTCCAGAAAATTGCCCAAAAGGAGTCGAATTTGATGCCTTCAAAGTTGGTGAGCTTGAGGTTCAAATTGGAAATTCCAGATTTTGGACTCACGCTCAGCGGGGAACTCCACGCTCGAGCGTACACACTGAGTTCATGCAGTCCGCTCGAGCGGTAAAGTGACGCTCGAGCTGGAAATGCGTGTATCCAGCACTTTGCATGTGTTTACAGTTCGCTCGAGCGGGGAATGCATGCTTGAGCGAGGACTTGTGCTCACGCTCGAGCGGTATCGGACGCCCATCGAGCGTGAATTTCGTGCATCCAGTACTTTACTATAGTTTACAGTCCGCTCAAGCGGAGTAATACACGCTCGAGTGAAGCCCTTTTGTCTGCACATCCGCTCGAGCGGAGAAAGCTACGCTCGAGCGAGACCCCTATTTCAGCAAAATTTTGAAAAGTATTTAAAAGTGCATCTTTACATCCTCATTTCATCCTAGGCATTCCTAGACCTAGTTTAAGGCATCTTAATGAGGATATTGAGGTAGAACCATACCGAGTCTAAGTAGGGACTAAGACTTCGATTCCCAAGTATATGACTTAGTGTGTGTTCATTCTGAAACTGTAGGGTTGGCATTCGAGGACGCTCACAAGCCTATATGTAGCCCAGAACTCTGTGAGTAACAATGTTGTAAAGATATGTTTAATTGAGATTATTTTCTGAACAAATGACTGTACTGCTTTATGAAATGACACTGTTTACTGAATGAATGTTTGTCCTATTTGTGAACTGTATTCATGGCATCCATAGCAATTTACTGTTACTGAACTGTTACTGCTACTGTTACAGAGATCTCTGTCGGTTCCCATGTCTGGAACCACTACTGTTTACTGATATGATGGCTATCAACTGACTATTCGGTCTATTAAGACTACTGTACTGTTTGTTATTGGATGTACCACTTATGACTGCTATGATCGAATAACTGTTATACTGATAAATGACTGTTTTCAATACTGAAAGGACATTCATTCTTAACCTCTTTACGCATAGTTATTCACTGGGTTTTAGCTCACTGCTCATATATATATGTAGGTGTTCAGGCACCGGACCGTTGCTAGAAGTGTCAGGCTAAGCTCCCGTTTTGTCAAAGCCAACCAATATGCCTCACTGAGAGGTTCCAAGTCCTTCAAGCTACGACTTTTTGGGATGTTTTAGATTTTCCCCTTTTTGTATCTGTTTTTGTAATACTGTATAGACTGTACCTATACTGTACTGTTATGTTAGGGATGTAGTCCCTGACCTGAACATCTGTATATGATGTATGTACATACTGTTTTGTTTATGTGAATATGTTATAAAAAGTCTTTTTGCATACAGACTGTCACAGCTCATTGGACGTCTTTTAATTACTGTTTTGGCTTCCGCCAGCCCCTGTACTCTGTATTACTGTTTTACTGTTAAGCAGGCCTTCGGTAATCTCGGATCACTGACCGGTTACGGTGCTAAACCCATAGGGGCGGGTTTGGGTCGTGACACATATACTGTTTGACAAATAGTAGTAATATACTGTTTGTTTTCTTTGACAACTAGTAGTAGTAGTATACTGGTGCCATTAACAATTTCATAATATTATTTTGTGTAATAGTGTTACAGAAAATTATTGTGTAGTAATTTATTTTCTGGTTTGAGTAACTAGAAAATTAATTTGTGTTTTGGTTTTTCTGATTTTTGTAGTAAGATATTATGGCTGCTGAAAGTAGTACTCCAAATCCAATAGTTACAACGACTCCGGTCCCTATCCAGAACCATATTCAAGTTCCAATAAATCATAGAGAAAAACCAGAAAAATTTAATAGTACTGAGTTTAAGAGACGACAACAGAAAAATGCTATTCTATCTTATAACTCTAAATCTGGTCCGATTTCTACATGAAGAGGCTCTAGTACTTAGAGAGGATGAAAGTGATCGGTAAGTTGTTGTCGCTGTAGACGCTTGGAAACATTCTGATTTTCTGTGCAAAAACTACATCATCAATGGCCTTGACAACATGCTGCATAATGTTTACAGCACTCTGAAAACAGCAAAAGAATTGTGGGATTCTTTGGAAAAAAAAAATACAAGACAGAGGATGCTGGCACAAAGAAATTTGTTGTCGGTAAATTTCTGGATTTCGTTATGGTAGGCTCCCAGACGGTAATTTCTCAAGAGATGATGGTTGTAATGATGAGAGAAGCTTAGAAAGAGAAAAGAGTAATATAGTATTTTTATATTTTCATTGAAGGGCATTAAGGTCATTATGTATTTTATGTTTAGTTCTATTAAGAGACAAGATCTAATTGGAGGTGCAGTGTAATTTGTAGAATGTGAGGGGAAAATTTGTATTAAGAGCAAACCTCAAGGGGTGTTAGTGTAATCTTTTAGGGTTAAATTCATTTTAGCCTTGTGGTTTGGGACGGGAAAACTTTACCTCATTATCGTTCACATATAGTCAAAAAGCCCCCATATAGTTTTGGACTAAAGTATTATCGTTAATTTTTTTATCCAAACTAACGGAATGTGTATTACACACACCATTTTTTAGAATGGGTTTTGTTTTTTGAAAAATTATAATGAAAGTAATATAATAATAAAATAATTTTACCCCCATTTTCTCCAAACCTAAAATTAGATTAATATTAAAATATAAAATATGATTAAGAATTGATTTAAAATATAATTAAATAAAATATAAAATAAGCAATAATTAAGAATTGATCTAAATTGTAATTAAATTAAAATTAGATTAACATGTTAGAAATTATAATAAATAATTAAATTTTATAATTAATTTTGATTTAATTTAATTAATACTAGACATTATAAATTATGGGCATGTTTGATTGGATGGATTAGAGCATGGGATTGGGATTATTAATCCGTGGGCCCAATTATCCTATGTTTGTTTTAACATTTTGGTTTAGGATTATTAATCCAATGGATAATTAATGCAACAAATTTGTAGGATATTAGTAATGGGTAGGGGTGAGATTATTAATCCAATGGATAGTTTATGCTATTAATCTAATTGGATAGTGAATACCACACTAATTTAATAGGATTATTAATACATCACTATTAGTGTTGTGAATCAAACATAGCCTATGTGTATAAGAGATAACAGAGAAAGAAAATAACAAAAAAAATATAAGATTTGAGAGTATTATAGCCATTTCACATCAATAGTTAACGATATTAAGGGTTTCATGTTAGTCCAAAAGCACATGGGGGCATATGGCTATTTTTAAAAGATAATGGAGTAAAGTACTTTCAAGTCATATCATATGGAAGTGAAATGAATTTTGTCCTAAATTTTGGATATGAACGAAAAAAATTTCATATATTTTCGTGCAATCAATTATTAAATGATTTAATCAAGATTTTTCATGTAACAATTCTCGCAACTCTTACAACAGAGGAAATCGCATTATGTTATGTGTAGTAAATTTTGTTCTAGTATTTTTTTGGCTAAAATGAGGTAAAAATAATTGAAGTATTTGAAAGTATTTTTGTAATTTTTTACAAAAATCGTGTAAAAATGAAAGAGAATCAGAATGAATTTTTGATTTTTTTAAATAATTTTTTAACTTTTTAAATAGTTTTTTTTAACTAAAATGTTAGTTGTCAAATGATTTTTGTTTGTTTTGTTTAGTGGCAATTTGAACCCAATAATAGAGATGAGAGAACTCGTTCAACTTGTAGTTTTGAACGCAATAGTGGTTTGAAAATTATGTATTGGCGGGGCCCTCTTGTCCAGTTCAACTTGATATAAAAAAAGAGCAATGCTACGTTTCAGGAAATTTTTTTCAAGAAAATGATCAGGAAAACGGAGGAGGAGGAGGAGGAGGAGGAGGAGGAACTGGAGGGGGCCATCAAAATGGAAGGAGGCGGAGGAGGAGGTGGGCAGAGGCGGAGGCGTGCGACGGCGAGGTTGGGCAAACGATCGGGGCTGGGCAGACGACCGACGGCGCCGACGATCGGCCTCCTCCTCCTCCTCCTCTTTCCCTCCTTCTCCCTCCTCCTCCTCCATTTTCCAGATGGTTTTCCTGAAAAACAATTCCTGAAGCGTAGCATTTTTGATAAAAAAAACATGATTGGGACTGGGAGGTAACTTTTTGGAGAAAAAATTTATTGTAATAATGAGATCAGTATTGACAATTGATATTATTATTTAATTATAATCTATTATGTAAGTATAATATATACCTTATAATGTAGATGTGATAAGTTAGTGACATAAATTAGAAAAGTAGTTACATTTATATTATGAAATTTATCATTTTATGCAGTATTTTATTATTAAATAATATCACTTGTGAATGCTAATTAATGTCACTGACAGATCTAAAGATTTAAAAATTGGTTAGAGGGGTTTTCTGGGCCAAGAAGACGAAACTAAACTCTCTTTGACACACACAAAAACAAAAGATGACGGTGGTGATTTTTAATTTTTTTTAGATACATCAAAATTTATGACAGTGATTTGATGTTAATGAACTTTGCCATATATGTCGGCAGAAGTTCTATGGTATCATGCTTGAGCAAAAGTTGCCAATTACCCATCATCAAAAGAAAATAAATAAATAATTATGTTATTTGATTTGGGGCAATTTCACCTTGTAACGTGTTGAATCATAATTTTCATGATGCCAAATATATAGTTAGTTACCTTGTCATGAATTGTTTTGGCATTAGTTTGTCATAAATTAATTTAAAAATGGGATAGATAGATCTATTTGTTTTTTTTTTTTTTTTAAATTTCATAGTTAAATATATTTTGTTTTCAAAATCTCAAAAAAAAAAAATACTTTTATAAAAAAGAAGAGGATTTCCTCTAATTTAAATTTTAAACTAAAAAATATTATTTAGCTCATACAACCCATCACAAGTCCCATCGATTTTTTAATCAACCCAATACTTGAAAGTCATATAGAGAGGGGTATGGTGGTAAGCCTTTGGACCTGATTTGAAGCTTACTTAGAGTAGAGAGAGAACTCTTTGAACGTAGTTTGAACCCCATGTAAACGATAGATTTGTGTGACCATAAATGATAGTGCTGCTGGTGCTGGATGTTTAGTTTTGGGTTCAGTTTCTTAAAAATTAAATTTTTTATTTTTAGGAATATTTTTAAAATTTTAAATAATTTTTTTATTTTTTTAGATACACTTTATTTAAATATATTATATTTAAATACTAAAATATTTATAAAAAATTAATAAATACAAAAAATACAAAAAAATATATTGAATTCTCATTTTTCTTTATATTTTTGGTATTTAGTAAATTTTTTTTAAAAAAATTCAAAATATTATATTCTTTAAATGTATTTATGTTAGGTGTATCTAAAAATTTTAAAAATTACTTAAAATATTAAAAAAATTCTGTGAAACAAAAAAAAAAAAAATATAAAAACAAAAAAGTAAAATTTATTTAAAAATATTTTATAAAAACCAAAACTAAAACTAAAACCAAGCGAACTAACGGTCAGCAAATCAGACAGTGCCCCATGAGATAATTCATTCAGTGACTACCTAGAATATTCCTTTGTTCGCTCTTTGCCCTTATTTCTCTCACTTATCTTCTCTTCCTCCTCATCTCAACTCAACTATGGAACCCACCACCTCTTCTAACAGCTCCCCTCCTCTTCTCCAACCCTTTCCTCAGTAAAACCCATCTCCCTCATCCTGCTACCAAGATTAATTTAGGGTTTGAGAGGCTGTTTCGATTTTTACACAGTTGAAAGAGACGAAATTGCAATGTTGCCTTGTGGTCTTGGTGAATGGCGGAAGAAGAATTTGACTGGTTTTGAGCTTTGCGGTACCGAACATGAGCGGAAGGGATAGGAAAACAATTATTTGGTTACGTGGCAATTTTATATTGGTTTACCGTAAAATTGGAGTTCCCGGTGCGTCCGTGTATAACTTAATAGGGATGGAGAGAGAAGATCTCCCTGGCGATTTCAAGGAATATGTGGACACTGAACTCAACTGGTTGCCATTGAAGTGCGTTGACAAAGTCGTTGGAGGGGTTTTCTGGAGCCGAGGAGACGACGAACCCCAACGTCCTCGGCCGACTGTTCCTGCCGGTGAGCGACTTCTATCTTTTTTATCTCCTCCTCCATTTATTTATTTTTCACCTCTGAATATATTTTGTTATTAATGCATTAATTTTTTAAGTCAATACAAATTCTGTGGTTTTGAAATCAGTTTTCCCTTCTGGAATTCGTTTGTTATTTATCAGATATTAATTTGGAGTTGAACAAGAAGATCAGAGATGTGCTTTACAGTATTTTACAGCATTGGCTTGATTATGCGATACTGGTTCAATTTTGGGCACCCATAACAGAAGAAAGGCAGTCTTTTCTTACAACTCAAAACCAACCTTTCGCTCTAGTATCAGCTTATGTTTATAACGTTGTTAAATTCTTAGTTCCGGATCCACTTGATGTTACGGGACTTTGTCAGTATAGGATGATATCTAAAGATAATAAATTTGTCGTGGATTTAGATGGGGAGAGTTCAGAAGAACACTTTGGGCTTCCTGGCCGAGTGTTCAAGCATCAATTGCCCGAATCCACTCCTAATGTGGAGTGGTACTCTATCAAAGAGTATTCACAGCGCGACCATGCTCTACGTTGCGGAGTTAAACAATCTTTGGCTTTCCCAGTATTTGAACCTTCTACCCAAAGATGTGTTGGTGTACTTGAGGTGGTGACAGAAACGGGACAGTCCACATATTCGTGTCTACTGTGGAACAACTATTTTGGCAACTATTTTGGCAACCAAATATATGAAGAATTTGAGGTTAGTCCCCCACCCAACAAATTAAATAATAATATAAAATTTGAAAATTTATCCATAAGTCTAGTTTTTGAAAAAGTTGAACCATTTAGTCCTAAAAGTTTTCTTATGCTCCATTTAGTCCCATTTGCACATCATCTAATGTTCGAAACATTAATCTGATGTTCGAAATCTAATGTTCGAAACATTAATCTGATGTTTGAAACATTGTAATGGGACCTTTCAGTCTATAAGAAAACTTTTAAGACTAAACAGTGTATAAGTTATTAATTTAGATTTATTGGTGTATCCCCCTAAAATTTATTTAAAAATATAGAAAATAATTTATAATGAATTAAATTTTAAATATTTTTTAGAATATATATATATTATATATATATATCTATATAATAAAACATGACGATTTTTGAATCTTTAATATATTTTTGTTCTACTAGAACATTTGAATGACTCAGATCTGTTCAAATTATAAAACACAATGGCTGAGATATATTTTTCAAAAAATGTCTTACATATACATTTTCTACTTTTCCACTTCTCTCTTTTACATTTTTCTTTTCTCACTCATCCTTCCATGATCCCATGATTTCACCTTCCTCTCTCTTTCTTTTTATTTTTTTATTTTCTCCCATTTTTATTTTTCTTCTATTTGTTTTTTTTATTTTCTCTTTTTGTTCACTTATTTTTATTCATATTATATGGAAAAAGTCTGCGATTTCAAAATTAGGAGCCAAATTTTACTATGTATAGTGGATATTAAATTAATGAATTTTATAGTCCACAAATTAAATGAATTTGAATAACTAATTATCATTTTTAAATATATTGAATACCTGATAGACTTCATAAATTTAGACTTCATATGATTCTTCAACATCTATAATAAAGTAGGACGATTTTTGAATCTCCAACATATTTTTGTCCTACTAGGACATTTGGATAGCTCAGATCTGTTGAAATTACAAAATAATGAGATATATTTTTCAAAAAATGTCCTATATGCACATTTTCTACTTTCCTCTTCTCTCTCTTACTTTTTCCTTTTCCCACCCATCCTTTCATGATCCCATGATCTCACATTCCTTCCTTTTTTTCTTTTTTCTTTTTATTCTTTTATTTCTCATGTTTTTATTTTTCTCTCAATTTGTTTATTTTTTATTTTCTCCTTTTTGTTCAATATAATTTTACACATATTTTCATACAATGTATGTATGCTCGTAACACACTAGGACATTACATTACATTCAATTTTCATATAATTACATAAGCAAAATCAATATTGTATGTATGCCCTGAAAATTGTATGTATGTCAGGCACATCTATCTATCTAGTTATATATTATATAAGCAAAAACGAGTTTTCATGAGGAGTTTTGTGAGAACTCCAAAATTTTATAATAAATTTGTGATTTTATGAAATTAAAAAAATAAATTTAAATAGTGTTGGGATTACAATTATATTTTAATTCTAACATTATTTACACTGTGCCTTCAAGCACGGGCATATGCTAGTATATATATATATATATTATATGCAGCTGTTATATCATTAATTGTATATTTTAAGTTCATAATAAGAAATAGATGTTATAATTTAATTAGTAAAGATGAAAAATAGAATAAATTAAGAAAATTATATTTATGATAAAATAAAAATAAATTTTGTTTTATAAATTTTTAGTTTTAGTTTATTCTATGTTAAAGTTTGTCATAAAACTTAAAACATAGATTTTAGAAATAAAATAATGGGAAAATTAGTCTAGGGTCTCTCTCCCACTTTTCGTAATGGAAGAGATCCACAAAATTATTTTTTGATGTCTAAGGTCCCTAAACATATCCCCTCTTTGTCTCTCCTTTCGTGCCTGATCTAAACGAAAAGCTACCATCAGAAGCTATGGACAAACAACTCTCTCTCCCTCTGCACCGAGCCAGCACCACTGCGAAGCATCGACCAACACCAACCTCAACACCTCGCGTCGTTGTTCTCCTACCTATAGCAAATCAACTGCTTCTTCAGCTAGAGCATAAGTGCCAGTCCATTTCCGTCGAGCTGTCCAGGTCCAAAGGGAGAGAATCTCGGTGGTTCACAGTACCCAATGGGTTCAATTGAAGGGTTAGTCTCAAAGTATAAGTACCTGAAATCAAAGGGTAGATTTGATTTCAATGAAAAATCTAAGACTTTCACTGATTTCAATGAAGCCTTGTTTTGACTATTCCCTTGCTTCTTTTCCTCGTTCTCGTTATTGGGTTTAAGGGTTTTGGAAGTGAATGAAAATGAAGGTTCATAAGTATATTTTCATTTTGGGATTAAGATTGGCTTAATAAATGAGAGATACATAGGAGTGTTGGCTGGGTTACATCATGAAAGAGGATCATCAAGTGTAGGGTTAGGGTTTGATGTCTTGATTGATGCCATGGAAATATCTTGACAAGTCAGTGAAATTTCAAAAAAACAAACTCAGAGAAATTTGTTTAATATATATATATATATATATATATAGGTTGCTATTTGTTGCTTATTCACTCAATGAAATGATCTTTTCTCTGCTTTGAACTGAAATTTCTCTAGATTGGTGAAGAGAAATTTTCTTGTTTGAACTTAAATTTCTCTGGGTTGGTCCAGAGAAATTCTCGGGTTTAAACTGAATTTTTTCTGGATTGGTCTAGAGAAATTCTATGGTTTGAACTAAAATTTCTCTGGGCCTGATGACAATCAAGGTAACTTGAAAAGTTACAATTGGTAATTTGCTTCTTACAAATGAATGAATTTATTTAACAAATTTTGTACTATTTTAAGGTTTTAATCCTTTGGTTGTTATGCAGAGGCTGTTTTCGTTCAAACTTCACCAATAGTGACTCATCTCCAAAAGTGCATCTGAGGACTGTATTTGTTCCTCTGCTAAGTTCATCTACTGTATAGTTTAACATGTAACGTTTTGATCAGGCCTCCGCTTTGAATTGAAATTTTTTTGGGTTGGTCCAGAGAAATTCTCTGGTTTGAACTGAAATTTCTCTGGGTTGGTCCAAAGAAATTCTCTGAGTGGATTGAAAATTTCTCTGGATTGGTCCTTGGTATTAAGATTTTTCAACATAGAGTTTGTCATTATCTTATTTCCATCATCAACCTCTATGTTATGTTGCATCTCCAAACCACCCCCTGATGTTGAATCACAAGCTTTGCCCTCAATGATCATTTCCTTCCCAGAATTGTCATCAATCTATTCTCAACATTTTCAACTCAGAGAATTTCTCTGGACTAGAATTTCTCTGGACTAATTTTCTCTGGACTAATTTTTTCTAGACCAGAATTTCTCTGGACCAATTTTCTCTGGACTAATTTTTTCTGGACCAGAATTTCTTTGGACCAATTTTCTCTGAACCAATTTTCTCTGGATCAACTTGAGGGACCTTAGACATTATGAAAATATTAGACGTCCTTTATGCTATAAAATCTTAATACAAGGGACCTTAAAAAAAAACCCTAAAATAATATATATTTTGATAAAATCGTTAAAATCGATTAAAAAATCAACCAATTTACTTAAAATTAATTAATTAAAACTTTTAAATTTTATTTTTTATTTTAAAATTTAAATTTTTTCAACTTAAACATACACAATATTACAATATTAAATAGGAGTACAGGTATACTTTATATGAGTGAAACAACTCTACTTTTTCTTTCTTTTCTCGATGTGGATTATGTAAATAAAAGTTAACAATTGTTTAGGCAAGAAGTTTATTTCGAATCAAACATATTAGTAGTTTAATCTTTAATTAGGTCAATCTTTAGTTTATTTCGAATCAAACAAATCTAACTAATATATTTTTGATAAAACGTTAAAATCACGGTTAAATCAGCGAATCAGGCAAATCGAAAATGGTTCACTGACCAACTTTTACAAAGATTAATTTTACAACTTTAAATTTATTTTAATTTTAAAATTTAGACTGTCTTGAACTGAAACATGTACAATATTAAATAGGATAATAAAGTTCACTTTATATAAGTAAAATAATTTACTTTTTTCTTTTTTTTTCGATGTGGGATTGTAAAATAAAAGTTAACAATTGTTTGGGTGGAAAATTTATTTCTAATCAAAAAATATTAGTCGTCAATTTTTAATTAGGTCAATCCATAATTTATTTCGAATCAAACAAATTCAATCAATAAATTTTGATAAAATCGCTAAAATTGTGATTAAACTAGCGAATTAGTCAAACCAAAAAACGATTTATCCTAATCGGCTAGGTCAAAAACCAACCAACTTATATAAAAATTAATTAATTAAAACTTTTAAATTTTATTTTAAAATTTAAACTATCTTGAATGAAACAGGTACAACACTACAATATTAAATGAAAGTATAAGATTCACTTTATATGAGTAAAACAACTTACTTTTTTCTTTGTCTCTCAATGTGGGATTATAAATAGTTATAGACTAATTATAATTTTATTTTTATATGATTAAATGAAAGTTAGCCAATGGAAATTTTCTTAATTGTTTAAAATTAAGAGAATCAAGAAAATTAATATGAGATATTGAAATTCTCACAAGACTCCTCACTAAAAATCTCATTTTGCTTATATAATACTAGCAGTCACCTGTGCGATGCACAGGATTTTACAAAATCAATAATTATTAACAAAAATTTCTATTTGGTTGTATTCTCTAATATGGATTTAAAAAAAAATTCAAATAATAGGAGATATTACATTAGTCATTCCACACAGTATAATAAATTAAAATAAAATTAATTTTAATTTCCATTATATTCAGTTAATGGTTAAATTTTTTACGTGCTATTTGTATTTTTTTCCCTTTAATTTTATATTGATTCACTAAACATAAATAGGTTTGGAAATGTATTAAAGTTGAACTAACAACCACAAAAAAATAGAATTGTTAATTTTTTTTTTTAAACCTAACATTTTTAATATGAGATCGCTTGCATTTGCTCAAACTTTGAATCTACGTAAAAAGACATTTTAAAAAAGAAGAAATTTGTGGTTTAGGTATCAAAAGAAATAGGTTTCTAAAAATTAATCTAATCATTAGTTTTTTAATGATTAACTTTAAAGCATAAATCCATATTCAAATAAATTTTGATACTCTCTTCACTTCAATCTAAAATCTGCATCCAAAAAAATTAAATACAAATAGTCAATAGTGAGAGAGTCATAAATTAATAATAGTAACGCTTTAAAAAAAGAATGAAATTTCAATTAAATGACACATTATTAGTAAAAAAAAAAAAAGAGAAAGAAATAAAAAATACAGATTAAGAAAAAAAACAAAAATAGAATTTAAAGAAGAATAAAATAATAATATCTATTACATAAACTCTCTTTTCCACACATGTAAAAGCTCATGTAAGTACATATTTCAAATGTAAATAGTTTCAATTGAAAGCAAAAAAAACACTTGTGACTTGACTTTAATACAAGATTTTTAGGCACAGTGAAAGGAGTTAAAAAGGCTCAATGTTGATTTGATTTTTTTATTTTTATTTTGGGGCAAATTACCCACAAGTCCTTTTTGAAAAGTGTGTATTCTATTTAATCATAAAACCTTTAGATAGACTCAAAAGTCCTATACCATTTATTTTCTCCTCTTTCCCTACACCTTGCTTCTTCTCTTTATCTCTATTTCTCTAATATCGGCGACGGCGACGACGCGACGACGACGATGACGACGACAACCACGCCTTCCTTTCTCTTTCTCTTTTAATCTACAGTCACTGGCAACCGACGACCACCATTGATTGGGGTTCACAGGCAACCACCGAGCACTAACTCATTGCTTCGTGCTTGCCGACGGCAAAAGAGATGAGGTTCTGGCGAAGAAGATAAGTAGATCTACTTTAGATCCGGCTAGATATAAATCAAAGAATAGTTGTCAGAGTACAGCATCTATATATCTGTCTCTTTCCTTTGATCTCGCAGTTTTAATATTTTTTCTATACTACACAATTCTATTTTCTTGTTATAATGAAGAAAATTTTTAAGTTATGAACAAGGTTTTTTCAAGTTTTAATTCCAAGCGGTGAAAACTATAAAATTTTACAGTTTCAATTTGTTTTCTTTTTTTTTTTTTTGTGCTGAAATGAATCATTCTTTAGAATTATAAAATTTTACCATTTCATAACATATTTTTCAGTTTGATTAATAGTGATAAATACTTAATAGAATCATACTTTCAAACTGTAACATTTTATAGTTTCAAAACTTGCTTTTCAATTTGATCAATATTAAAAATGATTTGCTTAAACCCTACAAAAATTGAAATAACATATTTTTTTTTCATTGTTGCTGTTTGTTGTTCTTAATTTTTTTCTTATTTCAATTTATCAATATTTAGCACATTTTGCAATGTTTTTTCACTTTAATCTCTTAGTTTATTCTTCTTCTTTTTTTTCGGCAATATTCTAGACATTTCTGTAAGTCTCAAGTGATATTCTTGACGTCCAGCAAATATTCTAGACATTCCGATGATACTTTGGCAAATTCCTAGTGATATTCCAGCGACTTTCTGGTGATGTTGAACATTCTAGCAAGTCTCCGATGACCGTTTAGCGAAAGTCCGGCGATAGTGGAATGTAGCAATGTCTTTAATTTATTTTTTTTAAATAAGATTTTGTGGTAACAATTAAAAAATATAAGGACTAATTGGTGCAAATGTTTTATTTTGAGACTGCATAGATTTGAATTTTGTGTACGGGACTTATCAATAAGTTCCTTTTTTTTTTTTCTTTTTTTTTTTTTCAATCTCTTGTTCATGGCTCCTTTTGCAAACACTTGTTTTTATATTGAAGAGATTAAGTTTAGACAAAAGATATAAGAATTCTATCATATTCAAAATTTGTGTGGATAATTAATTATGATTTTAAAAGATAAAATATTAAATTCAACTTGAAGATAAACTTAAAAATTAAGTTGAAATATATGGATATTCTGCAACAATCAAGCTCAAATAGAAAAAATAAAAATAAAAATTTAAAAAAAATTCAAATTAGATTTACTTAGATAGACTTGAAAGATTTTTAAAATGTAAAATAACATATTGAGAGGCAAAACAAAGATTTTAACACAGGACTGTATGGCTTGCAACACTTGAGTCCGAATCCCCTCCTTGATCTCTCTGTGGTGTTTTTCTGCGGGGGATGGGTTAGATTAAGCCACGTTGCCCACTAACTCGTGGACGGCTGAGATTTGTTGATTAAAATTAAAAATAAAAATAAAAATTTCTCCCGTTTCCCCTGTTTTCTTTTCTCTCTAACCTTCAAATGTTTCAAAGCTGAGGGAACATGGAGAAGAAGAGGAGGGCGACGACGGCTGCCATTGCGAATCTGAATAGCACCACATGCCTAGTTGAGGGCAGAGCAGAACCATATTTCTTTACCTCAGGGGCTGCCTCCATTTCTCTTCTCTCTTCTCCCTTTCTCTTCTCTCTTTTCTCCCAATCCTCTCTTCAATACTTTTCTTTTTGCGTCTCTTGCTGCTGTTGTTGTTGGTGGTGTAACATGAGTTCAAGGCCTTGCATTTCAGACCATCTCCACAGCTCAACCGTCTTTATCTCCTGAGAATCTTGTACATTACTTGCTTTATCTCTCTATCTCTCTCTCAAACTCTGGAGCTCTGTTTTTATCTGTCTAGAATTTTTTTTATTTTTTTTTATTTTTAACACCGGTTTTGTTTTGATTGAATTCAATTGAACATGTCTTGGAGAGGAAACAAAGGCAGAGGTTTTTGGTTCTTGCAATCTTATCTTAATTGGAGGATTTATATCTCGATCTAGTTTACAATCTTATCTAATTGATCAAAGCGAAATGTATGAATATTTTATTCACATTTCAATTTTTTTTTTGCTTTTTCTTTTTAAATTTCTCCCTAAATTCATGAACCAAATACGGCCTAAGTAAATCCAAAAGACAAAAAGTGAGATTGCTTTTCCTCTCTCTTCCTTTTTTTCTTGTGTTTTTTATTATAACTAAACAAAAAGTGAGATTGTAAAGGGAAAAAATGTGTGAAATTAAGTGAAATATAAATATTTTTATTCACATTTTATCTATTTTTTCTTCTCTCTTTCAAATTGCTCCCTAAATCTTTGAATCAATTTTTTTTTCTCCATTTTTCAACTCAACCAATAATATATTTTGTAATTTGAATCTCATCAATTCTTTCTCATTTTCTTTCTATTTCCCTTTCCATTTCTCTCATCAAGTCCTTCAACCAAACAAAGCCTAAGTGGTATTCAATTGTTTCCATTGTAGAGTTTCTTATATATATATATATATGCTTTCTTTTATTGGAAATATATATATTCTACATTTCAAAGCTTATGAGATTCCTCAGTTGCATCTTTTCATTCCCATGCAGAAGGTAGGTCTAAAAAGTTCAGTTGCATTTAAACACAAGGGCATGGAATTAGTAAGTTGCAAACTTTAATGCAATGTCAAATCTGATATTTGATTCATTCTTAAATTAATGTGGTGAGGAATGTGTTCTAACAAATTACCTAGATGTGACAATATTTTCGAATTAGGATGTGGACAAAAATGAAGCTCGTAAAATTGCCTTGGATAAAATGAAGAATGTGTTGAAAATAGTATGTGAAAACCATGATTTACCTTTAGTTCAGATATGGATCCCGTGTAGGATAGGCTGGCCATGCAGGGATCTGGTTGATGGTGGCATCCTTGGTGTAAGTTGTCAACACATTAAATATGAATACTACTCTGAATTTAGAATGGTCAATAATGTGCATCACATAAAGAAAGGGATGGGGGTTGTAGGGAGAGCACTTTTGTCCACTAATTTGGTATTCTGCAGGGATGTAACTCAACTTAGCATAACTGAGTACCCCATGGCACACTATGCACGAGATGTTGGGTTAAGTGGTTGCTTTGCAATATGCTTGCAAAGTAGTTGCACTGGAAATGATGATTATGTGCTAGAGATCTTTATGCCGGTGAGCAACAAAGCCAGTGAAAACCCCCCTCCCTCATTGTGGGGAATATTGGAAACAATGAGGATAAATTTCCGAACTTTTAGGCCTGCTTCTGGGGTAGAACTTGGGAAAGAATTATGTATTGAAAGAATTGATTTTCAAAATGGTGGGAAACTTGATTTAGTTCAAATGCCCCAAACTATTATATCTTTGCCCCTGTTGGAACCCTTACAATGTGGAGGAGAGATAACGCAAGTGGATTCATCAAATCAACAATTACTGAATGCCATAAATAATGGAAGTAGTGTTGTCAATGTTGTTGGTACAGAAGGTAACAACACTGCTTGACTAGTCCACAAGAAAAAGGCACAGTAAAGACATCAGAAAAGAAGGCAATAAACCTGGAGTTAAAATTAAAATTCCTGAAGAAGATATCTTACAAACTTCAGGAATGAGCATTGATGATGCTGCAAAAACACTCAACGGTATGCTTGCACTTTCATAAATTATACGCAATGTTGCTTTATGATCTCGGTAAGTTATTTCATTTCAAAATTTTCTGATAGAGAATATATATTGAGCTTTTTGCATAAACAAGTAGAATGTAAGTTCTTTGATTTGGATCTTCCTTTTGCAGTTAGCAAATCTACATTAAAGCGTATATGTAGGGTTATGGTATTGAGAGGTGGCCACCTCGCAAGATAAACAAGGCTGGTTGCTCTCAACTCAATGAATCTGCCTCGTGTGTTTCTCTGATCATCTGCCTTCTACTCAATCCGCTGCTACTATTTTCACACCGAGCCACATGATACAATGATACAAGATGCGAATCTTGTGCCTATAAAAGTAAAATACGCAGAAGACAATGCAATTTTGTTTCATCTGTCTTGTCATCGAGTCTCAGCGAGTTGCAAGAAGAAGTGGCTAAGAGGCTAAACCTAGAGTTGGAACTTATTGTGTCAAGTATAAAGATGAGGAGGGCATTTTAATTTTAAGTAGCTTGCGATGTGGACTTACGATATTATATGCACCGTTCTAGATCGTTGGCAGAAGTTCTATTGTGGTATTGCTTGAGCAAAAGTTGCCAATTCCTGTCATCAAAAAAGAAAAAAGAAAGAAAAAAAAAGTTGCCAATTACCCATTGAACAAAATGAATCTTGCTAAATAAGCACTTCCTCTTAAACTGCCTTAACTTTAACTAATGAGATTTTACATTTTGTTAGTTATTGTTGTATTTCTACTATTCATTTGCAAATTTACTTGGACATGTGCATTTACCCCATTGGTTATCACTCTCCTTACGTTATTTTGGTTGAAATATTTGAGAAAGGATTTAAAAAAGGGACATGAAAAAAGTGTATGAAACTAGGTGAAATATAGACATTTTATTCACATTTCACTTATTTTTTTCTTTTCTCTTTCTAAATCATTTCACAAATCTCTCAACCAAACAAAGCATTAGGTGGGTATTTTTTTCCCCCAAGAATTTGATGCTAATTTTTCTCCAAAGATCAGTACTAACTATTTAAAATTTGTGATTTTTAAAAATGACATTCATGATTTTAGAAAAAAAAACTACAAATGAGGTGTGATTTTCAAAAATGATTACGTATTCATGAGAAAATTTATAACTTTAATAAATAAAATTTATAAACTTTATCATCAATCTGAAAAAAAATATATTTCCAACTAATGATTGGTTATTTCACCATGCTTTTATGTATGAATTTTTTTTTTTTTTTACAAATCATTTTCTTAAAAAAAAAAGAAAAAAGAGGGGTTAATAATTGTGACAGCTTGTTTGCCGAGGTTGATTCTCCAAGGCCAAACCAATTAAGGTAAAATACAAATATATTTTCTAAGATTTATTAAAATAGGAATTGTTCATTATAATTTTAAAAATTAATACGTTTGGCAAAAAAAAATTAGTTGACTTTTTTAAGTTGGGATTAAAAAGTTTGTTTGAGTTGATTTTTTTGGCTTTTAATTTTTGTGAGAGAAAAGTAAAATGATTATGATTTGGATGTGACATTTTGTCTTATTGACTTTCTAACTTATTTTGTCTTTGAGTGACTAATTTAATCCTAACCCAACCCACATGCCTCTATTTGGAAAGTTGATTTTGGAGCTTTTTTTGGCTAAAATAGCCACACAAAAAAACAAAATAGACTTTTAGTCTAATAAGACAAATATCACATCCAACCCATAATCATTACATTTTTTCTCACACAAAAGCCAAAAAGCCCATCTCAAATGAGCCTTTTTAGCTAAAATAGCCAAAAAAAAACCAAAAATCAACTCACTTTCCAAATGAACCTAAACGAAGCCTATATATCTCCTTGTCAGCTTTTTTTCTTTAATAAAATGACAAATATTAACAAGTGCCTCTATGCATTGTTTAATATTAGGTAAAAAGTGCCTCTATTAAAAATATGTAGAAATATTAAAAAGTGTATTGATTTTAATAAAAATGCACTGAATTAAGTGAAAAGCATCTCGTGTTTTTCAATTTATTTGTCTTTTACCTTTGTCCCATAAAGTTATAACGACCCCGTCTTTTCCCTTTTGATTATTGTATCCGGACTTAGGTTCCGTAGAGTCTATCTTTGTGTAATGGTTGTTGTCGTCTTATTTTCTTATTTGGAGTTATGGATGTATTGGGCGGGTTTGGAACAGGTTGGTTGAGCTTAGGAACCAAAACTAGTTGCCCAGATTTTGCTTGTCCGCTCGAGCGGGGGTTTGGCGCTCGAGCGGGAAAAACACCCATCCAGTATTTCTTGTGCAGGGTTGGACGCTCGAGCGGGAGTTGGGCCGCTCGAGCGGGAGTGTGTGAGTGACGCTCGAGCGGGGACTTGGACGCTCGAGCGGGTACCTGGTTTGTCGAGATGCTGGGAGTGTGCATCCGCCGCTCGAGCGTGGGATTGTCCGCTCGAGCGGGAGTCTGTGAGTGTACGCTCGAGCGGGGTTTTGTCCGCTCGAGCGGAACTGCTGAGTATAAAATCGTGATTTCGTGTTTTAAAACAGTTTTTCAGCCCCTTTCAGTTTATAAAACCCTAGTTACGAGTTTTCTCTCTCACTCATCTTTTCTCCTAGGTTTGATCTAGTTAGGGTGGGTTTTTCCCTAGTTCTTTTACAAATAAGATAGAGGAGAGTGAGGGCTTCCATTTAATCTGAGCAGTTGTCAGTTTGGAGCACTTTGGAGTTTCGAGCATCTTCTTCATCATCATCTTTTTTGGTTATTTCTTCGAGGTAGGGATTTCCTACTCCATTTATATGTTTTAATCCTAAGTGTTGGTATTTTGGTATGTGGGGGTAGTTTGGTAATTTTGGAAGAAACCTTAGGGTTTTGGTTTAGATTAATTTGTATAATTAATTTAAAGGAATAATGTGGAATTTGGTTTAATTCATGGAATTGGGAAATTTAATGAATTGATGATATATATTTGGGGTAGTTTAATATTTACCTTTGGGAATGTTAATTTACATTCATTGATGTATTTATTTCTTGTTTAGAAATAACTGTTTTGGGCTATCGGTGGAGGATAGCCATTGATTGTTGTAGACCTTGCATGCGGCTTAGGTATAACTGGAATTGAGTCAATTGTTTGACTGTTGAGTTAATACAGAACATTTGTGTATTAATTATGTGTTGTATATGGCAATTGTGTGTTTATTGCATATGCATTGGTTTTGGAGGAGATAGGGGATGAACTCCACGGTTTAGGGGAAGATAGGGGATGGACCTCTAAACCGGATTTATTGGGAGGAGATAGGGGATGGACTCCAGTAGCATCACTCTTATGTGTGCTTATTGATTAATAGATATATTTCTATTTATTGTTGATATGATACATCACTAAAATGTGTATCAGTTGGGAAGTATGGAAGTGAATTGATTATGATTGATACAATACCAACATGTGTATTTGTTATGATTAGGTCTAACTTGAATTGTTATTCCTGTTGAATTGGAAGTAATGGTAATAAAAGATGAAACCCTGTTGAGTTATTTGGCCAGGTTCTGAGCCATAAGTGGAAAGTAAAATGTGCCATAGACAATGTGTCATAGGCAGTGTAGACATTCGTGTCATGAATATTGTAACTTGATTATAGTGTGTTAACCATGTATCAGATGCTAATGCTTTAGTTAATTCTTATGCTTGGTTTAGTATTTCTCTACTGGGCTGTGGCTCACCCTATATGGGAACTTTATTTTTCAGGTTCAGGTGGTTCACTCCCTCCAAGGACTTAGCTTGTGAGGAATTGAATTTGAAGACTTGTTTTATTTATTTTTTATTTGAACAATGTAATCTTTCAAGCCTAGGGCTTTATCTGTTTTTAGTTAGAACTCAGTGAATTGTGTCCAAGTGTTGGCTTGGCAAGATGTAAGCCCGTAGGGCATTTATTCTGATGTTTTATTTCATAATACTCTGATGATGGATTTATATTATTGTTTTAATATAATAATGCATGTTTATATATTTATTATGGGTTTATTTTGAGGGCGTTACAACTTGGTATCAGAGCGTACCGGGTTTGAATACTTTGGGTACGTGGGAAGTGATTAGTATCACAATGGGTTCGTCTCGTTTGATAGAGACTTAGTGTAATGATTGCATGCTTATATGATAACATGTTTATGTGATTATGTGGGTATGGAATGTAGTTTCTAGATATTGATTGGATCCTTGAGTTTCTAGTAGTCTTGTTGGAAAGGCACTTGATCAATGCTGCTTCCAACCGGAACTATAGTAACCCTTTGGGACTATCATTATCCAGGAATGAAATTCGTAGGTGCTTATGTGATTATGTGCTTACGTGGTGTGATTTATTGTTGTCCAATGCATTAGGACGTGAGTGTTTAGCTTTGGCACATTTATTAATGTGCTAACGTCTTTGTTTCCTTAATAGGATGTCAGGACGAGGACGAGGTCGCGGTAGGCGCGGTAGGCAGGCTAGGCAGGAAGTGCCTATACCGGAGGAGATTCCGGCAGTTCAGGAGGGTGTTGGCCAGGCCAATGTGGCCGAGCCAGTAGGACAGCCGTTTTGGGCGCTTTGGCCCAAGAGATAGCAGGGGCATTTCAGGCGTCAGTTGACATTCTGAGGGCTGCGAATCCAGCCCAGGTAGTTCCACCCCGGTAGTTGCTGCAGATGCAGGGCCTTCTTTTCTGAAGAGGGAGTTTTTCCGGTCTCAACCGGACGTGTTTGTAGGTGATCCTAGCGAGCCGCTTAAGGCAGACGAATGGCTCGAACAGACAACGAAAACGTTTGAGATGCTTGGCATCGAAGACGAGGGGTTGAAGGTGACCTTGGCATCTTTCCAGCTGAAAGGGGATGCGGGTCAGTGGTGGAAATTCATTAAGGCTCGTGTTGGAGGTACATGGGAGGCGTTTGTGAATGCTTTTCAGGAGAAGTACCTGTCTCCAGCTGTTCAGGAGACGTTGAGAGATCAGTTCTGCCAGCTGAAGCAGAATAGTTCATCAGTGGCTGAGTTTGAGGCCTTATTTACTAGTTTGTCCAGGTTCGCACCTGAGTTAGTGGCGTCCGAGGAACGTCGGTGTATAGAGTTCGAGAAGAAGTTGAGGCGCGGCCTCAAATTGAGAGTTGTGCCGACTATGATTAGGGATTTTGGGCGTTTGGTTGATGCAGCAGCCCATACTGAGATCGCGATGCGGGAGGAGGAAGAAGGGCAGAAAGGCTCCAAGAGGAGTCAGGATGGTCAGGGATGGCAGGAGGCAGAGAGGTTTCACTCCTCAGCAGCCTCAGAGTAGTTTTTCTAGATCCACTTTTCCAGTGCCGAGTGCTAGTTCTGGGAAAGGCAGTCAGGGAGACATCACTTGTTCAAGTGTGGCCAGCTGGGTCACAAGTCTCCAGTTTGTCCTCAGAGGGGAGGAGTTCAGAGAGCAGCATCTTCTTCGGCTCGATCTCAGAGCCAGAGTCAGGTAGAGGCCAGCCACTCTCGTGTATCAGTGTGGTCAGCCAGGGCACATGAAGAGGTTTTGCCCACAGTTGGGTGGCACATCTGGTGCATCTGGTTTGAGGCAGACTCAGGGTCAGCAGCCAGCTCAGTCGGGTCAGGCCTCGAGGGCCAATCAGGGGGCTTCTTCGTCCCAGTCTGTGCAGCAGTCTACTGCTCCGAGGGGTGAGCAGGTTGATCAGAGGTCGTCTGGGCGCGTGTATGCTGTTACCCGCTCCCCTGCGCGCAGGATCTTGTACCGGCTCCGTCTGTTGTGAGAGGTACCTTCTTGTTTTGCAATTCAGTTGCTAGTGTTCTGATTGATACGGGTGCATCTCATTCCTTTGTGTCTGCTGCATTTGCATCTATTTTGGAGTTGGAGTTAGCTCAGTTAGCATCTCCTATTTGTGTAGTGTCGCCTCTTGGGGGTGAGTTGATTTTGAAACAAGGTGTTAGGGGTTGTGATATAGAGGTCGATGATCATAGAATCCCTTTCTCTTTTGTAGTTATGCCCATGAAGGGCTTTGATGTTATTTTGGGTATGGACTGGTTGTCGTCATACCGGGCAGTTATTGATTGCTACCGTCAGAGGGTCACTTGTTGTACCGTGAACGGGGAGTGTTTTCGTTTTCTGGGGGACCGGGTTGGTAGTGTTTTGCCACCGGGTTATGATCCGCGAGGGCGGAGTGAGCTTAGTGGTCTACTTGCTAGTCTTTCGATTAGTGAGGGTGATGAGACCCAGATTGTGTTGCCGAGGGTGGTCTGTGAGTATTCGGACGTTTTTCCCGAGGATCTTGTTAGTTTGCCACCTCAGCGAGAGATTGAGTTCTCTATTGATTTAGTGCCCGGCACGGCGCCGATTTCTATGGCACCTTACCGTTTTGCCCCAGCCGAGTTAGTTGAGTTGAAGATTCAACTCCAGGAGTTGTTAGATAAGGGCTATATCCGTCCTAGTGTTTCGCCGTGGGGAGCACCGGCCCTCTTTGCTAAGAAGAAAGGTGGTGCTTTGAGACTTGTTATTGATTACAGGAAATTGAATCGGGCTACGGTTAAGAATAAGTATCCTATGCCCGTATTGATGATTTGTTTGACCAGTTGAAGGGTTCCCGTTGTTTCTCTAAGATAGATTTGAGATCGGGTTATCATCAGTTGAGAGTCAGGGAGGAGGATATTCCGAAGACGGCATTCCGTACGCGGTATGGCCATATGAGTTTCTGGTGATGCCATTTGGGCTCACCAATGCACCCGGCAGTGTTTATGGATTTGATGAACCGGATCTTCCGGGAATTCTTGGATCGTTTTGTGGTCGTCTTCGTGGACGACATTTTGATTTATTCACCTTCAGAGGAGGAGCACGAGGCACACTTGAGAGTGGTGCTAGAGTTACTTAGAGCCCATAAGCTTTATGCTAAGTTCGGGAAGTGTGAGTTTGGCTAGAAGAGGTGAAGTTCTTAGGCCATGTAGTTTCTGGGGAAGGGGTGTCTGTTGATACATCCAAGACTGAGGCAGTGCAAGATTGGGCACAGCCTAAGAGTGTGTTTGAGATCCGCAGTTTTCTGGGATTAGCTGGGTATTACCGTCGGTTTGTGAAAGATTTCTCCAGGTTAGCTTCACCGTTGACTAGATTGACTCGGAAGGGAGTCAAATTTGTATGGAGTGAGACTTGTGAAAAGTCGTTTCAGGAGTTGAAGGTTAGATGACCACCGCTCCGTTTTGATTATTCCGGAGAGAGGGTTGGGTTATGCAGTCTATTGTGACCTCACGAGAGGGTCTGGGTTGTGTGTTGATGCAAGAGGGGAAAGTGGTTGCCTATGGTTCACGTCAGTTGAAAATTCATGAGAAATTACCCTACGCATGATTTAGAGTTAGCAGCTGTGATATTTGCCTTGAAGATTTGGAGGCATTATCTTTATGGTGAGAGGTTCGAGGTATTCTCGGATCATAAGAGTCTGAAATATCTGTTTACACACAGAAAGACTTGAATTTGAGGCAGAGGAGGTGGATGGAGTTCATTGAGGATTATGACTTCGAGTTGCACTATCATCCGGGGAAGGCCAATGTTGTGGCCGATGCCCTTAGTAGGAAATCTGTTGGTGACTTAGCTAGTATAGCCATCCGGGAGTGGGAGATGTTGGGTGCAGTTGGGGAGTTTGATTTGCATCTGGGCGAATCCGTAGAGGCTGCGGCCTTGTTTTCTGTTGTTGCACAGCCTACACTTGTGACTCGAGTGTTAGAGGCTCAGAGGGGTGATCTTGAGGTAGAATCTCTCCGAGAGAAGATTTCCAATGGGAAGGTTGAAGGGTTTGACGGTGTATCCCGACCTGAGTGTGAGATACCGAGACCGTCTGTTTGTGCCGGAGTCTTGCCGAGAGGAGGTACTCCGAGAGTTTCATCATTCGCGCCTTGCGGTGCATCCGGGAGGTACTAAGATGTATCGGATTTGGGTCGCCAGTTCTGGTGGCGGGGTATGAAGAGAGATGTGGCAGCTTTCGTATCTAGGTGCCTTACTTGTCAGCAAGTGAAGGCCGAGCATCAGAGGCCAGCGGGTTTGTTGCAACCCTTGCCTATTGCCGAGTGGAAGTGGGAGCATGTCACTATGGACTTCGTTGTGGGTCTTCCGAGGACTCAGCGGGGTAGTGATGCCATTTGGGTGGTTGTAGACTGTTGACGAAGTCGGCGCACTTCATTCCGATGCGTGTTAGAGATTCGGTAGATCATCTTGCCGATTTGTATATCCGGGACATAGTGAGGTTGCACGAGGTCCCAGTGACGATCGTCTCAGATAGAGATCCTCGTTTCACTGCCAGGTTGTGGCAGAGTTTGCAGAGTGCGTTAGGCACTAAGTTGACCCTTAGCACGGCTTATCATCCTCAGACTGACGGGCAGACCGAGCGTACTATTCAGATCCTTGAGGATATGCTTCGGGGTTGTATTCTCGACTTTAGTGGGTCATGGGAGAGGCACTTACCATTAGTGGAGTTTGCCTACAACAACAGTTTTCAGTCTAGTATCGATATGGCACCGTTTGAGGCCTTGTATGGCCGACCGTGTAGATCTCCAGTTTGTTGGGCCGAAGTGGGTGACGCACCTCTGTTGGGTCCGGAGTTGGTGAGGGAAACGACGGAGAAATTGAGCTTATCCGTAAGAGGCTTGTTACAGCACAGAGTCGTCAGAAATCTTATGCTGACCGTAGGAGGAGACCTTTGGCATTTGAGGTGGTGATCATGTCTTTTTGAAGATATCACCTAAGCGGGGTTTGATGAGGTTTGGGAAGAGCGGGAAGTTGTCCCCTCGGTTTATCGGGCCTTTGAGATCCTTGAGAGGATTGGCGAGGCTGCTTATCGTTTAGCTTTGCCACCGCAGTTATCCGGAGTTCATGACGTGTTTCATGTGAGTATGCTTCGGAAATATGAGCCAGATCCGTCACATGTACTGGATTGGACTGATTTAGTTGTTGATGAGGATGTCTTCGTATGAGGAGAGACCGGTTCGGGTTTTGGATAGGCGGGATCAAGTCCTGCGTGGCAAGACTATCCCTTTGGTGAAAGTTTGTGGAAGCATCACGGAGTGGAGGAAGCCACTTGGGAACGTGAGTTGGAAGTCCGTGAGAAATATCCGGACTTGTTTACTGATTTGTAATCTTGTATTTAGATTATGTAATATTGTCAAACTTAAGAGCTTTATATATATATGTCTTAAGTTGGGAAAACATTGAGAATGTTTTGGTTTAATGTTAACATTTTGAAACTTGCCTTTTTATGGAAGTGGAGTATAACATTTATATATTGAATGTGTTATTTCTATCATGAGATTGAATATGATATGGAAATTGTTAACATTGAAAAGATTAATGCATAATATTGATGCAAGTTGAAATATATGTTGATTTATACATATTGTGAGATGCCTCTTGATTAGAGATGAAGTGACCAGTTTTGGGTCAAGTTGTTGTTTATTGCTTTATGATATCATTGGGAATTGAGAAAACTTGTTTTTACAAACTTATGCTTATTTCGGGGACGAAATTCTTTAAGGGGGGGAGGTTATAGCGACCCCGGTCTTTTCCCATTTGATTATTGTATCCGGACTTATGTTCCGTAGACTCCATTGTTGTGTTATTGTTGTTGTCGTCTTTTAATTCCTTAGCTTTGGAGTTATAGGATGTGTTGGGCGGGTTTGGAACAGGTTGGTTGAGCTTAGGAACCAAAACTAGTTGCCCAGATTTTAGCTTGTCCGCTCGAGCGGGGTTCTGGCGCTCGAGCGGGAAAAAACACCCATCCAGTATTTCTTGTGCAGGGTTGGACGCTCGAGCGGGAGTTGGGCCGCTCGAGCGGAATGTGGGACTGACGCTCGAGCGGGGAGTTGGACGCTCGAGCGGGTACCTAGTTTGTCGAGATGCTGGGAGTGTGCATCCGCCGCTCGAGCGTGGGATTGTCCGCTCGAGCGGGAGTCTGTGAGTGTCCGCTCGAGCGGGGGTTTGTCCGCTCGAGCGGGGCGACTGGGTATAAAACCGTGTTTTAGCGTTTTTTAGGCAGTTTTTCATCCTCTTTTGATCCCAAACCCTAATTCCGACTTCTCTTCTTCTCTAAACACCTTCTCTCCTAGGTTTGATCTAGTTAGGGTGTGTTCCTACCCTAGTTGTTTTATTAAAAAGGTAGAGAAGAGTGAGGGCTTCCATTTAATCTGAACAATTCTTGGTTTGGAGCACTTTGTATTTTGGATCATCATCTCCATCTTCTCTTTTTGGGTTATTTCTTCGAGGTAGGGATTTCCTACTCCATTTATACGCTTTAATCCTAAGTGTTGGTATTTTGGTATGTGGGGGGGGGGGGGTAGTTTGGTAATTTTGGAAGAAACCTTAGGGTTTTAGTTTAGATTAATTTGTATAATTAATTTAAGGGAATAATGTGGAATTTGGTTTAATTCATGGAATTGGGAATGTTAAATTTACATTCATTGATGTATTTATTTCTTGTTTAGAAATAACTGTTTTGGGCTATCGGTGGAGGATAGCCATTGATTGTTGTAGACCTTGCATGCGGCTTAGGTATAACTGGAATTGAGTCAATTGTTTGACTGTTGAGTTAATACAGAACATTTGTGTATTAATTATGTGTTGTATATGGCAATTATGTGTTTCATTGCATATGCATTTGGTTTTGGAGGAGATAGGGGATGAACTCCACGGTTTAGGGGAAGATAGGGGATGGACCTCTAAACCGGATTTATTGGGAGAAGATAGGGGATGGACTCCGGTAGCATCACTCTTATGTGTGCTTATTGATTAATAGATATATGTCTATTTATTGTTGATATGATACATCACTAAAATGTGTATCAGTTGGGAAGTATGGCAGTGAATTGATTATGATTGATACAATACCAACATGTGTATTTGTTATGATTAGGTCTAACTTGAATTGTTATTCCTGTTGAATTGGAAGTAATGGTAATAAGAGATGAAACCTGTTGAGTTATTTGGCCAGGTTCTGAGCCATAAGTGGAAAGTAAAATGTGCCATAGACAATGTGTCATAGGCAGTGTAGACATTCGTGTCATGAATATTGTAACTTGATTATAGTGTGTTAACCATGTATCAGATGCTAACACTTTAGTTAATTCTTATGCTTGGTTTAGTATTTCTCTACTGGGCTGTGGCTCACCCTATATGGGAACTTTATTTTTCAGGTTCAGGTGGTTCACTCCCTCCAAGGACTTAGCTTGTGAGGATTGGACTTGAAGATTTGTTTATTTATTTTTATTTGAATAATGTAATCTTTCAAGCCTAGGGCTTTATCTGTTTTTGAGTTAGAACTCAGTGAATTGTGTCCAAGTGTTGGCTTGGCAAGATGTAAGCCCGTAGGGCAATTATTCTGATGTTTTATTTCATAATACTCTGATGGATGGATTTATATTATTGTTTTAATATAATAATGCATGTTTATATTATTTATTTAATGGGTTGAATTTTGAGGGCGTTACAGTCAAAGTGATCGGGATTGGTCACTTGTTGTAAAGGTTCACTAGCACACTTGAAACTAGTGGTGTATTACTATTTGAAGAATAGTGGAGAAATTTCCGAGGAGGATACTTGGGAAGTAGACGTAGGCCCAGCGTGCCGAACCACTATAAATCGCTGTGTTTGATTTTCTCTCCCTATCTCTTTTACTTATATTGATTTTTATTGCTTTGTTATTTTATTTGTTAAAATTCAAATATTTTGATTATTATCATTAATATTGTGAAATTATTTTTAATAACTCAATTCACTCCTATCTTGGGTTGCCTACTGGGATAACAAGCTCCTTAGTGTACTTTTACCAAATGTGACAACGTGGCTGATATAATGTGATACTCTAAAAAAACTAAAAACTCCTTAGTGTAATTTTTTCCAAATGTAACATGTGACACTCCAACGTAGCGGGGGATGATGTGATACTAAAAAACTACTTAGTGTATTTTTTTTTTCTTCTAAATGTGACACTCCAATGTGATGGAAAATGAGTCATTACACATCCAAAAGGATTAAAAAATCACAAGAAAAAAATATGGGACTATATAGATCATTAAGTTCAAAATATGGAATTTATTGGTCACTCCGCCTATATTTTTAGGGAAATTCTAACCTACACACTTTGAAAGATGGTGCACCATATGCATTCATAATTATGTCATTTTTTTCTTTAATTATGACTAATTTTTTCTTTAATTATAACATTATTTTAATTATGCTACATATTATGTTTAACAATAGTGATACAAAGCTCTAGAGGAGGAGCTCTAATCACAGCTCTACATAGCTGGCAGGCAAAAGAGAATTTGAAATCCATTTGCATATACAGTGCGTGAAACACACGCATTGTGTAAAAAAAAAAAAAACTTTACTTGTTTTTGGTTTTCCAAAAATACTTTTTAGAAAATTCTACTTTATTGTTTTCTGTGTTTTTTTTTTACTAAATTTTTTTAATATTTTAAGTAATTTTTTAAAAAATTTTTTAGACACACCCAACATAAGAGTGCTGCTATTAGCACCTCGTGAATTATTTTGGACCCCTCAAATTTTTTTTATTACAATAATAATCTCAAATAAAATTACTAAAAAGGATATCATTAAATTTGGGACACCCTATTTCACAATTAAACCAACACACCACTACTTCATGAATTAGGGTTTATGAGAGCACTCACCTCCATCATCACCCATCCATCTTCCCCAAATCTCACCTTCAAAACTTACCTACCCTCAAAACCTTGAAAACCCTTTGGCAGCAATATTCCGACGATAACGGTAGCAACCATTTGGTTAACCACACTTCTCCGGCAATCATAATAAGTGGAAGTTTTTTCAACAACCACAACTCCATGAGACGAGAGGAGTACAACAATAAAAGTTCAAAGGAAGTTCATAGCTTTGATGGTATTTTTAGCTTAGAGGAGATTGGCTTTGTAAGGTTAAATTTCTAAAAAAAATGTCAAAAATAATAAAGTATGTTCATCATTTTTTCGGGACTGAACTCCCGAACATATGACCGAAATTCGGGACATTGGCCAAACATTGTTTATTTGTTCCGGAACCAGTAACAAACATTTATTATTTGTTTGGGAACTAGTAACCGAACATTAATCATCGAAGAAAAGGATAAGGCGACAGAGAGAAAGAGAGAGCAGAGACAGTAATCACACTTGGCTCTTCTTCTTCTTCTTCTTCGTGGGTTTGGTTAGGGTTTTTGAAAGAGAGGTTTTTTTGGGGTGTGGGGGGTGTGCATTCGATTGAATGAGTGGAATGTTTTCACAAGGATAATTTTGATATTATTTAGGGGAGGGAGAAAAGAAATTTTAAAGGTTTCAAAATTTATAAGTGGGGATCCAAAGAAATAGAGGGTCAAAAATAATAGATTGGGTGCTAATAGCACCACTCCTAACATAAATACACATAAAAAGTATAATTATTGTGAAAAAAATCTTTTAAAAATTCACTAAATACCAAAAATACAAAAAAGTACGAGAATTCAGTATATTTTTTATATTTTTATGTATTTATTAATTTTTTAAATTATTTTTTCACAATTTTTTTTATTTACTTTTTAGATACATCTAAGTAAGATGCATGAAAAAAGTAAAAAAATACTTAAAAATTTAAAAATATTCATTAAAAATAAAAATAAAAACAGGAAAAAAAAACTCAATTTTCGAAAAATTTAATCCAAAACACTCAAACCAAACACACACATGTTATAAAAATCGGCACAAAACATCTCAAATCTGAAACAAGGATTTTTCTATGATACATGAAGGTGGTTTTCATGTACCATACATAAATAAATTTGGACCATTAGATCTAAAAGTAAAATAAATCTAATCATTGATTGGTAATAATTAAAACCAGGTTAAGAAATCCAGGTAGTTTCGTAAAAAATAAGGTAGTTTCCAATGGTTTTGAAACCAAAAAGTGGTTTTCAACTTATCACAATAATTAAGTACACTTAGTTGATATGATTAAACTTACTATTTATAATAACTATACTCACCATTCAATTATTAATAAAATACACTTAATTTGCTATTTAGGTAATCGGTAAACTTAAAAAATTAAGTTATAATAAATTTCAAAACCTCTAAAACAAATATAAAATTTATAAAATAGAATTTAAGAAAAAAATATGCAAAATAATGTGAATTTTATACATTTTATTATAATTTATTACATTTTATGAAATATGATTTATTTATTTATTTATCTACTTAATGGCAATAAATGAAACCTAGTTTCCTTTTCATTTACCACACTTGAAAATAATAAATGCAATTAATGAAGAAATATAATTAATAAAATATAGGAAAATTTAAAATTTATTTGAGGATTCCATGAACAAAATTTTATGTTTATTTTTAAATTTTTTGAATATTTGAAGATTTGAAGATAAGATTGTTGAATAATAAGTAGAGTCTCATTGAGTAGTAAGTGTGGTTTAAATGAGTGGTAAGTAAGTCTAATAAAATAGTAAGTATGGTTTAAATGAGTGGTTTCCAACTTACTACAACAACTAAACACACTTACTTCTTGATATGATTGTACTTACTATTCAAACATTAATAAAATGCACCTAACCTCTAAAATAAATATAAAATTTATAAAATAGAATGTAAACCAAAAAAAAAAAAAAAATGTACAAAATAAATATGAAATTTATAAATTTTATTATATTTTTTTACATTTTATGGAATATGATTTTTTTTATTTATCTACTTAATAAATGAAACCTAGTATCTTTTTCATCTACCACAATAAATGCAATTAATGAGAAATATGATTAAGAAAATATAGGAAAATTTCAAATTCATTTGAGGATTCCATAAACAAAATTTGATGTTCATTTCTAAAAGTTTTGAAGATCTTAAGATAGAATTGTTGTTAATTTGGAACTCCTTAGGTAAGTCTCTCTCTTTTTACTTTCACTTCCATGATATTTTGAATTTATAAATTTTTTTGTTTTGTTGGAACAATATTTCACCTAGTTAAAAGAAAAATAATGAGATTCAAGTGGTAAGAAAAAAAAATCAAGTTTGATGAAATAGTAAATGTAGTCTCAAGTTTAGTTTAAATGATTGATAAGTCAAGTCTAATAAAGTAGTAAGTAGAGTCTCATTGAGTAGTGAGTATTATTTAAATGAGTGATAAGTACTCAAGTTTGATAAAGTAGTAAGTACAGTCTCATTGAGTAGTAAGTGTGACTTAAATGAGTGGTAAGTCAAGTTTGATAAAGTAGTAAGTGTGATTCAAATGAGTGGTAAGTCAAGTCTGATGAAATAGTAAGTATAGTCTCATTGACTAGTAAGTATGGTTTAAATGGTTGATAAGTCAAGTTTGATAAAGTAGTAAGTAGAGTCTCATTAAGTAGTAAGTGTGATTCTGATAAAATAGTCAATACAGTTTCATTAAGTAGTAAGTGTGATTCTGATAAAGTAGTAAGTACAGTTTCATTGAGTAGTAAGTGTGGTTTAAAGGAGTGTTAAGTCAAGTCTGATAAAATAGTAAGTAGAATCTTACTGAGTAGTAAGTGTTGTTTAAATGACTGATAAGTCAAGTTTGATAAAGTAATAAGTAGAGTCTCATTGAGTAGTAAGTGTGATTCAAATGAGTGGTAAATCGAGTCTGATAAAGTAGTAAGTACAGTCTTATTGAGTAGTAAGTGTGGTTTAAATGAGTGATAAGTCAAGTCTAATGAAATAGTAAGTACAGTTTCATTGACTAGTTAGTGTGGTTTAAAGGGCTGATAAGTCAAGTTTGATAAAGTAGTAATTAGAGTCTCATTGAGCAGTAAGTGTGATTCTGATAAAGTAGTAAGTACAGTTTCAGTGAGTAATAAGTGTGGCTTAAATGAGTGTTAAGTCAAGTCTGATAAAATAGTAAGTAGCGTCTTATTGAGTAGTAAGTGTTATTTAAATTACTGATAAGTCAAGTTTGATAAAGTAGTAAGTAGAGTCTCATTGAGTAGTAAGTGTGATTCAAATGAGTGGTAAGTCAAGTCTGATAAAGTAGTAAGTACAGTCTTATCGAGTAGTAAGTGTGGTTTAAATGAGTTTAATTACCATTCAAAAACACAACATTTACCATTCCTTCTCATTCTACTTGTAACTCTTTGTGACTCAACTTACCACTTACCATCCATTTTACCACCTAGTAAATAGAGTCTCATTGAGTAGTAAGTATGATTCAAATGAGTGGTAAGTCAAGTCTGATAAAGTAGTAAGTACAGTCTTATTGAGTAGTAAGTGTGGTTTAAATGAGTTTAATTACCGTTCAAAGACACAACACTTACCATTCATTCTCATTATACTTGCAACTCTTTGTGATTCAACTTACCACTTACCATCCATTTTACCACCTAGTATTGTACTTACCATTTTTTACTTGCTTTTTCTTAATTAATTTGTTTATGCTTATTGCAGATGGAAGACAACATTGAGCAAAACAAGAATAACAAGAATAGGTGAAAGAGGGTGATTTAGATTTTACAAATTGAAAATAATTTCCAATTAATAATTTATCTATGTCTTTATCTCTCTTTTATTTTAACATTATGTGATATTTTTAATTTATAAATTTTAATTTTTTGTTTGAAAATCATTTCACTAAGTTAAAGTGGAGTTTTAAAATTTTAAATCAAGTTTAATGAAATAATAAGTATAATTTCATTGATTAGTAATAAGTTTATTGAAGTGGTGTTTTATTGATTGACAAGTTGTGTTTAATTAAGTAGTAAGTGGAGTTTGATTAAGTAGTAAGTGAAGTATAATAAAGTAGCAAATGTTCACTATACTCCACTTAGGTGGTGTTTGTTTTGAAGGATTGGGGCATGGGATTGGACTATTAGTCCTACCAAACTAATAATCCGTTGTTTGGTTCAATTTTAAAATTATATATTAAATAAAAATTATAAATTATAAGGGTAAAATAGTTTTTTGAACATTTATTCTTATTCAGTCTGTCCAACCAAACATTAGATTCACTCAAAATAGTCCAATCCAGACATCTAATCCCATGACTAAACAAACATAAGATACAAATCCAGTCCAACCAAATAGTCCAAGCAGCACCCAATCTCCAATCTTGAATTGCCTTGGATGTACTGTCATGTTATATTTTCTGGATAACTCCTGCTGGTATGAGGCGATGTGAACCAGTGCTCTTTCTCTTCTTTCTTCTACAAGGTCGAGCTCTAATGCTATGGCTTCTTCATTTAAGTCTGGATCAAAGTTTTCACTTCTAATAGTGGAGAGGCCAACTTCTAGTGGGATTACTGTTTCCATGCCATAGGCCAAGGAAAAAGGTGTTTCTCCAGTAGACCGCCGAGGTGTGGTACGGTAAGCCCATAAAACATGAGGGAGCTCCTCAGCCCACTTTCCGTTTGCTTTCTCTAACCTTTTCTTCAATCCATCTAAGATGACTTTGTTTGATACTTCCGCTTGGCTATTTGCTTAGGGGTATGCCGGTGTAGAATTGTAGAATTCTATCTTGTATTCTTCACAAAAGCCTCTAAAAATTTTGCCATCGAACTGAGTGCCGTTGTCAGATATTAGAGCTTTTGGTATGCCGAACCGAGTGATAATATTCTACCAGATGAACTTCTTCACATCTTTCTCCTTTATTGATGCTAGTGCTTCTGCCTCTACCCACTTTATGAAATAGTCTGTTACTGCAAGAAAGAACTTCCTGTTGCCGGGTGCCATTGGAAGTGGTCCTACTATGTCCAAGCCCTACATTGCGAAGGGCCATGGGCTAGTTAATGGTAGAAGCTCTCTGGCTGGTTGATGTATTTGGTGTGCGAACTTCTGACATTTCTTGCACTTCTTAACATACTTCTCTGAATCTGCTTGCATGTAAGGCCACCAATATCCTTGTGAAATTGCTCTATAAGCCAATGATCTTCCCCCTTGGTGGCTTCCGCATACGCCTTCGTGAATCTCGAACAAGAATGCTTCGACCTTGCTGGGATGAACACATTTTAGGTAAGGTCCTGTGAAGGATTTCTTATACAATGCCATTGATAGGGAGAGCCAAAATTGCTGTGATTTTGCTCTTATTTTGTTGGCCTCTTTCTTCTGTTCGGGTAAGATGCCGTCTTTTAAGAACACTATAATTGGATCCATCCATGAAGGGCCTAATTCGGCGTAACATACCTCTTCTATTTCGGGTTCTTCAATGCTTGGTCTTGGTAAGTAGTCAATCAGTAACGGATGTGGGATGGATGTATCTGCCATCGAAGCAAAGCCTGCTAGTTCGTCTGCTCTACTGTTTTCTTCCCTGCCAATCTGCTCTATCCGCACTACTTCGAACTTCATAATCTCCTTTCTGACTAACTCTTGGTACTTAGCCATCCTTTCATCCTTTGCCTCGTAGTCGTTTGAAATTTGGTTTACCACCAGCTGTGAGTCATTGTAAACCATTAGCTCGGTAGCCTTTATGTAGAGTGCTGATTTTAGGCCTGCCAAAAGCGTTTTATACTCCGCTTCGTTGTTTGATGCTGGGAAGCCAAGGTTGACTGCTTGTTCCACTATTAGGCCATCTGGTGAGATAAGGACTATGCCAAGTCCTGCACCGTGCCTGTTGGACACTCCATCCATGAAGAGCTTCCACATCTCTCCAACGAATAGCTTCCAGCAAGTAGAGGGATCGGATGATGCCTTGGGGTCATGAGTGTGGCTGGTGTTTTCTTCAAAGTCCACACTTACTGTTTGCCCCTCACTATCTGATTGTACCAAGTTTTTGCTTGTTGATGAGTCTTTGCTTGGTGTAGCATGGTTTGCTTCTTCCTCCCTTTCTTCACTTTGGTCTGTTTTAGGATGTGGTTGGGCATCCTATATCAGGGGTTGTGCATTTCCTGTGGTGCTTTCCACCTCCATTTCGGTTGTACCAGTCAAGTCAATTGGGCAGATGTGATGACTTCCTGGTGTGAACTCTGCCACAAAGTCTGCCAAAGCTTGGGCTTTTATTGCGGTTCTGGGTTGAAACTTGATGTCAAACTGTCCTAACTCCACTGCCCACTTAAAGATTCGCCCAGAAAAGTTCGCCCTCTCAAACAAAGCTTTTAATGGGAAAGTTGTGAGAACGATTATGGTGTGGGCGTGGAAGTAATGCGACAGTTTCCTAGAGGCCATCATCAGGGCTAAGACCAGTTTTTGCAATGGTAAGTACCTGGTTTCTACGCCCAGCAAGGTTTTGCTAACATAAAAGATGGGCAGGTGTTGGATTCCTTTCGCTCTGACCAACACCGCGCTGACTACGTGCAGTGAAACTGCTAGGTACAAAAATAGCTCTTCTCCAGGTATTGGGGTTACTAGCAATGGTAGAGAAGACATGTATTCTTTCAGGCTTTCTAGGGCGCGGTCGCATTCTTCATCTCACTCAAACTTGGCCTTTAATGCTTGGAAAAATGGTCGACATCTGTCTGATGACCGACTTATAAATCGGTTGAGCGCAGCTGCCATGCTAGTGAGATGCTGCACTTATTTTACTAAGTTGGGCCTCTCTAGATCCTGGATTGCTTTGATCTGAGAGGGGTCTGTCTCTATACCCCAGTTGGTCACCAGGAAGCCTAGGAATTTGCCCGATCCTACGCCGAACGCACACTTGGATGCATTTAGGCGCAACTTGTTCTTCTTCAGTATTTCGAACATTTCTTCTAGGTCCCTGAGATGGTCCTTTTCATCCTTGCTCTTGACCACCATGTCGTCGATGTAAGCCTCCATTGTTCTGCCTAATAATGGTTCAAACATCTTGGTGACCATTCGTTGGAATGTTGCCTCTGCGTTTTTTAGGCCAAAGGGCATGACCTTGTAGCAATACAGTCCTCTTGGCGTTGTAAAGGATGTGACCTCCTGGTCTGGTTCATACATAGCGATCTGATGGTAACCTCTGTACGCATCAAGAAAGCTAAGACGATTGTGTCCTGCCGTTAGGTCTACCAGTTAGTCTATCCGTGGCAAGGGAAAGCTATCCTTTGGGCATGCCTTGTTGACTGTTTTGTAGTCCACGAAGACACGCCATTTTCCATTCTTCTTTGGCACCACCACAGTATTGGATATCCACTTGGGATAGTGCACTTCTCTGATAGCTCCTGCCTCTAGAAGGTTTCCCACTTCTTCCGCCACTATCTCGGCGTGGTGGAGTGCTGATCTGCGAGTGCACTGTATAATTGGTCTGGCAGTTGGGTGGACATTTAATTGGTGACAGATGAAGTTCGGGTCAATGCCAGGCATGTCATACGGCGTCCAGGCGAACACTTCGATGTTAGAGGTTAAGAATTTCATGACCTCTATTCTCTCAGTGCTGGACAACGACGAGCCGCACAAAAAGAACTTTTCTGGGTCTTTTTCATCTATCCTTACCTGTACTAAGTCTTCCACCGTCTTCTGTTCAGCTGCTTTGCCAACATCTGCAAACAGCTCATTGCTCTCAGTTCTTCCACCATCTGTACATATCCCTTGGTAGCGCGGCTGCCATTTACTGTGACGAAGCATTGCTTGGACATAATTTGGTCTCCGAAGACCCTTCAATTACTCCGGCTTCGTTGGGGAACCGCAATACTTGATGGTAGGTTGACGCTACCGATCGCATGGCATGCAGCCATGTCCTTCCCAAGATTATGTTGTAAGTGGAAGGGACTTTCAATACCCAGAATTCCACTTGTTTCATTATGCTTCCTACTCTGATTGGGAGGATTATCTTGCCCACTGGCCACTCTGGCATTGAGTTGAATCCGATTAGGGGAGACGTTGCAGGTGCCAAGTCTTTGTTCTCCAATTTCAATTGTTTGAAGGTTTCGTAATACATTATCTCACTCGAGCTTCCTTGGTCGATCAAAATCCGTTTGATGTCGTAATCCTTGACACGGAGTGTGACGACTAGTGCATCATTGTGAGGGCAATATATCCTTGCCAAGTCTCTGTCTGAAAAAGATATGACATTCGTGGCTTCTGTTCTCCCCTTTTTGGTGGCAGGTTGTGCACTTAATACCTCCCTTAAGTGCTCAGCCTTCTTGATCATTCCCCTGAGCTCATATACTCGCTCAGGTTCGAATACCCCATGTATTACGTTGATCACACCTTGAGGTGGGGTTTCGATCGGTATTCCGTTTGGGTTGTCGTGGTTCTGGGGGGCTGGCTGTGTCCCCCATTCTATGTACTGGTCTAGGTGCCCAGCTGCCACTAACTCCTCCAAATGCTGCCTCAACGGCGTGTAATTCTCTGTACGGTGCCCCTTTTCATTATGGAAGGTACACCGGGATCCTTCGTCATAGTCTTTTTGTGCTTTTCCAACTTAGCTGGCCATCGGACGAAAGGTTCATCGCGTGTCTCACTGAGAATTCGGTAGATTGGTTTTTTGAACACCGTGGTAATGGCCGTGCGAACTCTTAGCCACCTTTTGTCTGGATCCTCTTTGTTGGCCCGTCTGCCTCGCCAATTCCGGCTTAGTCGTTCTACCGTGTTGACTTTTGCCGAAGTCTTTTTATCTGGTATTGCTGTCGTGCCAGATTTCGCCTTAGCACGAGCGCCATCCTCTTCCACACGAATATGTTGGTGCACTCTCTCCATTAAGGGCCTCCATCGTGAGGGGAGGCGTCATAGTGATTGAGTCCCTCAACTTGTTTCCGACTGGTAGACCCTTTTTGTATTGTGCAATGGCAAGATTGTTAGGGCAATCTCCTATCTGTTGAAAGTCTTGAGTAGCGACTGTTGTAGGATCTCAACGTCTCCTTGTCCCCATGTCAATGGAGAAGTAACTGATCGATCTCCACTGGTGTTTTGGTATTCGTTCTGAACCTAGTCACGAATCCCTCTGCAATTGTGCCCAGGAGGCGATGCTGCCTTCTGGTAGCCTTTCAAACAAGTTAGACCCAGGTCGCCTAGGCTGGACGGAAACAGAATGCACATTAAAGCCTCGTTTTGCTGGTATACTGCCATAACCTGGCGAAAGTGGCTCAAGTGCATGTAGGGGTCCGTCTTCCCCTCATAAGTGGTGAATTTGGGTTGGTGAAAGCCCGAAGGTAGTGGTGCATTCTCAATTGCCGGAATGAACGGCGAGGTCTGCAGCCTTGCTAATGCTTTGTCTGTTGGTTCGTAAGCAAGGCGCGGTATTGGCATTCCTACCTCGACGCTCCCATGCATCCAAGGAGCCAACCGCTGAAGGGCTGAAACTTTGCGCGGGTCGCGCGCCCTGGTATCTTCCTTCCATCGTGCCCTTTCTTCTAGCACAGTTCGCAAATCAGATGTCTAGGCAACTCCGTCTCTGCCTGGATGATGTCTGGTGCGTGCGCGAGGGCCGATAGGTGCTTCCCTAAGTATATGACCTCTTTAGTTCTCATTCTCTCAGACCTAGAGTAACGAGTCCTGGGAGTTCTGACTTGAAGTGGCCTGTTCTCAGGCTCCTACTCTCTGCTTGCGATAGTGTGGTATGCCTACCAAGATCTTCCGAGTGCAGGGGGCGTGTTGCTTTTGCGGCCCTCTCTGGTCGCACCCCCTTTTTCCTTTGATCTGGCACTTCATAGACTCCATGTCTGCCGCCATTTTCCTTATTAACTCATCTTGTTCCTTAACGCGATCCTCCAGAACTTGAGGATCGATCCTCCGCCTCTGTCTTTCAGGACTTTGAGAGCGACGGGAGCTGTTAGTCCGCCTCCCCCTTGCATCCCTCCGGGGTTCTGTCGCTGGGGCTCTAAATCCACCATGGGAGGGATAGAAGGCAAACCTTCGCGCCTCCCACCCCCCTCTGGGGTTTGTCCGTCGATAGCGGACTGCGGCAAATCTTCATTGTGCGCCATTACTTCCAATTAGAGAGGAAAAACTTGATCAAGAGGTTTTGTTCTTTCTGGACTTCCCACAGACGGCACCAATTGTACGAGCAAAAAATAATGTTCTTGTATAATCCTGTTGATCAAGCCTGCGCTCCTCCAAACGTCGTCGCTTTACTCCCTAAAAACACAAACGTGAGCTAGCCGGCGGGTGTGTGCCGAATACCTCTCCGATGCTAAGTCAGCAAAATAGACAAATAGATAAAAGCTCTGTGTATTCGAGAATCAAGTTGTGTTACCTCTTCCATAGGTTATGTTATGAGCTTTTATAGGTTCCGCGTGGCACAATCCTAGTAGGACTCTTATTCCTCCATATAGAGTCCTCCTAGGAATCACATTCCTGAAAGATAATGCTTATCTTTAAACACCCTCCTCACTGCTTAAACCAAGTGAGATGGTTTTATCTCGGTAGTATGACAAAACGACCGAGCTAACATGGCCATGCTAAACTAGCAAATATGACCGAGCTCTAACTAGCTCGGTTCTTCCCTTCATAGCTTGTACCTCAGTTTCACCTGTTGAGACCGAGCTAACCATAGCAAGCTTGGGCTGAGCTAATCTAGAGCAAGGTCCTGAGGAAAGCTCAAAACATCTCGGCTCAGAATGGTACGACCGAGCTAATTGTTACCACTCTGACCGTGGTGACCGAGCTAACTTCAAGGCTCTTTTTAGGCCGAGCTAACTACAAGGCCCTTTTACTCAACCCTTTCTTACTACGGCCCACAGAACGACCCATTATCCAACTCAGCCCAATTTACTTATAAATTACCCTCTCAGATGTGTAAATTGTAAAACTAGGTAGAAAAAGTAAAGTGATTTTCTAAAAAGTAGAGTAGTTTTGTAGTTAATTTTGAAATTAAAAAAATGATGCTAACTTACCATTTACTACAAACATACTTACCATTTGATATTCACTCACTTACTATTTATTAGCCCTGTTTGGTACAGCTTAAAAGCTGCGTATTTCAGCTTTCAGCTTAATTTAAGTTATTTTGATGTGTTTGGTTTAGCTTATAGCTTATAGCTTATAGCCTTTTGGAAGTCAGAAATCAGCTTATTCTTTGAGTGAGACAGGAGATGCTTAATTTATAAGTCAGAAATCAGCTTATGTTTATAGTTATAAGCTATAAGCTGTTTAGGCATAAGCTATAAGCACTTTCCCACAGCTCTACCAAACAGGGCCATTATGAATAAGCTTACTATTTAAAATATCACGTACTAAACAGGTCACTTTCAATTTTTGAAAATTGTTCCCCTTTTTTGCATTTTAAATTAATTTTAAATACATAGAACTATTGATATTTAACTATTTTCCCTTCATATTTTGTATTGTTATGATTTGTAAAAAGTAAAATATGGTATTTAAATGTTAATTTATTAAAATTTCTTAAATTTACTAATTATTTTAAAATAGTCATTATTGTAAAAAAATTAAAATATATAAAAAAAAAAAAAAAGAAAAAAATTATAAACAAAATATTTTTGAATTGTAAGTTATTCAAAATTATTTTTAAAAACATTAATTTAAAATAGTTATTTAATTTTTTATTTTTTACCTACAACTCAAAAAATCTTTTAGAAACTTTTATAAATTCATAATTTTTTTTTATCAATTTAATATCCATAATGAAATATTTTTTTTCTTCGTAATATTTTTTAATATCTAAAATATTGTAAAGCATAAATTGAAAATAAAATAGCTCTAAAAGAACTCTCATTTGTCAATATATTTTAATGGTTATAAATGAATACATGTGTAGTAATTTCTTTCTTTTACCAACTACAATTGAAAACATTAATTGCTATATAAGAATATAGTTAATTAGAAAAATATAGAAGAACTCTCAATTCATTCGCATACACAATGAACGAGATTGTGTTTTTTTCATATTTTTTCACAAAGAATAAGTGAAAGAGGGTGATATAGATTTTACAAATTGAAGATAATTTCCAATTAATAATTTATCTATGTCTCTATCTCTCTTTTATTTTAACATTATGTGATATTTTTAATTTATAAATTTTAATTTTTTGTTGGAAAATCATTTCATTGAGTTAAAGAAAAAGTTGAGTTTCAAAACTTTAGGTCAAGTTTAATGAAATAAGTATAATTTCATTGATTAGTAACTTAAGTCTATTGAAGTGGTGTCTTATTGATTGACAAGTCATGTTTAATTAAGTAAAAAGTACAGTTTGATTAAGTAGTAACTGAAATGTAATGAAGTCGCAAGTGTTCACTATACTCCACTTACTACTCAATGAACTTCCACTTACTATTTCACTAGACTCTACTTATTACTCAATAAGTTTCCACTTAATATTTCACTAGACTCTACTCACTACTCAATAAGTTTCCACTTATTAGTTCACTAGACTCTAGTTACGACTCAATAAGTTTCCGCTTACTATTTCACTAGACTCTACTTACTACTCAATACGCTTCCACTTACTATTTCATTACACTTCACTTACTACTCAATTTTGATTTCACTTACATTAGACTCCACTTACTACTCAATGAGTTTCCACTAACAATTTCATTACACTTCACTTACTGCTCAATTTTGATTTCACTTACTACTCAATGAGCTTTCACTTGCTACTTCAGTAGACTCTACTTATGAGTTTCCAATTATTATTTCATTACACTTCACTTACTACTCAATTTTGGTTTCACTTACTACTCAATGAATTTCCACTTGCTACTTCAGTAGACTTTATTTACTACTCAATGACATTCCACTTACTATTTCACTAGACCCCACTAACTACCCAATGAGCTTCTACTTATTACTTCATTACAGTTCACTTACTACTCAATTTTGGTTTCACTTACTACTCAATGAACTTCCATTTACTAGTTCAGTAGATTGTACTTACTACTTAATGAGTTTTCACTTACTACTTGAGTAGTAAGTGAAATTTTAATTGAGTAGTAAGTAAAATCTAATGAGGTAGTAAGTGGAAGCTCATTAAATAATAAGTACAATTTAATTGAGTAGTAAGTGAAGTCTAATGATAAGTGGAGTCTCATTAACTAATTGTAATATCATTTACCATTTGGTTTGATCTAATTAATTTTATTAAACTTAGCACAGATGGAAGACAATATTGGGATGATGATGAGGATGATATTGACACTAGTGAGTACAACATTGGCAATCAAGAGAATATCGTTAGTTTCGATGATCTTCCAACCGAAAGAGATATTTAAGTGTATGGGTCAATTAACTAAAAAATATGTGTTTGAAATAACATTTGATTCGGTAGAAAATTGAGAAGATTTATATAATATGTATGCAAAGGTGAAAGGTTTTAGTATTCAAAAAGATCAATTGTATAAGGGCAAGAGTAATAAGGTTATATCGAGGAGATTGGTTTGCTCAAAAGAAGGACATTAACCATATGTACAATTTATGGAGATAATGATTATCATTCACTAACACAATAGTAACTATTCATTATGATTTTACTCACCATATTCATAACAACATAATGGTTTTCCATGAACACATAATTGTTATGATGGCATTGTCACGACCAAACTTGAGTATTAAATGAAGTGTAATGAAATAGTAAGTAGAAACTCATTGAGTAGTAAGTGGGGTTTAGTGAAGTAGTAAGTGGAAGCTCATTGAGTAATAAGTGAAGTATAGTGAAGTAGCAAGTGGAAGCTCATTGAGTAGTGAATGAAACCAAAAATGAGTAGTTAGTGAAGTTTAATGAAATAGTAAGTGGAAGCTCATTGAGTAGTAAGTGGGGTTTGATTAAATAGTAAGTGGAGTATGATTGAGTAGTAAGTAAAGTTTGTAATAAGCCAATTTGTAGCGAGGTTACACATTTTGTAATTGATGATACGAAATTTTATGGTAAAATTACACATTTTGTGATAGGGTGCATATTTACTAAACCAAATATTTTCTAATTTTACTTACCATTCATTGTAACACTACTTATCACTTAATATTTTTATCATTTTTACTTTTTTGTATAACCATTCATTCTAAATCTACTTATAATTTATTTTCAACCTACTTATCACTCATTCTCCTTATAAGTCATTTTCATCTTAATTATCATTCAATAATAAGTGAAATATGATTGAATAGTAAGTAGAGTTTCATTGAATACTTCTCATTCATAAATACGATACTTGCCATTTATTTTGATTCTACTTACTGTTTATTAGAATTCTACTTATAATTCATTAGGGTTTATTATAATATCTTATATGAATCCAATCTAAGAAAAGTAATCAATTAATTACCACTGTTCTTTTTCTCCCAAAACGTAGGATTATTACATAACTTAACTTATCCTTATTTAAATAAAAAGTAGAAGCATTATAATTACCACGTGTAGTTACCGTAGTTTTCAATTAATTCCGTTTGATTTTTTATAGGCTAGAACCAATTATAAAGGTTTTGAACGGATGGCCCAGATTGAAAGAGTACATCTAATGGCTAGTAATTAATTTCATGAATGGTACCTCAAACCAGATTTGCGTACTGTAGCTGTTCCCCAAGAGTTTGGATCCCCTCCTTGAGAATCCTACTTCATTTCCTCCTTGCAACGGCTAAGATCAGCCGTTGCATATCTAACGACCATAATATATATATATATAAGAAATTGAAATTTTAGTTTCCTGCCCAAAACAAAACAGAGCTTATACAGAGGTTATATAGATTTGATGCGCACTCCTTCTCACACAGCCTCACACTCACCCCTCTCCTCTGTCGAACCCACCATCACCGGCGACCCAATACCGGCGGTAACCCACTCTCAACGCCGTTGCAGATCCGACGACAGTGACCCACTGTCGACCCGATACAGATTCTGTCTGTTTGGCAAACCAGAGCCATCATGTTCTTCTCCTTCACCTCACCGAAGCCGTCGCACCGACAGACCTTCTCTACAGTGACCCACTCTCCAAACTGAACCCATTGCTTTGCTCTCATTCTATCTACCCTCACTTTGCAAACCAGAGGTTAGTCTTCTTCATTCTATCTACCCTCATTCTATCTACCATCTTTTCATTATTTGAGTTTGATGTTAGTAGATGGAACTGCATTTTGTGTGTTTGGAATTTTTTCAAATTGAAATTAGTCTCTAAGTTTTTCTCTCTGGAATATTATTTTGTATCTGGAATTGAGAAGAAATAGAAGCAATTTATAAACTGTAATTAACAAACTGCAATTTATAAACTGAAATTTGTGTCTTGCATAACTAAATTTAATGATGGCTTCATGGGTTTTTAACAAACTGTAAATCAAGAAAAAGTTATTTATAAAACAAATAGAGCATCAAAATAGAAATGAAATACTACCAGCATACTAAGGACATAGAAGCATGAAAAACATAGTAAATCATTGCCAAATGAAAATAGAATATAGAAAATGAAAACACAATCAAACAGGCCTTAAACCTTTTGTTTTTTTGTATGTGATATTCAATTTAACATTGGAATAGACAAAGAAACACAAATTTCTAATAACTCAAAAAGCAAGCTTACCATCAATTGAATTGGTAGATACTGCTACAACCAAAATTTGAATGAAAATCACAAAAAGGCAGACCTTACTAAATTTGGGTAACTTGGTTCTTCTTTTTCAAAACAAGTTTTATACAATACCCACAAACCGCCATTGACTAATACAAAAGTGTGAAGGCTTAAGAATTCAACAAAAGAACACATGGTATCTATGTAAAGCTATATAAAACAAACAAGTAGATAAAACAGAGAGTTGGTCATATCCATATTTAATGCTAAGCACACCTTATAATGAGTCCTCCCATTATATATACATACAAATATTTGAATTCAAATGTGACGAATATTTTAATTTATGTAACTAAGATTTTATTTATATGGGTTTTCAGTTGCATTTTGATATGGATATGGAACTTGAGAATGATTGTGCTTGGAAGCCAAAACAGGGAATGCCATTTGATTCTGAACAATGTGCGTATATGATTTTTATAATACATATGGAGGAAGAATGGGGTTTAGCATAAGAAGGGATTATTGTAGGAAAAACAAGTTTACTAACCAACTTATTTGTAGACTCTTGGTTTGCAACAAGGAGGGATTTCGGAAGGTTGACAAGCGAGAGCCATTGGCAAAAAACCTTAGAGCTGAAACTAGGACTAGTTGTGAGGCTCGACTTTATGTGAAATTAGATGAGGGTGTTGGGAAATTTGTTGTGACTGATTTCAAAGAAAAACACAACCATGATCTTGTATCACCCGAGTGTTCCCACATATTGCCGTCACAAAGAAAGAAATCGGCTACCCAAGCAATTGAGTAAGATTTGGCGGCACAATCTGGTCTTCATTTAGGCCAGTCTTTTGAACTCATGGGTAGGGAGGCTGGTGGGAGGCAATGTCTTGGGTTTATGAAATTAGATCAAAAAAATTATTTGAGAATCAAAAGACAATAAAGTTTAGCATATGGGAAAGTAGGCAATGTGTTGCAATACTTTAAAGAAAAATCTTTGCAGAATCCTTCTTTTTTTTTTTTTAATTCTTTTTAGTTAGATAATGAGGAGCAAATAACAAATATGTTTTGGGCCGATGCACAAATGATCATGGATTATGCCCAATTTGGTGATGTTGTCACATTTGATACGGCTTACAAGTTAAACAAAGAACATAAACCCTTTTCATCTTTTGTGGGATTCAACCATCATAGGGAAACAGTTATATTTGGTGCAGCCTTGTTGTATGATGAGACCGCCGATTCGTTTGTATGGTTGTTTCAAATTTTCTAGAGGCTATCTCAAAAAGGCACCAAAAACTTTGTTCACAGATCAAGATGTTGCAATGGCTAAAACCATACCCGTTGTTATGCCTGACATGAGTCACCGATTATGTACTTGGCATTTGATGCAAAATGCATTAAAACATGTTAATTGTTTGTTCCAAGATAAGGGGGTAAAGGGTGTATTAAATAAATTCATGTCTGACATTGAAGATGAAAATCAATGGAAGTTAGAGTGGGCTGAAATGCTTGATAAATATGATGCGCATGATAACAATTGGTTAAAATTGACTTTTACGGTGAAAGAAAAATGGGACTGGCCATATGTTAGATTAATTGCACAGAAATGCTTGATAAATAAATTCCATTCTCATTGGTTCTTACAATATATATGGCAGCGGTTCTTCCACAATTGCACAGTCTCAGTTGTAATCTTATGTTGCTATTGTTAGAAGAAGAAGCCATTTTTTAAATCTGCATGCATGAGAAGTTGCTTTTTCATCTATCTATGTGGATGGTTCTAAATTATAAATTTTTTATAACAATACAATTTTCAAAGGAGAGGGACAAAGAATCATGTCAAGATCAGATTCCATCACAGCAGCAGCAAGCATAGCTAACATCAGACTTAGACAACAGCACAAAAACACCCAAATTCATCACAGCAACACAAAACAAAACCTGCATCAGACTCAGACAGCAGCACAAAACAGAACCATTACTAACCATCACCCTCAGTCAAGATGCAAGCTCAACAAACAATAGCACAACATAACTAACCATAGCATAACAGAGCAGCCAAGAGGCAGACACACCCAAAGTTATCACAGCAACACAAAACAGAACCAAAACACTGCATTGTTGGTCTGCAGACCACCATAAGACAGAACAACCAAGAACAGATCATCAATGTATCCCAGGACAGCTCAAACAAGCTCTGCAGACTCAGAAGAGCAGCACAGAAGCAAAAGAAACAAAATAGACAGGTAATCACAATGTTATATACCATACAGATCAGTAATAGCATCAATGCCTCAGTCCATTTTGTATACCAGATAATCATAAAACAAAGAGATAAAGCAATCAGAAGGAACAGACCAGACAGAATCAACTAAAATCACTACCATTTCTGATGCAAAACAAATAAAACTCAACCAGATAAACTGTAACAACCCAGATTTTTAATTATTTGTAGAATTTATACTAATATTATTTAATATCAGTTCAGAAAATATACAATTTATTATATATTATTATGTGTAATTTTGTAAAATAATATAATTATTAAAAGTTTATGGGTCAAAATATAAATAATAATAATATAGATAATATAAATAATAATAATAATGGGTGTGGTACTAAAATAAATAATTAATTTCTATTGGTATATGATGAAGTGTAATTTAATTAAGAATTAATTAATTTATATAATTATATTAAAATATTGGGTCAAAATGTAATTATCTTAGATATCTATTAAGGATAAGAATGAATCTATATAATTATGAATTAAATCTGAGCGAAAGTGACGCCTGCCACATGTTAAGGCCTGTGGCGTCCTCCTCCCTATTTAAGGGAGGAGTTGATCAACCTGCCTAAAGAAAAGAAAAGGAAGAAAGAAAAGGAAAGAAGAAAGAAAGAAAAGAAAAGAAAGAGAAGAAGAAAGAAGAAAATGGTGGAAGTTAAAAGGGTCTGTGATAGTGGAAAGAAAGAGTAAGGTATTAAAGTTAAGGTGAGTTATATTATACCTTGAGTCACCAAAATGTATTTTACGTATGTTTTGGCTTACCATTATTTATTTTATATAAGTTATGTTTTATTAGTATTAATAAAAGTTATGTTTTATAAAGGTTTCAGTTACGTGGTTTTATATCTGAACCCTATTTGCTTAAAAGGAAACCCATGGATATGTTTGTTTATATTAAAGAATATTTGACTATGACCTTATTACAATTATGTTTTGTAAGTACCACCACGGGAGTCCCACGCCTTGGGGGACTTAAATAACCATTGGCCTCTGTTTGACCACTTTGTGGTCCTCTGTTTGTCATGGATCCATTGACCTCTGTTCTGTGCGGAGCAAAGTGCTGTGAGGAACTAAGTGCTACACTATTGTGGGAGCCACCTCTAGAATCCGTACGATCCACCTCTTGAATCGGTACCTCTGTTCTGATTGTCATTTCTGTGACCTCTCTTCTGTTCTGTTCTGTACCGTGGTTATGGTTATATATTTATATAATATCTGCATTTCAGTTTTTGCTACTTAAATGATTTATTTACCAAACTGAGTTATCTTAAATGTTTTGGCCTAACTAACTATCCATGGTTATTTCGTGTCCCTTATACTCTTGGTATAATATTTCTCACTCTGCCATGTGCTTATAGTTGTTTACCAATTTTCAGGAAACAATGCACTTCAGAAATAGCTTTTTGGAAAGTCGGGTTGCGGAATAGAGACACACACAACACTTTTTATGATATTTTTATATGTAAATATCGGTCTTTTTGGTCAATATAATTTTGTAATAAAAATAGAAGCTCCAATGATTATTTTGGTACCCTTACTCAAATATTTCTTCCGCTTGCGTTTATTGATCTGTTTTAGAATTGGCCGGAGGTAACCTTAGTTACTGGCCATCACGATGCTTAACCCTTGGGTATAGGGAGCGAGTCATGACATAAACTCCCAAAATAGATACACACTATGAAGTTGTGCTATGCTTGTGTTTAAAGCAGGATCAACATTCATGAGAAAATAAATGATTTGTAAAGTCTCCTAGACAATTTTGTCAGTCATTTTCTTTTCACAAGCAAACAAATATATGAACATAGCATTTGAATATCATATTCCCAGAGGAGAGGGACAGAGAATCATGTCAATGTTCATGTTGCCCACATGTCAAATATTTATCTCTTTTGTTTCGTCTTCTTTTAGAAGCTTAGAAGCCAAATGACAAGTAATCTGAGATGGTAGGTAAAATTAGAAAATAAAACACAACAAACTAATCTGAGATGGGAACTAATCCAGAAGGTCATAGCTCTACAAATATCAAGTCAATAACACCCAAATCGAAGCCATAATTTTTGCCTATTTGAATCCCTAATCAAAGCCCTAATTTTGAAATTTCAAATCTATTTTGTCCATCACAACCCTAACTTTTTAATTTCAGCGTTTCGAGAACGAACCTGGTTCATCTACGGCCTGAGAACCCACATTGTCCTCAACAAATTTCTTCACTAATGCATATGGTGGTCGCGGTTGCGGTGGAGCTATGGTTCGTGAAACAATAAAGAAAATGAGGGTTGGAGCTGTCGGTTGGGTTTAGGGGTCGTTGTCGTCAGGAATGGGTCACCATCGGAAGTAGGTCACTGTCGGAAGTAGTTGCCGGTGAGGCTGGCTTTGGTGGAGGAGAAAAGGTGAGTGTGAGGCTGAGTGAGAGTGACTCAAATGTATAACCTATGTGCATGTATAGCAGCGGGCGGGGCGGGAAAATTTAAGTAAAAAAATTTAATATATATATTTTTTATAGCCATTGGATGTGCAATGGCTGATCTCAGCCGTTGCAAGGAGGAGATGAAGTAGGATTCTCAAGGAGGGGATCCGAACTCGTTCCCCAAAGGGTAAATACCACTACAAAATGAAAACAACTGAAAAGTAGGACTTTGTGGATTAAAATTAGAGTTTTGCTATATTTTTCCATTTCAAAGGGTAAATACCTCTACAAAATGAAAATAATAAAAAGTAGGACTTTGTGGATTAAAATTAGAGTTTTGCTATATTTTTCCATTTCATCACCCTTAATTCTACCTCTAATGATATGGCAAGAAAGCAAAATTTTAAATAATTAAATATGTAACAAATCAAAAGTTGAACATATATGGGATGAAATTGTGGAAGTTTATTAAGGGTCTTAGATATTTTCCAAACTAAATGCATAATATTACAAGAAGGGAAATCCTATGGGAGTGCATACCGTATGTACCTTATCACAAAAATATGTAATTTTATCACAAATTTTCATAACATCAATCATAAAATACGTAAACTCATTACGAATTGGCATAATAAAATGTCTAAAATTCTGTGTTTAATGTTACAAAAATTTGTGACTTAATTATGATATTTTTTATTATGCTAATTTGTACTGAAATTATGCATTTGTAATTAATATTATAAAATTTTGTAATAAAATTAGACATTTTATAATAGGATACATACATAACTTTTCCGAATAACAAACAGCTAGACTCTAAAAATGACAGGCCTATGGCCCATCTGAGGCTCGTATGGGTCACTTGGGCTTAAAATCATAAACAAGACAACCTAAAACAAGGGAGTAATTTCGGCTCGAATATCAAACAACTTCTTATAGTTGGACAGGGTTAGTTGCTAAAGTTACCTGCACAATAAAGATATAAAAAAAAAAAATTTAAAATAGTTAATATGATAAAATATTACCTCTTATATATTAATTAATTATTTTTTTCTCTCATAATCAGTTACTTAATTATAAAAAAAATCACAAATTATCCCAAACAATTTTTTTTTCTATCTCATAAAATAATCAAAAAGTTAAAAAGCCGACTAAAATAGTCAAATTCTCAAAACAACAAAAGTACCAATCACCTCGTTTGGGTTTCAGAAAATTGAACTCACTTTTTAAAAAATTGAGTTATTTATTTTTCGTATTTTTTTTTTAGTCAAAAATTTTAATATTTTAAGTTTTTTTTTTTTAATTTTCTAGATGTACCTAACCTAGATACACTTAAAAATTATAATATTTATAAAAAAATCTTTAAAAAATTCATCAAATACAAAATAATAATAATAATAATAATAATAATTCAATATATTTGTGTATTCTTATGTATTTATTGAATTTTTAAAATATTTTTTTACAAATATTTTACTGTTTAAGTGCATCTAAGTTATGTATATCTAGAAAGTAAAAAATTAATTAAAATATTTTTAAAATTCACTATAAAAAAAATGAAATAAAAAAAATTCAATTTTCAAAAAATCAATTAAAACAAAACAAAACAAGGTGATTAAGTGTTGGATCAATTTCATAGGGAATAATGATTAATTAGAATGCGATGAAATAGAATAAAATGTCATTCTTAGGCTCCTATGGAATCCATTGCAATGGCAAATGAAATATCCATTTGCAATGTATTTGTAATGTGAGATGGCCCACTAATTTAGGAACTTGGTTAAAAGTTCATTTTTGGCCTTTTAGCTTGTTCTGAGTCATATCTTAACCTACTTCCTAGGGGTGTTCATGGGTCGAGTTAGCTCGGATTTGTGATGGACTCGTCATCCAAATCGCCTCTATCAGGTTAGAGATTTCTTCATCCACTTTCGACTGCACTGTTGTTTGAAACCACACACTTCGAAACCGATTTTGGTAGTCGGATTTCGGTTGGGCAAACAAGTTGGATAGATCTGCTGACCTTATCATTTTCTCTTTCAAACTCTAATCTATACATACATATGCATAGATATTCCAATTTGAAAGAGAGTGAAGAAACAGAAAAAATAAAAATAAAAATTAAAGTGATATTTGTAGCAGGCTTGCACGAGCGTTCACACAGACACACACACACACACACACATATATATATATATATATATATATATTCATCTATAGGTTTAGTTTATTGATTTCTGACCAAAGTTGCTTCTTCAATGTCCTCTGTTTTTAAAATCACCGTTATAAGAACTCTTTGGTTTGTATGAGAAGGTGAGTGTGAGAGGGAGATGAGGGGTTTCGAGAGTGAAGGAGTTGAGGATTAAAAATTTATAAAATTAGAGAGTTTGAAGGAGAAAAAAACAAAGAGAGAGAGAGAGAGACTATGAGAGAAGTAAAATAAGAGAGACAAATTGTGAAGAGAAGGCTATGAAAGAGCTCCAAGATTCTCTAGAGTAATACCCCTGCAGTCATCTCCTACCGTGAAAGACAAGTAGCTGACACGTGGCCCACTCACCAAACCAAGGGCTGAGATTTAAACTCACCAAAATGACGTCGTTTTGGTGAGTAAATTGAAAAAAAAAATTCAAAATTCAAAATTTCACTTTTCACTCTGTTTCTGGGGAAGAGTGAGAGAGAGAGAGAGAGAGAGAGAGAGAAAAGGGCTGAGAGAGGAGAGAAGAGGTGAAGCCATCCCACCCCGCCCTTTCCCATCTCAACGCTCTGCCGCCGCTGCTGCCACTCCGCCGCAGATACCTTTCCCGCCATACTCCAACAGTTTCACTTTTCTTTTCTTTGCTTTTCTCTGATCTGTGCTTGTGTTCATACATACATAAATATATATATCCTATTTAGGAGCTGGGTTTGTGAATATTCCTTTTATTTTTTTGTATTTGTTTTTGATTTGTTTGGATTTTTCGAGTTGGGTTTCTGTGGATTTCTTTGGATTATATATAATTATATATATATCCTTTTTGTTTTTTGTGATTTCTTTGGATTTTTTGTGAATATATCCCATTTAGGAGATAAACCCACCTCCATGCATTCTCTTTTCAATTTGATGCCCAAGTTACTAGAAGAGAGAAAGACAAGAAGAGAGAGAGAAGAACATAAACTCATAACTTGATGCCTTCTCTCCAATGCCAGATACAGTGTTTTCTTCCTCCAAAACCCACCTCCATGCCTTATCTCTTCAATTTGATGCCCAATAACTTGCTAGAAAAAAAAAATACAAATACAAGCACAGATCCACAGAGGTGGGTTTTTCTTCTTGTCTTTCTCTCACTCTGCTTTTTCAAAGCCCTAATATTTTCAGTTTGGAGGATGGTGGTGTGGCAGCAGCGGTAGCGCGTCGGGGGTGGGAAAGGGCGGGGCGGCGATGTCCTCCTCATCTTCTCTCATTCTCTCAACCCTTCTCTCTCTCTCTCTCTCTCTCTCTGTGTGTGTAATTCTTCACAGGAACAATTTGATGTTTTGAAATCTAATTTTTTTTTTTTTTGAAATTGCTTACCAAAATGACATCGTTTTGGTGAGGCTTAATATTTTCCCTTAGATGAATCACTCTAGGAGATCACTGTTGGATTCACACTCTAGAGGATCTTAACGCTATGAATGAGCCGAATGATGAGTCTCAGAATAAAAATTTTATTAAAAAAAAATAATTATGGCACTAGGCTTTGGGATAGACACCTAGGCTGGCAGTCCACTTTTAGAAAAATATAATTATGATGACTACTCTTCTTTCTAAAAATTTCAGTGTATTGGATAGAGTGTAGAGATTAACTTTTGAGAAGATATAAATATAAAATTAATAAAATATAAAGACGCAATCTGTCTAGCAAACAAAACTATGGAGTAATGCTAGAGATCTCAAACAATCTACCAAATGTTTTACGAAACCTCTCACATAGGTGTGAGACTCACACACATGTGGGTTTATGTGAATCCCACACCCATGTGAGAGATTTTGTAAAACATTTAGTAGATTATTTGGGGTCTCTAGAATTTTCCAAAACTATGACATGCATAGAATATATTATAATTAATTATGTCAGTCAGTTCGGGTTTTATGATTTTTGGTCTTAGGAAACCATGACTCAATCAATATTCTGGACAAATTTGAATTTCTCAACCGCAACTGTCACGATCCAACCCCCGCATCAAGGGATTAGAGATGTGATCAGCTAGTAATTCGAGATTACCAAAGGCCTCTTAAACAAAATCACAGTAATAGGGACTTGTAGAAGCATACAAATTAAAATAAATTGTCCAATGAACTGTACAGACTTATATGAAACAAAAGATACATCTATAATACATACATGAGTATACATCACAACATTGTCAAGGATTAGGGCTTAACCCTTCATATAGTAACGTTATCATTATTCTTTAAACTTTATCACAGTACAAACCAAGAGGGAAAAACTCCTTAACACAAAAAGCCTTGACACTTGACATTTTCGGAACCTCGATGGGAGGCACAAAGGTTGGCTTCTCAAAAATAGAGTCCAAACAGACACCTTTAAGCACGGTCTTACGCTTGATCACCTACATACATATATATAAAAGGTGAGCTGGAGCCTAGTGAATTACAACGTAAATGGGTAATGAATGATGTATAATCGGTAAATAAAACAGCTTAACACATCAGTGGATTAAAATTCTTGAATCAGAATCTCGTAACATATCAGAATCATATTCGTATTTGTAAACAATCATACGTGGTACATCCATTAGCAGAATAGTACAGTTGACTAGAACAGTCATATTTAATGGCCATCAATACAGTTAACCTTAAAACTTAGACAGTAGTTCCAAGAATTGGAACTGATAGAGATCTCTATAACAGTAGCAGTAGTAGTAGTAGTAGTAGCAGTGACAGTATTCATCTATAAAACTATCAGTTCAGAAACATAGATAACTTGTAATTCAGAAAATACTTTAAATAAACATACCTTTATAGAGTTGTTACTCACAATTAGCTCCTTAGACAGATTGGACAGAATGAAGTGCGTGACTTACTCAATACCTAACAGAGCTACATTAAAACACACGTTTTCCAAACTATGTTTATTTAATTTAATCATCTTCTAATGTGTTTCTAACTCAATTCCTCATTAACATTGTCTAAACAATTGCTTAAGAATGCTTGTGAGGGTATGGGGATGAAAATATGCATTTGGAAATGCATTGCCAAAATGCTAAAAACAGGGCAGTTCGCTTGAGCGCGACTTTGATTGCTCGAGCTGTCTGCAAACCTCTGCAAAACTTCTGGATGCTTGAAATCTAGGCTCGAGCCAACTTTTTGGTCACTTGAGCCATGTGCTATGCAAAGGTGAGTTCGTTCGAGTACACACTTGGTCGCTTGAGCCAACTGCAAATGCTTGAAAAAATACTGAGAGCATGCAAAGTGCACTCGAGGCGACCGATTGTCGCTTGAGCAGTAAGACAGAATCCTAGAATTTCCAGAACGGAGTTGAGCTTTAAAACATTTGGTTCCAAATCATAAACTTGCATGGCTCATTCTTAACTTAGAAAAATACTGAGAAACTCTTCAAAATCATGAATTTAAGATCAATTTGCAAAATCAAAGCTTAAAACCTTGTTAATTCTTTAATATCAAGTTCAAAACTTCAAAATGAAATCATGCATGCAAGGAAGTCTACTTCAATGGTCCCAAAAAATTCTAAATATGAACAATTGAGTAGAATCCATGCATGTATGGATTTTGATAACCAAGCTTTAAAAGTGATGAATTGTTGCATGTATGCCCATATTAAGCCACTTCTCACTATTTTCTAGTTGATTCAATAATTACTCCATCAATCTCTTAGTTTTCAACTTGATTACAGTTCCTAATTGGATTAAATTCAAGAATTGAAGGTGGAATTCATACCTAGAGTTGAATTTGGTGGCTTGTAAGCTTAATCTCCTAAATTCTCCCTTTTTCCTTTATTTTACTCTTGTCTCTCTCTAGGGTTGATCTCACTCCCTCTCTACAAGTATTTAGCTCAAAGGAGGATGAGAAAATGTCTTCATTAAGCTTATATGCCTATATATATTTGGATTTATTAGGTTAATTAATCTAGCTTAGGTTAATTAATTCAGTTTAATTCAAATTATTTTGGTTCTGAATCAATTCTATTAAATTTACCATAAGATTCTAAATATTCCAATGGACCTATTGGCTTAGTCAATTTCGCTTTCTGTCGCCATTAAGGCCCTCAATTTTCATTTTATGTCAAAGTTCACAACAGATATTTCTATAGCTAACAGATATGCAGTCAATAATCATACTAAATACACAATTAACATAGAAGTTCACTTTAAGCACGTAATAAGTAATAGTTAATAGCACATTACGGACCAGGGTTATTATAACAGCCGACAGTTTATTCGCACTAAACTGTCCGTTAAGTGATTTTTTGAGTCTGGTGAATCGGTTTCTTGAACACCCCTACTACTTCCCAAAACAACCCTTTTGATTATCCTTCGTCGTCTCTAGGAGGACGAAGGATAATCACTCTCGTATCCATATGAAGCCTCCAATAAACCACTCAATCTATGGAAGGTAATGGTGTTGCCTTTGTTGTGATGGACAAACATATTTATCCCAGACTGATCCACTCCAGAAAGTGAAGGCATGATAAAAGCCTCGAATTGCTCACCACCTTTTAACTTTATACCCAATATATTCTTCAACTTCTATATGGGTTCGCCAAACATAATCTCCACTACTCTCAGGGATGACAAAGAATAAGGTTGGGGTACAAGTAAAACTGATCATGATGTCATCCATTTTATCAGGAATTTTCTTAGTAATTTTATCAGTAATAATGACGTATGGATAATCATCTAATTCCATGGAGCAACTTTCTTCATCCCCAGCTCTATAAAAAGCAACTCCCACATTGAAACTTGAATTGTAGTGGTATATCCGTGGCATTGTTAGCGCTTCTATCAAAGAAGACCCTGTTATTCGATGGAGGAACTTCCTAGGGAACTCCCTGTCACGAAGATGCTGTCATATGAATTTCAAATTAGTAGAGTGCTAGATGGAAAAATAAAAATAAATAAATAAATAAATAAAACTAAAATAAATTTGCGAATACAAAATCAACATCATAAAATGTAGGCAGAATAATTTGAGAGTGAAATTGTATCTTTTATGATAAGTCCCACTCTTTTTATGTGACATGTATGATTAAGATTAGGTTGTGTTATTTATTCTGTATCCCCATAATCTTGTTTGAAATTTTTTTTGCATCAAATTAATACAGTGGCTAGTTTTAATTTTATCATTTAATATTAAAAGACTCATCAAAGTTATTTATAATTGAAAAAATAAATGTTATATATGTCACATATGTTTTTATCATTGTTTTGTATTATTATCTACATGAATATTTATAATTAGCTCATTTGTTTAGAAATAATTATTAAGAAATTAATGAAAACAAATAACATATTGTCATAGAGAAAAGCTATATATGATCGATTATTTATCATTATTTTGTGTCACCGTCTATTTGGATTCTTATGATTAATTCTATTATTTGAAGATGATTATTAACAAATTAATGCAAACAAATGACATCTTTCCAAGTAGGTTGGTGATATAAAAAGATGATATAAACATGCGATATATAATCGTCTAATATATTATGATGTAATAAAACAGTGAAAAAACTAGTGAATCCTATTTTTAAAATTGTCCTTGCCATTGAATGAAAAATTCAGTAAGAGTAAGATAATATTTTCCATCTCTAATAGGCAACTCCTCTCTAGTCCACTTGTGTTATTTAGGTCCATGGAACTCACCATAGGTTCCATATAATAATTTGAACTATTCATTTTATTAGACACTTCATCTATTTCGTTCCCACAAAAATTATGTCGATAATCGTAACTTATTTAATTTATTGCGCTTGTCATCAAAAAAATATAGTTTATTTTTAAAAATACAATGGTCACCTTTTTTTTTTTGTGACAAATTTGATAAATTGAATATATTATAATTGTCGGATCAATTTAATTTTTTTGTTTTGAATAAAATACACAAATACACGAAATACCTCGATAAAATAATCTGAGACCGGATGGAATCCTCCACTTTTGGTATTATATAGGTCACATCTAAAATAAATTGGTTTCACACATATTTTCAGAGAGATTTTTTTTGCTAAATGTTGACTTGATGAGAGAGATGAGAGGAGAGAGAGAGCAGAGAGAGAGAGAGAGAGAGAGAGAGAGAGAGAGAGAGAGACCTGATGGAGAGGTCGTAAATTGTTGAGCTTGTGCCTACCAAAGGGAATGATTTGTGCACCTTTAAAACAGTGAGGATCTTCCATTCCAACCCTCTTACGATTTAAGAGAATATGCACAACTTCAAATTCATAGTTACTCAACCTCACGAATAGATTCTTCAATTTTGATAGATCGGATATTTTTTCAAGTGATGCACAACCACAAACATCTAAGACAAGTAAATTAGGAGGAAGATCTGAGATAGATTGAAGACTTTTGCAGTTTTCCAACGAAAGGTTTTCTAGCTTGGATAAATGACTGACGCCATATGGCAGGCTATGAAAATTGTTTTTGTCTAAATCCAAGGTTCGCAATGAGGATAAACTCCAAATATTAGCTGGAAAATTTCCCTCAGAAAGATTGCGATCACAAAGAACTAGCTTTGTTAAGGAACACAAACCTGAAATAGAGGATGGTAACAATCTTATGGAGTCGGGATTTTTTCTCGGTAAAACCCAAGATGAAATAAGAGAAAACCAGGATTTAATTGTGAATTGCCTATTACATCCCCTCAACGATAAGCTCCTAAGATTCTTTAGTAGTCCAATAGAGAAAGGTAGTTGTTTAATAGCTGTTCCATCTGCAAGAAGCTCTGTTAAGCTTTCCATATGTCCCAAGTGCTCTGGAAACTCCTCTAGTTTTGCACAACCAGTGAGATTTAGATGTTTAACAGACTTTAACTTGCAAATAATGCCTGGAAGATACCTGAGGTTCATGCAATCTTTCAAATTCAAGTGAACAAGTTTATCTAGAAGCCCAATTGATTCATGGAGCTCCATTAAACCTGTACAACTTTCAAGCAATAATTCCTTGAGCATCGGTAGTGCATAGAAGATGGGGCTTTTTGTTAGGCATTTGGAATTACTGAGATTTAGAATTTTCAAGCTCTTGAAGTGCTGTTAAACCAATAAAAATATACAAAATTATATAATTTTTTTTTCATCATGATCCACTACATAATTTATCCAAATACCAAACAACAATGAATTTGCTAAGAATATCATACCTTGCCATCTATCCGGAGTGTTTTAAATCTGCTGAATTGCATGTCTAAAACAAGAAGTTTCTCTGGATGAAAATTGGATGGTAAATACTCCAATGGGCAGTTATGCCAACAGAGCCACCTTAACTCTTCAAATAGATGTTCAAAATTTCCACTGAGGTGCACATGATTTATTTGAAGCAGTCTTAACTTAGGCATCCCAGCAAATGCTTTATTACTCCATTGTATCTTCTTTAACATGGGTAGGATCAGGATCACACCTTCGACTGCTTCCGTTCCCTAAAATAGTAATATTTAAAAACAAAATGGAAAATTAAAAGGAAGAAAGACTATAAAATAACTGAAATTAGCATTCCAAGCCTAAAACTTACTAACTCACTAGAAAGAATTAAGAATCAACTCTTACCTTGTTTTTTTGGAGTACATAGCATACATCTTCATGAAACCACAATCTACTGCGCTTTTCAGGCTCCTTGGGATATTTTTCACGAATAATCTCCCTTCCCATGTCCCTAACTAGATCATGCATCATCAACTTATTGTTTTCACTAATTCTCAATAAACATCTACTAATCAAAACACTAATTCCAATTTCTGCGAAGAAACCACAACCATTCAATATAGTAATGACATAGTCTCTGTCCATTCCAATGAAAAAGCATGCAATATCAAGGAAGATATCCTTTATGTTATCATCTAGTGCATCAAAACTTATCCTAAGTTTTTCCTGAATTTTCTCATAAGGAATTTGTTGTAACTTATCAAATGTACTTTTCCATTCTACCATGTTTCTTCCAAACAAATAAGAACCCAAAACTTCAAGAGCTAATGGCAGCCCACTAGCATAACTTACTATACCATTTGCAAGATCTGCATAATTTTCTAATGGATTGGTTTCGCCAAAGGCATGCCAACTGAAAAGCTGCAGAGACTCTTTGTGATACAATTTCTTAGCCATGTATCTTTCATAAACTTTTAGTCCCTTCAACAAGTGCTCATCTCTAGTTGTTATGATGATTCTACTTCCTGGACCAAACCAATCACGATTTCCTGCCAAGGAATTTAACTGACTTAATTGATCCAAATCATCAAGAACAATGAGAACCCTTTTAGAATAGAGCCTTTCTTTTATCAAATTCATTCTCTCTATCAACTACCAATCTTTAGATTTTTATCCCTAATAATTCAAAGAAGTTTTTCTTGCAATTGAACCAGGCCATTGAATTGTCCGCAAATTCTCTAACATTTGCAAGAAAACAACTCCCTTCAAATTGGAGGAAAATATGGTTATACACAGCTTTTGCAATGGTCGTTTTGCCTATTCCACCCAAGCCATATATCCCAATCATGCGAACATCATCTAATCCAATGCTCAACAACGACTTTATGTGCATAACAGAAGAGTCTATTCCAACTGGGTGCACAGCAACATTTAGGAATGTATGTTTCAGTTCACATAGAACCTCTTTAACAATTTTTCGAATGAACTTTGCTTCATGCCTGTCAATTTCGATCCAAATTAAAAGTAAACCAAGTGTATATTACAAAAATACAAAACCTTACAAACCCCACTTCCAATATGCAGTTAATAAATGCAAAATTCAATACATCTTGAACTTGCAAAGTGAACTAACTATACTTGAAACTTTTTTTAAAAAAAAAATATTAAAAACAATAAGGATAGGATTTTCTAGTTAAAGATAAAAATTGATAGCAGCAGCAGCAGAAAAATTAAAAGGATGTTAAAACGTTACCCATTTGCAACATTTTGCAAATCCCAGCCTGATAAATTAGCAGCTTCAGAGAGGGCATCCCTCCTCACCTCCACCTTCTCCATCTCATCCGCAAAACGCTTTTGGTGTCTTCCAAATGCTTCTCCAAAATACCCTGTTTGGTGTCGTACATCAGATGGATCAACATCGTAGAATATTGGGAGAAGTAATTGTCCAAGTGTTTTCTTGCATTCAATGATCTTCACGAGCTCATCCAGGCACCATCTTGAAGAAGCATAGTTTCTTGAGAAAACAACGATGGAGATCCTGGATCCTTCGATTGATTGAGAAGCTCCGAAAGAAATTTCACGTCCTCTTGGAAGTTCATCATCATCCCTGAAGGTGCGAATTCCAGCTTGAACCAAGGCCTCGTAGAGATGATCGGTAAAGTTTTTGCGGGTGTCGTCACCTCTGAAACTCAAGAACACGTCATAGGTCCAGCGAGATTGTGTCGAAGATGATGAAGAAGCAAAACAAGAAGAAACATGTCTCTTTTTTGGGGCTGGAAAACAAGAAGAATGATCTAAGGTTCTTTTAGAAGCCATGGATGAACCCAAGATCAAATGAATTGTAGGGAGGAATATAAGTGAATGAGCCGGGTGACTCTGCAAAAGGTCAGAAAGCGTTATTTGCAAGCACTACTATCTGATGGGTTTTGATCTTAAAATATATGGACGGAATGCTGTAGAGAGTTCAAATAAAATAATAATAAAAATTTAAGGAATAAAAAAGATTAATCTTTGTTGTGAGCAATAAATCTCACCTATGATTTCAAATTATGGTAAATTTCTAAGTTTTTTCTTAAATTTGAAGACCCACTCACCTAATAGTTAACCAGTAAACACTCCATCTTTCTCTTATGTTTCCTACCTCTTTCTCGCCCTCTTTCTCTATTTCTGGAATCCGAAGATGGCGGTCGGTGTCGGTCGGGTGCAGTGAAGAACACGTCAGTATGAGTGGATCATGATTTCAAAAAAACAAAAAATCTAAACATACCGATCTAATATATGTCAAAATAGTTACAAATCTAGGGGATCTTATCAATATATGAAAGAAATCAACCCCAACACAGTTACAGATCTTTTAACAAAATAAAAATAAATATAAATACACTTTTTAATATTGTTTAAAATATAAATTGTCATTTATATTTAAAAAATTAAAATATCCCTTAAAAAATTTTATTTAATAGAATTAATTAAAAAAATAAAATTCATAATACTCTTCTATGATAATAAAATTATCTAAATTATTAATTGAAACATATTTCTAATATCATTAAAAATCGTTAATGATTTGAAGATTTGTTAATAAAATGAACTCTCAGTGGAGTACAGAGAGAAGTACCATAAAGGAAGATGAGCTACACATATTGAAGATAAATAATTAAATAATTGACTAACACCTTTAATAGTTTTGAAAAAATTGATTAAAATTAAAATTTTCTTTTTATAGCTTTGAAAAACTATTATATGCCTTTGAAATAATGCTCTGCACGAACTGTCAATTAACACATATCACAATATCAAAAAATATTAAAAGTAAATTTAAAAAAAAAATAATGATATACAAACATAAATCAATACAAAAACCTTATTAATAATGATTTGTTTGTATTTTAATCTATCACTTTATAATGAGTGACCTCTTGTTAATTACACAAATGATCCTATCACACCATTTTAGTATAAAAATTCTAGTAAAATAATATTAAACCAACAAAAAATAGTTATACAAAAAACAGACAATGGTTGGTAGAGATGAGTGAGAAATGACACAACAAAAGATATGAAATAAAAAAATAAAAATAATGGTCATAAATAAAAAGAAGAAAAATAATAAATTGTGTACCTAAACGATAAAAGAGTATGTTTAAAGAACACAATAGATTAAACATAAACTAACCTTCAAATTGTCTCATAAAAAGAAAGTTAAAAAACAATTAGCTTGCTTGTTTTCATTTTTCAAAAAAACACTTTTCAGAAAATTCTACTTTCTTATTTTCCGTGTTTTTTTGTTTTTACTGAATTTTTTAAATATTTTAAGCAATTTTTTTACTTTTTAGAACACACCTAACATGAATATACCTAAAAAGTAAAAAAATTGTAAAAAAAAATCTTTTAAAAATTTACTAAATACCAAAATACAAAAAAAATACAAGAATTCAGTACAATTTTTTTGTATTTTTATGTATTTATTAATTTTTTAAAATATTTTTTCACAAATTTTACTTTTTAGATACATCTAAGTAAGGTGCATCTAAAAAAGTAAAAAAAAAAAGTTCAAAATTTTAAAAGTATTCACTAAAAACAAAAAAATACGAAAACTAAAAAACTCAATTTTCAAAAAACTTAATTCAGAAAACTCAAACCAAACACACTAAATGAGATTCATCGTTCCATGAATGTAATATTTCTATGGTGATGAAGACATGAATGACTTGGAAAAAGTATAATGTATGATAGATATGATTTTTTGATAGAACGAAGAATTGATTAAAGAAAGAGTGCACAAGAATAATTTTTTTATTTATTTCATTTTCTAAAATAAATCATAAAATCATTATAAAAAATAATAAATTATGAGATTTTAAAAAAAATTTATATATAATATAGATATGCTTAAATTTATTTGGGAATAAAATTGTATTTAATTATGAAACACAGAAAGAATCTAGATATAAGGTTAATTTTTATTTTATGGTAGGCTTAATTTTAGGTTTATATAGATCATATCAGTTATGAAAGATATTAATTGTATACATTTTATGGGAGGTGAGAGAGTTTCATTTTCGTTAGATTTATTTTAGGAGAGAGAAAATTGTATGAGATTTATATTTTTTTTTTAAAATAAAGGCTTGATTATTTTGAGAGGGACAGAGGGACTGAGAATTGTTTGCTTTTTTTCTTTCTTTCTTTCTTTCTTTTTTTTACTAGTAATATATTTGCATTAAATAATTTTGAAGGTTAATATTTATGTCCTTGAAATAGCCAATAGATGTTTTATTTTTTTTTTAAAAAAAAAAAATTCAAAAAAAAAAATAGATTTAAGGTTTTGAAACACAAGCTCTAAGATGAAAATCACTTTGATATAATATATAACTTAGATAAATAGATTATGAGATTTAGAAAAGAGATAAATATTAGGAGATATTTTAGGAACTTGTAATTCAATTATTATTTTTTAAATCTATAGTTACTTTGTTAACTTAGTATTATTTTAAAATCACAAAAATTAGCAATTTTAGTTTTTTTTAATCTATAGTTACTTTATTAGCCAATAGTACTATTTTTAAATATTTTAAAATTACAAAAATTAGCAATTGTGATTTTACGTTCTTTTTAATCTATAATATTTTTTTAAGGATAAATTACATTGACACCCCTGAGGTTTGATTCAATTACATTTCAATCCCCGACTTCTGAAAATTACATTCTCACTGTGGTTATAAACTCATTTCAACCCCTGCTTATATAAAAGGTAACAACTCCTAATAAAAAAACAAAAGAAATTACATTGAAAAAAAAGTGAAGCAAATGAAAGAAAAAAAAAAAACAGAGGAAGTAAAGCAAAGTAAAAAAAGAGAGAGTACATGAGTTCAATGTCTTTATTCTGTCTAAATAATTACAATGACTGGGGGGTTAGTGTAATTTCTCAAACATCAAGAGGTGATATGTATTAAATCTAAACCTCAGGAGAGTGTAAGTGTAATTTACCCTTTTTTTTAGAAATATATAATTATTTTGTTATAAGATGAGATTTGTATTTTTTTTTAGAAAAATTTACTCATAAGTCCTAGTTTCTGAAAAGTTGAACCATTTAATCCTATAAGTTTTTTTATGCTCCATTTAATCTCATTTGCACATCAATCTAATGTTCGTAACATTAATCTGATATGCGAAATCTAATGTTCGAAACATTAATCTGATGTTTGAAACATTGTAATAGGACCTTTCAGTCTATAAGAAAACTTTTAGGACTAAACAGTGTATAAGTTATTAATTTAGGATTTATTGGTGCATCCTCCTTTTTTTTAATGTATAATTATTTTGTTATGAGATGAGATTTAGGAAAGAGAGAAATATTTGAGGGAGAGATTTTACGAACTTATAATTCAAAATTTTAGATGGTTTTTTTGTTTTTTTCAAAAACTCTATAATTACTTTGTTAGTTAATAAAATTATTTTTAAATATTTTTAAAACCACAAAAATTAACAATATAAATGAGATTTTGAAGAGATGAGGAAAAAAAAATCAGAAGAGAGAGGAAAAACAATGAAAGAGATGAGAGAAAAAAAAACCAGAAGAGAGAGGAAAAATCTCAAAAGCATGGAATGAATATTGGGAGATGAGGATTTTTGAATTATTTATTTATTTATTTATTTTTATCTTACATAGCATCATTAATGATTCAAATCATTTTATCTACAAAATTTATGGCTAAATTTATTTGGATCAAAATATATTTTGCATCCATCTCTCCCCTCCTCTCTTCTCTCCTTTCACCATTTCCCTCCTCTTTCATCATTCCATTACTCTCTTTCTATATCAACCACGCACAGGTTGCTACACAAAGATTGTGTTTGGTTTAGTTTTAAAATTATAATTTGAGTGTGAAATTGTATTTTGAGTTTATGAATTTTTGAATCATAATTTGAAAAGAGAAAATTTGTTTAGTTATGAATTTTGAAAAGAGTTTTGAATTAAATTTTAAATTGAGTTTTGAATTCTTGAAAGGAAAATTTACCTATAAATCCTATTTTCTGAAAAGTTGAACCATTTAGTCCTAAAAGTTTTCTTATGCACCGTTTAGTCCCACTATCTACATCAGTAACATCAACAACATCATCAACATCATCAAAACATTATCCATCAAACATCAAATATCAGACATAAAACATTATTCTTTAACATTAAACATTATTCATCATCATCAACATTAAACATTAAACATTAAACATCATCATCAACATTAAACATTAAACATCATCAAACATTAAACATTAAACATTATTCATCATCAACATTAAACATTAACATCAACATCAACAACATCATCAACATCATCAAAACATTATCCATCAAATATCAAACATCAGACATAAAACATTATTCTTCAACATTAAACATTATTCATCAAATATTAAACATTAAACATTAAACATCATCAAACATTAAACATTAAATATTATTCATCATCAACATTAAACATTAACATGATCATCAACATTAAACATTAAACATCATCAAACATTTTATAAAGACACATACACACCAGCAAAATCTTCATTCCCATCCTTCCATCATATAGATCTCAGATATATATATATACTATATTGAAGCACCCAAAAACAAAAATATAAAGATACAGAGCCAAACGCCATAGGAGCACTCAACCGTCTCTGGTTTCATTTCTTAATCGTTTTTGCAGCCACCACCATCGCCCGATCCGTAAGCTAATCTCTCATTTTCCATTTCGATTCTGTGATACATTTTTATATATGTATATATATGAATGCAGGATGATTGTGTGTATACGGTGTACGTAAGAACGGGTCCGATCGTAAAAGGAGGGACGGACTCGATCATCAGCCTGACCCTGGACGTTGATGTGCACCATTTTTCTCTCCGATCCGATGTTCTCAATGTGAAATGAACATATATATATATATATATATATAGATAGATTAATGAATCTGATATTTTGAATCTGATGTTTTGATGTTTGAATCTGATGAAACTGATAGAGATCATCAAAAATTCAAAATCCGTTTGATGTTGTTGCAGTTGTAGTTGATGTGGATGATGTTCAATAGTCATTAACATTGAAATAGGACCTAACGGTTCATAAGAAAATTCATAGGACCAAATGGGTTACAAGATATAAATTTGGGATTTATTGGTGCATTCCCCTTTTTGAAATGAGTTTTGAAATGAGAAAAGATATTTATGAGTTTTGAAAACACTTTTTAAAATTTAATTCATAAACTCATAACTCATAACCAAACATATAACTCAAAACTCTATTGAAAATTCTGTTCAAAGCTCATAACTAAACTCTTTTTAAAATTCAATTCAAAAAAATAATTTTTTATTTAAAATATTAAAGATATTCAAAAAAATATTCAGTTAGTGTTTTAAAATTACTTATAATTGTATATTTGGTTGGAAATTTTTTTAATTGTTTTGCTTAGAATATTTTTTATTTTTTAAAATTATTGTGACAAATTAATTTTTATTTAAATTTTTTTTGTTTTTTTAAATAATTTGTCATTTTGGTCTAAAAAGAATAATTTCTATATTAAAAAAATATCTAAAAAATATATATATATATATATATATTTTTTCAAATAACAGGTTGCAATTGGACAAAAAAAAAAAAAAAAAATTGCACTGTTATGGTCAATTGGCTGGACGTTCAGGAGGATGTCTGGGCGGACGACCGGATAGACCCAATCCGCTCTTTTCAAAATTCAAAAACTCTTTCCAAAACTCTTTATCAAACATGTTTTCAAATATAGACTTAGAATTATGTTTTAAAAACTACAACCAAATAAAATCTTGGAATATAAGGGTGAAATTATGATTCGACAATACAACCAAACAGGCCCAAAAGTTTCCTAGCACCTTCCTTGTAGCAAATTTACCTCTCATCTCAAAGAACTTTCCTACCACCTTCCTTGACCACAAAGAAGCTTCCTAGCACCTTCCTTGCACACAAAAATGCTACCCGTGAGTTTCCTAGCACATTCCTTGCCTACTAAGTAAGTTTGAATTTTAAATTTGTAAAAATTATTTTCAAAATAAACATTCAAATATCAATATAATATGACAGATAAACTTTTGAAAAAATATATATTTTTGTCTTACATGGCATCATTAATGATTCACATCATTTCATCTACAAAATTAATGGCTAGATTTATTTAGGCCAAAATATGTTTCTCGCCCATCTCTCCTCTTCTCTCACCACTTCTCTCCTCTGTAATCATTCCATTACTCTCTCTCTCTCTCTATATATACATATATATATCCACTACACACATGTTCCAACACGAATGCCACATTTTTTTTTTTTTTTGATTCAAAGGAAAGGATTACAGAAAGGAAAAAAAAAAAAAAACAGAAAAGGAGCCAAAAGGCCTAAACAAACTTAGGCCTGTTCACAGGATAATCCAACAATGTCTGCAACTAGCAGACTAGCAAGATCATTTGGAGGGTCATCTAGAACTATTAGGTTGTCTCCATGGTGTACTCCCAGATTTGCAAGCCTATCTGCACACTGGTTCCCTTCACGGGGTATGTAGCTAACAGAGCAGTTGCATCTGTGCATGAGGAACTTGATATCTTCCAGTAGAGCTCTGTAGGGATAGTTGCTGGGTGTGGAGTTGTTGATGTTTAGGACTACAGCTGCGGCATCAGATTCAATGAAGATATCTCGCAGACTTTTCTCCAAAATGATGGTGAGGCCTCTGTAAATTCCCCAAAGCTCGGCTTCTTCACTAGTTGCTGACTCCAATCTTCCATGAAAGCCAAAAATCCAAGCTCCCCTAGCATCTCTAAGCAAACCTCCATACCCAGCTGGGCCAGGATTCCCCTTGGAGCACCCATCCGTATTGAGCTTTAATTGACCTGCACAAGGAGGACACCAATTAGTGTTGATGAATAAAGAGTTACCTGTGAACTGTTCAGTAGTGAAAGCCTGATGAATGGCTGCTGCTTCTAGCTGAATCTGCCTCACAATTTCAGGAGGGTTGCAAGCTACTTGGTTGAACACCCTATTGTTCCTAGCCTTCCATATTTTCCACAAGATCACCACAAAGACAGTGCTCCAAGGGATGTTAAAACACTCTCTATTCTTGCTCTGCAGGTTATATTGAATCCAAGTATCCACTGCCATTTGATAGGAAAGATTTCTCCAACTATGATTGGGGATGAGTTCCCAAATATCAGCAGCTTGTTTGCACTCTCTCAATAAATGGTTTAAATCCTCACAGAAGCTCTGGCAATTTGGGCAAATGTCTTCATTAGTGAAGCCTCTAATTTTCTTTGATGGTTGGTAAGCACCTTATCAAGAAGTAACAGCCAAATGAAACCCTTAAGTTTTTGAGGGATTTTTAATTTCCAGATCCAACTCCAGGTAGGTAATCTAATATCCTGTGCAGCAGCTTGATTAGAGACCAAGGTGTAAGCAGCCCCAACAGAGAAAGCACCATTGGAGGAGCCAATCCAGTGGGGGTTGTCACCTAATTCTACAAAAACAGGGAGATGGATCTGATGTATAGGGTGCTGCATAGAAGAAGGAGGATGCTATTTACCTTATCCAAATCCCAATCTCCTTCCTCATTTATCATATCAGCAACTGTGACATCTTCTTGAGTGTGTGGTCCTGGAAAAATAGAATCAAGAGGCCCCTCCCCACACCACCAATCTTTCCAAAATGAAATGCTTTTACCATTACCCACAGTCCATTTAGTACCTTTAACTAAAATGTCCCTAGTTCGCATAATGCTCCTCCAAATTTGAGATGCCTTATTATTGGTAGGCCAGTTTGAAAAAGAGTGATTGTGCAAATATTTGCCTTTAAGAACCTTGGTCCACATAGTGTCAGGCTCAGAATTTATCTTCCAACCTAACTTGGCCAATAAGGCAATATTTTGGTCTTCAGCCCTTCGAAGACCCAAACCTCCTACTTGTTTAGCTTTACAAACTTGATTCCAATTCACCAAGTGAACCTTCTTCCTTTCTTCAAGATCACCCCATAAGAAATTCCTATTAAGCTTATCAATCTGTTTACAAATACTTTGGGGGAGTTTAGAAGTTTGCATGATATAAGAAGGGATAGAAGATGAAACAGACTGGATCACAGTAGTCCTACGTGCTAGGGATAGAGCTTTAGCTTTCCAAGAGGACAACTTTTTTTGGATTTTCTCAATGATGCCACTGTAAAGATTTCTGCTAAGCTACTATGGATAAGGGGGACTCCAAGGTATCTACCCAGATCATGAGTAAGGCTTATACCACAAAAGGCACTTAACTCCTTGGCGAAATTTCTGTGGAGGTTGGGGGAAATGAACATTTTAGACTTTTGCAAGTTGATTTTCTGCCCAGATATACAACAAAATTCATTCATGGTTGCCATAAGGGTAGCACAATTAGACTGATCAGCTATAGCAAAGAGGAGGAGGTCATCTGCAAAAAATAGATGTGAAATGGGTGGACTATGGTGTGAAGCTTTAAGCCCCTTCCATTTTCCAGCTTCTACCTGCACTCGAATCATATTTGACAATCTTTCCATGCATAGCACAAATAAATATGGTGAAAGAGGATCACCTTGTCTCAAACCCCTTCCAGGAGTGATAGTATCCATGGTTTCACCATTCCATAAAATAGAGAAATTCACAGAAGAAACACAAGACATAATGAGGTCTATCCAATGTTGGTTAAGATTGAATTCTTCAAGAGTATCTTTCAAAAAAGACCAAGATAATCTATCATAGGCCTTTTCAAGGTCAAGCTTGATAATAAGGCCTCCATGCTTACCTTTTTTTTTCCTAAGAGTATGGATCAGCTCTTGAGTAATGATAATATTATCATGGGTGGATCTACCGGGAATGAAGCTGCTTTGGGTGGGGCTAACAAGGTCCTGAAGCAGAGGCCTAATACGGTTAACTAAAATTTTTGACAAAATTTTATAGGAAACATTACAGAGACTAATGGGGCGAAACTGCTTAATATTCTCAGAAATAGCAGTTTTAGGAATAAGGGCAATGAGGGTTTGATTCACTGCAGCAGGTATTGATTTGGATTGGAAGCACTCTTTAATGAAATCACAAACATTTCCCCCAATAACAGCCCAAAATTGATGATAAAAGATAGCTTGAAAGCCATCACGCCCAGGAGCTTTGAAAGCACTAATGTTCTTAACAGCCTGCCAAATTTCCTCAGTAGAAATATTTCTCAATAAAAGATTATTATCATCATGCGAAATTTTATGAGTGGTAATATTGCACCAATGATCAAGAGTAGTCACAGGCTCATAGTTGAAAAGGAGAGTGAAGTAATGCTGGATATGATTTTTAACTAACAAGGGGTTAGTAATCCACTCACCATGCTCATCCTTAAGGGAATCAATTCTCAACTTCTTACGTCTAGTAATGGCAGAAGTATGAAAAAATTTAGTATTTCTCTCACCTTTAGTTAACCAAGTGGCTCTAGATTTTTGAAACCAAAGGACTTCCTCTTGAAAAAGAGTTTTGTTATATTGATTAATAAGGTCCTTTTCAAGACGAAACAGGTTATGAGGGAAGTAGGAGGATGAAATCTGGGTTTTTTGGATTCCCTCAATTCGAGATAAAAGCCATCTTTTCCTTTTGAAAATATTTCCGAAAACTTCCTTATTCCAAGTAATGGAATGGGAAGCAACAGAAAGCAAGTTGTCTTGTATAAAAGATGCATGATTCCAAGAAGATTTAACAATATCTATATAGGTAGGATGAGACAGCCAAGCAGCTTCAAAGCGAAAGGGACGATTAACAGGAGAAAGTTTAGTTATACCTTCGGTGTGCACCATGATAGGTGAGTGATCCGAATATGTACGAGGGAGATTTCGGACTGCTCCTTCAGGAAATGCGGTTCTCCATTCAGCATTACAGAGAGCACGATCTAGTCTTTCCATAGTATTAGCCATGCCCTGCCTGTTGTTGGACCAAGTAAATTTTGGTCCTGAGCAACCAATATCCATAAGCCCACAACGGTTAATGTTGTCAAGAAACTTTCTGCAGCGGTAGTTGTGATTGTTTGGGGAAAAGCTTCTTCTTTCATTTTGCCCCATGATATCATTAAAATCTCCTGCAATAAGCCAAGGTCTAACCATTGGGCTAGCTATGTTCTCTAGTTCATTCCAGAGGTTTTGACGGATGCCAGGATTGGGGCTAGCATAGACTGCAGCTAGCACCCATTCTTCAAAATTTTCGCGTTTCACAGTAGCTTGAATAATCTGAGAGTTAGCAATATGAGCACTAACAGAGACTTGGGTAGGATCCCAAATCAGCCATATACCTCCCACTCTACCAATAGGGTCAACAATGGTAGAGGCCGTGTACCCCAAATGATTAAAAAAGAGACCCATGGAACTAAAAAGTACTTTTGTTTCGAATAGAGCCACAACATTAGGGTGATGGAGTCGAACGAGTTCACGGAAATTGCGCCTGAAGATTTTGTTGCCGGCTCCCCGACAATTCCAAAGCATAACAGTCATGGATGAACGATTGGGGAAATGAGGGAATGGATCTGAACTAGTCAGGCCAATGAAGTTACGCACAATCTTTCTTGGATAGCTCTGATGACCTGAGAGCTGCCATCTGTGTTGCTTGCAGTGGTCTTCCTCCACGCTCTCCACCTTGGTTCGAATGTTCATCCTTGTCTCTTCTATCCCATTCTACGTTTACTAGGTGAATGGCTACGCTCTCTGGTTCGAGTATGATCCCCACTGAGCTGTGCCTCAACGGTGGTTTGATCTATTGGTGGCACCAGATCCTCCGTTGTGCTGGAGGTGCTCATTATTCGTATCTGGTGGTTTCTGTTTTATCTCAAAACTCACGGAGGAGATTTGAAGATTGCTAGTGGAGGGTGGAGGAGAGGTAGGGGTGGAGATCTGGACTGGAGCAGGGTTAAAAGGAGATAAAGAAGGGTTGGGTGGATAGGGATCTGCTGACATACTAGTAGAGACTTCACTTGTAGCTTGCACTAGGCTAGGAATGGGACTGGCTGCCGTATGCTCAGGTCGTGCTTGTGCTGCACCAGGTGTGGTCATATCTTTGTTGAGTTGTCTTCCATCGTGTTGTCTTTCAGAAGAGATTCTCTGTGTTGTATTAGGATAAGCTGCCTTACTAGATGATTCTTTGCCAAGTGCTCCTTCGTTATTAGGGCCCATGGGGTTTTGATGTTTGGCTCGATCTGTAGGGCCTTCCCTGTTTCCATTCTTGGCTAGAGGCCCAAACCTGTTATTAGGTCTTCTACCAGTAACAGTGCTAGGTCCAGATTGCCTACCAGTGAAGTTGGGTCGGTTGTTTCGCCTGTTCACTAACATCCAAGGCCCAAATTCATCAAAATGTTCTGTGCCTGGGGCAGTTTGTTTCCCTGAGGAACTAGCCGTTGGAGTTTGATTGGACCCATCATCATGACCGTTAGTTGAGGGTCCTGCATGCACTTTCGCCGGCTCCGGCACCGGCTTACTGCTACAGTATTCTTTCCTATGCCCCACTTTACCACATTGAAAACAAAAATAATGCAGATGTTCATATTCCACTACATATGTATATTTACCTATAGCGAATCTGGAGACTAATGGCATTGTGAGATCTACTTCCACACATACACGTGCATACCTTCCCCGAGCAGACATGGCAGTGTTGATATCAATCTTGAGAGGTTTTCCAATGGCTTTGGCTATGTGAAAGAGTACTTTCTCATTGTAGTATTCAATGGGAAGTTGTGGAAATCGGACCCATAAAGCCGTGGCTACTTCTCCAGCTTCTGAAGGTTTGAAATCAGGTTCCCATCTTCTAACCGTTAAATAGTGGTCCATAATAATCCAAGGGCCTTCTGTGTACACTCTGCTACAATCAGCTCGCATTTCAAATTTGATCAAGAAGAATCCCAGGCCCAAATCAGTGGCTTCAAAATCACCTTGTAGACCCCAAACCTTCTTGAGCTTGGAGACCAGAAAGTTGTACCCTAGCAGTTTCCCAAGTAACCTGACTATCAGGCAATCTTTCCATGGTTTCCGGATATGCTTAATAAGTCGCGAGGGAAGTCTGATTTTGGGGATATGAGGCCCTAGACCAGCAATTTGAGAGGGATCGGCGTCCTCCATATCCTCGTTATCTTCCTCATCAGTGAGAAGGTCATCATCGGATAGTCTCTCCAGATCTATATCAAAAGCTTTCTCGTTGGTCTTGGAAGTAGTGAGAACTTGTTTGAAGGACTTCTTAGCTGGTTCCTCTGACGAAATTTGAGTCGAAATGTTCATCCCTTGCTCGCCTTGGATTTGGGCGTTTGTTGGAGCTTCGATCGAGTCATTCATTACTTGATCTGCAGTGCTTTTCGGACAAATTTTTGATCTTCTTGGTGCTTCGGACCAGATCTTGTTCTTCTAACGAGCGATCTGTGTGGTTGTCAGTTGGATGTGCAAGAACTGGGTTTGGAGCAGAGGTTTCGTGCATCTCTTAATGTCTTTTTTGTATACCCCAGTCTTAATGTGTAAGTATTTTCACGAATGCCACATTTGATTCTCCAGTAATGATTTTAAAGTTCTAAATAATGAATTTTAAATCAACCACTAGTGAGATAAAAAAAATAAAAAATAAAAAAATAAAAAAAAACAATGCACAACATATACTGTGGCAGTGGTGGGATCCACTGCCACATCATTAGTGGTAGCACTAATTAGTGCTTTCACTCATTTTTCTTGATTCTCTTTTAGAATCACAATTTCAATAAAAAAAATTTCAAATCTCATAATCAAATACACAATTTGAAATTACTCAAAACTCAATTCAAAAATTATTTTTCAAAACTCATAACCAAACACACAATTCAAAACTCTTTTCAAAACTTAAAACCAAACGCATTTCAAAACTCTATTTTAAAAGAAAAAATTCAAGAAAATATTTTTTTATTTTGTTTTTTAAAATTATTTTTAAAATCATGATTTAAGTGTGGAGTCGTATTTTGAGTTATGAGTTTTGAAAAAAGAAAATTTGTTTGGTTATGAGTTTTGAAAAAAGTTTTGAATTATATTTTGAGTTTTGAGTTGTATTTTAAATTTTTTTGGATTTATTTTTTTAAATATTTAAAAATTTACTTAATTTGATTTTTTTACAGTAAATATTTTATATTTTAAATATTTATTTATTTATTTTATTGTGCACTATATTTCATACATTTATGTGTTGTATTTTTTTAAATATTAATTTTTTAAAAAAAAATTATTATTATTTATTTTAAATATATAATTTTTATTTTAAATATTTTAATTTTTTGTTATGTGTTTGGTTACGATTTGAGTGTAGAGTTTTGAATATAGTGTGAAGTTTCGAGTTATGTGTTTGTTTATGAGTTTTGAAAATAATTTTTGAATTATGTGTTTGGTTATGATTTAAATGTGAAGTTGTGTTTCAAGTTTAAAATCTTAAAATTAAAAAATAAAAATATTTACAAAATAAAATAAAATATTTAAAATAAAAAAATTTAAATAAAATTATATATTTAAAATAAAAAATAAAATTTTCTTTAATATTTTTAAAAAATAAATCCAAAAAATTCAAAATACAACTCAAAATTTAAAAACTCAAAACTCAAAATATAACTCAAAAAAGTATTTCAAAATTCAAATTTTTTTTTTTTTCAAAACTCATAACCAAACAAATTTTCTCTTTTCAAAACTCAACTCATAATTCTAAACTTAAATTATAACTTCACACTCAAATTATAATTCTAAAACTAAACCAAATGCCTAAAGTTTCCTAACACCTTTCTTGCAGTAAATTTGCCTCTTCACTCAGAGAAGTTTCCTAGCACCTTCCTTGCACACAAAAATGCTACCCGTGAGTTTCCTAGCACCTTCCTTGCACACTAAGGAGTCGTTTGGGAATATGTTATTTTAATAATTTTTTGATTTTTTGGTTAAAGTATGACGTAAAAAAAACTACTATATTTGGAGTATTTTTTGACTTTTTACAAAAAAATGTGCAAAAAAAGTAGAGAGAAAAGAGAATCTTTAACTTTTTGATATAGGTTATAGGTTTTTTGGTTTTTTTAGCCTCCGTTTGGGAAGTGGGTTGGCTTTTTGGCTTTTTTGGCTATTTTAGTCTTGGCTAAAAAGCTTGGTTTGGGAAGAGCTTTTTGACTTTTTTTGTGAGAGAAACGTGTAATGATTATAGGTTGGATGTGATGTTTTGTTTGTTGTGGCTAAAATAGCCTATTTTATTTTTTGTGGCTAAAATAGCCAAAAAAGCCTAGAAACCCTCTTCCCAAACGGTGCCTAGTAACTTTTTGACTTTTAGACTAAAATAACTACTTGCCAAACGAGGCCTAAATAAGTTTTGAATTTCAAATTTGTAAAAATTATTTTCAAAATATACGCTCGAATATCTATATAATAGTAGAAGGATTTTTGAAAAAATGTATATTTTTATACTATATTAAAGAAAAATCATATATTTTTGTCTTACTTGACATCATTAATGATTGAGATCATTTCATCTACAAAATTGATGACCAAATTTATTTGGACCAAAATATATATTCTGCCCACCTCTCCTCTCTTCTCCCACCATATTTCTCTCCTCTTTCATCATTCCACTATCCTCTCTCTATATCCACTACACACAGGTTGCAACACAAAAGTTTCCTAGCACCTTCGTTACACACAAAAATGCTACCCGTGGTGAGTTTCCTAGCACCGTCCTTGCACACTAGTAAGCTTTGAATTTTAAATTTGTAAAAATTATTTTCAAAATATACACTCAAATATTTATATAATATGATAGAAGAAATTTTGGAAAAATGTATATTTTTGTTCTATATGGCATCATTAATGGTTCAGATCATTTCATCTACAAAATTGATGGCCAAATTTGTTTGGGCCTAAATATGTTTTTTTTTTTTTTTTTTAAATTTAAACTTTATATACATATATATAATTATATATAATATATTAAAGAAAATAACTATTAAAGAAAAATCAATACTCAACATAATTAATTTATGGGCAAATTACACAAATAGTCCCTATAGTTTGGGGCTTGTGTCACTTTGGTCCTTGACTTTTCAATTGTGACACATTTGACCCTGAATTTTGAATTTTGTTCCAAATGAGGACAATTGAACATATAATTAGATTTTTCAAGGATAAAATTGTCAATTTGATAAAATATAAACTAATTTGACAAAAATAAATGTCAAACAAATATTTTTGAATTTTTAAAAATTATTTCTACCTACTAAAAATAAAATTATGTAAAATTGATAACTCTTTTAGACATTTATATTTTTTTTTTACCAAATTAATTTTTATTATGTGTTTGGGTGATGATCATGTAAAATTAATTTTAAAAAATTAATCATGTAATTTTTATTAATTTTACATGATTTTATCATTGGTGGATAAAAAAAATTTTTAAAAAATTAAAAATATTTTTTTGACATTTATTTTTGTCAAATTAGTTTATATTTTATCAAATTGACGATTTTACCCTTGAAAAATCTAATAATATTTTCAATTGTCCTTATTTGGAACAAGATTCAAAATTCAAGGTCAAATGTGTCACAATTGAAAAGTCAGGGACCAAAGTGACACAAGTTCCAAACTATAGGGACTATTAGTGTAATTAACCCTTAATTTATCTATTTTTTCTTAATCTAATCGCAACATACTTATATTTAATTTTTTTAAATAAATTTTTTATAACTTCCATTCCTACTTTCTTTTCTTTTTTTCTTTTTTTTTTAATTTCCAACTGAATAAAAATAAATAAATAAGTAGAATCACTTTTAATTGTATGTTACTATTTTTCTTTCCAAGTTAACTATTATTATTAATGTTAAATTGAGTGTTTATTTTATTATATTATAATTCAATATCATACAAAATCATTGTATATTTATTTCAGTTACACTTTTATAGCATGATAGGGTTAAGGTTATTAAAATACACATAAATAATTGAAATAAAATTATTATATATATTTGTTTAAATAATATTTTTATGGAAGGATAAGGTTAAGATTATCAAAATAAATAGTTAGAGAATCATTTTTTTAATTTTAAATGGCTTTTTTCTCCAATTTAATCATTACTTTTAAGAAAAATTTATCTATAAATCTAATATAGAGGAATGCTGATCTATTTAATCCTAAGATTTCTTATGAATCAACTAGTCCTTTTTGTTTTAAAAGTTGTATTTATTTGATTTCGTACTATTTGAATTTAAGTAAGTACCTTTTTGTGATATATTTTTTCAATTTTCTAATTCGTTTTTGGTATTGTTCAAAAAAAAAAAAAAAATTTTGTTTTTGGGATGGGAATGTAAAGGTGAGGTGTGAAAAATTCTTTTTGGGAGGATTGATGGCAGAAATATTGATTGTTGAGCGTGAAAATTTACATTATTAGTGTGATTTTTGGGTTACATTGATGTTACATTAAAGTGTTACGTTTAGAAAAAAAAATACACTAAAGAGTTTTTATATGTTACATTGATTGGAGTGTTTTTAGAAAAAAAAAATACACTAAGCAGCTTTTTTTTGAAATGTTACGTTATTACATTTGAGAAATATACTAAAGAATTTTTTAGTGTGTTACATTGGAGTGTTACATTTAAAAAAAATATATCAATTTTTTTTTAGTGTTAATAGATATTTGACAAAAATATATTCTTATCATTAAATAAATTTTTTTTATTGAATATAATACCCTTATACTCACTTTAAATTAAATTTTTTCACCAATTATTATTTTTTTATTTATACTACATCACCACTAACACTATAACAATTCCTTATGTCATTTTCTTACATTAGGACAGTCAACAGGTCAACCCTTGCTCCTTCTTTCACTTCTACTTTTTCTTTCCCAGCTCATATGGAAGACCCAGCTACTGATAGCAACAACTAAAGTCTTCTTTCATATATTTCTACCATCGTTTCCACGAAACACCACAAAAGTTTTAAGAAAAATTACACACGCGTGTGCCAAAAACGAAAAAACAAAAACCCTCAGATTTTGTATTCTCGTTAGATTGGGCCTCTACTGCTGTGTACTTTTTTTTTTTATCAACAAAGAAAAAGAATTTTATTGATGAAACAGAAAACTATTACATCAAAAAAGAAAAAGAGGATGAGAACAAAAAGAATTATAGCGAACCAAATAAATCTCAATTAGGTTGGGACCAATAAGACCGTCCAATCATATGCTAGGACAACATCAGGAGTTGGTGAGGAACCAACCACAAACACCTCAATCAACCTCACGCCAGTACAATCTAACCAAACCTAATACAAACCAAATAACCAAAAAACTACCAACCATCAAGAAACAGGACAAAATCCATAGCAGTAGCAAACTTCACAGCAGCTATCCACACAGATATCAGCAGCAAACCACACAAATCAGCAACACTCCTTTTCACCTAGACCAACAGCACACCTCACAGATTAGCAGCAGCAATCCGAAAAACAAAGACAACCGCTGTCAATAACTCTACCATCATGTACCAAGATCTCCACTCCCTTACAAGTTGATTCACCAATAAAACACTATACCTATCAATAACTCCACCATTCCACAAACAAAGAAGAGAAACAAACAGCAGAGGACAGACAACCAGCTTCCATCACAGACAATAACCCTCCATGAATCTCCTCTGCCCACAGGAAACAAATAGCATGCATAGTATGAGAAATCAACAGACAACAACAGACAACATTCCTCCATGAATCTCCTCTACCACAGAAACAAACAGCATGCATAGAAATCAACAGACATAGAAATCAACAGACAACAATCCTCCATGAGAAACCAACAGACAACCTTCATCACATATTAGATAATTAAGTGGCTGAATAGCAGAGTATGACAGCAACACAAATGAGTGAACAGAACAGATGAACAGCAGAGTATTACAGCAAAACAAAACATCAGCAAAGTAATTAATCCATCAAATGCACCTTCTGATCTGGTTCAAATTGGATACAAAGTCATGAATGGAGTAAGAGTTCCCAATTGAATGGCACTTCAACCAGATTGCAACTCTAATCTTGATAAGCTCACAGATCTCCATGAAGTTAGGATGAGCACTATTGAACACACAATCAACCCTAAGCTGCCAAATTGACCACATGACAGCAAGTGGGATGGCATTCCAAATTTGGAGTTCTTTCTTTCTAATTTTAGTACCAAACCACCAAACAAATAAGTCTGCCACAGAGCCTGGGCATACCCAACATAAACCCCACCAATCTATGATGTTGGACCAAATTTTCCAGATAAAGGGACAATGAAGCAATACATGAATAATGGTCTCAGAATCTGCTTTACAAAAAATACACTGAGTGGCATCCTCCTCTGTAAGAATACCAATATTATGAAGGAATACAGACGTTTTAATTCTGCCTTTCCAAGCCAGCCAAGAAAAAAATTGTACTTTTGGTGGTGTGATGTTATTTCAAATGAATTTAGGAATGGACAAAACTGAACCTTTGTGGGACTGCAGCCAACAGAATAACTCACTAGATTTGAAGACACCTTGGCTAGAACCTTTCCTCCACACCAGACCGTAACAGTGGCCCATTACCCAATAAGATTGGCAGGTTTTGGACTTCCTCCTCTTTCCATGCCAACAGAGACCTCCTGAAGGTTAAATTCCAGTTGTAATAACTAATTTTCCTATCCAAAAAGTCTTTAAGAGAACCATCTTTATCAGAAGAGAAACTAAATAATCTAGGAAATTGAGACTGAAAACATTCACCACCTAACCAACTGTCCTTCCAGAAGGAGATACTGGCCCCATTACCAACAACCAATTCCGAGTTAGCTAAGAAATAATTTAGTAAGGTAGGGTTACCTGAAGCTAAACCCATAATGTCCTTCCAGATCCAGGAGCAATTAGTAATTTGGAGTGGAACCAATTGCCTGATCTGGTGTTGTATTTGCTGCAAATCAATCTTCTCCATGGGGCTTGATTTTCAGAACATAACCTCCACCATCATTTAGCAAGTAGACACTCATTAACTTGGCCCAAACTTCTAATGCCTAACCCTCCTTGATTTTTTGCCATTGAAACATCCTTCCAACTGACTAGATGAACCTTTCTTTTGACATCTGAGTCTCCCCATAGAAAGGAAGCTTGAATTTTATCCACCTCTTTGATTACACATTTTGGCATTCTGAAAAGAGAGAGATAGAAGATTGTGAGGCTTGATAAAACTGACTTGATGAGGGTGAGTCTTCTAGCGAACGATAGAAGTCTCTTTTTCCAGCCAGAGAATTTACCTTTAAATTTATCCAATACAGGTTTCCAAGTTGCTTTCCTTCTAGGGTTAGCACCAAGTGGAAGACCAAGATACTTTAATGGCAACTTTTGAGTAAGGCAGTTTAGTTTCAATGAGAAATCATTGACCAAAGTCTCAGAGACACCAATTCCACAAACTACACTCTTATGGAAGTTTATTTTCAGACCTGACATAATTTCAAAACATCGAAGAATTCTCTTTAAAGTTGTGATTTCAAGTCAATCTACCTCACAGAATAGGATGGTATCATCAGCAAATTGCAAGCGAGTGAATTCCAACCCATTAGGACTAACAACAGCCCCTCTAATTAAACCCAAATCCTTGCTCTTGTTAATATCAGATTCAGCCCCTCTGCTACAATGTTGAAGAGAAATAGAGAGAGTGGGTCACCCTGTCTGAGACCTCTTTCTGGTTGAATTTCATCTATAGGTACTGCTGTGCACTTATGAACTCCCTAATTTCTTAATAATTAGTACTAGAACTGATAGCAGACGATTTATGGGTAGATTCTCTTACAACATCCATGTGATGGGTTTGGATTTGCACAGAAACACTCAATAGAGTAAAAAGAAAATTCATAATGTACGTGGAGGTTAGACTAACTTTCTCAATAAAATATGATGGCTCACAATGGAATTACACTTACCACTCCTGAGGTTTCTGACAATTACAGAGACCCTTCGTGAAGTTTTGAAAATTATACTAACTTCTCTTATTTTATCTCACAATATACAAATATCTCCCTTCTACTAACTTTTCTCTAGACACCATTAACTTTTGTAATGAAATGTCAAAAATACTCTCTATTTGCTCTTTTCTTATCTCTTTTCCATCACTAATCATTACTTAAAGTGAAATTATTGTGTTTTAAAAAAATTGATGATACAATTATATATTTTTATGATAATGTTATGCCTTTTTTATCGAAATATTACTCAATAATTTAGAAAATGGTACAATCTATTATGAATGAGTAACATTTTGATAAAAAAAAAAAAAAAAATACTATCATAAAAGTATATAACCATATAACAAATATTATAACAAACAATCTCTAATAATAAATTATCATCACATTATTAGAAAATTAGATTATATCATATTTCAAATTATTGAGCAACATTTCGATATAAAAGGTGTAACATTATCAGAAAAATACATTACAAAAATTAACATATTAATTTCACTTTAGAAATTGAGCCACAAGTAAGAAGCAGTGGCTAGGATAGCTGCGAATTGAAAGGGGGGATAATTAATGATTGGTGGAGGAAAAGAGATAAGAAAAAGAGTAAATAAAGGGTATTTTGGGCATTTCATTACAAAAATTAACTATGTCTAAGTAAAAATTAACAGAACAGGAGTATTTGTATATTGTTCACTAAAGTAAGGAAATCAGTGTAATTTTCAAAACCTAAGACAAGGTCTATAAATGTTAGAAACCTCAAAGGAGGTAAATGTAATTTACACAATAAATTTTCACTAATTTATAATTATTTTTTCCTATGTGCCACTGTTTTATATTTTCTTAAGATTTTGTTAATGTGGTAAGGGCATCTCCAACGGTTTACCAAATATTTCATCAAATCTGAGTAAAAATATGACGAATTCCTCTCTAATACCTGTAACGACCCCACCACGTATAATGATTAGTACTTAATTAATTAAGGAGATTTGAAATTTAATTGCCAATTATTCTAATTAAATTTGGAATTTACGAAAATTATAGAGATTGATTCATATAGGATTCTATTGAGGATTTAATTTGGAATTAGAAATTGAAAGCCTAAATGGCTCAAGATAGTACAAATGGTGAATTGAATTATTTTAATTTCGAGTATCGGACCATATGGGAGTTTAATTCAATATTCGATTCAGATTTATAAAATTGAGATTTGATTAATTGGGTCCGAATTAGAGTTAATTAAGTTATGAGAATTGGAAATTAAGATTATTATGGTGTTCAATTGAGGTATTCAATTGAGTATGTAATTTATTGGCGAAGATTTTGGAGTTTAATCTAAAATTGAAGGCCTTAATGATCTAACAAACCAAAATTGAGGGTGAAAATAAGTTTAATTCAATATTTGGAGCTTTTTAGGAGTTTGATTAAAAATCTGATTCAGAATGATAAATTTAAATATAATTAATTGGGCTCTAATGGAAGTCAAATTAGACAAATTAAATTATGTGTGACTTGTGATTAGTTATGATTAATTTAATTATGATCAAGATTAAGTAAAATTAAGGAGTGATTAATTAATTTAATAGATAATTAGCGATTAATCTAATTCTACTCAATTAATTAACATTGTTTGTGTATATTAAAGAGGGTTCTAGAGAGTGTGAGAGAAGTGAATGAGTTCAATTGTATGTATTAGTGCTTGTGCTGGAGCCCATTCATTTATTTTGTTGCCTAAGACTCAAGAGATAGAGAGAGAGAGAGAGAGAGAGAGAGAGAGAGAGAGAGAGAGCTCAATTCTTTTGTTGAAAAAGAGCCCTTGTTACTGGAAATAATGAAGCAAGCTCAAGTGAAAAACTAAAGGAATAATAGAGAAAGTTAGAGAAAGTCAAAATTTGAAAAGGAGGCTCAAGAAGTCAACACCCTTAGGTAAATATTTATCCTAATTCTTGTAGATAATTTAGAACTCTAAGAAAGTTATGGAATCATTCTCATGAATTTTGTAAGAAATTGGGTTTTGAGTAAGAATTAAGTTAGATTCATGGTTGTAGAAATTTATTTGGAAATTAATTATTTTGGGTTTTGATTTTGATTATTAATCCATGCATGTAATATAATTTAAGAGTTTTATTCAAATTAAACATATTTTGGAACATCTATGATTATGAATTAAATTGAGGTTAAAAATTGAGTTAAGTTTAAGATTAAGGAAATAAGTTTGGAAAGTAGTTAGTTTGAGTTTGATTTTGTCATTCTTCATAAATTTGAAACTCAACCTTACATGCATCATGGAATTTTAAGGTTTTGAGATTTTAATTCATGTTTTATGAGTTTGAATTTGGATTTGATATGAGGAAAATTAATAAAAATCTAAATTAGAGCAATTCAAGATTTTAATTATGGTTTGAGCTTGATTATGTAGAATTGGTTGGATTTTGATAAATGTTTCATGCATGCAAATGATTTTCTAAGAAGTTTATAATTTTGATTTCATGTTTTGAAGGAAAATAGAAAGAGCTTGAAGTCAATTTTATGTAATTAAAAAGAAAATGAGGAATTGGAGCTATGTTCAAATTTATAGAAATTAATTTAGAAAGTAATCACTTTGGGTTTGAATTTAGTTGTCTTAACATGAAATTGAGTTTCAATTGTAAATGCATCATGACTTTTAAGAGTTTTGGAAGATCAATTTATGTTTTAGAATTTGTGGCTTTGAAATTGGGCTTGATATGAAGAAGTTGAATTAAATTTAAATTCGGACAAATATGGAAATAAATTGTAATTTATATTTGAGAATAAAAAATTAGTTCATTTTGATTTAATTTCATATATGCAAATATTTTTGACAGGGCCTTGTAGATTCAATTTTAAGTTTCATAAAAACAAAGAAAGAATTGAAAGATGATTTTTAAACATGAAATCCAAGGTTTAAATTTGATTTAAAATCATGGAATTTTGAAGTATAAGTGGAATTAACTTTAAATATATGTAATTGGGAATGTTTTTGCATATACGAGTGAGTCATGCATGAATTTGGAGCCTTGGTAATGTGTTTTAAAGTTTAAACAACATTTTGGAAAATCCAGAATTCGTCACCATCACTCGAGCGTAGAATGCAAGCAATCAGTATTTTTGCAGACCGAGGGGTCCGCTCGAGCGACCAATATTGCGCTTGAGCGAAGAGTCCTGCTTCAGAAAATTTTGAAAAGTAGTTTCATATTTCGATTTCTGTTCTCTTTCACTTTCAAGCATTCTTAGGCAAGAATTATGACTCAACAAGATTAATAAATTACCAATCAACATAAATTAGTTGGTTAAAGAATAAGTCATTGACTTAGTAATAATTGATTAAGAAGCCAAGTACGAAATTGGTTTATTCAGAAAAGAATAATTTAGTAATGAAAGAATATGTGAAACGAGAACCTGATTCATTTGAATAAAGAAAGAATAAGCGTAGTAGACCTTCGGATTATTTAGTCAGAAGACAAGAACAGTCAAGTCTGATCAAGGAATTAATATTGTGTTTCAATGTGTACATGTTATGTGTTTGTGTAGGTCACGTGCTATCGTTTGCCTGATCTATCTGATTTGTCTGCATTATTGATCTGTTAGCGGAGCCATCTGTGAGTAATAACTCTGTAAAGCTATGTTTCATTATAAGTATTTTCTGACTGAAATGATATGATTTGTTTTCTGAAATCCTATTTTATGAATCATGAATGACGTCCATTTTTCTGAAATGTATTTGTGGCATCCTTAGTTCACGTGGCCCTCGCCGGGGGTAACAATACCGTGACCAATATGTACATGGCCCTCGCTCGAGGGTAACAATACCGTGTCTATATGCACGTGACCCTTGCCCGAGGGTAACAATATCGAGGCCTATATTCACGTGGCCCTCACCTAGGGATAACAATACCATGGCCACTTGCGCTCAAGATATGGATCTTCATGGTCGTCGATACCGACTATACATGTGGGTCTCAGAATCAAGTTGATATGATAGCTAATGGGTGTACCACGTATGATCTTATGCAAAATCTGAGTATGAATATGAATATGAACATGTATATGAATCTATTTCTGATTTGAAATCTGAATATGCATAAGACTATGTTTCCGATAAGAATCTGTTTCCAATATAAACTCTGATTTCTAACTCTGTGATGGATATCATTCATTAAACCCTTTACTTTGTTATTATTCACTGGGCTCCAGCTCACTGTATTATTTATGTGTGTAGGTGATCAGGCGCGTGACCAAGCTTAGAGGCGTGTGCCTGGAATCTGTTTTTGTCAGCCAACCTATGTGCCTCTGGTGGAGGTTCTAGATATGTCAAGTGGTTATAGCTATGTGATTAAAGTTCAAGTTTTGTTTTCTTGTTTATTTAAACAAGTTTTTGTTTATTTTGTAAATAAGGCTAAGTCCCTTTTTGTCTAATCTGTATATATATGATGACGTAAGGATGATGTGTAGATATATATATATAAAAAGTTTAAAATTTTTCTGTCTCATATAAGTCTACACAGTTCAATGGATGTTGTATATTTGTTATTTGCTTCCGCTAGCCCCTAATATTATGTTATTCTGTCTCAGAGGCCTAAGGTAATCCTAGGATTACTGGCCGATTACGATGCTAAACCCATAGGGGCGGGTTTGGGTCGTGACAATATCGCCTGATCCAACGGAAGAATTTGACTTTTTATTAAACTACCGGTCGACTGGGCGAATGACCGGCCGATTGACTAGTCAATGCTAAAATAAAAAAACAACAGTTGAATTGTTTGTTGAGGAAAATGTTCTCTATACTAATTTTCTGGAACGGTTCATCTGGTTTATTACTCTTTTAGACAAGCATGTTAGTGATGCATGATGTTTAAAGGTTTCAATAAATATACAGCTTTTAGTGCAATTTATTGAAGGAGATGTGAACCCTATAAGTGGGATCACTTGGTTAATAGCTAGGAGTCGTTCTTGGTGGAAAGGCGTATGGTGCCACTTCTGTTGTTTTTGTGCAAATTAAAAGCATACAATTTTTTTGTACAGCTAAATAGTTGGTTGCTTTAAAAAGCCTAGATACTGTTAGCAAAACAGCCACACTTACGCACGAGCACAGATAGAGAGATGGAGAGAGGCATATCATTTGGTTAGAGTGGATGATGAATGGTTTGTGTTGCTTATAAAGGACAATGTTTTATCAATTCTATACTAGTAGCCTTTTTTTTGTTGCCAAATATGTTTTCAATTCAATCTTTTTGGCATGAAATTCCCTCACCTCTTTAATATGCACACATCTGTTAACTTCTAGTAGATTCTTTGCCGAGCCTTTTAATCGGCATTCAAAGAAATAACAAGTAAATGAACTTGGAGTGAATGTGAGAAAATTCTGTTGCCTTGCCAAGTATGCCAACTATGGGTTACATTTAGTAGCTAATTTCACATTCGGTTTGTTTGTATGTTCAATTTAGTTAACAAGTCCTGCATCTTTGTGTGCTTATTATGCACATTGATTCACTCACTAGTTTTTTATTATTTTATTGTAGATGTATTAGGGAGCAAGAGTAAGAATATACAATACATTTGAAGGCAAATCAATCAAAAAATGGGATATCATATAAGCATTACTATGAGAATGGTAAAAGATTGACGCAACTAGGTTGCGATTCAAATTACATTATTTTTTTTATTATTATCTTCATCATTTAAGCAATCTTTGCACAGCTTGTTCCATGCATGCATAGAGAATGGAGGATGGCTTTTGTAGTGAAGCCAAAATTTATATTAATTTTTTTTTTATTGGAAATACACTCAATTGGCACCCATTACAACGGAAACATGGTAAAGGTTTGCTCTAGTGTTCAATGGAAGTAACACACTTGTTTGGTTTGAATTTCTAGAGTGATTTTGGGAAAAAAAAATTTAGAAAATTTGTTTGGTTTGTAAATTTTTCAAAACAATTTTCAAAATCACTTTCTCTCTTTTACCTATCAATCAATCACTTTTTCTCTCTCCTCTCTCATTCTCAATCACTTTTTCTCTCACATACATCTACTCAATTATAACAAAACATCAAATCATTACAAACTCTCAAACTCCAAAACTACTTTCAAAATACACAACAAAACAAACCAAAAAAATTTCTAAACTCTTTCCCCAAAACAATTTTCAAAAACTACTCTCCCAAAAACAAACCAAACAAACACAAACCCACCTCTCTCTCTCTCTCTCTCTCTCTCTCTCCAACTACATAGACATACATACCTACTCTGTGTTTCACAAGGTCCTTGGATTGCTTTATATTTCTATTTTTATTTTCTTTGTTTGGATCACTATATACGCATACATCTTTGTTTGTTTCACAAGGTCACACACATACACGTACATATATACTGTGCTTTATATTTATGATGCAGAAATAAATGATGAGAAGAAAACAGAGCAACTACTGTGTTGTCGAAGCCTTTTTCGGAGTAAATTTTGCATTAACTCAAAAAATGGTTTGAACAACCAAATATACGAAGTGAATCACCACGCAGCAAAGAACGCGTTTCCACCCGAACATACCTCAATCGGTGTTCGGAGTCCATCTCAATTTGGACTCAAAGTTAGCCAAAAGTCATGGTTGCACAAATCATTTTTCCAACTCTGTGTTACCTATTTTTGTGGAAATTGTTTACGAAAGAGGATGACCGGAGGGAATCCGGCTAGACGTCCAGCGGTGTCTGATGGTCCCATCCTCAATGGTCATGCACAGTAAAATGGTGAAAAGTGCTCTAGATTCTCAGTTTGGTGAAACATTTGCTTTTTTCAATTTGATACAAGTTTGATGAAACCATTGAAGCACAAAAAGAAGTACTTTTTTACTAAAAGCATTAGAGATGGCCTAAGGCATGTTTCAATTCCAAGTAAAAAACTAAAAAGGGACTTACGTGTAAATCTTAATAGGTAGATTTATTATCTAGCATGTACTGTGATAAATTAACAATGTTTTTTTTATCAAATATTATTAAAAAATGTCACTAATTGTTAATTTTCAACAACAATTTGAAAATTGTCACAAAAAAGTCACTAATTATAAATTTTAACAACAATTTAAAAAAATCATTACAAAAAGTCACTAATTTTTAACTTTTAGCGACAGTTTAAAATATTCATCATAGAAAAATATCACTAATTGTAAGTTTTAGCGACAATTTATGAAAATTGTGATAAAAAAAATCACTAATTGTCAATTTTTAGAAACGTAGGCAAAAAATCATCACAAAATATTATTTTTACTGGGATTAACTTTTAATAAGATTTAATGAGAATTAAATCCAACTATTAGAATATATTAGTAATTTATAACAATTTTTTCTTTTTATATTTTTGTAAGAAATTAGAAACTTAGTTACCATGTCAGTGTCATAATAGGTTGTAAGAACACCCCCCTCTCGGGCGGCGGCGGCTACTTTCATAAGATTTATCATAATAGGTTGTAAGAACCCCCCTCCCCCTCGGGCGGTGGCGGCGGCTACTTTCATAAGATTTATCTCTATATCTTCAATAAGGAGACTTATTAGCTATTATAACTAGTATTATCATATTTTAATTATTATAATGGATTAATTATATTATAATAATTATTTTAACAAAAATTTTTAAGGTTGTCTACATTTAAAAGTCTTGTGAGACTCTGTAAATAATTTGTGTGTATATAAGTAAAATAAAAGAGTTGTTTGGGAAGTAAAATTTTAGTTTAATTTAGGTTAAAATTCACAAAAAGACAAAATAGGTTAAAATAGATAATAAGATAAAATGTCACTTTAAACCCATAATCATTTTACTTTTTCTTTCACAAACATCACATCTAACTACAAAAAAATTCAATCATCTTTCCAAACACAAAAATTTTAGTCTACTAAAATAGTCAAAAATTAAAACAGCTAACTAAAATAGCAACTTTCGAAACACTCACAAAGAATAGTGTTGGAAATATAAATAAAAAAGAAATTGGATAAAACAAAGGATTACGTTTTTTATATTTTAATTAATAAAAAATGAAGGATATGGTACCAAACTTAGCCATAAGATATATTTTTCTTTTATTTTCTTTACTTTCACTTCATTTTTTACTAATTTCACTTTTCACTATTTATTTCTTTTTAATTTTATCTTAGAATAAATAAATGATTAAAGATTTTGTTAGAAAATATATTTGAAAATGTGATTAGTCACAATCCCAGAGGTTAGGGGTGGCGCGGGTTGATTGCGGCCACGAAACCTTCAATCCGCCATCCGTCCGCCAGATTGGCGGATTGGAGAAAATCAATCCGCATCCGTCCGCCAATCCGGCAGATGTGGATTGAACGGATTGGCGGTTTGGCGGATGGATGCGAATCGGGTTGACGGTTTGAAATTTTATAAATTTTCAACATAGTTCAACTTGTGCACTTCCTCAAAAAAAAAAAAAAAAAGAAGAAGAAAGTATTACAGTCAATGATTTTAAAAAATTATTACAATTACTGCGCATCATCCAAAGAAAGAAAGTTTGAAACTTTAGAATATCACAATCATTGCATGCCTCATCCACATATTACAATTACAGCATGCCTCATCCACATAAAATATTACAATCTGTGATTCTTAAAATATAAAAGCAATTCAAACTACCAAAACCATGAACAAAGTAATAGTAGAGATTGTATGTCTCTATATTGTTACATTTATATATGTTTTTAAAAACAAAAACCAACCAGCATATGTTATATTTTCTATTTATTACTTTTAGAGTTAGATTTAAAAACCAAAAAATATTGATAAATAATACATTTATTTTTTTCAATTCAAAAAATATATTCAAGTTGAAAACTTTTTTTCAATAGAATATTTGAACTCTTTTTCAATTGAAAACGCAAACAAAATATTTAAACAAATTGAAAACACAAAGTCTTATAAATTACTAAGGGTGCTCGCGGTTTGGCGGTTCGGTTGCGGCCAAAGGAACCTCAAATCCGCCATCCGTCCGCCAAATTGGCGGATTGGAGAAAATCAATCCGCAACCGTCCGCTCGTCATCACGTATCCGTCCAAAATGCGACGGATCGGTTCGGTTCGGTCGGTTTTGGCGGATCGGTAATCCGCTGCTCGCCCCTACCAGAGGTTCAGGAGTTCTCCAAGCAAACTCCACAGCTGAAGACTTCGATTTCATGGCGGCAAAGCAATCAGGTATCAGGACTCGACTCCTTTCTTTTGTTCTCTTCTTCTTCTTCGGATGATAAAACCCAATTAGGGTTAGGGTTTCTGGATTCTTCTGAAAACTCCCTCCCTCCCCCACCTCCTTCCCTTGAAGTTCTTCCCTCAGAGGTATTTCCATTGCATAATCCTCTTTGTATATACATCTTTATAATATGCATGTTTCTAATCTAGGGTTTTTGTGGGTAATTTTATTTGGAACAGGTTTCATCATCTGAGACATATACAATGGAGCCTGTACATTTGAGGGGACGCACTTTGCTCAAGGTAAATATTTTCAACCCATTGTTTGTTTTACCATTCCAAAATATATGAGATTTCTAGTTGGTTTCCAGTGATATGAGAACTAATCTATTCACAATGTAAAACAGATTAAAAAAAATTAGTTGTTTTGATTCTACTGTATTTTCTGAGCGACCAAACAGACCAAATACAAGTCGATTATGTTACTGGGAATGACTAAAAAAAAGCAAATGTTTCATCTTTTGTACTAGGGAAGGGTGAGTACTCAGGAGATTTTCCATTTATCCAATTCTGACTTGGTCCCTGGTAAATATGAAGGTTTCTAAGCAATTTCTTCTCTACATTTTCATCTCACATTATCCTTATTTGAATTTAAATTACTTTATTATGCATATGTATATATATGCAGGATTTATGTTGAGGATTTGCATAATGTAGGGGGACTAAAACTGTGAGAAGGTTGACCAGATTTAAAACTCTGCAATCAGAGGTGCAAGATGGTCGATTATTACTTACTGGAAAGCAGGTTTTAGAGGTGAGCTCCTATTACTAAAGTGACCTCTATTCTCTAACGCTATGATGCATAAACATGTTTGAAATTGAGATGAATTTGGCTACAATGAAACATTTCTATATTGTATGCCATATATATGCATTACATATGTTTTATCATTGCATGTCTTTTTGTAGGTCTATCACATGGCAATGTGGCTGTTTGTTATATTAGTTGGGGTTGTGATGAGTCTATCATAAGCGGGGCATACAAACCATCAAGTATGTTAGCTTGGCTAGCTAACATGCTCAATGCCTTAACTTTTAGCCATGGCACCACAAGATTAGCCAACATAGGGCATCCCGAGGCGTGGCCAGAGCACCACTCAATTGTGTTGAGGGTCCAAGGCATTGCTGCTCGACGAACTCTACTCAGGGGCAACATGGCTCTGCATCTCATTTGGCTTGGCTGAGGGGTCCTTCACCAGACCATGACCCCGCTATGTCTCGTCTTCTCTTTCTCCGTAAAGCTGTCTCCTACTGATCAAGACATCTCCAATACCATCATCCAATGATGACCTAGGTTAAGTGTTGGGCCTAGGAATCCTTGTCTGGGGGATCACTCTAGGTATGTGGGTTAGAGGTTAGAGTTAGGGATTCATTTTGGTGCCTTTCCATCCCCCTACCTTGATGGTGTCTGCACCTTGATCAGTCTCAGAGAGAGAGGTGCTCTAATCAAGATTTGATATTTTGGAAATTGTATCATATGCAACACTGAAGCCCCCCACAATGCCTACCATTGTTGCTCTTATGATACAAATCCCAAGGTACAATCTTAGGTAGTAGAAGTGGATGGGATACCTCATTTTTGTCAAAACAAGGAGGGTTAGCTATCTCTCCAAGGCCCCATTTGTTTTCAGAGATAGAATGCAAATGATTTATAATGAGAGGATTAATAGTGAGGGGATTGATAGTGAGGGGATTAAGTAAAATTGTGTTTGTTTTGATGATAGTTGTTAGTGTAGGTATTGTTAAATTATTTTATATAAAATAATAAAACAAATAAAAAAATACAAAACACATTAAACATTAATGTTAAAAAAAATGCCCAAAATGTAAAAAATTAAAATAAAATAAAAAATTTCGAGAAAAAAAAAATGATTTTTACTTACCAAAAAATACAAAAAAATTAAACATTAATGTTAAAAAAAAATGCCCAACATGTAAAAAATAAAAAAAATAAAAAATTTCTAGTCCTTAGGACTATTTTTCTAATACCATCTCCACCTCTTCCATCCCAATTCCCCTTTCAAGGCTCAAGGCATATCCTAATACTAAAGGATTAGGAGTCCTCTCTCCATTTCTCAAAACAAACGTCCCATGTAATGGGTCTCACCTCACTATCAATCCCAATCCCCTCCCTATAACCTCAAACAAATGGGGCCGAAGAGTGAGTTGGTCGCCATGGTTCGACCACCCTATATAAAAGGGTTCTATGCTGACGTTGAAGCATCCTCCATTATCAACCATCTTCTCCATCTCTGGTATACAGCAAGACCTCTCCACTGCCCTCTCTGTCTTCTAAGGCTTCTTAATCTCTCACCTCCTCACTCACTGGTGATTACTTTGATATCTCAGTACCCGCGTTCTTCCCTGAAGGCCATCTGTAGGCCACCTGAACAAATAAAACCCACAACATTATTGTTTATAATTGGGATGTTTGGGTTGGCACCAGGGGAAATGTTTGTAATAAGTTGGGATTTTAGTTTACATGTTTTGTTTACATTCAAGGTGTATGACTGCATATTTTGTTAATTCGAACCTTTTTTTTTTTTTTTGTGGTGGTTTGATATGCGAGACATTGAGCCAGTGAATACATGAATTGGTTTTTGTCAATTGTCCTCATGCTATAGAACTAGAAGTAGCTGATGTTACTGAAATTTCTTACTGGAAACAGTGTATTTTTTAGCTTTTGTTTTTGTTTTTTTGTTTTTTTAAATTACATCGAAGCAGAAAACTTGTTTCAAGAAGCATGATATTGGAATCAGAGTACATACATTTTTGTTTAACCTATGGTGGCAGCAATTCAAAGAATTTCCTTAGGTGGTATTTGAATAGCATTCATTTCAAGTGGGTTTAGAAATTACTTAATCAAATGATCCATATCCAGTAGTGGCTAAGAATACATGCCCACAGCAACATATGTTCAGAAGCCCATGAACACTTCTTCGGACAAGTTTTAATTGATCAAATTTCCTGCTATTTCAACTTTTAATATTTAGTCCATGTTGCCTATTGAGATTCAGGTACATGAAAGATCTTTTTCAAAAGATAGCTTAATGTGTTACTTCATAGACATGGCCAAATCTTAATTGAATTTTTTAGGATGCAGTTTATGTCAAATATCCACCATGTTGGCTGTTCATCAGTTACACATGCTTTTGGTATAATTTGTGAGAAGTGCACTAAGTTGTCATGTTTTAGTGATACAAATTAATATCAAGAAACATACATTTGCAAATGGAATTGCTGTTTAAGCCATGTACTGATCATTACCTAGCAACCAATTTGGTCCAAAATTGTTGGTAAAATATGTAGTTTTCTTGTACTTGTTTGAATTAGTCTCATGGTCTATCCTTGCAGCAACTGGCCTACATTTCCACAAATATTTATCAAGGGGGAGTTCATTGGAGGATCAGACGTCATTCTTAACATGCACCAGGTATTATCACATCAAAATTGCTCTTCTGCTTAAGCCTGGGATTCATTGTTTTGATGGTTTGGTCTGTTGTGTAGACTGGCGAGCTGAAGGAAATGCTTAAAGATATTGCTGCCAACCAGGAGAGATCAGAGTAATTTATGATTGTCGACCATGTTATAAGAGTTTGGAGTTGTCTTTTGATGTTCTAATTTTTTTGAGGTAATATAAGCATGTTAAATTTATGTCCAGTTGACAGACCCTGTTTTAGCGGGAAGCTTGTGCACTGAGTAATTCGTTTTAAGTATGTTAAACTACGAATATTTGTTGATTTAATCCAATAATGGTTCGTGCAAGTATGGATTGAAAAATTGTATATGTATATGTATAAGCATTACTCCATGAAAATTTACACTCAAATTATATATATTACTGCAGCCCACCTTTAACGAAACAACTCAAGCTGGTTCAATATTTAGCACAATACAGAGTACGCCAAAGGAAATTATGTCTCTCTCTCTCTCTCTCTCTCTCCAAATCTAGTAATACATGAACACACTGCTGCTTCTTCAATTCAGAGGACTGCTAAAATTCTCAATTGGAAGAATCTATTTATCCACTAGTTGTCACAATTTCAGGGGCACTGACATGCTCAACGATGACCACATCATGATAATGTCCCTTGCTGTGACCTCCACGTCCGCCATTGCAATGGTGCCTTTTGCCAGGATTGCCACCACCGTGACCATGATGTCTCCCACCATGACTGTGACATCCTCCATGGTGACAACCACCACAGCCACCATGTCTGTGATGTTCACTGTGAACATGATGAATATGATGTCCCCAGCCGTGACCATGATGTCCTCCGCTATTACAAGCTGCAAAGCTGTCATGTTCATTATGTCCACTGGGGCTGTGTTGTCCTAAGTTGTGAACACCGTGACCAATGGATGATGATTTCGCCACACCCAGACATCATTGTTGTTCAAGTGTTTGTCTAAATCTCTGAAGGTTGCTTGGTAAATGAATATTCTCTGAGGAGTGACAATGCAAGGAACTCAAATATTTATATGCAAAATGGGATGAATGGTCGGTTATGCTTTTACTTGTAGACTATTTTTTTTTTCTTTGGGAACAAGATAACGGAGGAGAGAGACTTGCCGATATGAACATGCGACTTTATTCATGTGTATGTCGTCTTATTTGTGTTCTCCAAGAAATAATTATCAGAATGAATGGTGGTTGGGACTCTTTCTCCTGACAGTTTTTTTCATCAAATATGGATGATGAATGAATGATGGCCTAATTTTGTAGGAAGGATTCAGACTATTCAACAAATAAAGAAAATATCACGACCTAATTTTTTTTTTAGATGGTAGAAAAAAACAAAACACAAAGCAAAGCAAACTAGCAAGCAACATCAATCAAGGCCAGCGGGACCTCCTCCATCCACACTCTGGTGGTTCAGACCTCGAGCCATCCTAGCAAGTCCAAGCGCCAACATATTACCCTGCCTCCTCACATGGATAGCTTGAAACTGCCGAAGCAATCGACTAGCACCCACCACTTGTGATATAATATGGCCATACTCAGAATAATATCACAAAAACCCAGATCCCTCGCCAAAGCAATTGCCTTGGCTGCTGCAAATGCTTCGGCACAATTGGCATTCACCCAGAACCGAAGTTGCCTTGGCTGAGCCAACCCTCCCCCGAAGCATACCAACAAACATCTCTCTCCCGCTGCAATGCACCCTGAATTCTTTTGCTGCACTTGACCAAAATCAATTGGTTGAGCCGCATCCAAATACCCCATCATAAAGCAACAACCAATCCCAAACTTGACTCATCCCCATGGGTCATTTCCTGCCAAAACCACTCTTTGAATTCCTGATTCTGGGCCCATTGAATCAGATTCCTCAAAGGACTTAGCTCCCACACCTGCATCGACAAATCACAATAACAAAGACAATGCATCAACGATTCCCGATCTACACCACAGCCTAACCACGTCTCATCAATAGGAATTCTTCGACTTCGCAACAACATTTTTGCCGGCAGAATATCATTACACGCCTTCCATACAAACACCTTGATTTTATTCGGAACTTTAAGCTGCCATACCTTCTTCCACAACTTGTCCCAACATGATCTACCAACAGAAGACTCCAACGATTGCGACCACACCTAATTTATGTAAAGGAAAATGTGTGATGAGATGACCCCATTAAAATTGATGTTTTAGTGGCAATTTTGATGATCACCCTAGGTGATATGTAGACCAGTTTGGGGACTTGTAATAAAAAAAGTCATCATAAATTATCACACTTTCTTTATTTTTTATAGTCTTCTAAAAAAAATAAAAAAATCAACTAAAATAATCAATTCCCAAACAGAGTCGTAGAAAGCCGACTCAACCACCTCAATCCACAGTAGTTTTTCGTGGAGCCTCCGTCACACTGGATAATCAGATCGATCCCACACTTCTTCAGTTTTAAAGATCGCGTCATAATGAAAGAAACCTCAAATTGCTCACCACCTTTAATTTGATACCCAAAATATTCTTCAATTTCTATATGGCTTATTCAAATATAATCTCCATAACTCCCAGGGATGCCGAAGAAGGTTGGGGTATAAGTCAAATCAATGCCATTAATTTTATCACTAATAATGGCGTATGGAAAATCATCTAATTCTATGGAGCATTCATCCCCAGGTATCTAATAAACAACTCCCAAACTAAACCCTGCAACGTAGTCTTCCTCTGGCACCATTGGCATTTCTAAGGATATCGAAGAAGATCTTGTTATTTCATTGTTGAAATAATCGTCAAAGTCACTACTGGGATAGAACAGGTTGCTGTTGGAAAAGATACTGCTGTTGCGGTGGTGGTTGACACGATGACACTGTCAAATGAATTTCTAATTAGTAGAGTGCTATACGAACACAAAAAAATTACAATAAGTTTGCGGAAACAAAATTTGTAACGCCCCAATTTCTAAGCCCAAATGATGATACAACAAACATGGTTCTTTAAAGGAAAACCGAAATAAATTCCCATACTTGCATTACATAACACAAATAGTTCTCATGCGATAATACATTCAATTCAAAACAAAATAAAACAAACAAATAGATACTCTCAAGGTTTTACAAGTTTCCAAGGTTTAAGTCCGGTTACACAAAATGGTTATTCAAACCCACACAAATACAGCCATTGGCTTACAAAACAGAGTCACGCAAAATGAGAGCATTGTATGCCCAACACACACACTTCCACGCCCCTAATTGGGTGGAATCACCACATCTTTTCCTGCACAAAAATCCTCGGAGGGTGAGCATAAAGCCTAGTAAGAAATTCTTAACAAAGTATTTACATATTTTACAAGTCTCAAGAGATGAAATGTACATGCCATGCTATGCCCTTTTTGAAGATAAATCACATTTTCATCTTTTGAAAGCCATCATGCTCAATGATGTCATGCAATTTCAATTGTTCAAAACTTAGCAATTTATTTTAAGAGCGGTAAATATAACTCTGGTAATACCTAGATCGGTGTTTGCAAGTAGACTATAAAAGTACTACAAATTTGTCATTTTTACCAACAGTGACTGGAAGGCTCGACACCTATAATCTGTCATTTTTACCAGTATTAATTTGAAGGCTCGACACCTATTCAATTTCATCTACACCACCTGTCAAGACTTACCACCGTATTTATCCCAAAACCAATTCATGGAAACTTGTTTCTCAACATTCTTTTCTCAATGCAAGTTTTCAAATCAACTTTCAAAGTTTAATGTAATCAAATGAATTGATATGCCAATAACACAAGGTGAACATAAATACTTTTATTCCAATTCAGCATCCAAGGAATAACACAATTCCCTCTTCTCAAGTATCCTCAACAATTAGTCATTTCAAAACTATTTCAACGTTTTGAACAATAATTTCCAAAATGAACAACAATTCTCATATTCTCTGAAATTCATCATTTATATAAGCCTCCGTTTGGGAAGTGGGTTGGTTTTTTACTTTTTGGCCCGGGGCTAAAAAGCCTGGTTTGGGAAGGGCTTTTTGGCTTTTTTGGGTTTTTGGCTTTTTGGTGAGATGTCTCCATATTAAAAGACCAAACTGCCCTTCAAGTGACTCATGTCAACTCATTCACAACATCCTCCACGTCAGCGTCATCTTGTACTGGAATGAATTTTCTTTTTTTTTCTTTTTCCGTTTGGATTTGGCGCCTTTTTTGTTTTTATGGTTCTTTTTTTTTAAGTTTTATGTTGTTGTCATTTTTCTTGCAAATGTTTTTTTTTTGTTTTTTAGAAATGGGTTTTTATGTGTTTTATTTATTTGTAAATACGTGACAAATGCTAATTGATGTGTTGATGTTTTTATTTTTATTTTTTTTGGATGAGGCGTATTTTTAAATTTTTTTTTTAATTTACGTTTTTTTCATTTTTTTTTTCTTTGTATACATTAATTTCTTTTTATATTTCAAAAATGAGTTTTCATGTGTTTTATTTATTTGTAATAACAGGCAAATGCTAATTTCTGTTTGACATTTTTTTTTCTTTTTTTTTTTGTGAGATGAGACTTAATTTTTGGTTCTTTTTTTTTCATTTACGCTTTACAAAATTTTGTTTTATTTTGTATACATTAATTGTTTTGTTTTCAAAAATGGTTTTTCATGTGTTTTCATTATTTTTAAATTATGTGGCAACTGCTATTTTATGTTTTTAATTTTTTATTCTTTATTTTTTACTTTGTTTGGTTTTTTGGAAAAACGTTTTTTCATGTCATTTATTTAAAATAATATCAAAATCATATATTGCCGTGACACATGATAAAAATGATGTCTGTTTTTTCATGTTTTTTTTATTTTGATTTTTAAAATTAATTTTTTTTTCATTTTTTGTAAAATGATAAAAAGTGAGATTTTATTTTATTGTCCTATGTATTTTAAGTTTTTTTTTTTTTTTTGGCAAATGGTTTTTTCATGTGTTTTTTATTTTTATTTTAATTTTAATTTTTTTTTCATTTTCTGTGAAATGATAAAAAGTGAGGTTTTATTTTATTGTTTTGTGTATTTTAAATAATTTAATTTTAATTTTAATTTTATTTTAATTTTAATTTTAATTTTAAATATTTAAATAATGTAAATAATCTAAAAAAATTAATAAGTAAAAAATTAAAATAAATATTCAAAAAATTTAAATCGTAAAAATTTAAATAATTTAAATATTCAAAAAATTATTTTAACAAAAAAATTAAATTATTTAAATATTCAAAAAATTTAAATAATTTAAATATTCAAAAAATTTAAATAATTAAAATGTTAATATTTTAAATTTAAAAACAACTCTACACTCAAATCGTAACCAAACACATAAAATAAAACTCAATTAATAAATTATTTTAAAATCATAACCAAACACATAACTCGAAACTCCATACTACTTTCACAACTCTGCACTCAAATCATAACCAAATACATAACAAAAAATTAAAATATTTAAAAATATTTTTATAAATAGAGTTTGAATTTATTTTTATAAATATTTTAACAAAAACAAGAAAATGTTTTTAATTTTTTTTTTCAACTTTCTTTGTTTTTTTTGGGAAAAGGTGTTTTTTGGGAAAAGGCTTTTTTTTTTTTTTCACTTTGTGTGTGCTGACGCTGAGGCGATGCCCCTCTTTCATATGGGGGTAGTTTCGTAAATTTACCTTGGCATTGGTTGTTGCCAAGCACCTGTGAAGCTTTTGTCTCCATGTGGCTAAATTAGACTTTTTTGTGCGGACGTGACTAATTTAGCCCCAACTTTGCTTCCCAAACACCACCTTATAAATAAGAAATTTTCCAAACATCCATTTATTTTGACAAACAAATAAATATAATAATATCATTCATGGATTTTCAGTCTCCTTTTTAAAAAAATCCCCAAATTCTAGGTTTTCTCACCAAAACCATACAACTCAAATCTTTTGAGAGAAAACTTTTCAAAATCATCTTTTCTTCAATCAACGAAGATCAAAACCCATAAGATCATTTTAAAACAAGAGACAACCCACTTTCAAAATCGCTCAACTTTTTGAATCAATAATCAATTTTCAAAGCTATTGAAAGATGATTTCAAAAATCATCTAGATCTTGCAAATATATTATATATAACTCTAAGAAAATCCCTACCTTAAGTTTTGAAGAAAAATTGAGATGAAACCCAAAATTTATGATGTCGAAACTCGATCTCCACCGCACACAACGAAGCCCTTGAGGTGATGACTAACTTTGGTGAAGAAATTAGGCTTAAATCCCAATGGATTTGGAGAAATCAAAGAGAGAAGGTGACTTCTAGAGAGAGGAGCTGCAAATTTAGGGTTTTTAAGTGAAAAGGAAATCAAAAGTAAAGCAAAACGGCGTTGCTGGTAACTAATATACGCTAGGCTCGCTTGAGCGAAGGAGTTCTCGCTCGAGCATAAAATACCTAGCTTCAGAAGTTTTTCAGACGCACTCCTCGCTCGAGTGCAAGAAGCTTCGCTCGAGCGTACAAGCAACTTCGAATGCATTTTGCATTTTTGCTTCGGGGGCGCTGCCCCTCAACCCCGCCAAGGGGCGCTGCCCCTTGCCTCTCGATCCCCGACCTACCCAGTCGAAGTGGCAAAACATGAAAGAATGGTCGAAACCGGGATCGCTACAACCTTCCCTTCCCTTAAAGAATTTCGTCCATGAAATTTCAAATCAAACTACCCAAACAAAGGAGTTTCTAGCGATCAAAACCACACTATTTCATTTTCAAATCACAATACTAACTCTCAACTAAATTCCACCATTTCCATCATGGTTATCTCATTAACAATAACCTCCCAAATACGCATAACATGAAATTTCCTAAAAAGTAATGGCAACTCTCAACAACCTTATGCTTAAAAAAACAACGCACATATCAACATGTGGTTAACAACTTTAAATACGTTTCCGTCAACACTAGGGAATATTACAAAGAAAAGCAACTTAAGCATTTTCAAAAAAATCTGGATATTTGGAGCGGACTTCCGCCTCCTGTTCCCACGTTGTTTCTTCAACACTATGGTGTCTTCACAACAACCTTTACCAACGGTATAATTTTGCCTTGTAGCACTTGCTCCTAGGTATCTAATATTTGAATCGGTCGTTCTTCGTAAGAGGCATCCTCATCTACCTCCAAGTCAACCCAATCAAGAATATAGAAGAAGGTCGGGTTCATATTTCCTAAGCATAGATACATGAAATACGTCGTGAACTCCGCAAGTTGTGGCGGTAAAGCTAAGGTATGCCATTCCCCAATTTGCTCTAAGATCTCAAAAGGCCCAATGAACCTTGGAGATAATTTACCACTCTTACCAAATCTCATCAAACCCGCCTTGGTGAGATTTTTAGAAATACATGGTCACCAACTTCAAAAGATAAAGGTCGTCTCCTCTTATCGGCATAACTCTTTTGTCGGCTTTGGGCCTTAGCTAACCTCTTCCGAATGAGAACAACTTTCTCGGTTGTCTCTCTAACAATTTCTGGACCCATTAACAGTGCATCACCTACTTCGGCCTAACAAACCGGTGATCTACAAGGTCGGCCATACAATGCCTCAAATGGTGCCATCTTAATACTATCTTGGTAACTATTGTTGTAAGCAAACTCAATCAATGGTAAGTGCCTTTCCCAAGGCCCCTTAAAATCAAGGACACAAGCTCTAAACATGTCCTCCAAAATTTGAATGGTACGTTCCGACTGTCCATCGGTTTGAGGATGATAAGCGGTGCTAAGAGTCAACTTAGCTTCCAATGCCTCTTGAAGGCTTTGCCATAACCGGGCACTAAAACGAGGATCCCTATCCGACACAATAGTCACAGGAACTCTATGAAGTCGAACTATCTCTCTAATGTACAACTCTGCCAGGCGTTCAACTGAGTCGCTGGTGCACATCGGAATGAAATGGGTAGACTTAATCAACCTATCAACAATCACCCAAATAGTGTCATTGCCACGTTGTGTTCTAGGAAGCCCAACTACAAAATCCATGGTAACACGCTCCCATTTCCATTCGGCTATTGGTAAGGGTTGTAACAAACCCGCTGGTCTTTGGTGTTCGGCCTTCACTTGTTGACAAGTAAGGCACTTCGATACAAATAAAGCGACATCCCGCTTTATACCCCTCCACCAAAACTGACGACTAAGATCATGATACATTTTAGTGCCTCCCGGGTGTACCGCAAGGCATGAGTGATGGAACTCCGAAGTACTTCCTCTCTACAAGATTCTGGTACAAACAAACGGTCTAGGTAACGTACACTCAGATCTGAGTGAACGTTCAAACCTTTCTCTTCCTTCCATTGAAATCTTAACACGGATTGATTCCACATCACGGTCTCCTCGTTGTGCCTCTATGACCTTACTAACCAAGGTAGGTTGAGCATTCAAAGTAAACAAGGTAGCACTCTCCGGACTCACCCAAGTGCAATCAAACTTGCCAATAACATCTAGCATATCCCATTCCTGAATGGCCACACTTGCCAAACTACTCACATATTTTCGACTCAAAGCATCGGCCACCACATTGGCTTTCCCCGGATGATAATGTAACTCAAAGTTATAATCCTCCATAAATTCCATCCACCTCCGTTGTCGTAAATTCAAGTATTTTTGAGAAAACAAATACTTTAGACTCTTATGATCGGAGAAAACCTCAAACTTCTCACCATACAAGTAATGCCTCCAAATTTTCAAGGCAAAAATTACCGCTGCTAATTCTAAATCATGGGTGGGGTAATTCTTCTCGTGAGTTTTCAGTTGTCGTGAACCGTAGGCCACAACTTTTCCCTCTTGCATGAAGACACAACCAAGTCCATCCCCGGACGCATCACAAGAGACAGTGTAATTCAAACCCCTTTCCGGAATTATCAAAATCGGTGCGGTAGTTAATCTAGTCTTAAGCTCTTGGAATGACTTTTCACAAGTCTCACTCCACACAAATTTGATACCCTTTCTAGTCAACCTAGTCAAAGGTGCAGCTAGTCTAGAGAAGTCCCTTACAAAACGTCGATAATACCTCGCTAATCCCAAGAAACTCCGGATCTCGAAAACATTCTTGGGTTGTTCCCAATCCTATATGGCATCTATCTTTGAGGAGTCCACAGTTACTCCCTCTCTAGACACTACATGCCCTAAAAACTTCACCTCAGTTAACCAAAACTCGCATTTCTCAAATTTGGCATACAATTGGTGCTCACTAAGTAAACCCAGCACTGCCCGCAAGTGAGTCTCGTGTTCCTCCTCGGAGGTTGAATAAATCAATATGTTGTCCACAAAGACGACCACAGAACGGTCCAAGTATTTTCGAAAAATTCTGTTCATCAAATCCATAAAGGAAGCAGGCGCATTGGTTAACTCCCAAAAGGCATTACAAGGAATTCATAGTGGCCATAACACGTACGAAAGGCCGTTTTCTGGATGTCTTCCTCTCGGATTCTCAACTGATGGTACCTTGACCTCAAAACTATTTTTGAGAAGTAACGAGACCCTCTAAGTTGGTCAAACAAATCATCTATTTTGGGTAGAGGATACTTGTTCTTAACTGTAACTCTATTCAACTTGTGGTAATCAATACACAACCGCAACGATTCACCATTCTTCTTTGCAAAAAGAGCCGGTGCTCCTCAAGGTGATGTACTAGGACGAATGAAGCCCTTACTTAAAAGCTTTTGGAGTTGAATCTTTAACTCATGTAATTCGGCGGGTGTAAATCTATACGGTGACATGGAAATCGGTGTCGTGCCAGACACTAATTCAATGGAGAACTTGATCTCCCGGTGAGGTGGTAAACTAGTAACATCTTTTGGAAAGACATCCGGATATTCATAAACTACCATTGATAACTTAACACGAGCCCCATCACTCTCACTATCGAAGAGAGTTGCAAGAAGGCCACCAAGTTTGCTCCTACTACGAGGGTCAACAACTGGCGACAAGGCTCTATCAACTTGGTTCCCCAGAAAATAGAAACGATCACCGCTCGAAGTGCACACCGTAACTCTCTGGCAGTAACAATCAATCACAGCTTGGTAAGAACACAAACAGTCCATGCCTAAAATGACATCAAAACTCAACATATCTAGCAACACAAAAGCAAACGGAAGTCGACGCCTTGCAACTTCTATTTCACAATCACGACAACCCCGGTCTAAATCAATTGTACCCCAACGGGTGACTCTACTCTAAGTGGAGCACTAGCCGTGCTACTTTCTAACCCCAATACAGAAGCAAATGTAGTAGATATAAATGAATGAGACGTACCCATGTCTATCAACACATTAGCCAAAGAATTACACACAACAAAAGTACCTCTCACAACTGAGGATTCTGGCAACTACTCTAGTACGGTAACAGCATACACGCGCCCCTGATTAACTGGCTCCCCTCTCGGAGCATAGGCCTGTTGTACTGAGTGAGCCGAAGTGGCTCCCTGATTTGCTTGTGAAGCCTGAGCTGAATGAGCCTGCTGATGGCTCTGAGCCTGCTTCGACCCTGATGCGCCAGATTCGCCTCCCAACTGAGGGTAAGTTCTTTTCATATGCACCGGCTAACCACACTGATAACAATTAAATCCTTGGCCTCTATTCTGAGACTGTGACTGACTTTGAGATCGATTAGGTGGTGGTAACATCAACTGTCCTCTGCCCCTCTATAGGCACGAAAAGGATTTGTGGCCTAGTTGGCCACACTTGAAACACGAGAAGCCACTCGACGCACGTTTTCCCGGACCCGCACTAGGCAAAGGAAAAGTGGATCTAGACTACTATGGTTGGGACTGGGATGGATAGGTGTTCCTGCTCTTCTTGTTCTGCCTATAGTCTCCTTGAGACTCCTGGCTCCTAGGCTTCAAACCCTGAAGCCTCTCCTCCTCAGCTTGTATAGAAATCTCAACATGTGCTGTCGTCTCCACAAGACGGTCATATTCCTGAATCATATTCCCAACAAGCTTGAAGAAGATCTTAGTTTTCAACTTCTTTTCAAATTCTATGCAACAGCGCTCTTTCGTTGCCACCAACTCCGGTGCAAATCTGGACAAACTAGAGAAGACCGCCTCAAACTCGACCATAGGCATGTCGAGTTGTTTGAGGTCTTTAAACTCTTGCCTCAATCTCTCCCTAGTAGTGGGAGGTATGTACTTATCTTGGAAAGCAACCACAAAGACTTCACATGATGGCTCCACCTTACTCTTGGCATACTTTCACCATTGACTCGCATCTCCTTTAAGGTAGTAACTCGCTAGAGTCACTTTCAACTTGCTATCATCAATGTGAAGCATCTCAAATGTCTTCACTGTTTATTTGAGCCATTCATCCGCTTTCTTAGGCTCGGGACCACCATGGAATTCATCTGGTTTGGCTTGTAAAAACTCTCTAGTGAGAGAACTTGCCCTTGACCCCGCGTGTTCTCTCCTTGATTTTCTGCCCTCAAACAAGTTCATAGACTCCCTCAAAGCCCCCACCATTTCTTGGGCTAGGGCCCCATTGCGGTTTGACCCGCTTGTCTCACCTGCTCGGCCACATTAGCTTGGCTTGCTTGCTCGGCTATGTTAGCTTGGCCGAACCCTTCTTCTTGCACTGGAAGCTATGGACCGGTACCTCATGCACACCTCGGCGAGCCCTATCACGCCTCCGCCTCTACCACCACGGACTTGACCCCTTCTTGAAATCCTAATAAAGGACACAAGAGAAATAATTTAGCACATTAACTCATATGTGCTCGTAACTTGACTCACACGTTTGACTACAACAATTCCATATATTTCTCTACCATATACACAATTAAATTTCACTCCATATAAGCACTTAGTCATGCAAACACATACGGACTATTCTTTTACGATGAAATCCGTCCTACGAAAAACCAAGAATTCTTAGTAGAACGAGTATTGATCAAGTACCCTTCTAATGAGACCTCAAGGAATTTAATAGAAGCAAACAACATCCTAAAAGTCCAATCCCATACCCATTTAGTCACATAAGCATGTCATCACATAGTCACAAAATGCATAACACTTCCTAGCATGCTAAATGAACCCATTGTGCTTAAACAACCACTTCCCACGGGCTCTAAGTATTCAAACCCGGTAGCTTCGATACCAAGTTGTGACGCCCCAATTTCTAAGCCCAAATGATGATATAACAATCATGGTTCTTTAAAGGAAAATCGAAATAAATTCCCATACTTGCATTACATGACACAAATAGTTCTTATGCGATAATACATTCAATTCAAAACAAAATAAAACAAACAAATAGATACCCTCAAGGGTTTACAAGTTTCCAAGGCTTAAGCCCGGTTACACAAAACGGTTATTCAAACCCACACAAATACAGCCCTTGGCTTACAAAACAGAGTCGCGCAAAATGAGAGCATTGTACTCCCAACACACACACTTCCACGCCCCTAGTTGGGTGGAATCACCACATCTTTCTTGCACAAAAATCCCTGGAGGGTGAGCATAAAGCCTAGTAAGAAATTCGTAACAAAGTATTTATATTTTTTACAAGTCTCAAGAGATGAAATGCACATGCCATGCTATGCCCTTTTTGAAGATAAATCACATTTTCATCTTTTGAAAACCATCATACTCAATGATGTCATGCAATTTCAATTGTTCAAAACTTAACAATTTATTTAAGAGCGGTAAATACGACTCTGATAATTTCTAGGTCAGTGTTTGCAAGTAGACTATACAAGTACTACAAATTTATCATTTTTACTAGCATTGACTGGAAGGCTCGACACCTATAATCTGTCATTTTACCAGTATTAACTGGAAGGCTCGACACCTATTCAATTTCATCTACACCACCTGTCAAGACTTACCACTGTATTTACCCTAAAACCAATTCATGGAAACTTGTTTCTCAACATTCTTTTCTCAATGCAAGTTTTCAAATTAACTTTCAAAGTTTAATGTAATCAAATGAATTGATATGCCAATAACACAAGGTGAACATAAATACTTTTATTCCAATTCAGCATCCAAGGAATAACACAATTCCCTCTTCTCAAGTATCTTCAACGATTAGTCATTTCAAGACTATTTCAACGTTTTGAACAATAATTTCCAAAATGAACAACAATTCTCATTTTCCCTGAAATTCATCATTTATATAAATATAAATAAGAAATTTTCCAAACATCCATTTATTTTGACACACAAAATAAATATAACAATATCATTCATGGATTTTCAATCTCCTTTTTAAAAAATCCCCAAAGTCTAGGTTTTCTCACCAAAACTATACAACTCAAATCTTTTGAAAAAAAACTTTTCAAAATCATCTTTTCTTCAATCAACGAAGATCAAAACCCATAAGATCATTTTAAAACAAGAGACAAACCCACTTTCAAAATCGCTCAACTTTTTGAATCAACAATCAATTTCAAAGCTATTGAAAGATGATTTCGAAAATCATCTAGATCTTACAAAAATATATATATATAACTCTAAGAAAATTCCTACCTTAAGTTTTGAAGAAAAATTAAGATGAAACCCCAAAATTTACGACGTCGAAACTCAATCTCCACTGCACACAACAAAGCCCTTGAGGTGATGACTAACTTTGGTGAAGAAATTAGGCTGAAATCCCAATGGATTTGGAGAAATCAAAGAGAGAAGGTGACTTCTAGAGAGAGGAGCTACAGATTTAGGGTTTTTGAGTGAAAAGCAAATCAAAAGTGAAGCAAAACGGCGCTGCTGGTAACTAATATATGCCAGGCTTGCTCGAGCGAAGGAGTTCTCGCTCGAGTGTAAAATTCCTAGCTTCAAAAGTTTTTTAGACGCACTCCTGGCTCGAGCGCAAGAAGCTTCACTCGAGCGTGCAAGCAACTTCGAATGCATTTTGCATTTTTGCTTCGGGGGCGCTACCCTTGGACCCCACTAGGGCACTGCCCCTTGCATCTAGATCCCCAACCTACCCAGTCGAAATGACAAAACATAAAAGAAGGGTCGAAACCGGGATCGCTACAAAATCAACTACAAAACCAATTACATAAAATATAGGTAGAATAATTTGAACGAAATTGTCTTTTATGATAGGTCCCACTTTTTTCATGTAATATGTATGACGAAGATTGTTTTATGCGATTTGTTATATATTCCCGTAATCTTATTTGAAAAAACTAAACATCAAATTAATACAGTGGCAAGTATTGATTTTTATCATATAGAGTCAAAAGACTAGTTAAAGTTAATTACATTAGTAAAAGAGAAATGCTATGTATCACACTTATATTTTTATCATCATTTTGTATTACTATCTACATGAATATTTATGATTGGCTCATCTGTTTTGAAATAATTATTAAGAAATTAATGAAAATAGATAACATATTGTCGTGGATAAATGCGATATATATGCATTATATATCATCATTTTGTGTCCCCATCTACATGGATAACATGTGATATATAACCCTCTAATATATTGTCTTATAGCGGGTAATAAAATAGTGAAAAAAACAACTGATATATAACAATTCTATTTTTAAAATTGTTACTGCCACATTATTTAGGTCTAAAATTTTGAATAAAAAATTCTGTAAGATATTATTTTCCATTTCTAATATTTTGTATTGGAGAGAGCTCCTCTCTAATCCACAAAGTTGCCTACACAACGTTGTTTGCTCCTGTGTGCTTACCACGGGTCCCATTTCCATGATCTAAATCATTCATTTTGCTGGGCACTTCATGTATTTCATCCACAAAAAAAATTAAGTCGATCAAATAATCGTAACCTATTTAATTTATTGTGTTGTCACCAAAAAAATTGATGGTTTATCATCTTTTTTTTAGTGACAAACGCGATAAATTGAATAGGTTATGATTATTGAATTGACTTAATTTTTTGTGTGGATGAAATACACGAAATACTTGACAAAATGAACAGTTCAAATCATCAAAATGAGGCCCGTGCATGACCCTAAATTGCGCCCTCCAGTCCATATTAGGGACAGAGGGAATCCTCCTCCTTTGGTATTAGATATGTCACAACTAAGATTGAGCACTTTGTAAATAAAGCTATCTTCTTAGCACCTAAGAGTTAGATCTTATACACTGAAGAAGGTAATATAATTAAGCACAAAGGTGTCTCCAGAGGTGATATCGAACAGTTTGCCTCTGACCGTACCACGCTTTCTATTAAGGTGCGCGGATGTCAAAAGCGGAATGTCTCAATCGATACTAGTCACCCGCCTCTATCTGTGTTGCTGGTCCTAGCAACACCCAGACGTGTACACGACTGAACATTGTCTATGTGGTAGATACCAAAGTCACCCAGGTATGAAGCATTGGAAAGCTGCCTTCAAAGTAGTGAGGTATCTTCAGGGGACCAGAGACTAATGACAGAGAGAATCCTACTCCTTTGGTATTAGATATGTCACAACTAAAATAAATTTGGTTTCAAACATTTCATTTAATTTTCAAAAAGATTTTTTTTTGCTAAATTGTTGCACCTGAGAAAGAGAGAGAAGGAGAGAGGAGAGACCAGAGGGAGATTTGGTATATTGTTGAGCCTTTTGTTGAGTCTATCCAAGGGAATGATTCGTGCACCTTGAAAACAATGAAGTTCTTCCATTTGATTTTTACGATTTGAGAGTTTATGTTGAAATGGAGTGCTACCCAACCACATTTCTAGATTTGAGAGTTTATGCTCAAATGGAGTGTTAGCCAACCACAGTTCTAGAGTCTTCAATTTTAATAGATCGGATATTTTTTCAAGTGATGCACAATCAGTAGCATATACTTCCAATAAATTACGAGGAAGATTTGAGATAGATTGAAGACTTGTGCAATAACTCAGCCCAAGGACTTCTAGTTTGGATAGATGACTAAAGCCATATAGTAGGCTACGAAAATTGTTTCCCTCTAAATACAACACTCGCAATGACGATAAACTTTCAAGATTAACCGGAAAATCTCCTTCAGACAGATTGCATTCACTGAATCTAGCTCTGTTAAGGAACACAATCCTGAAACAGAGGATGGTAAAAATCTTATGGAGTCGGGATTTTTTCGCAATAAAACCTGAGATGAAATGAGAGAAAGCCGTGATTTAGTTGTGAATTGCCTATTACATCCCTTCAACGATAAGCTCTTGAGATTCTTCAGTAGTCCAATAAAGAAAGGTAATTGTTTAATGGCTTTTCCATTTGCAAGAAGCTATGTTAAGCTTTCCATATGTCCCAAGTGCTCTGGAAACTCCTCTAGTTTCACACAACCAATGAGATTTAGATGTTTAACAGACTTTAACTTGCAGATACTGCTCGGAAGATACCTCAGGTTCAGGCAATCTTTCAAATTCAAGTAAACAAGTTTATCCAAAAGTCCAATTGATTCATGGAGCTCCATTAAACTTGTACAACTTTCAAGCAGTAATTCCTCGAGCATCGATAGTACACAGAAGATGGGTTTTTTGTTAGGCATTTGGAATTACTGAGATTTAGAATTTTCAAGCTCTTGAAGTGCTGTTAAAACCAAAATATATATATATATATATATATATAAGAAATTATATAATTTTTTTTCTTTCTTCGTGATTCCCTACTCAATTGATCCAAATCCAAATAAGAATGAATTTCTAAGAATGTCGTACCTTGCCATCTTTCCAAAGTGATTTAATTTTGTTAAACGGCATGTCTAAAATAACGAGTTTCTCTGGATGAAAATTGTATGGTAAATACTCCAATGGGCAATAATGCCAACAAAGCCACCTTAGCTCTTCAAATAGATGTTCAAAATCTCCATTGAGGTGCACATTATTTATTTGAAGCAGTCTTAACTTAGGCATCCACCAAATGCTTTATACTCCATGGTATCTTTAACATGGGTAGGGTTAGGATCACACAATCGACTGCTTCTGTTCCCTAATATTTAAAAACAAAATGAAAATTAAGGAATGAAAATTAGAAGGAAGAATATTGGATATGTAAATAGCAGTATGTACACATACCATGAATGTTGTGTGTGTGTGTGTGTGATGAGAGAGAGAGAGAGAGAGAGAGAGAGAGAGTAAATAACTGAATTATTTTTCCAAGTTGAAAATTACTAACTCACCAAAAGGAATTTTGATTAGACTTTTACCTTGTTTTTTTCAAGTACATAGCAAACATCTCCATGAAACCATAACCTACTGCGCTTTCTAATCTCCTTGGGAAATTTTTCACGAATAATTTCCCTCCCCATATCCCGAAGTAGATCATGCATCGTCAGCTCATTTTCTTTATTAATTCTCAGTAAAATCTACTAATCAAAACACTAATTTCAATTTCGGCACAGAAACCGCAGCCATGAAGTATAGTAATGACATAGTCTTTGTCTGTTCCAATGAAAAAGCATGCAATATCAAGGAAGATACCCTTCATTTTGTCATCATCTAGTGAACCAAAACTTATCCTAAGTTTTTTATGAATTTCATTATGAGGAATTTGTTGCAATTTATCAAGTGCACTTATCCATTCTACCATGTTTCTTCCAGACAAATAAGAACCCAAAACTTCAAGAGCTAGTGGAAGTCCTCCGGCATAACGTACTATATCATTTGCAATATCTGCATAATTTTCTAATGGATTGGTTTTTCTAAAAGCATGCCAACTGAAAAGCTGCAGAGACTTTGTGTGATTTAATTCCTTAGCCATATATCTTTCGTGAACTTTCAGTTCCTTCAACAAGTGCTGATCTCTAGTTGTTATGATGATTCTACTTCGTGGACCAAACCAATCACGATTTCCTACCAAGGAATTTACCTGACTTAATTGATCCAAATCATCAAGAACAATGAGAACCCTTTTAGAATGGAGCCTTTCTTTTATCAAGTTCATTCCTCTATCAACACTACCAATTTTTAGATTCTTTATCCCTAATAATTCAAAAAGAGAATAGTTCTTGCAATTGAACTAGGCCATTGAATTGTCCTGCAAATTCACTAACATTTTCAAGAAAACAACTCCCTTCAAATTGGAGGAAAATATGGTTATACATAGCTTTTGCAAATGTTGTTTTGCCTATTCCACCCAAGCCATATATTCCAATCATGTGAACATCATCTGATCCAATGCTTAACATCAAATTTATGAGTTTAACACGAGAATCTATTCCAACTAGGTGCACAACAACATTTAGGAATGCATATTTCAGTTTACATAAAACCTCTCTAATAATTTTTCAGATGAACTTTGCTTCATGCCTGTCAATTTCGATTCAAATAAAAAGTTAATTAAGCAAGTATATATTTGTGTTATCAGAAACGCTAATACTCATAACAAATTACGTATTGATACACACATTCCAAAATATGGTACACTTTCGTTCCAAAACAGCAAATTTACGCTGGATTTGGTTGAAGGATTTGGGAAGGGATTTGGAAATGGAGAGGGAAAATGTGTGTGAAATTAGGTGAAATGTAACTATATTTTATTCACATTTCACCTACCTTTTCTCTTTCCTTTTTCAAATCCTCCAACCAAACATAGCGTTATTGATCCAAAATGATTTCAAAAGTTTTTTCAAATATATTTCCTTAATGATTTCAAAAAAAAAATCAAATATAATGAACTAAAATCTAAGATTAGTTAAGTTTTGGCTAGACAAAAACATCAAAAATAGGTCATAGTGCTCATAGAAATATTCTATTACATGAAAAAAAAATAAAAAATAAAAAATACATTTTATTGAATGCTTAATAGTTAAAAAAATTATTCTAGAAGTACCTTAAATTCTTAAGTGTAATGTATACAAGTATATCCCTATCGTATCATATTTTAAAGCATGTGGTATACTATGTTTTTCACGTACCAAAATGATCCACGTTCCATGTAACATAGGTATTTATTACGGAAATACAAAACCTTAGAAACCCGACTCCCAATATGCAGTTAAATGCAGTAAGAAATGAAAATGCAAAAACATCTTAAAGTTACAAAGTGAACTAACCATACCTAATAGTTACTATAGCGGTTTGCATGCATTTAAATTGAGAATAAAATTTTAATATTATTGACAAATGAATCGTAAGTTTGTTTTAATAAAAAAATAGGCAAATGTCATTTTTTTTTTTCCTTCAAATTGTAAAAACAATATGGTAGGATTTTCTAGATAAAGATGAAAATTGATAGCAGCAGAAGCAGCAAAATTAAAAGGATGTTGAACATTACCCATTAGCAACATTTTGCAAATCCCAGCCTGATAAATTAGCAGCTTCAGAGAGGGCAGCTCTCCACCCCTCCACCTTCTCCATCTCATCCACATTATGCTTTTCGTGTCTTCCAAATGCTTCTCCAAAACACCCTGTTTGATTTCGTACGTCGGACGGATCAACATGGTAGAATATTGGGAGAAGTAATTGTCCAAGTGTTCTCTTGCATTCAATGATCTTCACGAGCTCATCAAGGCACCATCTCAAAGAAGCGTAGTTTCTGGAGAAAACAACAATGGAGATCCTTGATTCTTCGATTGATTTTAGCAACTCCGAAGAAATGATTTGTCCTCTTGGAAGTTCATCATCATCCCTGAAGGTGTGAATTTCAGCTTGAACCAAAGCAGCGTAGAGATGATCGGTAAAGTTTTTGCGGGTATCTTCACCTCTGAAACTCAAGAACGCGTCATAGCTCCAGCGAGGTGGTGCTGAAGCAGATGAAGAAGCAGAGTCATGTTGGGGTCTTTTAGCAGCCATGGATTAACAACCTAAGATTAGGGATCAAATGAATTGTAGGGAAGAATATAAAAGTGAGAGAGTGATGAAGAAGCAGTTTTTTAACGGTTTTTTTTTTTTTTTTTTTTTGCGTGTGACTTTTACGTAAAATATGAGTTAATAAAACGTACAAAAAATGATGTTTGACTTCTTACCCAAAAAACGTACAAAAAATAATAATGAATCAGAAGGATTTTTTGATTTTTTTTGGGCTATCTTGAAAATTTGGCTAAAAGTCTGACTTTTAATTTATTTTAAATTATATCACTTTATTATTTTTTTATACATTTTTCTAAAAAAATTTTAAAAAATTAAAAAGTCTTTTTAACTAACTTTTCAAAATAAGTATTTGTATAAGTTAAAGTTTTGTTAATTTTTTTAACTTTTGTAAGGAATTTTTGACTTTTTAATTAAAATATTAAATTGTCAAATGACCCTTAATGTACAATAATAAAATAATATTTAGTGATAATTAATGAAATCTAAATAATTAATCCTTAAAAAAATTTATTTTTACTTCATTTTTTTTTTTGTCTCTTTCTTCTGAAAGTGGTATTTTTCGTGCCAAAGCCGAAACTTGGCAATAAGTTTTCTAAATTCATATCTAATAGTGTGTTATATTAAATTCCAAATTTTGTGATAAATTTGGCATCAAGTTTAAAAAAATGTCAAAAATATAGCAAGAGCACATCTCTTCATTTCTCTTATGATGGGATTTATAAATGATATTTATGTTTAAATTTTTGTTAAAAAAAATAGATGAAATTACATTTATTACATATTTAGATTTTTACTTAGAATTGAATGTGTGAACAATATTTATATTGGATATGACACACAATATATTAATTTTAAATTTATATCATACATTTTTATTTTTTAGATAAAATTCTGGTTAAAATTTCAGGGTAATACCACACCAATAGAGATTCCTGAATATGATAGTGTGTAATATAAAATTTCAACACAAATGATCCAACTAATTTCAATAATTTGTTAATTGGGGTTTTAGTCCCCTCTACATTTCTAAAGAAAATATTTATATTTCTAAACCAAAACATTAACTTTATGCATCTTTACACGATTCTAAATCAAAGCATTTGGGATAGTTGGCCAATTGGTTCAAGTAGTTGTCCTTTTGAATAGTAAGAATGTCAAATGTTCAAGATTTGAATTGATGGAGCGACTGTGACCTGCTTGTTATAATATAATTTATTAACCCACAACTATCTTATCAATACCAAAATAAAAAATCAATGCGTTTAACACTTTTAAATTAAAGGATTAATTTTTTTATTAAAAAAATATATACATAATGGGTAGTGTACATATTGGGACACATTGTAAATTTTCGTTAAACCGATGTACTCTGCTAACCATTCTATCTATTGGCCAATTTTAGAGCTTGCTTCTTGGATGCTTGGAAATCCCAACTCAGCTGCCTGTTCAGTTTTCTCTCATATGTTCAGGATTGTTTCCACGAAACACCACAAAAGATTTAGGAGGAATTACAATTCCATCTACATGACTAAAAGTAATGACACAAATCGTTTTTGAAGTAAAATCATTTTTGATAACTGTTCTTTAAATACTCAAGACAGTTTGAACCAAGTGTTTCAATATACCCTTGAAATTCATGAAGCTTTTCAATGCTCCCTTAACACTGATCAAAGAGGTCTGAAACTATTTAAATTTATGACGGCCTCTTTAGAGATGAGAAGAGCTCATGGGTCCTAGGCTACTCAGGAAAACTAGATGCTGCAACAGTATTGAAGCAGAGATTTGGGTCATTTACCGTGGCACAACCATCATTGATGGGAAAGGGTGGCAAGGGGTTGTGATAGAAACCGAATGCCTGGACGCGGTGCAATTAATCCATGATGGGACTCATCCAAACTGTCCATACAGAGCCTTAGTTGAAGACATCAAATTTCTGACTCAAAGAATAGGAAGCAGAGTCTTAACACATCTTCCACGAGACAAACAAGTGTGTAGATGCATTGGCTCACATTGGTGCTGATCAGCACGAAGACCTGGAAATTTATGAGGACCCTCCTGACTCGATTAGGCCCATACTAGCGGCTGATATGGTCGGACTTGTGTACGAGAGGAACTAGCCCTCTCCTTTGCTTTTTCATGTAATGACTCTGTTTTAATTGAACTTCCTTTCTATCAAAAAAATTAGTTTTTAGTCATTTAGATTGATTTAAAATTTTCCAAAAAAAATTATTTAAAATGAATGGTGGTTCTGAAATATAACAATAGAGAAAAAATATAATACAGTAGTATAGTATGTAGGGAAAACAATTAAAAATTAGTGGAAAATTATTTTAATTGCAACAAAAATGTACAGAAGAAAATGAATACATAATGATGAAATATTTTCTCAGTAAATGACTAGACTCCCTTCTCTCATATCTCACACTTACCGTGTCACTTTTTACAAATATCATTCATTAAATTTAGCAAAATACTATGCATCTTATAATTAAAAAAAAAAAAAAAAAAATATAATTTTATTCTTTTTGAGTTATAATAACTAAAAAAAATATAACTAAACACAACATGAGACGTAACTAAAAATTTTATGAGTCAAAACTAAAATAATATCTCAAACTAAAAAAAAAAAAAATTGGTCATGATTAAAAAAAATGACATAATTAAAGACGCAGTAATACATCCCTTTCAAAGATGTGTATATTAGAATTTCCCTATAAACTATGAATTTTAGCCAGAAATTATCCTAGATTTTTAGATGAATGGTGTAGTTTTGTTGTTGGAGTTTTTATTATTATTTTTTTTCGATATTCTAAAAAATCAAACTATTTACGAGAATAATATACTTTTTAAACTATTTAGCAAATTAATCCACTTTTTGAATTTACATTTTCAAAATGTAATTTCATGACAAAATCGAATTTTCAAAATGCACTTTTATGGTGATATGGCCACAGTGGCCACTTAAGGGTGCTGACGTGGGTATGTTGAAATCACATTTTAAAAACATAAGTTTACTTTGAAGTTGCATTTTCAAAACACAATTTCAACCTTGCCATGAAATTGTATTTTCAAAATGTGATTTCAACATAGCGTTCCTATTTTGAAAATGATATTTCAATATGAAATTCTATTTTGAAGATGTGATTTCAACATAAGGTTGGTATTGCATTTTAAAAAGGAGATTTTAGTTAATTCGCATTTTAAGTGAATCTTCCAGAAATCAAAATGTAGGAAACACGATTTTTTAGAATCATTAATTTCAAAATACAAAATAAAAAGATTGGCTTAATTTTAGAATATGTTTTTTATATTATTATTTTAAGAAATAAAAACTAATTTGATAAAAATAAAAATTAAAAAATAATTTTAAATTTTTAAAAATTATTTGTGCTCTTAGAAAAATAAAATCATGTCAATAATGAGCGTTTTGTATTTTTCATTTCTTTACTAAATTAGTTTCAAGGTTTTTTTTAAATTTTTTTTTGTAGAAATCAAATTCTCAAAACGAAATCAAACAAAGTTAGTATACAGAGCTGGTATGAGATTCCATGTTGAAAAATATTTAAGATAGCAAAATTTTATTCAGTACATAAATGTGATTTCATTAAATAGTTAAGATAACAAATTATTATTATTATTTTTTTTCATGTAATGAAATCGTATGAATTTGGATTATGTATGATTACAAGTTTGCTATATTAACTATTTTTCAAACATAGAATTACATTTTGAAATTGCAATTTCATTATTTTGCTTTTTCAAATTGTGATTTGGTAAAATCGTATTTCCTAAATTAAGGGGGTATTTGGAATGATCTAAATATATATATTTTTTGACTTTTTAAGAAAAAAACTTTAAATATGGATTGAGTTTGAAGTGATATACTAGAGAGGTGATGTGACTCAAATAAGATAATTATGACCCAAATAAGATAATGTGCTAAAATAACATGTGCTATTTTAGCACATGCCAAACACTACCTAAGATTTCTTGAAAATCGATTTAACTAAAATCTCATTTTCAAAATGTGATACCCAATATTAATTTTTTCATTTTCAAAATGACATACTCAATCTTATGTTGAAATCACGACTCAAAATGAGTATTGAAACGTCATTTTTGCATTAATGTTGAAATTGTGTTTTGAAAATGCAATTTTATGGTAGTGTTGAAATTATGTTTTGAAAATACAACTTTAAGGTAAACTTGCATTTTCAAAATGAGATTTCACTATAGTCACATTGGCAATTTCATGTGGGCATGTCATCATGAAAGTGTATTTTGAAGATGCGATTTTGTCATAAAATTGTATTTTGAAAAAACAATTTCAAAAAGTAGGTAATTTGTTAAATAGTTTGAATAGTATGTTATTTCTATAAATAATTTAATTGTTTAGAATATTATGAAAAAAAATTCTTTGTTGTTGTGGACCGTCTGATGAATAAATCTCAACCTGTGATTTCAAATTTTGATAAATTACTGAGTTATGTAATAGTCGACCAGTCAACGCTCCATCTTTCTCTTCTGCTTCTCTCCCTCTTCTTTCTCTTTCCTCTCGGAATTCAAAGATGGTGGAATCAATTATTGTGCACCGTTGGATTTGAACCAGTTCAGAATAAAATTATAAATGAAATGGTAAATTGGCAAATTGATAAATATTGTGTTTTTTTATTGATAATCTCATTTGGAGATGTTCTAACCCAATAAATTCACTAAGAAAAATTATAATTTAATTAGTCCCATGTGTTTATACTTTTTGTGGGATATATTTTCTGAGTACCAACACGTGGCCAAGGTGACGCCGACGTGTCAGCCGAGGTGCCACGTGTCCTGATCATGACGCCGAGGTGATCTCGGCAAGGCCGAGGTTATCTCCGAAGATATCGGAATCCGAGATAAGCGATAAGGGACAAGAGTCCTGAATAAGGAAACTTCAGGATGGATAAGGATAACTCTTAGGGAGTCTATCCTTATCTCTTGAAGAGTCCAAAGTAAGCACTAAAGGAATCCATTGAAGCTAGGCTTCTGTTGACAAGGATTGAGTTAACTATAAAAGAAAGGCACCCCCGATGGGTCTAAGGTACGCAATTTATATTCTGAACAGTGAGTTTAGCACTATTGATTATCTTTGAGAGATATACTGACTTGATCGTCGGAGTGCCCCCGGGTGGACGAACCACCGCCGGAATCTTCTCTTTCTGTTGCAGGTCAGCCAGGTGTCATCTATTCTGCCAGTTCTCTCCAGCTGATTACTGAGTTGGCAGTGTGGTCAGAAAATCACTCACACAATTTGGCGCCGTCTGTGGGAAAGAAAGGAGAATAGATGGCCAGCAACGGACAGAAGGAAAAGATTGGGGACGACACTCCTGCTGGGAGTGGCAGACCTATCGACCTTGACGTCGAAGGAGACAACCGCAACACAGAAACTCGTGACCAGAATCACAGCAACAAAGACGTCGGCCAGGATGGCGACGCACCAAAGAAGCCAGATCGAAGTGGGTACTACAAAGAGGATGACCTCCAGGTATGGAAGGATAGATGCCTGCGGAGGGACGAAGAGGTTAAAGAGATGGCGAACAAGTTGGCGGACCTGCAATCGGTCGTCAACTTCATGATGGAAAACAATGTCATGCAGCCACCATTCCCGCTGCATGACACGCCGATTCCAGCGGCCAATACCCAGAAAGGAGGGCAGAAAACAATCCCCATAGCCCCTCAGCACACCAGGAGCGAAAGACATTCTCACCGACCTTCCAGGGAAGTCGGACGAGGAGAGTCAAGAAGGGAAGAATCACGGAGGACGCATCGCACAAAGGAGGCAGACCCCAAAGAACATCGGCATGTTCAGGGGCAGGCGCTATGCTTCGACACAACTAATGGAGAAAGGTCGAAGAGGACTCACCACGAAGCTGAAAGTAGTGCACCAAAAAGATTGAAAGCAGGAGATAGCCGAGCTCCTGGGCGGACAAAGGAGGACTTAAGAGATTACCTCAAGAGGAAGCAACAGAATGCCGACGCCGAGGTAACTCCCCAGATAAGCCGAGGACACCATTCTCGGTGGAGTTGGACAAGTTTGAGGCCCGAAGAGATTCAGTATGCCGAGGTTCCAAATATACGATGGTAAGTCAGACCCCAACTTCCACGTTGGATTATACTTGAACTCAATGGCATTGTATAGTGGGAACGAGCCGTTGCTCTGCAAAGTGTTCCCCTCATCCTTCGGGGAGATTGCATCAGATTGGTTCCACAAACTACCAAAGGGAAGCGTGAAGACTTGGGAAGGCCTGGCCGAGATGTTTGTGGCCAGGTTCGTGACAAACAAGCTGCAGCCATTAGGGTGGACGCATTGATGGCTCTGAAGATCAGTAAGGATGAAGGCCTTAGGGCCTATGCAAAAAGATACTATGAGATGTTCAACCGAATACCAGAGTGTAATCAAGAGGTGGCGGTCGTATCTTTCAAGAACGGCCTAAAAGACAACTGCCCGCTATGAAAGTCTTTGGCAAAGACACTGCCAAAAAGCATGGAAGAGCTCATGGCCAGAATTGAAAAATACGCCAGAGCCGAGGAAGATACATCGGGGACTAAGGAGACAAAGCAAGAGAAAGGAAACGGCTCGCCGAAGCGAGGCCGAGGTAACAATGGATCGAGCAAGCAAGAGACAGAACTGAGGGCTACACAGGCAGTGACAACTGTGTTCCGAATCCCAATTCACAAAGTCCTGGATCAAATTCGGAATCAACCCTATTTCAGAACACCAGCAAGGGCACCAGGAGAATTTATGGGAAGAAACCTTGGCAGGCATTGTGCTTACCACAATGAAACATATGACTCAGGGCTGCAGAGCCCTGAAAACACACTTGAAGACCTGGTGAGGCAAGGCCATCTGAGAGACCTTGTCGATGAGGCCAGACAAGGAAGAACAGGCAAGACTGCCTCAGGCACCAGCAGCTCCTCCCCCGCAGCACAGCAACCTCAGCAGGAGGACCTCGGGTAATTAATGTAATTCACTCGAAGGTCAACGAGAACGAGATTAGGGGGGAGACCCAGAAGGTAAAGCACTTGCAGCACGTCTACCAAGTCGGGGAGAAGAGACATCGGGCAGAGGAGTGCCAAGGACCAGTAGTGTCCTTTTCTGAAGCCGACCTTGAGATGGTGCAGCATCCGCATAATGATGCCTTGGTAGTATCCCTCCAGGTTGGGGAATGCCAAGTAAAGCGCATCCTGATTGACCAAGGCAGCTCTTGTGACATCATGTACGTCCGATGTTACAAGGAGCTCGGCCTTCACCCAGACGATATGGAGCAATCCAATAGCCCAATGGTCGGGTTCAATGGAACGCCGACATGGCCACTGGGAACAACCAGCTTGGAGGTGCAGGCAGGCACCAGGAAGATAACAACAGAGTTCACCGTAATCGACACACCCTCCCCTTACAACATCATTTTGGGAAGGCCATGGTTGCATGCAATGGGGGCTGTTCCCTCAACATTGCATCAACTATTGCGGTTCCCAACAGAGCATGGGATTGAGGAGGTCAGAGGAGATCAGCTGCAGGCAAAGAATTGCTCCATGGCAGCAATGAAATCCACCTGCAGCATTCGAGAACCAGAGAAGGCAGAGATCGAAGACGAGGACGTGGAGGTCCTAGAGGATGTCGGCAAGGAGCCAGTCGAGAAGAGTGAAGAAGCACTGAAGAAAATCCTCGTCCAGGAGGGGGATGAAGAACACTTCTTTCTTCTCGGCTCGGGCTTAGCCGAAGAAGAGGAAAAAGAGTTGGAAGTTTTTTTGAGAGCAAATATTGAGGTGTTCGCATGGACACCCTACGAAATGCCTGGCATTGACCCCGAGGTCACTTGCCATAAGCTGAACGTTGACAGGTCAGCCAAACCTGTAATCCAACGAGCAAGAAGACCGACGTTGATACACGTCGAAGCAGTGGAAGAAGAAGTAGACAGACTTCTCGAGGCCAGGGCCATTCGAGAGGTAAATTACCCGACATGGCTATCAAACACAGTAGTTGTGAAGAAAAAGAATGGTGAATGGAGGGTCTGCGTAGATTTTTACCAGCTTAAACAAGGCCTGTCCCAAAGACAGCTTCCCTCTACCTAAGATTGACCACTAGTGGATGCACTTCAGGGCATGGAAGGATGAGCTTCCTGGATGCCTATAGGGGGTATCACCAGATAGCCATGTACCCGAGGATGAAGAGAAGACTGCGTTTATCACCCCAAAAGGGCTGTACTGCTACAAAGTGATGCCTTTGGGTTAAAAAACGCAGGGCAACTTACCAAAGGTTGGTAACCAAGATGTTTCACAGACACCTGATTGGTTGAACGGTGGAAGTTTACATCGACGACATGGTCGTGAAAACCAAGGAACCAGAAGGTCACCTCGCCGACCTCAAAGCAGTCTTTGAAATCCTTAAATCATATCGGCTCCGACTCAATGCATCTAAATGCGCATTTGGAGTTGGATCTGGTAAGTTCTTGGGATACCTGGTGACAATAAGGGGCATCGAGGCGAGCCCGGATCAGATCAAGGTCATCCTGGAGTTGAAGAGCCCGACGTCGGCAAAACAGGTACAAATGCTAACCGGAAGGGCCGCAGCCCTGAATAGGTTTATCAGCAGAAGCTCAGACAAGTGTAGAGCTTTCTTTAATTTAGTAAAGAAAGCCACAGACTTCCTGTGGACCGAAGAATGCGAAAGCCCCTTTGGCCGACCTAAAGAAATATCTGACCACGCCCAGTTCTTCAAATCCAGAACTGAGAGCAGTGTTTTTATACTTAGCAGTTTCAGAACATGCGATAAGCGCAGTGGTAGTCCGAGAAGAAAAGGGGAACAAAGGGCTGTTTACTATGTAGCAAACCTTGGCCGATGCAGAAACGAGGTATCTACCCTAGAGAAATTGGCACTGGCCTTAGTAATGGCTTCAAAGAAGCTGAACCATTACTTCCAGGCCCATAAAATTGGGTGGTAACTGAACACCCCTTGAAGTCCTTGCGCACAAGAGACTTGAACAAGAATAGCCAGATGGGCAGTCGCCTTGGTCCAGTATACTTGGAGTACAGACCCAGAACAATCAAAAGGCCAAGTTTTGGTCGACTTCGTGGCAGAATTCACACCAGAATCCATCGAACATCGGGCTCCGTTGAGCCAAGTGAACGATGTCCAAACAAGCAAGGAGGAGCCCTCAGCCAAAGGAAAGAACAAAGCAAAGAGGAAAAACTCAACCCCTTCAGCATTTACATCGGGACTCCTTTCGACTGTTTGTTGATGGGAGTTCCAACCGCAGGGGCAGGAGTAGTACTGGTATCTCCAGATGGACAGATACTAGAACAGTCGATTCGTTTGGGGTTCAAGGCCTTAAATAATGAAGCAGAATATGAAGCACTCATTGCAGGCTGAAGCTGGCAGCAACAGTACAGCAGATGAGGTAATAGTTTTTTGTGACTCACAACTTATAGTTAACCAACAACAGGCAGTTTGCGGCCCGAGATGAAAGGATGTCGGCCTACGCAAAGGAGGTCATCAGGTTGGCAGCCTTGTTTCAGAACTGCCGACTACTTCAGGTCAGCCGAGATGATAACAGTCACGCCGATGCATTGGCCAACCTAGCTAGTGCAATACAACCTGGAAACAGGACAATAATGGTGGACTACTTATCGGGCCCGAGCATCGAACCACTGACCGCACAAGCGTGAAGCAATGTGTATGGACATGGGACCAAGCTGGATGGACAATTGTTGCATTCTGAAAGAAGGAAAGCTGCCAGATGACCACAAGAGGAACACAAGATCAGATTGAAGTCAGCAAGATTCAGTCTGTACAGAAGGACATCTCTACAGAAGATCCTTTACTGGACCCCTTTTGAGGTGTGTACATCCTTCACAAGTTGAAGATTTTCTTATATGAAATTCATGAAGAATTTGTGGAAGCACACTGGGGGCAGATCACTTGTCCATAGGGCCATTACCCAGGGGTATTGGTGGCCCTACATGCAGAAAGATACAGAAACCTATGTGAAAAAGTGTAAAAAGTGCCAAAAGTTTGCACCCCTGATACACCAACCAGCAGCAGACCTGAACCTAGTATCCAGTCCTTGGCCGTTTGCCCAATGGGGAATGGATCTTGTCGGACAACTGCCCCAAGCAACTGGGCAAAGGAAGTACCTGCTGGTAGCAACAGATTACTTCACCAAATGGATAGAAGCTGAACCCTTAGCCAAGATTCGAGATGTGGACGTAAAGAGCTTCATATGGAAGAACATAATCACAAGATTTGGGATTTCAAGAGCAATAGTCGCAGACAATGGAACACAATTCGATAGTAAGCTAATCAAGAGCTTCTGCGCAAAGTTCAAGATCAAGAACTACTTTTCAACCCCAAGCTTTCCTCAAAGCAATGGACAAGCAGAAGCATCCAACAAAGTTATCTTAGATGGGATAAAGAAGAGGCTGCAGGCAGCAAAGGGAAAGTGGGTGGATGAACTACCAAGCGTGCTTTGGGCATATCGGACTACGCCGAGAAGATCAACGGGGGAATCCCCCTTTGCCATGGCCTATGGCATAGAAGCAGTCATTCCATTGGAAGTCGGCATCTCAGGGATCAGAACCCAGGGAGTAGAGAATGGGACCAATGACGTATTATTAGCTCGAGATTTGGATCTACTAGAAGAAAGAGGGGAAAGAGTTGTAATTCAGTTAGCAGCATACCAGCAGCAGCTTGCCAGGGCTTATAATAAAAAAGTTAACCCAAGGGAGTTTCAAGTCGGCGACCTAGTCTTGAGAAAAGTCGTCGGCAACAAGAAGGATCCCAAGGAGGGCAAGCTTGGCCCAAACTGGGAAGGACCCTACAGAATCACTTCGGTATTGGGCAATGGGGCATATCGGCTTGAAGATAATGAAGGCAAAGAGTTGCCAAGACCTTGGAACACTTGCAATTTGAAATTTTCTATCATGGAATTTTTTGTCATTTTGCCGAAGTAAATAAATAAAGTTTTTTTAGCTTGTTTTATATGTATACACTTGTGACTGATAAGATACATAACGTTGCTTCTGGATACATGTATAATGAGAACCCAAGTGGAACTCAGGTTCACATCAGGGGGCAGAGAGAAGAAAAATGATGTTTAACATTGTTGAAACTTGAGAAAAGTTTACAAGTGAAGTTAAACCGAGATGAGTTTAACGCTTGTTGAAACTGAGAAAAGTTTACAAGTTGAAGTTAAACCGAGATGATGTTTAACGCTTGTTGAAACTTGAGAAAAGTTTACAAGTTGAAGTTAAACCGTAGATATGTTTTAACGCTTGTTGAAACTTGAGAAAAGTTACAAGTTGAAGTTAAACCGAGATGATGTTTAACGCTTGTTGAAACTTGAGAAAAGTTTACAAGTTGAAGTTAAACCGATGTGATGTTTAACGCTTGTTGAAACTTGAGAAAGTTTACAAGTTGAAGTTAAACCGAGATGATGTTTAACGCTTGTTGAAACTTGAGAAAAGTTTACAAGTTGAAGTTAAACCGATATGATGTTTAACGCTTGTTGAAACTTGAGAAAAGTTTACAAGTTGAAGTTAAACCGAGATGATGCTAAACACTTGTTGAAATTTGAGAAAAATTTACAAGTCAAAACGGCCGGATTAAGCTAAGTACTTATGTACTTGCCAGTGTAAACTAAGGTGTTTCACCCCGAGAAGATTGCACAACTACGGTGCATCTTGAAGACACAAAATTATTCTAAGTATGAAAGTCATACAAGAAGCAATAAAGGGAAGACAAACATGTAAACATTCAAGAAAGAAGGAAGTTGTATTCATTAAAAGGCACGTCGGCCATATGAAGAGCTTACACTGTCTCAAAAACAAAGAAGTACAAAGTGTAAAAAACAAAGAAAAAAGACATCAAAACTAAGATTCCTCAGCATCATTAGCAGGCTGGGTTTGGATCTCGGAAGACTGCTGGGAAGACATCTTGGCACCTTCTTGGCCACAAGCTCAGCATCAATCTCTTGAAGGTTCTGATTAAGGCTCTTGTCGGCGAGAGGCACGTCCAAAGATGCCTGCTCAGGAGTAGCCTCCTTGGGAACCTCCTCAACCTCCTCATCTTGAGTCAAGTCTAGGACTTGTTCATTTTGAGGAGGGGATTTGGCCCCATCAACAACTTTTGACTTCCTTACCAAAACCTCCTCCTTGGACTCAGAGTCGTCGGGGCGGATTGGCTTGGAGTTGGGGGGAATGGTAGAGGAAGGACATCGGCATTCCTGAGGGGGGAGTCCTCGGGGACATCAAGCCTTTTTAGCAAGGTCATCCAACCAAGGGTGAAGCCCCTGTTGCATGCCTGCTTCACCTGCTTTTCATAGTCTGCCGTGACATCGGCCACCCCCTCGTTATACCCCTTCTGGTCGGCCTCCTTCAGCTCAGCATCTTTGGTTGCCAAGGCATCCTGAAGTTCTTTTTGGGCTTGGGCCATCTTTTCCTCAGATTCTTTTCTCTGGGCCTCAAGAACCTTGTTAATGGCCTCAGCAGCACCTGCTTTTTCTTCGGCGTCATGCTGAGCCTTGATAGCATCCTCGGCTTGATCCTCTAAGATTTTCATCTTTGATTGTAAGTTTTTATTAAGTTTCTAAAGACTGGAGATCTCCCTCTCTTCTCGGCCAGCTTCTCCCGGTTCTCGAAAGATTGTACTGAGAAAGAATGGGCATGCTGGATGCCTGCAAAAAAATAAATCAGAGCAGAAGTTATTACAAAATCTTCTAAAGTATAAAAAGAAAGAAAGAAAAACGACCAAATAAAGGCACTACTTGAACAGAACGCTGAAGTATCAGAGCATAGTTCTCATACTCGCTCAACTCGGCGTTTCGGTCAAGATCGCCGGAAAGCAACATAGCGGTACTAAGGGCAAGGGGCAACGCCGACATTGATGTCATTGGCGCTATCACTGGCCATAACTGGCTTATCTTCCAGAGTGATTTGGGGGACCCAGGGGGCATTGTGCTTTGAAGACCCCGAGGTGGTTGCAGCAGACGACCTCGGCCTCTTTGATCTAGTGGATTCAGATGGTTGTGTTTCAGCAGACCTCTTCTCGGGAATGGAAGTGGTTTTCTCACTTGGAGCCAATTTGGAAATTGGCAAAGTGTCCTCAGTATCAACCTGAGTCACCTTTGCCTTTGGCTGAGCCTTTTTTATTCTTTTTTGCTTTGGTGGAGGCTGGGTTTGTGTTGGCTGAGCGTCAACACCAAAAGGGATGTTGGCCAAAAGATTCTTGGCAACTGCTTTTTGACGGCCCTTCTCGGCAGGGAAAACGGTTTGTCGCCGACGCTGGCGCTGGGATATCGGGATCAGATACGGAGTCGAGGTTGACGGCTGCTCAGCTGGATCAGAGGTTGATCCTTGGTCTGTCCGAGATGTGGACGCAACTTGTGGAGTTGTGGCAGAAGGTGGAGAAAGGCTTTTCTTCTTCTTTTTTGGGACGTTGGGAAGAGCCGACTTATAAGTGGGGATGAAGTTGAGAAGTAGTAGGGGCTTCCGCTTGTGGACTGGCAAATTCAGTAGTTTCGTCAAGTCTTTGTTGGGAAAGAAAGACTAGCGGAAGCCCTTTGGTGGCTGAGGAAGAACTGCAAAAAAGAAAAAAAAAAAAAAAAAACGTAGACATTAGAGCACAATGTTGAAAACTTTGTGCAAGAAAGCAAGAAAATTTGTGAAGGGTGGCCCTTACCAGCTCCTTCCCCGAAAACTGTTTGACTTAGGGGATAAAGATGGAGGTCATCGTTTGGCTGAAATTCCCAGTTGCCCGAGACGATGGAGTAATCATCCCCGCTCCCTTGTTGGAGTCAGGGAGGTTGGCAACGATTTTGTATTCAGTGGACCTCGGCTTGAGGTAATAGATGTGGCCTTTTTCTAATTTCAGGCGACACATGGTATAACAGTACTAGAAGTCGGCAAGAGTAATCCTAGCATTCTCTTGTTTGGCTAAGGCTATGGTACCATTAATTACTCGGTAAGAATTGATGGCAAGTTGCATTGGGTTCAACCTATAGAAATGAAGGATTTCACGAAAAAAAGGGTCAAGTGGAAACCTAAGTCCACACTCAATAAACGCTACTACTGGGAAAGGCATAAGGTTTACATCGGGCATGATAGAGTCCTCCTCCCCAGCGAACCTCAGATGAACATCGGCCGGGATTTCAAACTCCTACCTAAAGTACTCTAATTTGGCCGGGGTGTCTACTCTATGTTTCCACATACCCATAATGTCGGCTTAAATGGAGATACCGGATTTCAGGAAAAAGTATTTTTGGAGGGTTTAAAGGACCTCGGCTAGAAACCTAAAAATGTACTATGGTAAGGGTTTGTACGGATCTAGAAGGAATTCGTTTCAGTTTTTCCTAAAAAATTGTGGGTTCTACAGACAAATCCAAAACTTAAGTCTATGGGAACAAAGATTGAAGGCAGGAATCTGGAAAAAGACACAGAAAATAGAAAAGCAAGAATGTGCTTCAGAATCAAGAACAAAGATGGGCTATCAAGAACATTTTGAGAACAGAGGGTGTAAGGTCAAGAACAATGACAAAGGCAGAAAAGTTGTGAACAGTGCAAGTATTTCAAGACATGGATAAAGAGCAAAATCGTGAAATAAACACGCTCAGATGCATGATTCATGAATCAAATGTTTGAGTAAAACAGCAATGGCGACTAATGGTGAAACAAAATTTCTTGAAGAACAACAAGAAGTAAGACTAGAAGAAACAGTGGCTTACCAGAAAGAGGAAAGCCGGAATGAGGATTGCCGAAGTCTGACGACGGTTGCAAAGGCGAAAGACCAGTAAGAATCACGCCGGAAGGGGTAGACGGAGCAAGTCGTAGAACTATGGAAGCTTGAACAATGGAGGATTTGAAAAAATTAGAAAGAGAAAAGAGCTTCAGACGCGAAAGTGAAAAGTGAAAAGACGGGGGAAAGAAACAAGTTTTGTCAAAAACTTGAAACAGCGGCAAAAGGGCAATTAATGTGCCTGGAACAACGAATACGTCAGACGGCGCATACAGGCGCGAGACGACTTACAAGCGCGTACAGTGTACGGTCCAGTAAAGGGAAGACGCGTGGCTGAAACGGTTAAGTTATTTTGCATGACAGCTCATACGCGTGAAAGAGATCTTGGGATCTTTAATCTTTAAAGAGACATGTCGGCTTATATGATCATCTCGGCTGAGAGACTTTAAACCGATGTATTGGCAGGAAATTCCAATATAGATTTCATCACCTCAGAATGCCGAGGTAATAGAACCTAGGGGGCAGTTGTGGGGATATATTTTCTGAGCACCAACACGTGGCCAAGGTGACGCCGACGTGTCAGCTGAGGTGCCACGTGTCCTGGTCACGACGCTTAGGTTATCTCGGCAGGCCGAGGTTATCTCCGAAGATATCGAAATCCGAGATAAGAGGATAAGGGACAAGAGTCCTGGAATAAGGAAGGACTTCAGGATGGATGAGGATAACACTCTTAGGGAGTCTATCCTTATCTCTTGAAGAGTCCAAAGTAAGCACTAAACAGGAATCCATTTGAAGCTAGGCTTCTGTTGGGACAAGGATTGAGTTAACTATAAAAGAAAGGTACCCCCGATTGGTCTAAAGTACGCAATTTATATTCTGAATAGTGAGTTTAGCACTATTGACTATCTTTGAGAGATATACTGACTTGATCGTCGGAGTGCCCCCGGGTGGACGAACCACCGCCAGAATCTTCTCTTTCTGTGACAAGTCAGCCAGGTGTCATCTATTCTGCCAGTTCTCTCCAGCTGATTATTGAGTTGGCAGTGTGGTCAAAAAATCACTCACACACTTTTATTCCATGAGGTTCTTTTGGCTTAATTTATATTATTTGTTGGACTATTATACCCTTACATTTCCTTTTTGTTTACTACCTCTATTTTGGTAGTTACCATTATTTACGTTTTTCTTTTTGATCAGTTTCATTCACATTTATGGTACTGTTTCATTGTACTAAGGTTTCAAAACTCTCTATTTGGTAGGGTTTAGAAACTCTAGTTTATACATGGTGGTGAAATAATATTATGTTCCTCCATTTTACGTTGAAACTTTGTGTTCATCCATTGCCACTTTGTGTTCAAAGTTATCTATTCGTCCATTGTTGCTCTATGTTCATCCATTATTGCTCTGTATTTGAAATCCTATGTTTCTCCATCGTTAGAAGTCGAAACTCTGTTTATATCCAGCCTATTTTGTTACAAACATATTCTTCAAATGTGGGTTATTTGGTTTGATTTGGATTGGTGGAATGGTGGAATTGCATAGATTGTTAATAATAGTGATAATGATAAAGATGATGATGTGGGTGATATTTTTTTTTTGTTTTTAGAGTGATTAAGGCTTTTTTCTGAATTTCTAATTCTATTGCTGCTATTGTTTCTATTTTTTTGTCAATCAGTGTGAATGTTCATATTTCACATTGTTTGAAAGCCTGAGAAAGTGTTGGAATATAGATATGAACATAATTACATATATTGCAAGATGTGAATGTTCACATATCATTAGTTATTTGTTACTATACTTATTGTTTGAACAATTATTTTTTGTTATCATTAAACAATTGAAATAGTCTTTTTTTTTCTTTCAATTTTGTTTCATGTTGCAATGTGAATGTTCACATTGGTATGAATTTAGTTTTTCTAAGATTAGTTGTATGTTAATTGTAAATTGTGAACATTCACATTGTATTTTGGTATGAGTTTTTTTTTTTTGAAGTTTTTTTTTTCAAAAGTTAGTTGTACTTTATTGTTTTTTTTACTATGCCTGTTGGTTGAACAATCATTTTTGTTAATATTAAACAATTAAAATAGCTGATTTTTACTTTTTTCCAATTTCATTATATGTTTTCACGTTGCAATGCGAATGTTCACATTGGTATGAGTTTTTTTTTTTTTTTTTTTAAAAGTTGTATATTAATTGTAAATTGTGAACATTCACATTGTATTTTAATATAAGTTTTGTTTTTTCGAAAGTTAATTGTATATTTACTATTTTTGTTACTATTTTTTAGTTGAACAATCATTTTTGTTACCATTGAACAATTGAAATAGTCAATTTTCACCTTCTTTTTTTTTTATTATTGTTTTACGTTTTCATGTTACAATGTAAATGTTTACATTGGTATGAGTTTTTTTTTTTTTTTAAGGCTAGTTGTATGTTAATTATAAATTGTGAATATTCACATTGTATTTTGATATGAATTTTATTTTTTCGAAGGTTAGTTGTATATTTATTGTTTATTGTGAACATTCACATTGTACTTTAGTATGTGTTTTGTTTTTTTAAAAGTTTATGTTTTTTGTTTACTGTGAACATTCACATTGTATTTTGATTTTCATTCATATTTTTTGTTGCGTTATTTTTAAAATTTTCAAATTATAAAAGGTTCAAAGTACATAATTTGATATTTGATATTATGATATTTTCTTTATGGTATGTGGGAGAATAAGGGAGAGATTTTCTCCATGGAATAAGGGGAATATTTTCTCTTTAGAATGAGTGAGATATTTTATCCATAAAATGATAGACTATTGTTATGTATTAGTTTCATAATAGAAATATGTGCAAAAAATTAGAAAGGATAATTTGGTCCTATTACACTAAACAGGACTTAATGGAATACTAAAAAAGAATATGGATTAGATGGAATAAAACACTCAGAAAGAGGATTTATCAAAAAATGACCCATAATTAAATTGTAGTTTCAACGATTTGAGATAGATTGGCGCTTTGAAAAATATTCTTACCCAATTATTAAGTATTTGCATAATATATAACACTAATTTACATGATATTTTTTATTTATATAATACAAATTAGTTTTACATAATAATTTTCATATATATATATATATATAACACTATTAATTTGTATAAATTTCGCATTTTAAATCTCTCTCACACTCATTTTTACTTTAATATTTCATTAGAGTTTAAAAAATATATATGTATTACCTATAGCGGAGTGAAGCGATTTTGAAAATTGATTATAAATTTTAAAATTTAATTTGCAGTTAATAGATAGAACGGTGTGAATCAATGCAATTTTAATAGATTGAATGATATTTTACACAGCCCTAATAGCAACAACTCTCTCACGTCTCCGAGATTGTTTCCATGAAAAACATTAAAAAAAATTAAAAATTAAAAAATTGTATTTATATAAAAAAATTTGGATAAATTACACTGACACCCCTAAGATTTCAATTTAATACAGACCCACCTCACATTTGAAAAATTATACTTACCCCCCTGTCAGATTAAAATAACATAATTATCCCTTAGCCTTTAAATATATAAAATAATAAAATAATGCATATATTTTGTTCATATTATTTGAAGGGAAATAACATCATTTTCTTTGGTTTAACTCACACAAAAAATTAATTTTTTATATTTCACGTTTTTTTTTTACTTAATTTTTTTAATAATTTAAGTAATTCTTATTTTATTTTCTAAATACACCTAATCTAGATATACTTGAGAAGTATAATATTTTGTGATTTTTTTTAAATTCCCCAAATAAAAATATATATAAAAATATATAAAATTTCAATATATTATCTTATTTTGTTGTATTCAATGATTTTTTTAAAATTTTTTGTACAAATTTTATACTTTTTAAATATATGTAGATTAAATTGATCTAATCTAGATATTGTTAATCATATGATTTGATTTTGATGATATCTAAAATATTATGGGATAGATTGTGATTTTTTAATATACATATTATATATTTTTTGACACAAAATATTATCAATTAAAATATATGTGGTATGATGTATTTGTTATAAATGTTATTTAAAGATTATACTATGCATACAAATATTTTCATAGAGAAGTCACTGTATAATCAAATATTTTGATAGAAAAGTTACTATGCAGTTACTTTGTAACATTTGAAATTCATTAAGCTTGGAAGAAGAATCAGCAGAATACTATGGCTTATTAATTCAAATCTTCGCCTGCTATTTCTGACAAAAAGAATTGCGCCCGTGCTCCATGCCGCATATGTGATTCAAGTGTTAGAAAGTCAGAAGAGGAGCGTCTGCCTCCCGAACAGATATATTTTTGGGTATATATAGTGAAAAAATCTAGAAACCTCCTAGATGTTGATTTGTGATTATGTATCAATTTTAAGCAGAATATAACAATCCCAATCAAACAATCAAGAGAAAGAGACACAATGATTTTTACGTGGAAAAACCACAATTGGACACCTTCCAATTGTGATCAAAAAACCACGGGCAACTGCCACAAGACAATCCACTAAGAAGATTTAAAGGAATTACATAGGTATCACTCTCAATTATCTAGCGAATCCACAACGCCTAATTGAACCAACCTCTATGTGCCTCTTCCAACCCCATCTTCACCACGGAATTGTCTTTCTGATGAGCCACTCCGGATTCCACCAAAGCTTCAGGCTCGAATTCTTCAGAATTCACAACTGAAGAACAACTCTCTCTTTTGTGTATAACAAACAAACCTTTGATGTACTCTCTTTAAACCATGAGTTGAATACTCAATAAAATATCAAAGAAAAAATAACAAAATATCCCCAGATATAAACCTTTAAGAACCAAAAAGAAGATCTGGAGAGATTCAATGAATGAATCAATGAATAGCCTAGATTTGGGAGAAACCCAACTATTTATAGAAAACCAAAGCAATCCTAGTTGGGAAAGAAAACCAACTTCTTGTAGAAAACCAACTTCTTGCAGAACTCCAAAGTAATCCTGTTTTTGAAGGAAACCAACTTCTTAAAGAACTCTTGTTACAACTTTGGTTTTGATCCATGGTATTTGACAACAAAAGGTCCTAACAATCTCCCCCTTTGTCAAATCCTGGATAAAACCAATCTAAAACAAATTTCCTAACAAAATCTCTCAAGCAGCACCACCAACTATGAACCAACACTCAAATCCATGCTCTTGAACAATTATCCTGAAATAAAATAACCACACACAAGCCAACCAAAATATATGGAACTAGAATAAATAACAAAATATAAATCAATTCATAAACAAAATACTAACAATCCAACTGTACCAAAGAAGGATATAAGCAAAAGTAAAAACACTGTACCATCAACCAAACTACTGTACCATCAATATACATCAACACTGGTAATGATGAACCAAAACTCTCCCTCATTAAAAAACAACCACAAACACTGAAAACAATGAATAAGAAGAAAAACGACAAAAAATAATATGGTGGAGCAGACAAGGAATTTCAGATTAGTACCTTAATACACACAAGACTATCCAAGAAGCACAATTACTTGAAAACACAATGTGCACAGCCTCTAGAAAATTCCTCATAAAAGAAAGTGATGCAATATGTGAAAAGCATAGATCCCATGATAAAAGTGTGTGTGTGACTCTTGGAGTTCGACAAACACAAGATTCAAATCCTAGTAGTGATATAAAAGTTGGACCTCCGACAAGAAAATCTGAGCACAACTAAGGAAAGTCAAACCACTAGGAATCAAGGGGTATTTGGTGAGTAAAGGCGGAGGCTCCCCCTCAATCAATGAATCCCTTTTTTTTCTTTTCTTTTTCACATTTTTTTTTTCTTTTCTGTCTTTTGCACATTTTTTCTTTTCTTTCTTTTGCACATTTTTTTTTCTTTCTTTTACATACTCATCGGCGGCTGACACGCTCAAGAGTATGGAAACCGAACCAGAGAAGCATGGATATAATAAGGATGGCCTGGTTGGTGACTCTGAGATAGCCTTTTCCTCATGCCTGGACTACAAAGAATAGAGGGGAAAGCCATGGAGATGCTAAAAGATGGAAGGTGGTTAAGAGACTCAACATCACCCATGATATGCTAGTATAGGTCAATTCCTCTAGAAAAGCAAAAGATACAATGCCAGAAGTCCATAAGAAAAAAAAAATCATTAAGGCAGAAGACTCCGATATTTGCTAGTCCAAGAGTGTGTACAGAATGAGACATACTAATCAAAAAACACACACTCCAAAATGAGTAATGACCAGAGAAAGCACACACATGTTAACATGTAATGGATATTCTCATCAATTCCAATATGCACCAAGGACATCTCAAAAAATTTAAGCTTGCAAAACCATATTAAGAAAATCTTTTTAGAGTTTTTTTTTTTTTTCATAGGAATTTCCCTCACGAATTGTATCCATTATCACAAATCAAACAAGATCTCGTTCTAAACGATATTTTTTTTAAAAAAAAATAAATAAATAAAGCGATCCAAAAGAATTTTTTTTTAAAAAAATAGAACGACCCGCTCTGATACCAATTGAAAAAATCTAGAAACCTCCTAGATGTTGATTTGTGATTATGTATCAATTTTAAGCAGAATATAACAATCCCAATCAAACAATCAAGAGAAAGAGACACAATGATTTTTACGTGGAAAAACCACAATTGGACACCTTCCAATTGTGATCAAAAAACCACGGGCAACTGCCACAAGACAATCCACTAAGAAGATTTAAAGGAATTACACAGGTATCACTCTCAATTATCTAGCGAATCCACAACGCCTAATTGAACCAACCTCTATGTGCCTCTTCCAACCCCATCTTCACCACGGAATTGTCTTTCTGATGAGCCACTCCGGATTCCACCAAAGCTTCAGGCTCGAATTCTTCAGGTTTTTGTATGGACGCAATCCTTGGCTCGAGCGAGAACTCCTTGGATCGAGCGAGCAAACCTTCGCTCGAGCGAGCTCTTCTTGGCTCGAGCGACCAATGGCAGACATGCAATTTTGAATGCAATTTTGAATGCAATTTTGCATTTTGCTTCGGCCGCGAGCTGACCGGGCAGCTCGACCCTCGTAATAATCAGCGAAGTGGCAATCTTGAATTCTTCAGAATTCACAACTGAAGAACAACTCTCTCTTTTGTGTATAACAAACAAACCTTTGATGTACTCTCTTTAAACCATGAGTTGAATACTCAATAAAATATCAAAGAAAAAATAACAAAATATCCCCAGATATAAACCTTTAAGAACCAAAAAGAAGATCTGGAGAGATTCAATGAATGAATCAATGAATAGCCTAGATTTGGGAGAAACCCACTATTTATAGAAAACCAAAGCAATCCTAGTTGGGAAAGAAACCAACTTCTTGTAGAAAACCAACTTCTTGTAGAACTCCAAAGTAATCCTGTTTTTGAAGGAACCAACTTCTTAAAGAACTCTTGTTACAACTTTGGTTTTGATCCATGGTATTTGACAACAAAAGGTCCTAACATATAGAAATGTTTTGGTTGGAGAAAAATAAGAAGTGAAGAAGGGAAAAATCTGTTGTATTGAAATATTCTCAATATTGTATTGTGTTTCATTGAGTTATATTTTTTGTGAGAAAATTTGTTAAGAGTTTGAGCAAATTGTAAAAGGGTTTTCTATCCCTTATTCATATTATTCTTGTAAAAAGAGAGAGTTTTTGTGAGTGATTTTTTGGGTTAAAGTCACTTGGGTTCGATGTGACTAGGCACCTGATTCAAAACTAGTTGAGATATTTTTGTGAGTGATTTTTGAGATAAAATTACTTGGTTAGGTGTGACTAGGCACCAGATTCTAAACTAGTCGGAGTGATCGGAATTGGTTACTTGTTCTAAACATTCACTACCCGTATTTGAAGAATAGTGAAGAAATTTTCAAGGAGGATACTTGGAGAGTGAACGTAGGCCCGGCGTGCCGAACTACTATAAATCATTGTGTTTGATTTTCTTTCCCTGTCTCTTTTACTTTTATATTCATTATTATTACTCTATTATTTTATATGTTAAAATTCGAATATCTTGATTATTATTTTTAATATTGTGAAATTATTTTTAATAACTCAATTCAACCCCCCTCTTGGGTTGCTTACTTGGGATAACAATTTGTATCAGAGCAAGGGCTCTCATTTATTTTTTGACCTAACAATCTTAGAGTTGATCTACGGCAACCATTATATAAACACAAATTATTGATGGCCGCTCACCTTCCAACCCTCCATATTTCACTAGTAGCAATTATAATTATTGGAAAAATAGAATGATGATATATATTCAAGAAACAGACTACAAGACATGGAATATTATTAAAAATTGTCCAATCATTCCCTCCAAAACCATAGACACAAAAAAAGTTCCTAAAACAAAAGATGAATGGGATGAGAATGACCTTAGAAAAATTCAAACAAATGCTAAAGCAAAACATATATTATATTGTGCTCTTGATTCTAATAAATTTAATAGAATTTCTACATGTGAGACTGCTAAACAAATTTGAGATAAATTAGACGTCACGCATGAAGGCACAAATCAAGTTAATGAATCATGTATTAGCATGCTTGTTCATACTTGTGAATTGTTCAAAATGAAATCTGATGAATCATATTCTGAAATGTTTACTAGATTTACTGATATAACAAATTCTTTGAAAAATCTTGATAAAGTTTATACTAACAGTAAAATGGTAAGGAAAATTCTCAAGTACTTACCAAAGAATTGAGAACTGAAAGTGATGGAAATCCAGGAAGCCAAGGATCTCAACATACTCGATTTAGATGAGCTTCTGGGGTCATTAATGACCCATGAAATTTTGATGAAGACCAATGATGATGACAATGGCAAGAAAAAGAAAGGCATTGCTTTCAAAACTTCGTTTGAAAAGAAAACCAAGTATGATGAATCATCAAGTGATGAGGATGACATTGTTGTGGTCACAAGAAGGAAATTCAAAATATTACTGAAAAGAGATAAGCAATTTAAAAGAAGATTTCACAGAAAGGCAGTCAACAAAGATGAAGAAAAAGATGATCCGATAATTTGTTATGAATGCAAGAAATCAGGACATATCAAACCTGAATGTCCTAATCTAAAGAATAAGAAGAAAAGCAAAAGGAGAGCTATGATGGTAGCATGGGAAGAAAGTGACTACAATAGTTCAGATAGTGAAGCTAGCAATTTGGAAGTGGCAAATCTTTGCTTCATGGGAATTGAAGATGATGAAGTAACCAAAAACTCTATTTCCTATGAAGAATTACTAGATGTTGTTGAGGAACTTCATGAAGATTTTCTAAAGATAATTTCAAAAAATTCAGCTCTTAAAAAAATCAAATATTTTGTTTGTCAACGAAAATGAAAGTTTGTAAAGGAAAATTATTCTTTAAAAAATTCTTCAAATGATTTAAAAATTGAAAATAATTCTTAAAAAGAAAATTTAGAAGATTTAAGCAAAATAATTTTTAAATTCACACAAGGCAAAGAAAATTTAAATAAATTACTTGGAAATCAAAGATGTGTTTTTGACAAAGTATTGGGTTCAAACCCCACAAGAAACAAATTTTTTATAAAAATTTCTTTATTAAAGCATCATCATTTAGTAATCCCAATATTGTGTGTCATTATTGTAATAGGAATGGTCACTCATTTTCATTTTGTCCTTACAAATTTTTTTTATTAGGAACGAATATGAAATGAGTTCTAAAATCAAGTAATCTTGAAACTAACATTCACGGACCCAAAAGGATATGGGTACCAAAATCGAATACTTGATTTGCTTTGTAGGTACTTCAAGGTGAAATCCGGTAGAGAAAATGGTAATTGGACAGTGAATGTTTAAAATGTATAACCGGAGGCACATCTTCTCGAATGAACAGTAATCATGCAATATTCAGCAACAATAATAAATAATTGGTATAAGTGGCATCGGTAAAAGTTGTTTTCTAAATTTGAAAATATCTCATTTGATGATAAACTTTCTACTCTCTTACATACACGAATATATCATTGCCATACACATATGTTTGCCATATGATACTTACATAATATCACTTAAGTCACGGGAATGATATAGATAATAATAATTTAAGTAAAAAAAAATTGTGATTTCATTATATCTTAACTATCTACATTGAATTACTTTATTAAAGAATTCATTTTATTAATATAGCATGTGCTGAATTTGATTGATTAAATATGTATATTTACATGTGAATTGCTACAATCACTGAGCGTGAGACTATATAATCAAATATTAAAATATTCATTTGAGTCTCACATATATATTATGATATCTGTTACACTTTGAAAAATCAAAAAAATTGATTGTACACTTCTTGACAAATGCATAACTTTATATGATTACATCATTTAAAATGTATTTTTTATGATGACTTGTATTATGATTGGATATTTTTTGGAGTCACAATAGAAATGAAGAGATAGCATAAACTTATTTTTTAAATCTTATGGTGCAATTTATATATTTGAAAATGCTCTAGGGGAAAAATGTAACGCCCCGAAAATAATACACAAACCCATCTCATAAGCGGAAATAAAATTGAATTAATATGCTTTCATTCATCAGAGTTTAATATACATGAGAGATAGATACAAGAAGGAATGAAAGTTACACAGATATTCATTTGCCCTAATGGCTTACATCTTTCCAAGTCGTTGCTTGGTTACAACAAAAATGAGCCTAGCTCAACACAATTTAAAGCCCTTAGCTAAACAAAATATATATAACAAAAATAGAAGCTCTTGCTCCAAATTCCTCCAAGTTACTGCCTTAGCGAAGGCATATCACCAACACCTAAAAATGGTTTTTCCCAAATAGGATGAGCCAAAGCCCAGTAGAAACAATCTAACACAATATATGAGTCTTAACAAAGATATAAGTTAAGTGTGCACATACAATGTCCGTAGTCAAATTATTCATGTTTTACAAAATCATAATATGCCACGTTTTATATCACAATTCAAGCTATCTTAATCTCCTTTTTAGCTCATTTCATGAGCTATTTCCATTTATCACAAAGAACCATACTGAGGATACAACTCAAAGGTTCTCAATGCGATATAATCATCACATAAACACTTCCATTTGCCATTTTAAGGAAATTTCGTCCGCGGGAGTCGGCACCCATGTATACATAACATTTCGGGACTTTCACCCTGGACATACAAGCCAACTTAATTCAATGGAGTCCATCCCCTTTCTCCTCCCAAACAATGGAGTATATCCCCTATCTCTTCCCAGATATCATACATATACAATGTATTAAAACACACATTCATATTCAATGACAACCAACAAGAGATTAGTTTTAATTCACCTAATCCTCATGCAATTTCTACAACAATCATAGCTATCCTCCACCGATAGCCCAATACAAATATTTCTAAACAAATATTCAATTTCAAGACAGATAATTTATTCAAAATTTCATAGGTGAGTGATAATATATATTCTTCTCCACCTTTTATGTCAACATCCATTCAATTTCACATTTTCAATCCCAATTCCATTTATTTATACAAAATAAATATTTGAAATATTTTAGAGCAAACTGCCTCTTTCCCAAATATCAACCAAAATGCCAAAATCAACTATTTTGTCACAATATAACCTTATAATCACCCCATAACCATTTTATAACTCATTCACTTAGAAACCCCTCTTTTGATTTAATAGCCAAACCCTAGGATAGTACACCCAAATTCCACCATTGTTACACAACAACTCATAACTAAGTTAAAAATCATATGAAAGTGTAGAAAGTCCCTACCTCAAGCTTAGAAGACCAAATGATGAGATGGAGAAACTTCAAAGGCGTCGAAACCAAACTCTAATTGGACCAAAAGAGAGCTCTTAAGACGCACTACCTTTTTAACAAAGGGACATGGGTATAGAGATCACTAGACCTAGGTGAAAATGTAAAGAGAATATGAGTTTTAGAGAGAGAGACTCTAGATTTAGGGTTTTTGAAAAGTAGAGAGAGAGAGGTGAAAAAGTGATGTAAAATGACCTTTTTACGAACTAATATACGCGCAGTCCGCTCGAGCGCAAGAAGTGACACTTGAGTGCCAAGACACAAAACAAAAAGGCGTTACTGCTTGAGCTCAAGAGGTGATGCTCGAGCGCAGAATGCACACATCCAGTAGTTTTGCAGACAATAAACCAACGCTCGAGTGCAAGAAGGGTCACTTGAGCGCCTACCCGCTCGAGCGTAGGAAACGCCCCTTGAGCGTATAAAACAAACTCCCAGTAGTTTTGCAGACCTGCAAAAGTACTAAGAGTTCGCAAATTACGCTTGAGTGCAAGAAGTGCCGCTCGAGCGGAGGACCAAACATGTAGGCAACATAAGGTTTAAAATACAAGCGACCAACCTGTTCCAAACACGCTCGATACAACCACATAGCCAAATTCAAATAAGAAGGGGAAAACGACAATGAACAACATTCAGAAACCATAAACCCGAGTCTGAAATATCAAATGGGTTAGGTCAAAACCAAATTGCTATATATATATATATATATATATATTTAAAAGGAAGCATCATCTCAGGGGGATTTTTTTCTAAAAATATATTCTGAAATTAATCTAAATTTCTTTACTCTAATCTGCACAAATGCTTTTATTATGTCAAAGGGAGAGAAGTTATAACAATTTCATATGATTTTGGTAAAGATGTTTTAAAGAGGGGGAAAATAAATGCATGCCTAACTATTGATAAATATTTTTTGTTGCATTTACTTCAAAAATTGATTCTCCTTATCTATATTAACCTTTTATTTTGATGATATCAAATGGGGAGAAGAAATATTATCTTTATATAAATTTATTTGACGAAGAAGTTGTTAATAAATGGGGAAAAAATATAATGCAAATAATGCTTGTATTATGATTGTTGAAAATTTTTATGTTGCATTTATTTCTGTGAAATTTTGTGTCAAATTTATGCTTGTATTGCCATCATAAAAAAGGGAGAGATTGTTAATCATATAATTTGATTTTGATAATGTCTAAAATATTATGAGATAAATTATGATTTTTTAATATACATATTTTATATTCTTTGAGACAAAATATTATCTATTAAAATATATGTGGTATGATGTATTTGTCATAAATGTTATTTAAAAATTATACTCTGTATACAAATATTTTAATAGAGAAGTTACTGTGTAGTCAAATATGTTAATAGAAAAGTTACTATGTAGTTACTGTGTAACATTTGAAATTCATTAAGTTGGGAAGAAAAATCCGTAGAACACTATTCATCGAAAGCGACATTTGGCCTATTAATTCAAATCTTCGCCTGCCATTTCTGACAAAAGAATTATGCCCGTGCTCCGCGCCGTGTATGTGATTCAAGTGTCAGAAAGTCAAAAGAGGAGCATCTGCCTCCCAAACGGATATATTTTTGGGTATATATAGAAATGTTTTGGTTGGAGAAAAATAAGAAGTGAAGAAGAGAAAAATCTGTTATATTGAAATATTCTCAAATATTATATTGTGCTTTATTGAATTATATTTTCTGTGAAAAAATTTGTTGGGAGTTTGAGCAAAATTGTAAAAGGGTTTTCTATCCCTCATTCATATTATTCTTGTGAGTGATTTTTTGGGATAAAATTACTTGGGTTAGGTGTGACTAGGCATTGGATTCAAAACTAGTTGAGATATTTTTGTGAGTGATTCTTGAGATAAAATTACTTGATTAGGTGTGACTAGACACCGGATTTTAAACTAGTCAGAGTGATCGGGATTGACCACTTGCTGTAAAGATTCACTAGCACCCGTGAAGCTAATCGTGTAATTACTGTTTGAAGAACAATGGAGAAGTTTCTGAGGAGGATACTTGGGGAATGGACGTAGGCCTGAGGTGACGAATCACTGTAAATCACTGTGTTTGATTTTCTTTCCCTATATCTTTTACTTTTATATTGATTTTTATTACTCTATTATTTTATTTGTTGAAATTCAAATATTTCAATTATTATTTTTAATATTGTGAAATTACTTTTAATAACCCAATTTAACCCCTCTTGGGTTGCCTACCTGGAATAACAATATAATGGTGGAAATAAAAATGAAAATTTGTATTTATATATAAAAATTTATACAAAAAATATCATAAAAATGTTGTGATAGTGATAGTGATATTGTTGTAAATATAAATCATGTTATGGATGTTTTGTTTTAAAGTGAAATGTCACTATTAAGTTACATCATTGTGTTTGAAAATTCTATATAAAATTTATATTTGTGTATTATCACTCAATAAGAATATGTTCATGTAAAATTTAATAATGGAAAGTTATGGAATGTAGTCATGATGATAGGAAGAAGAAATAGTAGGAAAAATGACAAAATGATCATTTAAAAAAATTTAAGATATGACATCAATAATTCAAGGAGTAATTTGTATGAGATTACAAATCTCAAGAAGGGAAATGTAATTTTTCAAATATAAAATAAAGATCTGTGTTAAATAGAAATCTTAGAAGATATCAATATCATTTACCCAAAAAATTTACAAGAACGATAAACAAAATTATTCTTCTAAATAAATTTATCTTTATAAATATTATATTTTAAAATTAAAAATATACATTAAAACACGTAATTATATATATATATAATCTATATAATTTTTTATTATTATTTGTATATCATTACCCAAATACTTACCATCACGACGCATTCCTTATGTCAGGTTCTACTCAGTCCATCGGTCAACCCTCCCACTTTCTTTCACTCTTCGTTTTTCTTTCCCACTCAAATGGAAGACCCCGCTACTGATAACAACAACCAAGGCAACGAGAAATTATTCATTGTCCTAGGCAGCGCTGGTCTTGAGATTTAGGGGTCTAAGGCGACACTTCAAAAATGGGGCCCTCTTACATTAAAAAAACAAAAAAAATTCATGGATAAAACGATAAGTTACAACTTTTTTATTTGTTTATAGCCACAAAAAAAATTATTTGCACATATAATCATTAAAATTATAAATAAAAATTTACTTTCATATATTAAGATAGAAAGCAATTATTACAAATACTTAAAAAAATAAAAATCTAGTCTTGTTGCTTTTTTTTTTTTCACCTCATGTTCAATTGGGCCTATAGTATTTGAACATTTTTTTTTATATCTAAAACACAAAATTATATTTGGGGCCCCTATTTTTAGCCCAAATTTAGGGGCCCGAGGCACAGGCCTCTCTTGCCTGCCCTCAGGGCTGGCCCTGGTCTTAGAAGCATTTCTTCATACTCCTTTTGTTTTAAAATAGGGTAAATTATATTCCCTATAATTTTGAAAATTACATTCCACCTGCTGAGATTTCTAATTTTGTAACAAATCATCCTTTTTATTAATAAATTATCAAGTCAATTAACATTTTTTTGATGATATTAGAAATATGTTTCAATTAATAATTTAGATAATTTTATTATTGTATAGGAGCACAATTATGAATTTCATTTTTTTAGTTAATTATTTTAAATAAAAAATTCTAACAAGGGATATTTGTAATTTTTCAAACCACAGGGGGCAATTTGTATTTTAAACAAACCTCAGGGGGTGTATTTGTAATTTATTCTTTAAAATATTAGTCCCTTATTCTATTTTTTTTTTTTTGGTTTCAAACTATTAGTCCATTTTCAAAAAACAAGGACTAAAATAATATGAATTTCCTATTTTGCCCTTCTTTTAAATTCATTAATTATGACAATTGATGTTCCCAAGAAAAAGTCAAGGGTAGTTTTAGAAATTTAATACTTTTGAAGTGTAATAATTGTCTTACCAAAAAAAGTTAGATTCCCTAAAAAGGACTAATATTTTGAGACAAATGGAGTATCATTCATATTTAGATAAATGCTTAGTTATCTTTTGAAAGGAGATAAATAAGTAGTGAAACTTACTATTTCAACTGATAATATTTAAGTTGGGGCACTATATTTGGTTTAATTTCAAATTAACATTTAAATTAAAAAATCAACAAACATGATTGATTAATAAATTTTAATTTTTTTAATTATTTTTTCTCTCTTCTCTCCCCTTCTCTTTATTTATTTATTTATTAATAAATCAATTAATTTTTCTCTCTCATCTCTCATTCTTTTACATTCTACACATCAATCAATCAAATTTTCTTTCACACCTGTCTATTCAATTACACAAAAAAATAAAAAAATAAAAATACAAATCATCCTAAAATTATTTTCAAAACTCATAACTAAACAAATTTTCAATTTTAAAAACTCTTTTCAACAACTTATTTTTTAAAATATAACTCAAAACACTATTTTCAAAAATTAAACCAAAAGAGCAAAAGTCTTCTTTCATATATTTGTACTATTGTTTCAACGAAACCCCACAAAAGATTTGGGAAAAATTACAAAAAATTTAAAAATAGAAAAATATACCTAGTCTTATTCGTGTTCTCCAAGAAATAATTTTTGGATTGAATGACCGTCGAGACTCTCTCTCCTAATTAACAGTCTTTTTAGAAAATTATAAATTAGTGCAAGTGAAAAATAATAGGAAAATTAGTCTAAGGTCCCTCTCCCATTTTTAGTAATGGAAGAGATCCACAAAATTATTTTTTGATGTCTAAGGTCCCTAAACATATATCAGAGAAATTTGACTCTTTGTCTCTCCTCCTCTCCTATGCTGCTACCTTTCAACCACAATCACAACTACATGCAGGCCCCTTGAAGAAGATGTACGCGTTCGGAGACTCGTATATCGACACGGGCAACACAGGCTCGTATAGCTTCAGAAACTGGATTGGGAGTTGATCGAGGTCAAGATCAAAAGCTGGCTCCACGCCATGAAGATCGCCGTGAAGACGGTCTTCTACGGGGAGAGAATCCTCTGCGACCATGTCTTCTCTGCATCTTCGAGAATCTCCGAATCGTGCTTCGCTAAAATCGCCAAAGAAGGTGCTATGACTCTGTTTGGATTTCCAGAACTCGTTGCAAAGTTCAAGAAACTATCTCCAGAGAATTTTTGAATTTTTGTTGTTGAATTTTTGTGTTTGAGGTAAAACTGCTTTTGAAAATTTGAGAGAAATTCTCTCCAGAGAAATTCTTTGAGTTCAACCCAAAGAAAATTCAAATTTCTCTGGGTTCATTTTGACCGGTTTCTTTCGAGGCGAGCTATTGATGTAAGTTTGATTTCAATTTCAATTTTGATTATGAATTTTAAAATTTTTTTGGTTGATTGTTGGTTATTATAATTAAAAGCAGAGTGACAAGTGGTGGGCGATGCCATTGTTATCAGTGGCGTGCTTGTCTTTGGCAGCGAAGATGGAGGAATACAGAGTACCATCACCCTCAGAGTTTCAATTGGAATGCAACTTTGAGAGCAAAGTTATTCAGAGAATGGAGCTTTTGGTATTGAATACATTGGAGTGGAGAATGAGTTCAGTCACTCCTTTTGCTTTCATTCATTACTTCATCAGAACCCTTGGGAACCATCACTCTCCACCAAGGAATGTGGTTTCTAGAACTGCACACCTCATTTTGGCTATAATGAGAGGTAAATTTTAGACAGAATTGCAAATCAATTGAAAGCCAAAAAACAAATTTTTTTTTTTAAAAAATAGTAAGAATAAATCTATACGCACAAATTGTCATAGCAATTAGTGTACTAACGGATTGATATAGCATAATTTTAAAGGTTTGAGTCTTTATAGTTTGTATAATGGGTGTGGTAAATAATTTTGAAATTGTAATGTTATAATATATGTTGATACACTAATTGATATATCAATTGGTGCATGTAACACCACTGAAAAAATAATTGTAAAAATCTGGATATGCAAAGAGGTCCTGCAAGTGAAAATTGTGATTTTACTTGCACAAGTCTCTTCAAATTTTGTGAAGATTTATTTATCTCCAAATCTTATTGAATTGATTTGCATTTAATTTCTACACTGGTCTTTGATCTTGTTTATAGATGTAAATTTAATGGATCATCGACCGTTTGTCATAGCTGGGGCCGCAACATTGGTGGCGTTGAATCGAAAACTAACAAGACAGGCTTTTGAGAATACAATCAATGCTTTCTCTCCAAGTGAAATTGTGAGTCCTGATTTTCATCCTCATTTCCCTTGACGTCAATTTCTAATAGTTATTTTTCCATAGAAAATGTAGGTGGATTCTAATCAATGAGTATTGTATATTTATTTGGTGTCATTTTTTGTTACAGGAGGACATGTCTTCTTGCTATAATCAAATGCAGGAATTAGACATGGAGAAAGTAACAATATAGTACCCAAGTTTAAAATATCCTCACCCCTGTCGCCGATCCGATCAAGAGAGATTGATGTTTTTGAAAATTCTTTGGTTAGTTCTACAAAGATCCAGAGAAATTTTCTCTAGGGTTTTTGTGAATTTCTCTAGACTGAGAGAATTTCTCTGGATTGAAGTGAGTCCAGAGAAATTCTGGTAAAATTTTCTCTGTGAAGTCGAATTTTCTCTGGTGTGAATTGAATTTTTGATTGAATTTCTCTGACTTGGACCGAAGAAATTCTCTCATTTGGAAACATACACTCACTATTATAGAAAGTAGATTGATATATATATATATATATATATGTGTGTGTGTGTGTGTGTGGTTGGAAGGTGACCACTTATTGCCATTTATGTGTAGAGACTTCTCAGACTTCCAAAGTGCATTTCTTTTAGTTCTCTCAACTCTTACAAATACTCTATTCTAGAAAGTATACTACTGCAATCATCAAACACTATGAAAAGACTTATAGTTGATGCCTGAACTAACTGATAATTCAGTGCTTCAAAAGTATTAATCAAAGTAGAAGACTTTTTTGTATTCAAACTATACAGGACAATAGTAATTTTGGATCTTGATGCATTGGATTCAATAGAATTGTTGTTTTGAACTATTAGCAGTTGGGTATTTCAATGGAGATGTCATTGAAGTTGTTAAATTTTTCCATTGCTATCAAACATTTCATGTATTTTATAGATGTCGGTGATTAAAAAGATGAGATGATGAGTTTTGGCATTTTGCACTATAAATGCCATGCAAAAATTATAAAAGAGCCAGAGAAATTTGTGCAGTGAGAGAATTTTCCTGAATAGCTGCACAAATTTTCTCTCCACAATTTTCTCTGGATTTCTTTGGTACTCAAAGAAATTTTAATTTTCTCTGGTTTGAATCCAGAGAATTTCTCTGGGACTGAAATTTCTCTAGATCGATGTTGAGGGACCTTAGACATCATGAAAATATTTGATGTCCTTTATGCTATAAAATCTTAATATTAGGGACCTTAAAAAAAATACCCCAAAAATAATTGCATTATAGATAAAAAAAAAAAAAAAATTTGTAATACAACTTTGCATATTATAGATGAATACACATGATGGACTTGCATATTATAGATGAAATCTTTTATAGTGTAATTTTAATACATATGATGAACTTGTATTATGCACAAAAAATTTGTACTATGCACATAAAAAAGTTAGATTATCATAAAAATAAAAATATTTTATTACTACGCTATTGAACTAAGTCACCAAGATAGATATAGAAGACATTGGACATGAACATGCTTGGGCGATTTGCTAATGTCAGTCGTATTTGGTTGACTGTATATATCAGATTGATAAAACATTAAGGGTTCATTCGGGATGTGAATTGACTTTTTGGTTTTTGACTTTTTCACTATTTTAGCATGGGGCTAAAAAGTCTCGTTTGGGATAAGCTTTTTAGCTTTTCTGATTTTTGTGAGAAAAAAAATGAAATGATTATGAGTTGAATGTGATATTTTATCCTATTTAACTAAAATAGTTTATTTTGTCCTATATGACTATTTTAGCCCTAACCTTTATCCCAAACGAGGCCTAAGTCTCCTTTAGGATGAATTAAACAGGAAAGTGAAGGAAACCATTCAACTTCTTTTCACTTGGATATGGATTGAGCTTCTATCCTTCTAGATGGCCCATCACGGATTCCTTTTTAATGATTTTAAGCAAAGCAAAGAAGAAAAAATTTCTATGGATTTTTTATTTATTTATTTTTTTTATGATCAGGTGTTCAAGCCAGTTTATGTTTATTTCAACTAATCCCAAACCCAAAGAGTTGATAGCACTTGGTGGGGATTGAACTTGAGACCTCGAGAGAGTACATTCCAAGCCCCAAAATGTAACCACTAGGCCAACCCTTTGGCATTGAATTTCTATGGATATAGATTCAGTTTTGGCTCGAATTATTGTCTTGAATGTATTATATTCATCTAGAAGACAATCGAGTGTAATGAGAACCAAATCTTCATCATCCATTCGTGTTCTTCAACTGATATTGCAAGAACTTAGGGTCGGTCAGGATATATGTGTTGAATTGAAATTAAAATTATTATAGAGTTGATTATTTTAAGTGGAGAAAAATAAATTATAGAAAAAGATAAATTGAGATAAAGAAAAGTATCTTAGCAGAATCTATTAAGTTAGAAGAGAATTTTTAGCATGATTTCAAATAATAACTTTCACATAATTAGTAGCGACTGGTATATACAATGCATATGCAATTTAAATAAGTAAAAATAAAACCCAAAAAAAAATTATTTTGTGTATCACTTAAAGGTTTAAGAGCCTTCTTTGCCTTAATTAGGACATCAAATGAAGCTTTTACTTTATATAATAATATAAATTTCAAAGTCATTATTAAAACTATTTAATTCAATTTATGTATTTCAAATCTACAACTATTCAAACAGTTCCTTAATATTTGGAAAAAAATATACATCACAATCATGCAGAAAATTGCTTTTGCATGGTAAATAAAATGCAGCCAAAAACATTTTAATGAAGTAAAAATTACAGGAAAATAAATACCGCAGAAACCATTTAAGGATGCAGAAAGCTTTTTCTAAAATTTATTTTTAGAGTAAATTACAAATTAAATGCAGAAACAACACTGCAGCAAAAACCATTTTAAGATGCATAAAGTGCACAAAATATTAGGAAACCATTTTTAGATATGCAAAAATGCTGCTTCATATCATTTTATTAGTGATATAAAAGCTGACTTTTAGTTTTTTGAGAAGTTGTTTAAAAATTGGCTTTGACTTTTAATCAAGTCTTTTAACTTTTTTCAAAACGTCATTTGGAAAGTTGTTAAAAATTTATTTTTTAGCTTTTTTACTTAATATTTGTTTGTACTGTCACATCATAATCAAATGACCAAAATACCCCCACCCATTTTAGAAAATAATCACGGTATGTGGCTCATTTAAACAACATGGAGGGTATAATTGTAATTTCACAGGTAGCTTTTAGCTACCTTTCCAAATGACTTTCAGGCCAAAAAAACCAGCTTTTAGGCCTCGTTTGGCATGTAATAGTTTTAGCTTAAAAGTCAAAATTATTAAAAAAATAAAAAAGTCTATAACTTATACAAAAAAATTAAAGATTCTCCTTTCTCTTTACTTTTTGCACATCTTTTCGTAAAAAATCAAAAAGTCATTCAAAACATACTAGTTTTTTTTACCTCATATTTTAACAAAAAAACTAAAAAGTTACTAAAATAGCATGCTCTCAAACGAGGCCTTAGTACAGATTGCCCCATGTGATTTGGAAAATTACAAATACCCCCTTTTTAAAAAAATTTATTTAATAGAATTAACTAAAAAAATGAAATTTATAATTGCTCTTCTATACAATAATAAAATTACCTAAATTATTAATTGAAACATATTTTTAATATCATTAAAAATTGTTAATTGATTTGATTATTTATTAATGAAAGAGGCGATTTGTTATGAGACTAGAAACTTCAAGGAATGGAATATAATTTCTAAAATCACAGGGAGTGGAATGTAATTTAATTAAACCTTAGAGAGTGTATTTATAATTTACTAAAAAAAAAAAAAGGGGGGGGGGGGGCAATACTGAAAGCTAATGTATAAAAGGGAAATTTTAGTAATAAGAAGTTAATGTCCAACAACATGTGATAGGCTTCAACAGAGCTTATTTGGTCCAGTCACATAATTCTAGAAATCCAAAACGAAATCTTAAAAAAAATATTAAAAAAAAAAAAAATCAACCAAAATATAAGGGGAAAAAAAAAAAGGATTGCATTTGAGCTATCAAACTCTATATGACATATGTTAATAATCAATCAAATGGAAGAAACAACCGTTAGTTTTCTACTACCCTTGTCCTCGATGTATATAATTGTTATATGCATTTGGTGAAACTGAGAGTAATATTAGAAATTTCAAAAAATTTATCCAAAATTTTACCAAATGTTCTACATGGGTGTGAGATTCACACGATATGAATCCCATGTGAGTTTCATACCTATGTGAGACATTTGATAGAAATTTTGATAAAACTTTTAGCATCTCTAATATTTTTGGTGAAACTAGGCTCTTAACAACATGGGTGTAAAAATAACCGCCGGCTAAAAAGTGAGAAGCTATAGAACAAATTAAATTATGGCACTTGGGATGGTATAAAACCAATTGTGGCTTAATTTCAAACAAAATAATATCACCATTCTTTGAAATACTCAAAGGCAAGGATCTACATACAACTTGATCCTTCAAAGAGTGCAAGAATCCTCTGTCCCCAAATAACCCTGTTCCCTTGTTCCAAATCACTCACAACCATTGGATATGTCTTGAGATTTTCACATCTTGGATTCTCATATGATCCAATGGTTGTGAGTGATTTGGGACAGGGGACAGAATTATTTGGGAACAGAGGATCCTTGCTGCTCCAAAGAAGCTTATAATTCTGAAAATGCATATAAGATGGTAACCGATTTAGTCCAAGACTCTCTAATCCCGTATTCCTTCATTACCTATACATCAACATTAGCATATGTTTGACCATTGAAAACAAGTACACAAAGGAGGCATTTTGATCCTCCTAAAATCCCAAAACTCCATAGACAACTTCCATCTCCATAATTGAGCTACGGTATCTCCCTGTACTTCTCTTTCGCTAAATTGAAGCAAACAATGCTCTTTGGAGAGCTCAAAGCCGGATACGATTTGGCTTCCCAATGAAGAACTCCATTAATGTATCTACTAGGATTGTATAGATCCAATTGTTGTTTAAATTGGCTAATTACACGAAATAATTAAATTCATATTTCATCAATTAAAAGACATAACATGAAACTTAATTAACAGAAATACATATGGAATCGAAATACGGAAAACAAGGGATCAAACCAAATTTTGTGTGATACCACAGTGTCCTTAAAATAGATTAGCCGCCTCATCGTGGGTACTGGAGGAACGTCGACTTCTGTCTCCCAGGATAAGATGGTTTAGACGGGCTAACGCAGAAACACCTTCTGTTAGCTTTGGCGAACTGACAATGGCAGCACTCTCTCACATAGGAAGAATATATTATAGATGGGGACTGACAAGACTATAATATGAGAGCAAAAATTCTATACCAAAATCAAGGAAGATGGGTCTTCTTTTATACACCATAGGCGAGAGAGGAGGAGCCTCTAGCCATGAAGGCTAGCCACTAATGCCCATGAATGCTGGCAACTAATGGCCATTACTCCTGCAAAACTGCTTGAGTAATGGACCAAAACTGATGGGATAATTATATCAGATATATATTTTATGTATACACAAGTATGTATATCTACAGCAGACTTGGCCCAAAAAGATTACGTTGGTGGACCACTAATCCGGCCCAGCCCAAACCTAACCCATTCCAACAAGCCTCAAGCCCAAGTCCCAAGATCCATGATCCACAACCCCCGGACCCGGCCCGATCTAGGCAGGCGGGCGGACGGCGCGTGCGTGTGGCAATTTTGCCATAACCAACTTGGACCATAGTCTTGGCCCAAGCCCATCCTTGAAGCATCCATGCCTCCCTTTCTTCGAAAAATTTGGATACCCCAAAGGGCTCATGCCCTTCTCATAATCTTGAGGTTTAAATAGCCATCAAAGTTTTCCTCTACAATCAATGTGGGACTGGTAGTTATACACAATTCTCAATACCTCATTCATGAGGCCATCTTTATGAGACAATTTATCATTCAATTCTTAATGATTTTTGGTCATTGTTTTTGTGGTATAAAGACCTTGTTACAGAGAATCTAAACCTATTTAATCCCACCTCAACCAAAGGTTGGGACCTACTTTAATTTCACATTAAAATCACCAAAAAACCAGTTTTTCCAACAATCCCTCACATGAATAAAAATTGACCGAATAAAGAAAACGGACAATGTTTATAACAAAGACTCAGAGAGAGGGCACACAAACTAACCCTGCATCAGAAAAGGTAGCTGTTGGCCTTGAACCTTTCGTAGTGAAAGCCTATCGGATTTATTGGCTGACCAGTGAACGTGGTGTCTTGAACTGTTCTGCCGTTTGTGTAAATCGAGACAATAGACCTAACACAGGAGTTAGTCCAACCATTGTTCTTATTCTCACTAGTGTGTCCAGTATGGCTTTAGAACACTAGCCTAGTTCAGTGAGTGGTTTTAAAGAATTTGGCCTTCCTAATTCTTAAAGAAGCGGCCCCACTTCGCACTCATATAGGTGACCTATATAAGATATTGCATTATACCACGGTTGACTATTCATATCATTTAAGTCATTAAAAGCATTAGCTTTACCTTCCACCTCCATTGAGAATCACTATACAAAGGAATGGGCAAGAGGATTTACCTCTTCAGTGACTCACCCGTTAAACAAAATTAGGTTGTCCCTTTGAACCTAGATCTTGGGATCTCCAGTAAACTAGGTTGGATTTTCCGTTCCGATAACATTACTCAAGGCCTTAACCCCATTCCTCTTCACGACGTTTCTACTAACTCTCGATTTAACCATTTGGTTAGCGGATCTGCAATGTTGTCCTTAGACTTTACATAGTCTAGAGAGACAACTCTATTAGAGAGTAGTTGTTGTATGGAATTATGTCTACGATGGATATGTCTAAACTTTCCATTATATATATGACTCTGTGCCTGTCCAATCGCCGATTGGCTATCATAATGAATATAGATAGCAGGCACAGGTTTCGGCCAACGTGGAATATTCTCAATGAACTGGCGAGGCCATTTAGCTTCTTCAGTTGCTTTATCCAAAGCAATAAACTCATATTCCATCGTTGATATCAATATACATGTTTGCTTGGAAGATTTCCAAGACATGGTTGCCCCTCTGAGGGTAAATACATAACCACTAGTGGATTTGGAGTCATTTATATCAGATATCCAATTAGCATCACTATACCTTTCTAGTACCGCTGGGTATCTGGTATAATGCAACCCATAATTTTGGGTGTAGCATAGATAACCTAACATCCGCATAATGCCTCTCCAATGAGTGGCATTCAGATTACTCGTGTATCTACTAAGCCTGCTAATAGAGTAAGTATATCTGGCCTTGTACAACTCATCAGATACATTAAACTTCCAATGACCTGAGAATATTCTAGCTGAGAGACACTCTCACCATTATTCTTGGTCAAATGGAGACTCACATCTACTGGTGTTCTAGACACACTTGTATCTGATTTACTGAATTTCTCAAGTATCTTCTCAACATAGTGAGACTGAGAAAGTACAATACCACTAGATGTCTTGGTAATCTTAATACCTAGAATGACATTTGCAAGGCCCATATCTTTCATGTCAAACTTAGAGTTTAACAATCTCTTGGTAGTTCAAACCATTTCATCATTACTACCAACAATGAGTATGTCGTCTACGTATAGACACAAAATGACATAACCTCTGTCAATGTCTTTAACATATACGCACTTGTCACACTCATTGATTCTAAACCCATTTGACAACATAACGTTATCAAACTTCTCATGCCATTACTTAGGCGCTTGTTTCAAACCATATAATGATTTGACAAGCTTACAAACTTTCTTATTTTTCCCAGGAGCTGAAAACCCCTCGGGTTGTTCTATGTAGATTTTTTCATCTAAATCGGCATTTAAGAAAGTTGTCTTTACATCCATCTAATGTATCTCTAGACCACGTAAAGCGACTATCGCAATCACCATGCGAATGGATGTAATCCTTGTCATATGTGAATACGTATCAAAGTAATCCAAGCCTTCTCGCTACTTGTATCATTTGATAAGTAGCCTAGCTTTATATTTATCAATTAACTCATCAACCTTCATCTTTCTTCTAACAATCCATTTACTCCCTAAGGCCTTACTTACTGCCTGGGGGTAGATCAACCCAACTCCCAAGTATGGTTCTGTAAGATGGAGTCAATTTCACTTTTAATAGCTTCTTTCCATAAGGGACTTTTTCGTGAAGTCACAGCTTCATGGAAAGTTCAAGGTTCTCCCTCTAACATATAAGTCAAGAAGTCCGGGCCAAAGGACTTAGCAGTCCTAGCCCTCTTACTCCTTTTTGGCTTATCTACTTCCTCATCTTGATCATCTATTTGATCATCATCTTGATCATTTTCAAGTTCCTTCTCAGAACTTTTGATCATGTCCTCAGGTTCGGCAAGGAAATATGTCTTCAAAAAAAGAAGCATTCCTTGACTCCATTATGGTATTCTTGTGGATATCTAAAATATCAGACTTGTGCACAATAAACCTATATGCACTACTATTCTGTGCATAACCAATGATTATACAATCAGTTTTCGGACCTATCCTAACCTGCTTGGTTGTAGGTACTGCCACTTTTGCAAGACACCCCCACATTCGTAGGAAATTATAAGAAGGCTTGCGGCCTTTCCATAATTCATATGGAGTCTTGTCTATTTTCCTCTGAGGGATTCTATTTAGAATGTAATTCGCGGAGAGAATTGCTTCCCCCCACAGGTTCTATGGCAATCCAGAGCTCATCAACATTGCATTTATCATCTCCTTTATCATCTTATTCTTCCTCTCAGTAATCCCATTTGACTGAGGAGAATAAGGCGTTGTGATTTGATGGATAATCTCGAATTGAGCACAAATCTCAATAAACGGTGATTCATACTCACCACTGCGATCACTTCTTAAAGCCTTAATCTTGCGGCCTAATTGATTCTCAACTTTATTCTTATAAAGAACAAACTTGTCAATAGCCTCATCTTTGCTTTTGAGCAAATACACATAACAATATTTAGTGCAATCATCAACAAAAGTGATGAAGTACTTATTGCCACCATATGATTGTATAAACTTTAAGTCACACACATCACTATGCACTAAGTCCAACAGCTCTAAACTTCTTTCAATAGAATGAAACGAAGATCTTGTCAACTTCACTTCAACACAAGTTTCACACTTGTGTTTCGGATTATTCTTAAAAGATGGTATGTGATCTAACTTGATTAATCTAAATATTCAAAGTTCACATGTCCTAGTCTACCATGCCACAAATTGGAAGACTTAAGCATGTAAGCAGAAAAAGATGCATCTTTATTCATCTTTGGGATAATAGTCATTACATTAAGTTTGAACATACCCCCCAACATATATCCCTTCCCTACATATACTCCGCTCTTGGTTAGAACGACCTTGTCGGACTTGAAGACCATGCGAAAACCATGTTTATTGAGAAAAAACCTTGAGACAAGATTCTTACGAATGTCCGGAACATACAGGACTTCGTTCAAGGTCAGCTCCTTTACTGAGGTCAACTTCAGGACCACCTTTCCTTTCCCCTCAACAATTGAGGTAGCAAAGTTTCCCATAAACAACTTCTCACCATTTGTAATTGGCTCAAAAGTTGTAAACAGCTTCTTCTCGGAGCAGATGTGGTGTGTAGCCCCAGTATCAATCTACCATTCTCTTGGGTTTGAACCTACCAGATTCACCTCAGAGACAACGGCAGACAAGTGCATGTCATCCTCATCATGGGAGTGCTCTTGCATATCTACTATGTGAGCACGAGGTTTGGTCTTGTATGGCTTCTTCCACTTGCGACAGTCACTAGCCCGATGCCCCTCGCTACCACAATTATAGCACTTCCCTAAGAACCGATAACTAGGTTCCTACGGCTTGTATGCCGGCTTCTTTGCAACACCACCCCTTGGCCCCAGCTTTGAGCCCTTGTTCACAAGAGGCTTCTTCCTCACCGCAGAAGATTTGTTATGCTCAATGAAATTGGCCTTCACAGAGGAGGTACTCCCTTCTTTCTTTCTATTATCCTCCTCAATCTAGTAGTCGGACAACCAGCTCTTCAACTGACATTTCCTTGCACATGTGCTTCAAGTCGTTCTTGAAGTCCCTCCAACCATTGGGAAGTTTCTTAATGATCACAGCAACTTGGAATGACTCATTCAAAGGCATCCCCTCAGCATGAATTTCATGCAAGATCACTTGGAACTCTTGGACTTGGCTTATCACAGTTTTTGAATATGTCATTTTAAAGTCCAGGAACCGGCCAACGACAATTTTTTTTTTGCTCCGGCATCCTTAATCCTGTATTTCTTGTCCAGAAATTCCCATAACTCCTTTGCTGAGCTCTTGGCACAAAACACACTGTAGAGCGAGTCTGCCAAGTTGTTGAACACATAGTTCCGGCAAAGATAGTCTGTTTGCTTCCATGTGTCAAGCGCCATGACCTTCTACCTGTCTGGCTCATTCTCTACCAGGGCTAGAGGATCCTCGCTCAAAACTTTTTCAAGGTTCAGTGTGGTCAAGTAGAACAACATCTGTTGCTACCATCTCTTCAAGTTCAGCACAACAAATTTATCTAGGCGTTCATGGTGACTGAGTGGTCCTCCCAGAACAGCTAGAATAACACCAAGGTTGACCACAGAGGTCACAATTGGGGTTGGCAAGTCAGTTGCCCTAGGGTTCAGATCTCCACCAACATTAACAATAGCAGCATCATTGGTGATAGTTGCTATTTCTGAAAAATACAATAGAATATCACTTTCTGTGTTTTCATAAATTAAACTTAACACTAGAAAATCCTACAGTTGAAAAGTTAATTCAAAATTAGTCTCACCACTAAACCTAGAATCGAACATGGTCAATATAGCGACCCCGGTCTTTTTCCCATTTGATTATTGTATCCGGACTTACGTTCCGTGGATTCCGCTGTTATATTTGTTGTTGTTGTCCTTTAATTCCTTATTCTTGGGTTATAGGATATGTTTAGCAGGTTGGTTGCAGATTGGTTGGGTGTAGAAACCAAGTCTGCATGTTCAGTTTTTGGCTTGGTCACTCGAGCGAGCTTCTCTTCGCTCGAGCGAGGTCTTCGTTTTTGGTTCTTTGCTCGAGCGAGATTTCCTTGGCTCGAGCGACCGATTGCGTCTAGTACTTAGACCTGAGAGATGTGTTTCTTGGCTCGAGCGAGCATTTCTTCGCTCGAGCGAGCGAGGTGTATGTTTTCGAGTTCATCGCTCGAGCGAGCATGTCGTCGCTCGAGCGAGCTTCTGGGTTGCAGACCTGAAGCATCGAGTTTTTGGCTCGAGCGAGCTTTTCTTCGCTCGAGCGTGGATTTATGTGTCTGGTCGCTCGAGCGACCATGTCTTCGCTCGAGCGAGCCTGTCCAGTTTAAATACGCAGCAACAGTTTTAAAACGTTTTTTTTATAACTTTTTGATCTAGAAACCCTAGTTACGACCATTCTCTCTCCAAACTCATCTTTTCTCCTAGGTTTGATCTAGTTAGGGTGTGTTTTTACCCTAGTTGCTTTACAAATAAGATAGAGGAGAGTGAGGGCTTTCATTTAATCTGAGCAATTGTTGGTTTGGAACACTTTCAAGTTTTGGGGCTTCATCTTCGTCTTCTCTTTTTGAGTTATTTCTTCGAGGTAGGGATTTCCTACTCCATTTATACGCTTTAATCCTAAGTATTAGTATTTTGATATGTGGGGGTAGTTTGGTAATTTTGGGAGAAACCTTAGGGTTTTGGCTTAGATTAATTGTATAATTAATTTAAGGGAAAAATGTGGAATTGGATTTAATTCATGAAGTTGGGGAAATTATGAGATTTATGATATAGTTGGGTAGTTTAAATACTTACCTATGAGAATGTTGATTTTACATTCATTGTTGTATTTATTTCTTGTTTAGAAATAACTGTTTTGGGCTATCGGTGGAGGATAGTCGTGATTGTTGTAGACCTTGCATGTGGCTTAGGTATAACTGGAATTAAGTCACTTATGTTGACTGTTGAATTAATACAGAACATTACTTGTATTGATTATGTGTGGTATATAGCAATTGTGTGTTTCATTGCATATGCATGTTGTTTGGAGAAGATAGGGGATGAACTCCACGGTTTAAGGGAAGATAGGGGATGTACCTCTAAACCGGATTTTGTTTGGGAGGAGATAGGGGATGGACTCCAGTAGCATCACTCATATGTGTGCTTATTGATAATAGCAATATTGCTATTTGTTGTTGATATGATACATCATTATAATGTGTATCAGTTGGAAGTATGGAAGTATTGTGGTTTGAGCTTTAGTCTCATTTACTTTGTGACATCTGGATCACTATTATAGTTGGCCAGGTTCTGAGCCATAATGATATAATTGGAAAGTTGAATAAATATTGGAAAGTGAAAGGTGTCATAGACAATATGTCATAGACAATGTAGACATTTGTGTCATGAAATTGGAAATTGATTATCTTGTGTTAACCATGTATCGAATGCTAATGCTTTAGTTAATTCTTATGCTTGGTTTAGTATTTTTCTACTGGGCTGTGGCTCACCTTATATGGGAACTTCATTTTCAGGTTCAGGTGGTTCACTACCTCCAAGGACTTAGCTTGTGAGGATTTGGACTCGAAGACTTATTTTATTTTATTGTTTTATTTGAATAACTTGTAAACTTTCAAGCCTAGGGCTTTATTTGTTTTGAGTTAGAACTCATGGAATTGTGTCCAAGTGTCGGCTTGGCAAGATGTAAGCCCATAGGGCATTTATTATGATGTTTTTATTTCATGGTACTCTGATGAATGGAATAAGATACTTTATTTCCTTATAATTCCGCATGTTAATATTATGTATTATGGGTTTATTTTTGAGGGCGTGACAACTTGGTATCAGAGCGTACCGGGTTTGAATACTTTGGGTACGTGGGAAGTGATTAGTATCACATTGGGTTCGTCTCGTTTGATAGAGACTTAGTGTAATTTTACATGCTTATATGATAACATGTTTATGTGACTATGTGGGTATGGAATGTAGTTTCTAGATATTGATTGGATCCTTGAGTCTCTGAAAGTCTTGTTGGAAAGGTACTTGATCAATGTTGTTTCCAACCGGAACTTTAGTGGCGCCTCGGGACTATCATTATCCAGGAATGAAATTCGTAGGTGCTTATGTGATTATGTGCTTACGTGGTGTGATTTATTGTTGTCCAATGTATTAGGACGTGAGTGTTATAATTTTGGCACATTATTTAGAGTGCTAACGTCTTTATTTCCTTTATTAGGATGTCAGGACGAGGACGAGGTCGTGGTAGGCGTGGTAGGCAGGCCAGGCAGGAAGTGCCTATACCGGAGGAAATTCCGGCAGTTCAGGAGGGTGTTGGCCAGGCCAATGTGGCCGAGCCAGTAGGACAGCAGTTTATGGGTGCTTTGGCCCAAGGGATAGCAGGGGCATTTCAGGCGTCAGTTGATATTCTGAGGGCTGCGAATCCAGCCCAGGCTGTTGTTGCTGCAGATACAGGACCTTCTTTTCTGAAGAGGGAATTCTTCCGGTCTCACCCGGACGAATTTTTAGGTGATCCTCGCGAGCCGCTTAAGGCAGACGAATGGCTCGAACAGACAATGAAACGTTTGAGATGCTAGGCATCGAAGACGAAGGTTGAAGGTGACCTTGGCCATTCCAGCTGAAGGGGGATGCGGGTCAGTGGTGGAAGTTCACCAAGGGTCGTATTGGAGGTACTTGGAAGGCTTTCATTGATGCTTTTCAGGAGAAGTACCTGTCCCCAGCTGTTCAGGAGAAGTTGAGAGATCAGTTCCGCCATCTTGAGCAGAACAGTTTATCAGTGGCCGAGTTTGAGGCTACATTCACTAGTTTGTCCAGGTTTGCACCTGAGTTGTGGCGACTGAGGAACGACGTTGCATTGAGTTTGAGAAGAAGTTGAGGCGTGGCCTCATGTTGAGAGTTGTCGGATCTATGATTAGGGATTTTGGGCGATTGGTTGATGCAGCGCCCATACCGAGACTATGGTGCAGGAAGAGGGGGAAAGGCAGAAAGGCTCCAAGAGGTCAGGATGGCCAGAGTGATGGTAGGAGAGCGAGAGGTTTCACTCCTCAGCAGCCTCAGAGTAGTTTTTTCTAGATCCACTTTTCCAGTGCCGAGTGCTAGTTCTGGGAAAGGCAGTCAGGGAGACATTACTTGTTTCAAGTGTGGCCAGCTGGTCACAAGTCTCCAGTTTTTGTCCTCAGAGGGGAGGAGTTCAGAGAGCAGCATCTTCTTCGGCTCGATCTCAGAGCCAGAGTCAGGGTAGAGGCCAGCCGCTTCTTGTTTTCAGTGCGGTCAGCCGGGGCACATGAAGAGGTTTTGCCACAGTTGGGTGGCAACATCTGGTGCATCTGGTTCGAGGCAGACTCAGAGTCAGCTGCCTGCTCAGTCAGTTTCAGGCCTCGAGGGCCAATCAAGGGGCTTCATCGTCCAGTCTGTGCAGCAGTCTTATGCTCCGAGGGGTGAGCAGGTTGATCAGAGGTCGTCTGGGCGCGTGTATGCTGTTACCCGCGCAGGATCCTGTACCGGCTCCATCTGTTGTGAGAGGTACCTTCTTGTTTTGCAATTCAGTTGCTAGTGTTTTGATCGATACGGGTGCATTCATTCCTTTGTGTCTGCTGTATTTGCATCTGTTTTGGAGTTGGAGTTAGCACAGTTAGCGTCTCCTATTTGTGTAGTGTCACCTCTTGGGGGTGAATTGATCTTGAAACAAGGTGTTACTCTCGGGTTGCTTGCCTTTGCGATCAAAAGCTATCAGCTTTGTTCACCTCAAGGCGAGACATGCCCTTGCTTCTGCTTCAATTCAGCCTTTCCTTTCTGCCGGAGCTTCATGGTTGTTGCCCCGTTCCCAATCAGATGTTTAGATGTGAGCTATACATCGTGAGGAGCAAACTAGGCAAATAGAACGAGTTAGTAGAGTTGCTAAGCTCTTCCGAGGGAGATTCTAACAGAATTATAGAAAAAAGAATAAAATTTCTAAGTACTCTCTTACACAATAATAAAATTACAAAAATTGTTAATTGAAATATATTTTTAATATTATTAAAAACTGTTAATTGACTTAATGAATACATCATCTTTTTTGTCAAAACAGACTATTTATTTTCTTCGAGACAAAAAATAAAGGATGAATTACACTAGCAGTCCCTATNAAAAAAAGAAGAAAGAACTTAAAAACCAAACTAAACAAGCCAAACAAGTAGCCATTTTATTAGCAAAGAATATATAATCAGACTGTTTTGTATAACTAATATTTGACCAAGTCTCCCATCTTGAATATCGTAGCCCACCCAACTCTAACATCTTGTAGAGGGTCAGAAATTAAAGGCAAAATTAAGTGTGGACCTAAGTGCGGAGGTTACCCCTATTAGGAAACTAGGAATGATTAAAAGAGCATGGGTTAAAGCCCAAGGGAAGTGGGTCAACAATGGGCGGAAATAAGTTCGACCCACCAAGGGTCCAAACATACTCTAAGATAATCAATAGTGCTAACTCACTGTTCAGAATATAAATTGCGTACCTTAAACCCATGTGGGTGCCTTTCTTTTATAGTTAACTCAATCATTGTCCTAACAGGAAGCCTAGCTTCAACGGACTTTTACTCAATGCTTATCCAGGACTCTTCAATAGATATAGATAAACTCCCTAAGAGCTTTATCCTTATCCAGGCTAAGTCCCCTTATCATCTTAGGACTCTTCATGCCTTATCCGCTTATCTCAGATTCCGATATCTTCGGAGATAACCTCGGCCATGCCGAGATCATCTCGGCATCACAACCAGGACACGTGGCACCTCGGCTGACATGTCGGCATCACCTTGCCACGTGTTGATACTCTGAAAATATATCCCTACAACTGCCCCTAGGTTCTATTACCTCGGCATTCTGAGGTGATGGAACCTATATAGGTACTTCCTTCCAGTACGTCGGCTTACAGTATTGCAGCCGAGATCATCGTTAAGGCCAACATGTCTCTTTAAAGAATAAGAATTTCAAGAACCCGTTCACGCGTATGAGCTATCATACATTACAACCCATCTGTCTAAACCACGTACTTTCCCCTCACTGGATCGTGCTCGTAACGCGCCTGCAAACCGTATCGCGCCTGCGTGCGCCGTCTGACGAAACCGTTTTTCTAGATTCATTAATTTCATTTTGCCGCCGTTTCAAGTTTTAACAAAAACTTTTTGCTCTTCTTTCGTCTCTTCACTTTACATCATCCGTGCTAAAGCTCTCTCTCTCTCTAGCTTTTCTTTCCAAACCCTCAATTGTTCAAGCTTTTCTTGTTCTGTAACTTGTTCCGTTTACCCCTTCCGGCGTGTTTTTCACTGTTCCGTTGTCTTTACAACCGTCGTCTGATTTCGGCGACCCCCACACCGGCTTTATTTTTTATGGTAAGCCACTGTTCCTTCTTATTTCAGTTCTTGATTTTTTCTTGAACTCGTTGCCATTACTGCCTTGTTCAAACATTTGATTTTGCGAATCATATACCTGAATGTATTTATTTCACGACTTTGCTCTTTGCCCATGTCTTAAATACACGCACTGTTCACAATTTTTCTGCACTTTTGCCATTGTGCTTGATAGTCCATCTCTGTTCTTGATTCTAAAATACGTTCTTGTTTTCTGTCTTCTGTGTCTTTTCCAGATTCCTGCCCTCAATCCTTGCCTCTATAGACTTAGGTTTGGGATTTATCTGTAGAACCTAAAAAATTTAGGAAAAAACCGAAACAATTCCCTAGTCTCTGTGTACTTTGAGGTTTTAGCCGAGGTCCTTTAAACCCTACAATACTCCTTCCTTCTGAAATCCAACTCTTTTAAGTGAAGCTGACGTCATGGGTATGTGGAAGCATAGAGTAGATACCCCGAGCAAATTAGAGCACTTTAGGCAAGAGTTTGAGATCCTGGCCGACGTCCATCTGAGGTTGGCTGGGGAGGACGACTCTATTATGCCCACAGCTGATTCCATGTCCCTTCCTGTAGTTACTTTCATCGAGTGTGGACTTCGGCTCCTACTCAATATCCTTTTTCGTCAGATCATCCATTATTATAAGTTGAACCCAATGCAGCTCGCCATTAACTCCTATCGAGTCATCAATGGTATTATAGTCTTAGCCAAACAAGAAAACACTAGGATTACCTTGGCCGATATCCAGTACTGCTACACCATGTGTGGCCTCAAAAAAGATACGAGTTACGTTTATTACCTTAAGTTGAGGTCTACTGAGTACAAAATCGTAGCCGACCTCCCAGACTCTAACAAAGGAGCTGGAGATGATTACTTCATTATCTCGGGGAATTGGGAGTTCGCTCCAGATGAAGACCTCCATCTCTATCCTCTTCCTCGATCGATTTTCGTAGATGGCAAGGGTAAGAGCCCTGTGTTCTCACTAATTTTTTTTTTTTTTTAAGTCTTCAATACTTTATCTGTTTCTAATGTCTGTTTTGTTTGCAGCTCTTCCTAAGCCATCAAAGGGTTTCCGTCAGTCTTTCATTCCCAGTAAAGACTTGAGGAAACTGTTGGATCTGCTAGTCCACAAACGGAAGGCCCCTCTGCTTCTCAACTTCATCTCCATTTACAAATTGGCTCTTCCCGACGTCCCAAAAAAGAAGAAGAAAAGCATTTCTCCCCCTTCTGCCACAACTCCACAAGTCGCGTCTACATCTCGGACAGACCAAGGATCAACCTCTGATCCAGCTGAGCAGCCGTCAACCTCGGCTCCATACCTAATCCAGCTATCCCAACGCCGTCGATGACGCCAAACAGTTTTTCCTGCCGAGAAGGGCCGCCCAAAGCCAATTACTAAAGATCTTCTGGCCAACATTCCAACTGATGTTGATGCTCAACCGGTACCAACTCATCCTCCACCGAAGGCGAAAAGAATAAAAAAGGCTCAGCCCAAGGCAAAGGTGACTCAGGTTGAGACTGAGGACACTTTGCCAATTTTCAAATTGGCTGAGAGTGAGAAGACTGCCTTTGTCCCTGGGAAGAGGTCTGCTGAAACACATCTATCCGAATCCACCAAATCCCAAAGGCCGAGGTCATCTTCTGCAACGACCTCGGGGTCTAAAAAGCCTGATGCCCTCTGGACCCCCGAGATCACTCTGGAAGATAAGCCTGTTATGGCTAGCGACAACGCCGATGATATCAACGTCGGTGTCGCCCTTAGTACTGCTCTGCTTCTTCCCAGCGATCTCGACCGGAACGCCGAGTTGAGTGAATATGAGAACTACGCTTTGATGCTTCAGCACTCTGTTCAAGTAAGTGTTTTTGACTGGTACTTTTTTTTTTCTTTCTCTTTTTTCTACTTTAGAAAATTTTGTGATAAGAACTTTTATTTTGTCTTATTTTTCAGGCCATCCAGCATGCTCATTCCTTCTCACTACAATCTTTCGAGAACCGAGAGAGGCTGGCCGAAAAGAAGAGGGAGGTCTCCAGTCTTCAGAAGACTAACAAAAATTTGCAATCAAAGATGAAGACCTTGGAGGATCAAGCCGAGGTCGCTATCAAGGCCAAAGACGATGCCGAAGAGAAGGTTGGTGCTACTGATGCGATAAACAAAGTCCTTCAAGCCCAGTTGAAGGAGGTTGATGATAAGATAGCCCAGGCCCAAAAGGAGCTTCAAGACGCCTTGGCCACCAAAGAGGTCGAAATCAAGGATGCCGACGAGAAGGCATATGCTCAGGGTATGGCTGATGTCACGGAGGCCTATGAAAAGCAAGTGAAGCAGGCATGCAACAAAGGTTTCACCCTTGGCTGAATGACCTTGTTGAAAAAGCTTGGAGTCCCCGAGGACTCACCCCTTAAGAACGCTGATGAGATTCCTCTTCCATTCCCTCCAACTCCAAGGTAATCTGATGATGAGTCTGATTCTGAGGAGGAGACCTTAGTGAGGAAATTAAAGGAGGCAGCTGAGACCAAGTCCCCTTCTCTGAATGAGTAAGTCCTGGACTTGACTCAAGATGAGGAGGGTGAGGAGGTTGCCAAGGAAGCTACCCCTGAGCAGGCATCATCCGACGTTCTTGTTGCCGACAAGAGTATTGATGAAACCCTTGCCCAAATTGATGCCGAGCTCGCAGCGGAAAAGGCTGCCGAGGCGTCTTCACAGTAGTCCTTTGAGGTCCAAACCCAGCTTGCTAATGATGTTGAAGAATCTTAACTTCATGTTTTTCTTTTCCTTTCTTGTACTTTATTTTTTGAAACAATGTAACCTTTTCACATGGCCGATGTGCCTTCTTTGCAATTTCTAAACAATTACTTTTTGGTTAGGCCGTAGTGCCCTCTTTTGCGTACAAATGCAACTGCTTTCTTTGAATACTTGAATCTTTTACTACTCTTTTATGTCCTTCATACTTAGAATATTTTTGCATATCATTAATATACACTTCAATCATTGTGCAACCTTCTCGGGATGACACACCTCGGTTATACAAAATGATGATTTACCTCGGCAAGTATCCAAGCACCTTTCTTGGCCTAAGCTTGGTTTCACCTTGTAAATTTTTTCATAAAATTTCCACAAGTGTTTAACCTTAGTCTGCAACTTGTAAACTTTTCTCAAGTTTCAACAAGTGTTTAATATCATCTCGGTTTAACTTTAACTTGTAAAATTTTCTCAAGTTTCAACAAGTGTTAAACATCATATCGGTTTAACTTGTAAACTTTTCTCAAGTTTCAACAAATAAACATCATTTCGGTTTAACTTCAACTTGTAAACTTTTCTCAAGTTTCAACAAGTAAACATCATTTCGGTTTAACTTCAACTTGTAAACTTTTCTCAAGTTTCAACAAGTGGTAAATATCATATCGGTTTAACTTGTAAACTTTTCTCAAGTTTCTACAAGTGTTAAACATCATTCTTCTTCTCTCTGCTCCCCAATGTGAACCAAAGTTCCACTGGGGTTCTCATTATACATGTATTCCAGAAACAACGTTATGTATCTTGATCAGTCACAAGTATATAAACATATAAACAGGCTAACACTTTATTTATTTACTTTAGCAAATGGCAAGAGAACAAAAAAAATTCTAATGATAGAAAAATTTCAAATTGCAAGTGTTCTAAGGCCTTGGCAACTCTTTACCCTCATTATCTTCAAGCCGATAAAGCCCCATTACCCAATACCGAGATGATTCTATAGGGTCCTTCCCAATTTGGACCAAGCTTGCCCTCTCTAGGATCTTTCTTGTTGCCGACGATTTTTCTTAAGACAAGGTCACCAATTTGAAACTCCCTTGGATTGACCTTTTTGTTAGAAGCTCTGGCAAGCTGTTGCTGGTATGCAGCGAGCTGAATTGCAGCTTTCTCCCTTCATTCTTCTAGAAGATCCAGATCTCGGGCTAAGAGTACATCATTAGTCCCGTTCTCTACTCCTTGGGTTCTGATCCCTGGGATGCCGACCTCTAGTGGAATGACTGCTTTTGTGCCATAAGCCATGGCAAAAGGGGATTCCCTTGTTGATCTTCTCGGCGTAGTCCAATATGCCCAGAGTACACTGGGCAATTCGTCCACCCACTTTCCTTTTGCTGCCTGCAACCTCTTTTTTATCCCATCCAAGATTACTTTGTTGGATGCTTCTGATTGTCCATTGCTTTGGGGAAAGCTTGGGGTTGAAAAGTAGTTCTTGATCTTGAACTTTGCACAGAAGCTCTTAATTAGCTTACTGTCAAATTGTGTTCCGTTGTCTGCAACTATCGCTATTGGAATCCCAAATCTGGTGATGATATTTTTCCAAATGAATTTCTTCACATCCACATCTCGGATTTTGGCAAGAGGTTCAACTTCTATCCACTTAGTGAAGTAATCTGTTGCTACCAACAAGTACTTCCTTTGTCTAGTTGCTTGGGGCAGTTGCCCAACGAGATCCATGCCCCATTGGGCAAATGTCCAAGGACTGGATACAGGGTTCAGGTTTGCTGCTGGTTGGTGTATCAGTGGTGCAAACCATTGGCACTTTTCACATTTTTTCATATAGGCTTCTGCATCTTTCTGCATGTAAGGCCACCAATACCCCTAAGTAATGGCCCTATGGGCGAGTGATCTGCCCCCAGAATGGCTTCTATAAATTCCTTCATGAATTTCATATAAAAAATCTTCAACCTGCATAGGATGTACGCACCTCAAAAGGGGTCCAGTGAAAGACCTTCTGTAGAGATGTCCTTCTGCTGTCAGACTGAATCTTGCCTACTTCAATCTGATCTTGTGTGCTTCCTTGTGGTCGTCTGGCAGCTTTCCCTCTTTTAGGAACGCAACAATTGCATCCATCCAACTTGGTCCCATGTCCACGCACATTGCTTCATACTCTGTGGTTATTGGTTCAATGCTCGGGCCCGATAAGTATTCGACCATTATCGTCCTTACTTTTTCAGGTTGTATTGCACTAGCTAGGTTGGCCAACGCATCGGCGTGACTGTTATCATCTCGGCTAAACTGAATGTAATAACCCCATCACGTATAATGATTAGTACTTGATTAGTTAAGAGGATTTGAAATTTAATTGCCGCGTATTATAATTTGTTTGGGATTTATGAGAATTGTGGAATTTGACTCGTATATGATTTTAACGAAGGTTTATTTTGGAATTAGAAATTAAGGGTCCAAATGGCTTAAGGGACTGAAATTTGAAAGTTAATTAATTTAATATTAATTACGGACCCATTTGGGAGTTTAATTAAATATCCGATTCAGTTTAGTAAAATTGAGATTCGATTAATTAGGTCCTAATTGGAGTTGATTAAGTCATGGAGATTGAGAATTGAGGTTGTTATAAATTAAGTTTAGTTATGATGTGTCCAATTTGAATATGTAGTTTATTGATGGAAATTTGAGTTTGATCAGAAATTGAAGGCCTAAATGATTTGGGAAATCGAAATTGATAATGAAAATAAATTCAATTTAATTTGGAGCCTTTTGGAAGTCTGACTAAAAGTCTGATTCGGATTGATAGAATTAGATATAATTAATTGGGCCCTAATGGGAGTTAAATTTGACTAATTAAATTAGGTGGGATTTGAGGTTAGTTATAATTAACTAATTTTATACTAATCAAAATTTATTAAGATTAAGTATTGCTTAATTAAATTAATTCTAGACAAGAATTGAATTATAGGCTAAATTAAAATTTAGGGGTGTATTGAGAAATCTATGTGTAGGTGTGTGTGTGAGAGATTGATGTGCTGGAAATCATATAGGGAGTGCACGTGTGGTGTGTTGCAGACAAAACAAAGTGAGGTGTGTGCATGTGAGTGTATAACCGGGTGAAAGATAAAGAAAAAAAAAAAAAAAAAAGAAGGAAAGGAAAGTAGTGTTCTTCTGGGTCATTGAACTCAAAGACATAGAGTTAAAGAGAGGGAGAGAGTGCACTGCCGAGAGAGAGAGAAAGAGAGGGAGAGAGAGCTTGCCTCTTTGTTCTTATGGGATTTGAAGGAGATTCAAGATAGGAAAAGGGAGGATTATCAAGAAATTACCAAATCAAGGATTAAAGGTAAGAATTTCAATCTTGATTTTGTAAAGCTCATGTATTACACTTAAAATTAAGAGGGGTTTAAGATCAATTCCATGGAATTTGTGAGGAAATGGGTTTGAACAAGGAAATAAAGCTAGGATCCATAGTTATGGAAATTAAACATGGAAATTGATTATTTTGGTTTGATGTTGAACATCTCACTTGAATTTGGGCCATATTTCTACATGCATGTTAGAATTTTGATGTTTTAGACTTAAATTCATGTGTGAAAGAAAGATTTACAAATTTAAATTTGGAATAGATATGAAGAAAAATAAGCTAGGCTCATGTTTATGGAAAATTAGATATTGATTTGGTTTTGATCTCTAACCCATGCATGTAGTATAATGAAAGAGTTTTATTCAAAATTTAAATATGTTAGGGGACATCTATGATTATGAATTTAGTTTTGGGTGTGTTATGAAGGAAATTAATTTAATCTAAATTTGAGTAATTCAAGAATTAAATTATGATTTGATTTTGAATATAGAAAATTAGTTGGTTTTCCACACATGCAAATGCTTTCCTAAAGTCATATAACTTCAATTTCACATAAATTAAAAGAAATTAGTGATTGAGTGATAAAATGGAATTAGATTCAAAATTATAGAAGTTGATTTGAATTGGGTTACATGCATGTGAGTGATTATGGAAAATAAATTAGAAAATAATTATCTTTAGCTTGATTTTGTAGAACCATCCTACAATACTTGGAGGTTTGAGATTTAATTCATGGGATTAGGATGAAATTGGGTGTCAAATATAAAATAAGTTACATGCATATTGAATTAAGAAAGCTATGAAATTAGTCTCATGGATTAAGTAAGAAATTAAGTAGACTTATGGTTATGGAAATTAGTTGGAAAATTTATAAGAATATAAAATAGTAATTTTGATGTCAATTTCATACATGTGAATAATTTTCTAAGGAATTTATGACTTCAATTTCATGTTTGCAAGGAAAGTAGAAGGAGCTTGAAATCAATTTTTATGTAACTAAAAAGAAAGTGAGAGATTTGAGCCATGTTAAATTTATGGAATTTAATTTAGAAATTAATCACTTTGGATTTGGGAATTGGCTTGTTATGGAAGAAATGAATTAAAACCAAATTTAGCAATTTATGACTTTAATAAATGGCTCTCTATGTTGTATACTAAAGTACATGTTTTGAAACTTTAAATACCAAATTTGAACTTTAATTTCAATTTTAGAATTTCAGAATTTTCGTTGTTCGCTCGAGCGAGGGAAGTTTCGCTCGAGCGTAAAAATCAAGCTCCCAGTAGTTTTTCAAATTTTACAGTTCGCTCGAGCAACCAAAGTGGCGCTCGAGCAAAGACCACATTTTCAGCACATTTTGGAAGGTTGCATTTAGTTCATATTTTTATCCTCATCTCTTTCCAAAACATTCTAGACATGGTTTATGACTCAATAAAGATTAATAAGCTACTAATCAACATAGATTAGTTAGTTAAAGAATGAATCATTGATCTTGGGATAATTATTTAAGAAGCCAAGTAAAGGATCAATCTATTTGGAAAAGAAAGACTTAGTAATGAATGAATATGTGAAATAAGAACCCGGTTTATTTAAATGAGAAAGAATAAACGTAGTAGAACTTCGGACTGTAAAGACTAGAGACTTGAAAGGACAAGTTCAATCAAGGGTGTAATATTGTATTTCAATGTGTATATGTTATATGTGTGTGTAGGTCACGCGCCATTGTCTGCCCGATTTATCTGATATATCCAGTCTGTCTGATTTGCCTCTGCAGCCCCCTGTGAGTAATAACTTCGTAAAGTTATGTTCAATTGTATCTACTTTCTGTGTGATGAAACAAGATCTGTTTTCTGGAAATGATATTTCTGTATGAATGAATGGTTGTCCAATGTTTTCTGAAATGTATTCGTGACATTCTTAGCCTCAAATATGTTCTGTTTCGTCCCTTTATGGGCCAACTGTACGTCTCATGAGCCAACTGTTTATGGATCCTTACGTCCCTTTATGGGCCAACTGTACGTCTCATGAGCCAACTGTATCGTCTCCGTGCACGTGAGTCAACTGTTTGCCTTTATGGCCGTCCCTTTATGGGTCAACTGTTTGCCTTTATGGTCGTCCCTTTATGGGTCAACTGTATTTGTGAGAGCTAATGAATGTATCACGTATGCTTATGCATGACTTATGATTTCTGTATATGATCTGGACAAATTGTGATTCTGACACGAACTGAATTACGATTTCTAAATCTGTAACTGTTATGAACTACTGGATTCTATTCTATATAACTGTCATGGACAACATTCATTAAACCCTTTACTCTGTTATTATTCACTGGGCTTTAGCTCACTCTATTATTTATGTATGTAGGTGATCAGGCGCGTGACCAGGCTTAGAGGCATCTGTCTAGAATCCGTTTGTCAGCCAACCTATGTGCCTCCCGTGGAGGTTCCGAATATGTTAAGTGTTGTCGTTTGGTAATTTAAAGTTTAAACTATGTTTTTGGTTCAGCAAGTCATGTGTATTTTGAAAAAGAGATTAAGTCCCTCTCTGCCTAATTTGTATATATATATATTGTGACGTGAAGATGATGTGTATATATGAATATAAAAGTTTAAAATTTTTCTGTCTCATATAAGTCTGCACAGCTCAATGAACGTTGTATATTATTATTTGCTTCCGCTAGCCCCTAATATTTTGTTAATTTGTTCAGAGGCCGTAGGTAATCCTCGGATTACTGGCCGGTTACGGTGCCAAACCTATAGGGGCGGGTTTGGGTCGTGACACTGAAGTAGGCGGCAATTTTGAAACAAGGCTGCCAACCTGATGACCTCCTTTGCGTAGGCCGACATCCTTTCATCTCGGGCTGCAAATTCTCTTGTTGCCTGATTAACTATCAGTTGTGAGTCACAAAAAACTATTACCTCATCTGCTTGTACTGCTGTTGCCAATTTCAGTCCTGCAATGAGTGCTTCGTACTCTGCTTCATTGTTTGAGGCCTTGAACCCCAAATGAATCGATTGTTCTAGTACCTGCCCATCTGGGGATATCAATACTACTCCTGCCCCCGCTCCTTGTCGATTTGAACTCCCATCAACGAACAATCGAAAGGAGTCGCCGATGTAAATGCTACAGGATCTGAGTTTTTCTTCTTTCCTTTGTTCTTTCGCCTTTGGCTAGGTTCGTCCTTCCTTATTTTGGCAACGTTCATCTTGGCTCAATGGAGCCCGATGTTTGATTGATTTTGGCGTGAACTCGGCCACGAAGTCGGCCAAAACCTGGCCTTTGATTGCTGTTCTAGGCTTGTACTCCAGGTCATACTGGCCCAGGGTGACTGCCCACCTCGCTATTCTTTCCGTCAGGTCTCCTTGTTGCAATAGGGACTTCAAGGTGTGTTCAGTTAGTACCACAATTTTATGGGCCTGAAAGTAATGGTTCAGTTTCTTTGAAGCCATTACTAAGGCCAGTGCCAATTTCTCTAAGGGTAGGTACCTTGTTTCTACATCGGCCAAGGTTTTGCTTACATAGTAAACAGCTCTTTGTTCCCCTTTTCTTCTCGGACTACCACTGTGCTTATTGTATATTCTGAAACTGTTAAGTATAAAAACAACTCATCTCCAGGTTCTAGATTTAAAAGAACTGGAGCTGTGGTCAGATACTTCTTTAGGTCGGCCAAGGTGGCCTCGCATTCTTCAGTCCACAGGAAGTCTGTGGCTTTCTTCACTAGGTTGAAAAAAGGTCTGCACTTGTCTGAACTTCTGCTAATGAACCTATTCAGGGCTGCGACCCTTCCAGTCAGTATTTGCACCTGTTTTGCTGACGTCGGGCTTTTTAACTCTAGGATGGCCTTGATCTGATCTGGGCTGGCCTCAATGCCCCTTCTGGTCACCAGGTAACCGAAGAACTTACCAGATCCAACTCCAAATACGCACTTCGATGCATTGAGTCGGAGCCAATATGTCTTAAGGATTTCAAATACTTCTTTGACGTTGGCCAAATGTCCTTTAGGTTCCTTGGTCTTCACGATCATGTCGTCGATGTAGACTTCTACCGTTCTGCCAATTAGATGTTTGAACATCTTGGTTACTAACCTTTGGTAAGTTACTCCTGCGTTTTTCAACCCAAAAAGCATCACTCTATAACAGTATAGCCCTTTTGGGGTGATAAACGCAGTCTTCTCCTCATCTATGGAGTACATGGCTATCTGATGGTATCCCCTGTAGGCATCCAGGAAGCTCATCCTTCCATGCCCTGAAGTGGCGTCTACCAGTTGGTCAATCTTGGGTAGAGAAAAGCTGTCTTTGGGACAGGCTTTGTCGAGGCTGGTAAAATCTACGCAGACCCTCCATTTACCATTCTTTTTCTTTACCACCACTGTATTGGATAGCCATGTCGGGTAGTGAACTTCTCTAATGGCCCTGGCCTCCAGAAGTCTGTCTACTTCTTCCTCTACTGCTTCGACGTGCATCAACGTCGATCTCCTTGCTCGTTGGACTATAGGTATGGCCGACCTGTCGACGTTCAATTTATGGCAAGTGACCTCGGGGTCAATGCCAGGCATTTCGTAAGGCATCCAAGCAAACACCTCAATATTTGCTCTTAAGAAAGCTTCCAACTCTTTTTCCTCTTCTTCGGCTAAGTCCGAGCCGAGAAGAAAGAAGCATTCTTCATCCCCCTCCTGGACGAGGATTTTCTTCAGTGCTTCTTCGCTTTTCTCGGCTGGCTCCTTGCCGACATCTTCTAGGACTTCCACGTCCTTATCTTTAATTTCTGCCTTCTCTGGTTCTCGAATGCTGCAGGTGGATTTCATTGCTTCCATGGAGTAATTTTTTGCCGGCAGCTGATCTCCTCTGACCTCCTCAATCCCATGCTCTATTGGGAACTGTAATAGTTGATGCAGTGTTGAGGGAACTGCCCTCATTGCATGCAACCATGGCCTTCCTAAGATGATGTTGTAAGGGGAGGGTGTGTCGATTACAGTGAACTTTGTCATTATCTTCTTGGTGCCTGCCTGCACCTCCAAGCTGGTTGTTCCTAGTGGCCATGTCGGCGTTCCATTGAACCCGACCATCAGGCTACTGGTTTGCTCCATATCGTTTGGGTAAAGGCCGAGCTCCTTGTAACATCGGATGTACATGATGTCACAAGAGTTGCCTTGGTCAATCAGAATGCACTTTACTTGGCATTCCCCAACCTGGAGGGATACTACCAAGGCATCGTTATGTGGATGCTGTACCATCTCAAGGTCGGCTTCAGTAAAGGACACTACTGGTCCTTGGCACTCCTCTGCCCGATGTCTTTTCTCTCCGACTTGGTAGACGTGTTGTAGGTGCTTTACCTTTTGAGTCTTCCCTTTGATTTCGTTCTCGTTGCCCTTTGAGTGAATTACATTAATTACTCGAGGTCCTCCTGCGTGAGGTTGCTAGGCTGGGGGAGGCGGAGCTGCTAGTGCCTGAGGCAGTCTTTCTTGTTCTTTCCTTGTCCTGGCCTCATCAACAATGTCTCTCAGATGGCCTTGCCTTACCAGGTCTTCCAAGTGTGTTTTCAGGGCTCTACAACCTTGGGTCATATGCCCATCTTCATTGTGGTAAGCACAACGCCTGCCAAGGTTTCTTTCCATAAACTCCCCTGGTGTCCTCTCTGGCGTTCTGAAATAGGGTTGGTTCCGAATCCTTTCTAGGACTTTGTGAATCGGGATTCGGAACACAGTTGTTGCTGCCTGCGCAGCCCTTTGTTCCGCCTCTTGCTTGGTGGATCCATTGTTACCTCGGCCTCGCTTCGGCGAGCCGTTTCCTTTCTTATGCTTCGTCTCCTTATTCCCCGACGTATCTTCCTCGGCTATAGCATACTTCTCGATTCTGGCCATGAGCTCTTCCATGCTTTTTAGCAATGTCTTTGCCAACGACTTTCGTAGTGGACAGTCATCTTTCAGACCGTTCTTGAAAGATACGACCGCCACCTCTTGATTACATTCAGGTATTCGGTTGAACACCTCATAGTATCTTTTTGCATAGGCCCTAAGGCCTTCATCCTTACTGATCTTTAGGGCCATCAATGCGTCCACCCTCAGTGGCTGCAACTTGTTTGTCACGAACCTGGCCACAAACATCTCGGCTAGGCCTTCCCAAGTCTGCACACTGCCCTTTGGCAGTTTGTGGAACCAATTTGATGCAATCTCCCCGAAGGACGAGGGGAACACTTTGCAGAGCAGCGGCTCGTTCCCACTATACAATGCCATTGAGTTCAAGTACAGTGCAACGTGGAAGTTGAGGTCTGACTTACCATCGTATATTTGGAACCTCGACATACTGAATCTCTTCGGCGCCTCAAATTTGTCCAACTCCACTGAGAATGGTGTTCTTGGTTTAACAGTAGATGTTACCTCGGCATGATCTTGCTTCCTCTTGAGGTAATCTCTCGAGTCCTCTTTGGTCCGGCCAGGAGCTCGGCTATCCCCCAACTTCAGTCTTTTCGAAGCACTGCTCTCAGCCTCGTTGCGAGCCCTTTTTGACTTCTCTTCGTTAGGTGTGTCAAAGCATAGCGCCTACCCCTGAACATGCCGATGTTCTTTGGGGTCTGTCTCCTTGGTGCGGTGAATTCTCCGTGATTCTTCCCTTCTCGACTCTCCTCGCCCGACCTCCCTTAAGGGCCGGTGAGAGTGTCTTTCACTCCTGGTATGCTAAGGGGCTATAGGGATTGTTTTCTGCCCTCCTTTTTGGGTATTGGCCGCTGGAATCGGTGTGTCCTGCAGCGGGAATGGTGGTTGCATGACATTGTTTTGCATCATGAAGTTGACGACCGATTGCAGGTCTGCCAACTTGTTTGCCAGCTCTTTTACTTCTTCATCTCTCCGTAGGCAACTATCCCTCTATACCCGGAGGTTATCTTCGTTATAGTACCTGCTTTGGTCTGTCTTCTTTGATACGTCGCCCTCCTGGCCGACGTCTTTCACTCCGTGATTTTGGTCATGAGTTTCTGTGTTACGGTTGTCCCATTCGACGTCAAGGTCGATAGGTCTCCCACTCCCAGCGGGGGTGTGGTTCCCAATCTTTTCTTGCTGTCCGTTACTGGCCATCTATCCTCATTTTCTTTCCACAGATGACGCCAAATTGTGTGAGTGATTTTCTGACCACACTGCCAACTCAGTATTCAACTGGAGAGTACTGGTAGAATAGATGGCACCTGATTGACCTGCAACAGAAAGAGAAGATTCTGGCGGTGGTTTGTCCACCCGGGGACACTCCGACGATCAAGTCAGTGTATCTCTCAAAGATAATTAATAGTGCTAACTCACTGTTCAGAATATAAATTGCGTATCTTAGACCCATGGAGGTGTCTTTCTTTTATAGTTAACTCAATCCTTATCCCAACAGGAAGCATAGCTTCAACGGACTTTTACTCAATGCTTATCCAGGACTCTTCAACAGATATAGATAAACTCCCTAAGAGCTTTATTCTTATCCAGGCTAAGTCCCCTTATCATCCTAGAACTCTTTATACCTTATCCGCTTATCTCGGATTCCGATATCTTCGGAGATAACATCAGCCATGCCGAGATCATCTCGGCATCACGTCCAGGACACGTGGCACCTCGATTGACACGTCGGCGTCACCTTGCCACGTGTTGGTACTTTGAAAATATATCCCCACAATATATATATATATATATATATGGTTGGATATTTATTTATTTTTGTAGATCATATTAACAAATTTTATTAAAAAAAATTAATTTATATATATTTTGTACCTTATTTTCGAAATCTTAAACAAAAATTCTTGGGAGCATAGCTATAAAATTTACGCCAGTTGAGCATTACCCCATTCATTAGAAGATATATTACAAATTGGTCTGTAATAAAAAGAACTGTGAGAACCGCTTGTAGCCACTAAAAAATAGGAAACACTGGACTAAAGATTTGTACATTTAAAGCAAAGATTTGTCCAAATGTTTTATACTAATAAAAAATATTTACCGAATTTAATACTTTATATCCTTCTTCCTTTAGAATTTTTTAACAATTATTTCTTTTAAATATTACATCCACCCTTTCAAATTTTTAATTGCATAACAAATCATCTATTTTATTAATAAATTATTAAATCAATTAACAGTTTTTAAAAATAAATATATTTTATTTAAAATTTTTGGCTATTTTATTATTATATATAGGAGAAGTTATAAATTTTATTTTTTCAGTTAATTATTGAAATAAAAAATTATGATATGAAGTATTTATAATTTTTAAAATTACAAGAGATTTTAAGTAAAACTCAAAAGAATGCATTTATAATTTATTTATATTTATTCAAAAGAAAATGTGAGACAGCCCCATTACAATTGATGTTTTGGGGACAATTTTCATGATCATCCTTCCTCATCCGTAGAAGGAGGGCTCCAGTACACACTCATACTAGTTGGTGATGCATATGTTGTGATGGAAAAACAGATCCATCGCACACTTCTTCACTTTGAAAGGTGACGGCATAATGAAAATAACCTCAAATTGCTCACCATCTTTAATTTTATACCCAAAATATTCTTCAACTCTTATACGGCTTCCCCAAGCATAATCTGCACAATTCTCATGGATGCTGAACAAGGTTGGGTATAAGTAAAATCGATGCCATTAATTTTATCAGTAATAATGACGTATGGATAATCATCTAATTCCATGGAACAGCTTTCTTCATCCCCAGCTCTATAGTAAACAACTCCCACATGGAACCCTGAAATGTAGTCATCTTCCCCTCACACTACTGGCACTCTAAGGATACCGAAGAAGACCCTGTTATTTTAACTATCGCTCAAATCACCAGTATAGAAATAGTCGCCTAGGAAGGAGCTGTCACGAAGATGTTGTCTTATGCATTTCTAATTAGTAGAGTGCTAGACGAAAATAAAAAAATTAAAATCAATTTGCGGATACAAAATCAATAACATAAAATACAGGTAGAATAATTTTAGAGTGAAACTGTGTATTTTATGATAAGTTCCACTCTTTTCATGTGATATGTATGATTGTGTCATGTTTATTCTGTATCTCCAGAATCTTGTTTGAAATTTTTTTTGCATCAAATTAATACAGTGGCAAGTTTTAATTTTATCATTTAGAATTAAAAGACTCATCAAAGTTATTTATATTTGAAAAAACAAATGTTATATATTTCATATATGTTTTTATCATTGTTTTGTATTATTGTCTACATGGATATTTATAATTGTCTCATTTGTTTAGAGATAATTATTAAGAAATTAATGAAAATAAGTAACATATTGTCGTAGAGAAATGCTATATATGACTGATTATTTATTATTATTTTTTGTCGCTGTCTATATGGATACTTATGATTAATTCTCTTATTTGAAGATAATTGTTAACAAATTAATGCAAACAAATAATATCTTTCCAAGCAGGTTGGTGATATAAAAAGATGATATAAACATGTGACATATAATCATCTAATATATTATATTGTAGCTGGTAATAAAAGACAAATGCCACTCTGCCTCCACAGAAGCGTGTCAGGAATATGAACAAGTCTATCTAATTGGAAGAGTTGATAAAACTCAGTAGTTCTAAAATATTAATGGAAACAATTTCTGGTGGAATAACTCTACTTCAAATCATGTCAGACTGAAACAAGAGAAATTAAGATTGTCGAGCGAAATCGGCTAACTGCACCTATTTGAATGTGAAAGTAAATTACAGCAATTAATGAAATTTTGTAATACAGGTTAAGCAGAAGCTTAGCGCTGGACTTTTTTTCTTCATTCCCCAATGAAAAAAATCATATAATGCATAACAAGTGGGGCAAGAAAAAGATCTAGCCCAGGCCAGCAACCCACAGTTTTATATGGCAAATTGGCCATAGTTTTCCCAGTGTGCAGTTCAACATATGCTTTATGCAAATACATCCAATTACAAGATGAACAAGGACTAGAGATAATTCCAACAATATTAATGCATAGACACACGCACGAGTTTCAAAATGTTACCAGATATTTCGTCAAATTTGAAAATGAGTTGGCCAGATGCATTTAATAAAATCCCTTGTATGTTGATACTAAACTGTTTCAACCATTGTCACAAATTGTGTGAGCAATTTTGAGCTGAATAAAACACAATTAATGATTGTAGGTATGTGATTGTGAGGTGGTCAGTCGTGAACGTCTAGGAAGATTGTGAACACTACAATGGATAGGGATTGCTGGAGGAGCAAGAAAAGAAAATCAAGGCAGCCTTAAAGGGAGAGAGGGTGGCAGTGAGAGCATTGTCAACAGAGTAGAGGAAAATGATAAGCAGAGTTTTGTGTGTTCTACTTGCATGGATAGTCTCTTATATAGGCTCCAAGACAGTTGCAGACCAGCTCACCTATAAACCGGTGGTCAGCCTCAGCTCGACATAGCGTAGGTATTAGGTCTATCATAGTGTCCCATGATTCAGATCTTAGAGGATGTAACATGGCATGCAATAGAAGAGCCTTAAATTATTCCAAACTTGGGCCAGTTTGATTTTCAGGTAAAGTTTCAAGCAATTGCTCTCACCTGATGTCATGTTTCCATGTTACTCACTTCAAAGTTATGGTAATGGTGAAGAATTAAAAAATTTAAATGACAAAGATTGTGATTTTCTTTGCAAGCATTCACCATTGGTGTTTACAACACATAAGGTTTGACCTATATGCAATCAACGCTTTGGTAAAATTCACTTAATTTTGTTGAAGGTATGAAAGAAGGATAATTGAAAGAAGCTAGCGAATATACATGGTTTATTGAGAAAACTCTACCACCTGACCATGAAGTTGTGATTGAAAAATATGAAAGAATGAACATAACTCATGGTAGTCACCAAACCAGTTTGATCAAAGTTAAGGTTCAAACAGAATGAGTAGGTTTATACTCTACAGGGAAATGTGCCTTTTCATTGGTTTGATGCATTAAAAATTTTATGTGTTAAAAACGTTCTTAAACTTGTACTTGCATTGTGAAGTAAGTCAGTGCAGAACATGCTCAAATTGTTGACTAGTTGCATCAATCCCACTAAACAAGAAGAAGCCTACCATGACTATTTCATTAAAATTTTGAATAATTACATTACCCCTATATTACTGGATCAAAGTACAAATTTTTCTAAGAGTTACTAGATTGCTTGCCAGTTGCCACCATCTTTTGGTTCACCAAAGCAATAAATAGGAGATTGTGCTCAAAATTAACAACAGGTGGTTGTAACCAATGCTTCAATTCAATGAACTTTCATCAAATATTTTGTTTTACGCGAAATACCCAATTCACCAAATTATTCTGCACCACCTATGCAACTCAGAATTAGCTAGCAAAAGAAATATACCTAAAATAATTAAAAATGCACATGTGGAACTCAGTTTCTCAGTCCTCTATCTATAAACCTTGATCCAAACTCACTCATGTTTAACAGAGATATTCAATTCATAAAATAAATAAACAAAAATCACTAGCTTTCCAATTCCCCTGAAATTCTCCCTCTTCAAATAAAACATTTCCAAAAAAAAAAAAATACCAAAACGAACCTAACCACCTCAAAGGACATGTTTGATGATTCTAAAAACCAAGATTTATCAGGTACATAACTTCAACCCCTCAATTCCACATCATATAAGAAAAAACAAAACAATTGAATTGTTAACTTACATAGGTATTGAGTTGTCTGATGAAGCTGGAGAAGTTGTTGTGCTTGAAGTAGGTGGGAAGAAGGAGGCGAGCGAACTCGGGAGGGTTCCAGACCACGAAGCTGTTGTTGTTGGAACTCCAGGAGACGATCTCGTCGGTGTTTGAGTCATCCACCATGTCGTAAGTCTTCAGAAGAAATGGTGCCGGTCCTCGTCCGGAAGCTACGTCCATTTCGTACGGACAATTGATTGATTAATTGATCCTCTGGTTTGGTTTCAAGAAGTAATTTTCCTAGGTTTGTTCGTATATGTAAACCCTAATTTGGAGAGAGGGAGAGAGAGAAAGAGAGAATTTGCAGAGTCGAGGAGAGGGAAACTTTAAAGAGAGAGAGAGAGAGAGAGAGAGAGAAGACGTGCTGTTGACTGAAGAATTTTGGTGTTAATCGGACTGGAAGTCCATTCGGTATTGGGGCAGGTCAACTTGCAGCGGTCAAATTTATAAAATTAAAATTCTCTCTTTATTCTATTTTAATTTCAAAAAGTGTAAGTGTAAGGTGTAAGTATAAGTATAAGGTGTAAGTGTAAAGTGTAAGTGTATGGTATAAGGTGTAAGTGGGTTGCATATGGTGTGCAACCTCAAAAAAGGTGTAAGTGTAAGGTTTAATTTTTCACAAAAGGTGTAAGTGTAAGGTGTAAGTGTAAGGTATAAGGTGTAAGGTGTAAGTAGCACACCATAACCAAACCCTTTAATTTCTATTACCACCCTAAAAATTATATCAGTAATTCTCGTATTTTTTATTTTTTTATTTTTTAAATTATCACAAATGGCAAATCCAAAAAATTCTTAGTCACCCCTTTTCCCACCATCTCCATTAGCTAATACAATAATGTTTGAGACCACTAAAAGTGATACTTTAAAAGCATCACTAGTGATGTGGTAGTGGACGGGACCTACTATTTGTGTCTTGTTTTTTTTTTTTTTTTTTTTTAAAGTGCTTGTCAACTCATTAGTGATGCTTTAGAGTACCACTTTTAATAAGATGTATCATTACCGTTGCTAATATTAATACCCACCACCCTCCTTCTCACCTTGCCTAAATTGAATATGTAAATATTCAATTTAAAATTTTTAACTTTTTTTTTCTTCTTTTGAAATCTCAAATTTATTGCTCTCTCTCACTCGGTTTACATAGGCGAGTTGACCGATAATTTGCGATGGTAAGAGAAAAGGTTGGGGTGGCAAATTTTGCAATAATTAATTAGAGGAGCTGTGGTGGTGGGGTGACAAGGAGTCCAGATCGTCTGCCATAGTTTCCTACAGTTCTTCCTGCCGTGATTTCGAAACGACGTCGTTTAGGTGTTAAATTCAAATGTTTTTTTTTGTTGGGGGGGTGCCTTTTCTCCTTCGCATTTTCTTTTTCTTTCATTTGCTTGAACCCTGACCCGTTGAGAGAAGCAGAGGTGAAACGGAGTAGTAGGCGCAAACACGGTGAGTCGGAATATCAAAGGAAAGATTTGGAAACTTTGCTTTTGTCGCTGGTCGTCCATCGCCGTTTGTCCTTGTTCGTTCATTACTATTGATCCAGATTCATGGCCTCATTTTAACTAATTGACAACTTCAAAACCTACAAGTAAACCTCATCCATTCTCCAAGAATATATGACAGCTTATGGATTTAAAGAAAAAAAAAATAGCAATTTCAATGTTTTTAAGCGAAAAAGAAGCCACATCATTAACTTTGTTCAAAATGTTCTTCAAACCAGAATTATATTTTAACCTTACATCCTGTCAAAAAAAAAAAAAACCCTATCTCAAGAAACAAGGTCCAGAGGTATATATATTACCACTTAATAATTCGAACACAAAATGACTTAATTATTTATCATTCCGTCTTTTCTTCAACCTAATTATCCTCGAAGAAAGATGGAAAACATTGACAGCAAAGCTTAGCAAAATCAGGAAAGCTCTACTCACCACCACATATATTCCTTGCAAAATTTGACACCATCTGATGTGAAATTGCAGATTTTGTAACCACACCTTTTTGAGAGAGAAAATGAGAAGGGAAAACAGGGGAAGATGAGAGGGTTTAGGAGTGTTTATGTGGTGTGGTGAGGAGAGGATAAGATATATGAGTCCAGATCATCTTTCATCGCAGTCGCTTGGCCTTGCTGCCGCCGTCGCTTAGCTTTGCTTTGCCGCCGTCTCCGTGGCCTCGCCTCATCACTGTCGCCGTGGTGAATGGGTTAGGTCTCCAACTCTCAACGAAAACGGGGAAGGGAAAAAGAACAAAAAAAAACCTTCAAAACGACGTCGTTTTGAACCATGGTAGGGAGCGCCGCAGGGGACTACGGCAGAGGATCCGGACTCGGGTGACAAGTAGAGTGGGAGAAGGGTTGGGATGGTAGTTGGAGGTAAGAATGACTATTTTAATGGGGTCTGTCCATGTCCGTTTTAATAGGGCGGATTTTACTCACTCTTACACTTATATAGGGGGTGGTAGTAAATTATATTTTGGTCACTCATAACAAGAATGGAGTGGGGACTGATATTGCCTAATCCGATCCAAACCTAACCTAATATAATTAATAATATATATATAAATAAATAGTATATATGTATATATAATATCTATATAATAAAGCATGACGGTTTTTGAATTTGTCCTACACATATTTGTCTTATTAGGACATTTGGATGGCTCAGATCTATTCAAACTATAAATCAACGACTGAGATATATTTTTCAAAAAATATCCTACATGTACATTTTCTATTTTCCCGCTTCTCTCTCTTACTTTTTCTTTTCCTCACCCATTCTTCTATAATCCCATGATCCCACATTCCTCTCTCTTTTCTCTTTATTTTTTTACTTTCTCCCATTTTTATTTTTCTCTCTATTTTTTTATTTTTTTTATTTTTTCTTTTTGTTCACTTATTTTTATTCATATTATATGGAAAAGTCTGCGATCCCAGAATTAGAAGTCAAATTTTTCTGTGTGTAATGGAGATTAAATTAATGAATTTTATAGTCCACAAATTAAATGAATTTGAACAATCAATTATTATTTTTAAATATATTGAATGCTTGATAAACATCATAAATTTAGACCCCATATTAATATTCAACATCTATATAATAAAGTATGATGGTTTTTGAAATTTTATTCATATTATATGGAAAAGTCTGCGATCCCAGAATTAGGAGCCAAATTTTACTGTGTGTAGTGGAGATTAAATTAATGAATTTTATAGTCCACAAATTAAATGAATTTAAACAATTAATTATTATTTTTAAATATATTGAATGCTTGATAAACTTTATAAATTTAGACCTCATATTAATATTCAACATCTATTTAATAAAGTAAGATGGTTTTTGAATTTGTATCCTACATGTGTATTTTCTATTTTCTCGCTTCTCTCTCTTACTTTTTCCTTTTCTCACACATCCTTCCATAATCTCATGATCCCACATTCCTCTCTCTTCTCTTTTTATTTTTTTTTTATTTTCTCCCATTTTTACTTTTCTCTCTATTTGTTTTTTTTTTTTTTTTTCCTTTTTGTTCACTTATTTTTATTCATATTATATGGAAAAGTCTACGATCCTAGAATTAGGATCCAGATTTTACTCTGTGTAGTGGAGATCAGATTAATGAATTTTATAGTCTACAAATTAAATGAATTTGAACAATTAATTATTATTTTAAAATATATTGAATACCTGATAGACTTCATAAATTTAGATCTTATATGAATCTTCAACATTTATATAATAAAGCAGGATGGTTTTTGAATTTGTCCTACACACATTTGTCCTACTAGGACATTTGGACGGCTCAAATCTATTCAAATTATAAAACAATGGCTGAGATATATTTTTCAAAAAATATCCTACATGTATATTTTCTATTTTCCCGCTTCTCTCTCTTACTTTTTTCCTTTTCTCACCCATCATTCTATGATCCCATGATCCCACCTCCCTCTATCTTTTTTTTTTTAATTTTATCCGATTTTTATTTTTCTCTCTATTTTTTTTTATTTTCTCTTTTTTGTTCACTTATTTTTATTCATATTATATGGAAAAGTCTACGATCAAATTATAAAACAATGGCTGAGATATATTTTTCAAAAAATATCCTACATGTACATTTTCTATTTTTCCGCTTCTCTCTCTTACTTTTTCCTTTTCTCACCCATCATTCTATGATCCCATGATCCCACGATCCCATCTCCCTCTATCTTTTTTTTTTTTTTTAAATTTTATCCGATTTTTATTTTTCTCTATTTTTTTTTATTTTCTCCTTTTTGTTCACTTATTTTTATTTATATTATATAGAAAAGTCTACGATCCTAGAATTAGGAGTCAGGTTTACTTTGTGTAGTGGAAATTAAATTAATAAATTTTATAATCCACAAATTAAATGAATTTGAAAAATTAATTATTATTTTTAAATATATTGAATTTGAACAATTTTATAGTCTTGCATGTAAATATAGACTTTGTAAATTTAGACCTCATATGAATCTTCAACATCTATATAATAAAGCAGGATGGTTTTGGAATTTGTCCTACATACATTTGTCCTACTAGGACATTTGGACAGCTTAGACCTATTCAAATTATAAAACAACGGCTAAGATATATTTTTCAAAAAATATCCTACATGTATATTTTCTATTTTCCCGCTTCTCTCTCTTACTTTTTCCTTTTCTCACCCATCCTTCCATGATCCCACATTCCTCTCTCTTTTCTTTTTATTTTTTTTATTTTCTCCCATTTTTATTTTTCTCAATTTTTTTTCTCCTTTTTGTTCACTTATTTTTATTCATATTATATGGAAAAGTCTACAATCCCAGAATTAGAAGTCAGATTTTACTGTATGCAGTGGAGATTAAATTATTAAATTTTATAGCCCAAAAATTAAATGGATTTGAACAATTAATTTTTATTTTAAAATATATTGAATACCTGACAGACTTCATAAATTTAGACCTTATATGAATCTTCAATATCTATATAATAAAGCAGGATGGTTTTTGAATTTGTCCTACACACATTTGTCCTACTAGGACATTTGGATGGCTCAGATCTATTCAAATTATAAAACAATGACTGAGATATATTTTCTAAAAAATATCTTACATGTACATTTTCTATTTTCTTGCTTCTCTCTCTTACTTTTTCCTTTTCTCACCTATCTTTCTATGATCCCATGATCCCACATTCCTCTATCTTTTTTTTCCCCTTATTTTATCCCATTTTTATTTTTCTGTCTATTTGTTTTTTTTTTCTCCTTTTTGTTTACTTATTTTTATTCATATTATATGAAAAAAGTTTGCGATCCCAGAATTAGGAGCCATGTTTTACTGTGTGTAGTGGAGATTAAATTAATGAATTTTATAGTCAACAAATTAAATGAATTTGAACAATTAATTATTATTTTTAAATACATTGAATTTGAACAATTTTATTGTCCTACATGTAAATATAAACTTTGCAAATTTAGACCTCATATAATCTTCAACATATTTTAATAAAGCAGGGCGATTTTGAATCTTCAACATATTTTTGTCCTATTAGGACATTTGAATGGCTCAGATCTGTTCAAATTATAAAACAATGGTTGAGATATATTTTTCAAAAGATGTTCTACATATACATTTTCTACTTTCCTACTTCTCTCTCTCTCTTACTTTTTCCTTTTCTCACACCCCTCATTCCATGATCTCATAATCCCTCATTTCTCTCTCTTTTCTTTTTATTTTTTTTATTTTCTCTTGTTTTTATTTTTCTCTTTATTTGTTTATTTTTTTTATTTTCTCCTTTTTGTTCAATATATTTTACACATGTTTCCATACAATGTATGTATGCCCATAATACACTAGGACATTATGGGCATACTTACAATTTTCATATCTATACTATATATTAAGCAAAAGGGAGTTTTTAACCCTAAGCTTTGTAGGAGCTCCAATCTCCCAATCTAAATTTCTTAATTTTTTGATTTAAAAAAAAAAAAAACCTTAGCATTTACTAACTTCTCCCAATTTCCAAGTCTTACCCTCATAATAACATTTTAATGCATTAAGAACAAGCATAAAAAAATTCTTTGAAATCCAACACATATGAATTCCTTGAAAAGTCCCAACACATATGATAATTATCCCTCATAATAACACTTTAATGCATTAAGAACAAGCATAAAAAAATTTCTTGAAAAGTTCAACATATATGATTATTATCAAAATATTAAACTTTAATATAATATAAAAAAAGAAGACGTTTAATTCCTTAAAAAGTCCAACACATATGATTATTATCAAAATATTAAATTTTAATATAATATAAAAAAGGAAAAAAAAAAAGACATTAAAAATCACAATTCATATATATAGATAATTGTAAATATATTAAGAAAAAATGGGGTTTCTAAACCCCAAACCTTGTGAGAGCTTCAATCTCTCAATCTTAATTTTCTAAATTTTTGATTTAAAAAAAAAAAATCTCAGCATTTATTGATTTGGTCAAAATCTCTCGATTAGCATTTATTAACTTTTTTCAATCCACATACCTGCATTTTTGATTTGGTCAAAATTCCTGATTAACATTTAAAATTCCCTCATGCAAATAATTATAGATACAACTCGTGCACAGTTACTATAATAGCCTTTTTAATTTCTCATATATACTATGGTTAGTGATAAGATTGTTAAATTATTCTTATAAAAAATATTAAAAAACATAATTTATATGTTAAAAAAAATTAAAATAAATATAAATATCTATAATTATCTCGTGCATAGCACGGGTGATAGACTAGTAATTATATAAGCAAATGCAGTATTGTTATGTATGCCCGTGGAAATTGTATGTATTCTAGGCATATCTATCTATCTAGCTATTTATTATATAAGCAAAAGCAAGTTTTCGTGATGAGTTTTGTGAGAACTCCAAAATTTTATAATAAATTTGTGATTTTATCAAATTAAAAAATAAATTTAAATAGTGTTGAAATTACAATTATATTCTAATCCTAATATTATTTACATCGTGTCTTCAGGCACGAGCATACGCTAGTAATTAGATATAAGAAAAGAATACTGAAAGTCTGTGGTTCTGTTTAAATATAAATAAATAATAATCCTAAAAGTCTTATTGTTTATATATATGGAAATAAAAAAATTATTTAGTGTGTTAAGAATTTAAATAATTCTAAATTTTTTTGGCTATTTAGCCGCAAGGGTGGGGATGAAGTTGAAAAATTCCACTTATAACGGGGTGGGACGGGGACGGGGACGGGGACAGGGGTGGAGTTGGTCCGCAAAGACGGGAGCAAGGGCGGGAAATGACAAATCCATCTCGTAGCCATCCTGGTTAGGTGGTTTCTATGGTGGTTGGCTATGATGGTGATTGTGGATTAGAGTTTGAAAAATTAAGGAGTATATATAGAGAACAAAAAGTTTAAGGGTAATACCACTTTTTTAATATATGAGAGTGTAAATAGATTAAAAAAGTGTAAAACAAATGAATATAAGGATAAAATTTCACGGTGTAAACTAAGGGTGGACGCAGGTCGGTTACGGTCACGGAACCTCCAATTCGTCATCCGTTCGTTAGATTGGCGGATTTGAGAAAATCAATCCATATTCGTCTGTTAATCCGGCGGATGTGGATTAAGCGGATTGACGGATGGATGCGAATCGGTTTGACGGTTTAAAATTTTATAAATTTTCAACATAATTCAACTTGTGCACTTCCTTTAAAAAAAATAAAATATTAAAGTCAATGACTTAAAAAAGTATTACAATCACTGCATACCTCATCCAAAATTTTTTTTTTTGAAACTTTAGAATATTACAATTACAGCATGCCTCATCTACATAAAGTATTACAATATGTGATTTTTAAAATATAAAAACAATTCAAACCAGCAAAACCATGAACAAAGTAGTACTAGAGATTGTATGCATCTGTATTGTTACATCTATATTTGTTTTTGAAAACAAAAATCAACCAGCATATATCATATTTTTTATTTATTATTTTTAGAGTTAAATTTAAAAATAAAAAAATATAGATAAATAATGCATTTATTTTTTTCAATTCAAAAATATATTCAAGTTGAAAACTCTTTTTCAACAGAATATATTCTGAAAAATCTAGAAACCCTAGATGTTAATTTGTGATTATGTACCAATTTTAAGCAAAATATAATAAACCCAATCAAACAATCAAGAGAAAGAGACACAAAGATTTTACGTGGAAAAATCACAATTGGACACCTTCCAATTGTGATCAAAAAACCACGGGCAACTGCCACAAGACAATCCACTAAGAAGATTTAAAGGAATTACACAGGTATCACTCTCAATTATCTAGCGAATCCACAACGCCTAATTGAACCAACCTCTATGTGCCTCTTCCAACCCCATCTTCACCACGGAATTGTCTTTCTGATGAGCCACTCCGGATTCCACCAAAGCTTCAGGCTCGAATTCTTCAGAATCCACAACTGAAGAACAACTCTCTCTTTTGTGTATAACAAACAAACCTTTGATGTACTCTCTTTAAACCATGAGTTGAATACTCAATAAAACATCAAGAAAAAATAACAAAATATCCCCAGATATAGACCTTTAAGAACCAAAAAGAAGATCTGGAGAGATTCAATGAATGAATCAATGAATAGCCTAGATTTGGGAGAAACCCAACTATTTATAGAAAACCAAAGCAATCCTAGTTGGGAAAGAAAACCAACTTCTTGTAGAAAACCAACTTCTTGCAGAACTCTAAAATAATCCTGTTTTTGAAGGAAACCAACTTCTTAAAGAACTCTTGTTACAACTTTGGTTTTGATCCATGGAATTTGACAACAAAAGGTCCTAACATATTCAACAAAATATTTAAACTCTTTTCAATTGAAAACACAAACAGAATATCTAAATTAATTGAAAACACAAAGTCTTACAAATTAGTAGGGGTGCTCGTGATTTGGCGGTTCGGTTGCGGCCAAATGAACCTCAAATCTGTCATCTGTCCAAAACTAGGCGAATTGAAAAAAATCAATCTGTAACCGTCCGCTCGTTGTTACGCATCCGTCCAAAATGCAGTGGATCGGCAAGGTTCGATCGATTTAGACAGATCGATATATCCGCTACTCACCCTTAATATAAATATAATTTTTTAATAAAATTATTAGAATAAATTACACTTGCACTTTCTAAAATATGACCTTTTTGTCATAGTCTCAATGTTCTTTAGGTTTTGATTGGCAAATGGCATTGAATGGAGATTTGGTGGCCAGATTTGAAACTATGTATAGAGTGGAAGGAGGTGGTGGTGCAATATCGGAAATGGAAGAGGTGAGAGAGGGAAAACAGGATTGGAAAAAGGAGGGGGGTAGGAAGTGAGAAGCAGAAAAAAAAAATTGGTAGTGATCACAAAGATAGGGGTAATGATAGTTAAAAGGGGAATGAAAAAAGGGAAGGATTTGTGCTCAAGTTCCTGGTAGGATCATAATGGATGTTTTAGTTTGATGGATGCTCAATAAATAGCGATGATATTGTGTGATCGGATTTGGGGTGGTTATTGTGTGGGGTGCATAACAGTTACTGTTGTATAGTCAAATGGATCAATTTTAATAATTCGAACCGTTCATATTTCAAAATACATTAAGTAAAACATACTTGTAAAAAATCAAGTTAATCGAATATCTTTATCCTTTCATCTAATTACATTTGTATTCATTTTAATATTTTAAATCACAATTATTATTTATTTTTGTAGATACAAATGTGACTAGATGAAAGGGTAAATTATATCCGATTAATTTGATTTTTTGCAAGTATGTTTTACTTAATGTATTCTAAAATGTGAACGGTTCGGATTATCAAAATAGGTCCCGAAATGAGCTTATTTGATTGTACAACAGTGACTGCTGTGTATCCCGCACAGCAACCACCCCAAACACTGTGTGATCAAGTTTAAATTTAAAATATATATTAAGTGAAAAAAGCAAAAGTGAATATGGCCTTGTTTGGTTTGGTTTTGGAAGATAAATTTTCAAAAAAAATTTTGGAGAAAAAGTTTAGAATTTTTTTTAGTTTGTTTTGTTGTATATTTTGAAAATAGTTTTAGAGTATGAGAGTTTGGAATGATGTGCTATTTTGTTGTAGTTGAGTAGATGTATATGAGAGAAAAAATGATTGAGAAGGTGAGAGGAGAGAGAAAAAGTGATTGATTGATGTGTAGGAGATAGAAAGTGATTTTGCATTTTTTTTTCTAAAATCACTAAACCAAACAAAATTTTAGAAATTAGGCCCCGTTTGGGGAGTGGCTGTTTTAGCCAATTAGCCAAAAAGTTACTCTTTTAGCCAAAAAGTCAACAACCCATACCAAAAAGTCAACAATTACGGCTTCTCTCTACTTTTTGCACAGCTTTTCGTAATTAGCCAAAAAGTCATCCCAAACATATAAGTTTTTTTTAGTTACTTTTTTAGTCAATTAGCCAAAAAGTTACTAAATTAGCCTGTTCCCAAACGAGGCTTTAATGGTAATTTAGTCCCGGTTTGGCATTCATGTTGGGGTTAAATAATCACAAAAAGATAAAATTAATTACAAAAACTAATAAGATAAAATATTACTTTTTACCAATAATCATTACATTTTTTCTCTCACAACAAAAAAAAGTCTAAAACAAAAATCAAAAGAGTTTAAAAAAATTTCAACACAAAAAAATTAATTATATTAGTCAATGTCTAACGCCCTCTTAAAAATTTGAAGTTTTAAGTTGAAGAAATTAAAATTTTAATTTGTTTAGACTTTAATATATTTTTAGCAAGTGTACTACTGAAAAGATTGTGCGCGAGAGTAGAAACTCCACGTTGGAGGGATGGGACGGGCGGGAGGGCGAAGCGTGACCAGGGCACCGTAAATACTCGTTCACACGAGCGAGTCGACACAATCCCTACTTCAGATTAGAGAAACCAAATACTTAAGTCCAAAACCAAAGCAAAAGCCACGTGGAGAAGACTCTCTACACAACTCCACCGCTTCGCTGCCGCCAACATCTCTTCTCTCCCGCGGTCTCCGTCGCCGTTCCGGCGATCCACCATACTCTATTCTCGCTCCGTTGCTTCCAATTACGGTACAAAGGTTAGTTAGAGCTTTGTTAAAGTTTTTTTTTCGCTGCTAATTGCTTTTTACGGTAGTCAATTTGGTTTAAATGATTGATTGATTTGATCTAGAGATACTGCCATTAGCTGATTCTAATATAAACATTCAATTATGTTATTAAAAGAAAGAAACTGAAGGATAATTTCCTGGAAATCTCCTATAGCTTCAACAATATGATCTGATATTATAGACTCTACAAATTGTTTGATAAAGTTATGGATTCTTATATGTAACACACACCCACAAAGCTTAGTGGGTCTTGTATCCACCGTCCACACCTATATAGCATAAGCATTTCCGAGGCCTCAATATTTAGATTCAATATTTGGCTTTTTGAAGGCCCGAGAGAGTAAACTTGGGGCTGAGAATGATGGGTTGAGCAGCAGTCATCTAGGCACCCACCCCAATAGCCATCCGGGAAACATTATGGAGAATTGGATAATTTTAGATAACATAAAATATGTTGTTGACCATTGTCCATTGAAGATCAGTTGGGCTATGTACAAATTGGGAGACCTGATCTACTGAAAAGAAGATTTTTGGTTTAGTGGGAGAGAGATATTGAAGAGCACCAATTGTTGGTCCATTGAAACTCAATTGGAAGGGTTCCCAACAAGGGCAGAGGGAGGTGGTGATCAGGGTGGACCCTAACACATTAATTTTTTCAAAATTTTTTTTATTTATAAAATCCATCATATATGTAAGTTATATAGTGTTCATATAATCTTCTTCATCCCACATGTAGCATATAATCTTCTTATACATGTAGTGTGTGTGTGTGTGTTTTTTTTTGTTCCCTGAAACACCGAAAGACACTAATGCTCTCTTTACCCATAACTCAGGTATCATCCATCTTGAATCGTTAAGAGACTCTATTATTCTACTGGCAAGCCATTTTCTTCTTAATTCAGTTCTCCTCCATTCCCTCCTATGCCTATAAATTTTTTATTTTTTATTTTTGTGGTTTTATAGTATTTTTTTTTTTTTGTCTTTTGGCTATTTCTCTATTTGCTTCCAAACCAAAGGATTCCCTTTGTTTGAACTAAAAAGAAAAAAAAAAAGCCCAAATAGTACACATTAATGTATGTTTGGAAGGGGAAAGATGGGGAACATACCTAACCTTCGGCATAGTGCACAAAGTGATTGTCCCGAGATTTTAACCCATAATCTCAGGTTTATTAGGCCAAGATTCCGTTTGTTTGAATTGTTTCTTTTTTATTCATGTTTCTCTAATTTTCAAAGGACTTACAATCAGAGAAATTACTTAGGATCTTGATATGTTCATAGCCATCTGATTCTAGATTTCCTGGATCCTTAATCATAAAATTGTAAACAAAAATGCTTGCATTGTTAAACTCCACTCAGAAAACCAAAAAAAGGGTTTTCTTGAAATTTTAAGCCACAAGTGTGTGGGTTTATCTTTAGGGCAAATAATTTTTGATGGCCATATAAATGATACTTGCTAATATATATTTTTTAATTGTTGGTAGGCAGCTGGATCCTTTAACCACCATGGGATGCAATGCTCAACTACCATGCTGAATGATCCTGACATACATGAGGACTTCAGACCCGCTAATAAGCTTGAGAGTTCTGGCCTTTCTTTGAAGGATATTATAGAGCAGGTAGACAGTAGTCATATGTAGCTTCTGTATTAGAGATACTGAGCCTCAAGTATTTTCTCTTTTAATTATCAAGCAAAAAAATTTAGCTGTTTATTTGTTAAGAGTCTGTTTTTTTTTTATTGCTTTTAGCTTTTAGCTTTTAGCGTAGGATGTCAAGGACAACCCGGTGATGCTTTACATGAAAGGGGTGCCTGATCTTCCCCGATGTGGATTCAGCTCACTAGCAGTAAGAGTGTTGAAGGAATATAGTAAGTGTTCTCTTTCTTAGTATTTCGACTATTTTTGTACATTCCATTCCCTGGTTCAGTTCAGCAACGGTGTCTTTTAAATGAGCTTGGATGATTTACCCTTGTTTATGTGGTCCATAGTGAGTATTTGGTTTAGTCATGTTTGGAAAATGAAAATTGAAGTGCACTATATTTGCAGTTGAATAAATGTGCGAGGCTATATAGTTATGGATGACCATTTAGTTTGCCTATAAGTTTAAATAGGGAAGTACAAGAAGGTGACACAATAGAAGCATTAAATGAGTAGCTGACTTGAGTTATATGTGATAGCTGGGGTTACATTTGGGGATCCTGTTTGTTGAACTTTGATCCGACCTTGCACTTTACTGAATTTGAGCTGATCTTGCTCTTTTCTGACTTGACTGCTTTAGGTTATTATGGCGTTCTTACCATTGATATGCCTTTTGCATATGTTCCTTTGAGTGCCAGAAACATATTGGAAGATCCTGAGCTTAAGAATGCTGTCAAAGCATACAGGTAACCTGGTGCTTGGTATTATACTATTTAGAACACTCATTTAGCATTGCTATACATCTACAGAGCATTAAGAGCCTTCTGCTCATATACAAGGCACCCTCCCATTGGCACTTCTTAGTAACACAAGATGTACTCAAATTACAGTGATAATTAACATTTGTTGTACCTGAATACCCTTTACCTTGCGGTTGGCCTTACTGGCACCATATCATCTCCAACTCAGACAAGGGATTGTCAAGTGGCAACCCATACTGGCGCGTGTCATCTTCCAAAATAAGCTATTGGGGTTGTGAGTCTAGCCTAAGCAGGGGCATAGAAACCACCAAGTATGTTTTCTTGGCTAGCTAACATGCTCAATGCCTTAGCTTTTAGCCATGGCACCACAAGATGAACCAACATAGGGCATCCCGAGGCGTGGCCAAAGCACCACATAATTGTGTCAAGGTTTTGAGGCATCCCTGCTCGACTAACTGTGCTCGGTAGCAACATGGCTCTGTATCCCATTTGGCTTGGCTGAGGGGGGCTCTGCCAGACTATGACCCTACCATGTCTCGTCTCCTCTTTCTCTGTAAAGCTGTCTCCTGCTGATCAAGACATCTCCAACACCATCATCCCATACCTTGATGACCTAGGTTCGGTGTTGGGCCTTGGAATCTTTGCTCAGGGTATCATTGGATGTATGTGGCTTAGAGGCTAGAGTTAGGGATTCATTTTGGTGCCTTCACATCCCCCTACCCCGAGGGTGTCTGCACCTTGATCAGTCTTAGAGAGACAGGTGCTCTAATCAAGACATGATATTTTGGAAATTGTATCATATGCAACACTGAAGCTGCCGGCCCCTCCCCCCCCGGCCCGGTCATGCCTACATTGTTGCTCTTATGATACAAATCCCAAGATTTGATCTTAGGATGTAGAGGTGGTTGGGATACCTCATTCTTGTTGAAACAAGGAGGGTCAGCTACCTCTCCAAGAGTGAGCTGGCTTCCATGGTTTGACAATCCTATATAAGGAGGCCTCTATGCAGACGTTGAAGCATCACTACCGTTTCAACGATCTTTACCATCTCTGGCATACAGCAAGACCTCTGCACCGCCCTCCTTTCTCTCTTCTAAGGCTTCTTGATCTCTCACCTCCTCCCTCACTGGTGATTACCTTGATAGCTCAGTACCCGCGTTCTTCCCAAAAGACCATCTGTAGGCCACCTCAACAAATACCAGCCACAACATCTTTGTTTGTAATTGGGATGTTTGGGTTTGCACCGGGGACAATGTTTGTAATAAGTTGGGATCTTAGTTTACATGTTTTATTTACATTCAAGGTGTATGATTGCATGTTTTCTTAATTCAAACCGTGTTTTTTGGCAATCGTCCTTGTGCTAGAGAACTAGAAGTAGCTGATGTTACTGAATGTTCTCTTACTGGAAACAATGTATTTTTTGTTTTTGATTTTGTTTTTGTTCTTGTTTTATTTTGATTTGGTTTTGTTTTCTAAGTTGCATTGACGCAGAAAATTCCTTCCAAGAAGCATGATATTGGAATCAGAGAGTATATCCATTTCTGTTTAACATACTGTGGCAGCAATTCAAAGAATTTCCTTAGGCAGCATTTGAATAGCATTCATTTCAAGTGAATTTAGAAATTACTTAATTGAATGATCCATATCCAGCCGTGGCTAAGAATACATGGCCACAGCAACATATGTTCAAAAGCCCGTTAACACTTCTTCAGACAAGTTTTAATTGATCAAATTTCCTGCTATTTTAACCTTTAATATTTCTTTGTTTGGGAATTGGTTATTTTAGTTGCCTTTTTGGCTTTTTACGAAACGACGTGTAAAAAAGTAAAGACAGATGTGATTGGGTGTTTTGTTTTCAAAAGATAAATGAAATATGAAATGGTTGAGATTCAGGTATATGAAATATTTTTTTCAAAAGATAGCTTAATTTGATAGACATGGCCAAATCTAGAATGAATTTTTTAGGATGCTGTTTTGTCAAATATCCACGATGTTGCCTGTGTATCAGTTACACATGTTTTTGGAATTATTTGTGAAAAGTGCGCTCAATTGTCATATTTTAGTGATACAAATTACTATCAAGAATTTGCAAATGGAATTGCTGTTTAAGCCATGTACTGATCATTACCTACCTAGCAACCCATTTGGTCCAAAGTTGTTGATAAAACATGTAGTTTGTTTGTACTTGTTTCAATTAGTCTCATGGTCTATCCTTACAGCAAGTGGCCCACATTTCCACAAATATTTATCAAGGGGGAGTTCATCGGAGGATTAGACATCATTCTCAACATGCACCAGGTATTATCATATCAAATTTGTTGTTCTTCTTAAGCCTGGGATACATCATACATTGTTTTGACGGTGTGGTCTGTCATGTAGACCGGCAAGCTGAAGGAAATGCTTAAAAATATTGCTGCCAACCAGGAGAGATCGGAGTAACTCATGATTGTTGGCCATGTATAGTTACGGAAGAGTTTGGAGTTGTCTTTGATGTTTTAATTTCTTTTGAGGTAATATAAGCATGTTAAATTTTTGTCCTATTAACAGACCCTGCTTTAGGGGAAGTTCATGCATCGAGTCACTCCTTTTAAGTTTGTTGAACTACGAATAATTGTTGACTTAATCCAATAACGGTTTGCGCATGTATGGATTCCAAAATTGTACATGTATAGCATTACTCAATGAAAATTTACACTAAAAATTATATATATTACTGCAGTCCACCTTTTATTTTGGTGTATAGTACAATGAAACAACTCAAGCTGGTACAATATTTAGCACAATACACACAGCACAACCAAAGGAAAATTTCTGTCTCTCTTCAAATCTAATAATACATGATCACACTGCTGCTTCTTATTTCTTCAATTCAGAGGACTGCAAAAATTCACGGTTGACGGAAGAATCTATCTATCCACTAGTCGGTGCAATTTCAGGGGTACTGACATGCTCAACAATGACCACATGATGATAATGTTCCTTGCCGTGACCTCCACATTTGCCATGGCAATGGTGCCTTTTGCCAGGACTGCCACCACCGTGACCATGATGTATCCCACCATGACCGTGATGTCTTCCACGGTGACAACCACCGTGGCCACCATGTCCGTGATCACCATGACTTTGTTGATGAATATGATGTCCCCAGTCATGACCGTGGTGTTGGTAAGTAAGATATCCCCAGCCGTAACCGTGATTCCCTCCGCTGTGACAAGCTGCACCTCCGTGATGTCCACCAGGGCTGTGGTGTCCTAAGTCGTGAACACCGTGACCGAATGGATGATGATGTTCGCCGCTCCCAGACATCTTTGTTGTTGAAGTGTTTGTCTAAATCTCTGAAGATTGCTTGGTGAATGAATATTGTGTGAGGAGTGACAATGCTGGGAGCTCAAATATTTATAGGCAAAATGGGATGAGTGGTCGGTTATGCTTTTACTTGGGAGTATACTTTTTTGTCTTGGGGAAGAAGATAACGAAGGAGAGAGACTTATCGATATGAATATGTGACCTTTATTCATGTGTATGTCATAAGTTTATTCCTGTTCTGCAAGAAACAATTATGAGATTGAATGACGGTTGGGATTCTCTCGTAGCAGTCTTTTTCTTCAAATATTGATGAATTCAGATAAGGCGTTAACGTGTGCTATATAGCCAAGTCACCGACATAGATATAAACATTGAACATTAACATGTCTGGGCTGTTTGTGTTTTTATTTTTATATTTATGTCGATCCTATTTGGTCGACTGTATGTCGGATTGATCAATTCTTATTTTACCTTTAGGCAGTGTTTGAATCAATTTTTCAGTTAAATTTATGCTCAAATTTATTATTTAAATAAAGTCTTGAGATAGATTAACGGGATATAGAAAAGTGAAGGAAAACGTGTTATTTCTTTTCTTTCAAGTCTAAATTTAAATTAGAGAGTGCTATCTCGGCATGTTGGGTTCATCAAGAAGTTTTTTTCAATGATTCAAATCGTTTATTTTGTTCCTTTCCGGAGTACAAAAAAAAAATAAAATTGTTTATTTTGTAATATCTTTCACGTATTCATGAACAAAATAAGGTTAATTTGGCGAGTGTAATTTATTTATTTTTTGTCTCGAAGAAAATAGATGGTCTATTTTGACAAAAAAAGATGCTATATTCATTAAATTGATTAACAGTTTTTAATGATATTAGAAATATATTTTAATTAACAATTATTGTAATTTTATTATTATTATTATTTTTTTGAGATCATATTGTAATTTTATTATTGTATGGGAGAGTAGTTAGAATTTTTTTTCTTTTTTTTAACAATTTCGTTCGAATCTCCCTTGAAAGAGCTTAGCTACTTTACTAACTTGTTCCATTAGCTCGGTTTGCTTCTCGCGGTGTATAGCTCACGTCTAAACATCTGATTGGGAAACGGGGCAATGCCCATGAAACTCCGACAAAAAGAAAAGGCTAAACTAAAGCAAAAGCAAGGGTAGGTCTCGCCCTGAGGTAAACAAAGCGGGTAGCTTTTACCTGGTAAGAAAAGAAAAAAGAACTTAAAAACCAAACAAGCTAAACAAGCCAAACAAGTAGCCATTTTAATAGCAAAGAGTATATAATCAGGCTATTTTCTATATGTAATATCTGACCAAGTCTCCCATCTTGAGTATCGCAGCCCACCCAACTTTGGCGCTGTTTGGCAACTCCAATTTGAGGCTAAAATAGCCTTAAAAACTAAAAAAGCCAAATAACCTCAAATAGTACCTAAACTAATAATTATATATATATATATAATATATATTTTTTTTTTTTAAAAAGAAAAAAAAGAAAAGCTAAACGACAAGCAGCAGCTTATACTGTCAGTGTAGACACTGTGCACGGACAGCTATCCCATAGCTGTTAAATTATAATTTTGTCCCTTCAGATAAATTTTGAAAAATGAGAAGTTAGGGACGAATTTGTCATTTTAACTTTAAACATCATTTCTACACATTTTTCAATACAATAATTCAAATAAAAATTCATCCAATCTTCCCAAACATAAAAACTAAAATAGCCTACTAAAATAGTCAAATAGCCAAAAAGCCTAAAAAATAGCCACTTCCCAAACGAAGCCTTTGACATCTAAACCTACCTATTAAGACACTTGGATACAATAGGCCACGTTTGTTTGGCGGATTAGGTTGGATGGGATTGTTAGTGAAGTGATTGTTAGTGAAGGGATTGTTAATGTGGGGATTGATAGTGAGGGGATTAAGTAAAAGTATGTTTGTTTTGATGATAGTGTGGGAGATAATTAGTGATGGGATTGTTAAATTATTTTTGTATAAAATAAATAAATAAATTATTTCTATATTAAAAAAAATTAAAACAAATATTAAAGTAAACAAGTGCACTTGGTAAAAAAAAATGAAATTAAAAAAATAATTTTTTATATAAAATAGACTCAATCCCCTCACTATTTTCCTAATCCCACCCAAAATCTACCCAAGCTAATCCCCCTGTGTGAGGGGATTCATAGTCCCATGGGACTACTAGTCCCCTCCTATTTTTTCCAAGCAAACATGGGCTATGTAGGGCCCACGGGATTGGTAGTCCAATCCCCCCACCTATGGAGCCAAACAAACATGGCCTTAGATACTTGTTCGAGAACAAATAGAAGGATGAAAATCAATCCGAACTCGTGGATTCCTCAATCCCCTGACTCTTTTGTTTGAAAAGAACTCCAAACTAGATGCCACAATCTTGCTCGGTCTTCTGTTTTGTGTCCTTATACTATTAAGAACCTTTAGTGAGGAAGTTGGATAAAAAAAATCCATTTTATTATTGTATAGCAAAGTAGTTAAGAATTTTATTTTTTCAATTAATTCTGTTAAATAAAAAAATTTGACAAAGAAAAATATATATAATTTTTCAAACAACATGAGGCAATTTGTATTTTAAACAAATCTTAAGAGATGTGTTTGTAATTTATCCTAAATTTTATAAAAGAATAGATGTATAAAGTACAAATTATAACATCTTAAAGTTTCAATAGCCCTATCTAAAAAAAAGGGTTAATTACAAAAAAAAAAAAAAAAAATTCTAAAGTTTTACGCATTTTTCACTCTAAACCCCAACGTTTCAAGTTCAACAAATTAAATCCCGGAGTTCTATCCGTATTTCAATTTGCCCCCTTTGTCTATCTCCGTTTGTGTAAGGTAACAAAGGGAGTTTAAAGTGAAAAACACTAGAGTTTAAGTGAAAGACACGTGAAATCTTAGAATTTGCTTTATAATTAACCCTTTTATAATTTTTAGTGATTTTAATTTTAAAAAAATAATTAATTACACAAATATCCCAAAACCTGTCTCCACCATTCTAATGTGGTAATATTACACATTTTTATTTTTTTGGCAAGAGATTTTAAAGTTTGACGTCTCAAAATTTTGTTTTATTTATTTTTATACACATGTTGAATGTGAAATGAATACATTTTTCCTTTAAATTGGTTTTTTTTTAATACACCTACTTTTTTTTTTGAAGTTACATTTTTTTTTGCTTATGGTTTGATAAATTGATTTATTCAACAACAATTTTTTTTTTTCCATTCAATTTCACTTTTGATACATTTAAACAAGTTTTGAAAAAGTTAACATGTATGTACCAAAAAAAAAAAAAAAAAAAAAGTTAACATGTATGATTTATTTAATTTTAATTTCAAAATTAATCTTTTTAAAAATATACAATTTAATTTGATAAATTGATTTGTTGGATGAATTATTTTTATTTTATTATATTTTGTGTTTAAAAAATACAAAATTTGCCGCACAAATTTTTTGCTAGTAAAACCATAAAATGGATTACAATCTCTCCATCATCCCATTACAAACTCTCCGTTTTGGCCCCACCTAACCCAAAAAGGCACCAAAAAAAGAAAAGAAATAAGGTCAACGGAGACTCCAAAAAAAGCTGATATACAGTAAGAAAAAAAAATACAAAAAAAAAAAAAAGAGAGGAGGGAGACAGAGACCGCACGGACCCCGTGTCCAATATCGAGGAAGATAAGTTGTCATCATCTACTCCTGCATCAAAACTTACACTAAGCTTTTCTTTAATTTTCTCACGAGGAATTTTTTGTAACTTATAAAATGCACTTTTCCATTCTGCCATGTTTCTTCCAAACAAATTAGAACCCAAAACTTCAAGAGTCAGTGGCAGCCCACTAGCATAACTTACTATACCATTTGCAAGATCTGCATAATTTTCTAATGGATTAGTTTCGCCGAAGGCATGCCAACTGAAAAGCTGCACAGACTCTTCGTGATTCAATTCCTCAGCCATGTATCTTTCATCAACTTTCAGTCCCTTCAACAAGTGCTCATCTCTAGTTGTTATGATGATTCTACTTCCTGGACCAAACCAATCACGATTTCCTGCCAATGTATTTAATTGACTTGATTGATCCACATCATCAAGAACAATAAGAACCCTTTTAGAATGGAGCCTTTCTTTCATCAAATTAATTCCTCTGTCAACACTGCCAATCTTTAGATTCTTTCTCCCTAATAATTCACAAAGAAGTAATTCTTGCAATTGAACTAGGCCATTGACTTGTCCTGCAACTTCTCTAACATTTGCAAGAAAACAACTCCCTTCATATTGGTGGAAAATATGGTTATACACAGCTTTTGCAATGGTTGTTTTGCCTATTCCACCCAAGCCGTATATCCCAATCATGCGAACATCATCTGATCCAATGCTCAACATCAAATTTATGTGTTCAACACGAGACTCTATTCCAACTGGGTGCTTAGCAACATTTAGGAATGTACGTTCCAGTTTACATGCAACCTCTTCAACAATTTTTTCGATGAACTTTGCTTCATGCCTGTCAATTTCGATCCAAATTAAAAGTAAAGCTATTGTATATTACAGAAATCCAAAACCTTACAAACCCCACTCAAAATATGCAGTTAAGAAATGTAAAATTCAAAACATCTTGAACTTACAAAGTGAACCAACTATATTCGATATATATATATATATTTTAAATATTAAAAACAATAAGGATAGGATTTTCTAGTTAAAGATAAAAGTTGACAGCAGCAGCAGCAGCAGCAAAATTAAAAGGATGTTAAAAATTACCCATTCGCAACATTTTGCAAAACCCGGCCTGATAAATTAGCAGCTTCAGAGAGGGCAGCTCTCCTCACCTCCACCTTCTCCATCTCATCCACGTAATGTCTTCTAAATGCTTCTCCAAAACACCCTGTTTGGTGCCGTACATCAGATGGAACGACATCGTAGAATATTGGGAAAACTAATTGTCCACGTGTTTTCTTGCATTCAATGATCTTCACGAGCCCATCAAGGCACCATCTCGAAGAAGCATACTTTCTTGAGAAAACAACAATGGATATCCTCGATTCTTCGATTGATTTTAGCAGGGCCGAAGAAATGTCATGTCCTTCATCATCGTTGATGAAGGTGTGAATTCCAGCTTGAACCAAAGCCGCGTAGAGATGATCAGTAAAGTTTTTGCGGGTATCTTCACCTCTGAAACTCAAGAACACATCATAGCTCCAGCGAGGTAGTGTTGAAGAAGATGAAGAAGCAAAACGAGAAGAGCCATATAGGGTTCTCGTAGCAGCCATGGATCAACCCAAGATTAGAGATCAAAAGAATTGTACAGAAGAATATAAGTGAATAAGCCGGGTGACTCTGCAAAAGGTAAGAAAGCGTTATTTGCAAGCACTCCTATCAGATGGGCTTTTGATCTTAAAATATATGGACGGAATGCTGTAGAGAGTTAAAATAAAATAAAAATAATAATAATTTAAGGGAAAAAAAATGATTAATCTTTGCTGTGGGCAATAAATCTCACCTATGATTTCAAATTCTGGTAAATTTCTGAGTTTTTTTTTTTTTTCCTTAAATTTGAAGACCCATTGTTATATAATAGTCAACCAGTAAACACTCCATTTTCTCTTATGTTTCCTACCTCTTTCTCTCCCTCCCTCTATTTCTGGAATCCAAAGATGACGGTCGGTATCGGTCGGGTGCAGTGAAGAACACATCAGTAGGAGTGGATGATAATTTCAAAAAAAGAAAAATCAAAACATATAGATCTAATATATTTTAAAATAGTTACAAATCTAAGAGATCTTATCAATCTAATATATTTTAAAATAGTTACAAATCTAAGAGATCTTATCAAAATATTTACAGATTTGAAAGAAATCAACCCCAATAGTTGCCGATCTTTAAAAAAATAACCAAAGTAGTTACAGATCTAAGAGAGACGTACCAAAATAATTCTCTTCCCTCTACAAAATTGTTACAAATATGATGCTCTGCCTTCTATTTCAAAAAAAGAAAAATCAAAACGTCTAGATCTAGTATATTTCAAAATAGTTACAAATCTAAGAGATCTTACCAAAATATTTACAGATCTCAAAGAAATCAACCCCAATAGTTACCGATCTTTAAAAAAATAACCAAAGTAGTTACAGATCTAAGAGAGATCTACCAAAATAATTCTCTTCCCTCTCCAAAATAGTTACAAATGTGATGCTCTGCCTTCTACTTGTGTTCGTTGATGATGAAGAGTGTCTGACGGTGATGAGTTCGACAAAAATATTGAAGATAATCAAGAGAGGAGAGATTGATGAGAGAGAGACTAGTGATGGAAAGAGAAGCGGGGAAAAAAGACAACGCAAGGGATGAGAGTTTGCTTTTGGAGATAAATTTTTAAGGATAAATTACACAGATACCATATTTATATTTATATTTATTATATATATTTTTTAATATTTAGGGAGTTACATCGATGTCTTTGTCAGTGTAATTATTTGACAGTGTTAATTTTAAGTTAAAATAATATATTTATCTTTAATATTTACATATATTTAAAGGATAAATTATATTGGCATCTTTGAGGTTTTAATTTAATAAAGATCCCTCTTAATATTTAAAAAATAAATAATAATTTAATAAAAATAAATATGAAAAAATATATTTAATTTATAAAAAATTATTTCTAACCACTCGAAAGATAAAAATTATATAAAAATAATAATTATTTTTTATTTTTTAACTAAACTAATTTTTAATTTTTTAAAAAAAATTTAAAAATTAAACCATACATAGCCTAAGAATCTTTTGATAAGTAATTTCTTACTTCGGTAACTTATTTAATTATTTATTAATTTTACGACATTTTTACCATCTGAGACATGTTTGGTAACCATTTCATTTTCAGTTTTCAATTTATATTACAAAAATTTTAAAAACTGTTATAAAAAACTTATTTGATAATTTTTTTGGTTTATAAATGATTGTCTCAGTTTGTAAATTTGAGGAAAAAACGTAAATTCAAAAAATGAGTTTATGTTGATTTTTAAACAGAAATTTAAAAATTTGACTAACAAAATTTTTTTTTCAATTAATTTTTTTTATCAATGATTTTTTTTTTCCAACTAATATTAACCGAGGGGGCAATTGGTAATGCTACTTTAAATCTTGGGGAGGGGATTGTAATTTCTAAAATGTGAGGAGCGTCAATGTAATTTACCCAGTGAGGGCAAATTTGGTATTTAAAAAAATTAAATTGCTGACTTCAGCAAAATCTGTTAGTTGACTTAACAGTCAACTAACTGAGGGAGCAATCTGCAATGAAATTTTAAACCTTAGGGAGGAGATGTAATTTCTAAAAGGTGAGGGGAACTTTAGAATTTTTTTTGATTTATTTGGATATATATTTTGAAAATAGTTTTAAAGAATAGGAGTTTGAGATTATTTGATATTTTGTTATAGTTAAGTAGATGTGTGTGACATAAAAAGTAATTGAGAAGAAAAGAGGAGAGAAAAAAATTGATTGATTGATGTGTAGAGAATAGAAAATGATTTTAAATTTTTTTTTTCAAAATCATTAAACTAATAAAATTTAAGAAAAAAAATTTCAAAATCTATTTCTCAAAAATAAATTAAGGCCGAAAAATCTCAAAAGCATTGAATGAATGCGCGATGAAGAAGAGAGAGAGATGAAAAGTCTCAAATGTATCGAATGAATGAGAGAGAAACTGGAGGGTGTTATTGTTAAAAATTGATATTTTAATTTTTTTTGCAAGTATATATAAGAAAAGAGAAATGTTAGGGATCATGAAAATTTTTTCAGGAAAATGATCATGAAAAATTTGTGATCCTTAGATTACCTTGATTAGTGTGTGGTGCTTTATTGTAAGTGTAATTCAAAGGTCACAAATCTTTCATGATCATTTTCATGAAAGACTTTTCATGATACCTAACATTACTGATAAGAAAATATGAGAGGTAAATAGATTTCCTCCAAATTGAGCCTGAGTATCGGTGGATGAGGGTGAGGGATAAGGGTCACCAATATCGTATATATATATATATATATATAATATGGTATAAAGGTTTTTAAAAATGTTTTAAAATGTACTTAGAGATACATTTTAAATCAATAATTTAGATTATTTCATGTAACAATTTAAGGGTCAATATCATTTTTTTACTTTTATTTTTCCTCCCAATTTTTTTTTTTTTTGAGTCTTTTCACCTACCCACCCACCCTCCCTGAGTCCGGATCCTCTCCAGGGCTTCTCTCCGGCTCTTCCTCTTGTCGACGGATAGGATTCCGCCACGTCATCCATGACAAAACCTACGGCTCAGATTAACTTTAAAAAAAAAAAAAAGTTAAATGGTTCTGTTCTGTCCCACGTCAACTCACACAAACACTTTACTCTCTCTCTCTCTCTCTCTCTCTCTTTCCTAATAAAAAATTTAAAAAACTATTTTAATCTTTTTAATTTTATTTTCATAATATTTATAAAATTAATATAATTAAAAATAGGAAAAATTACTCATAAATCCCATATAGGGAAATGTTGCTCTATATAGTCCTCAGTGTTTTTTTGAAAACTATTTAGTCCTTTTTTATTTTTGGTATGATTTTTTAAAAAAGTATTGTATATCTAGTTGACTGTTTTGCCCATATTTTTACGGTTTTCTTTTGATTTGTTGTTGCTATTGGTTTGGTAAGGTATAAGATAACATTCCTTTTTTGAATGAGGGGTGTGCGTGGACTGCGGGATGAGAGGGGGGATGTTGTGGTGTTTCCCAGTTGGTGTTTGTGTTGTGTTTCAAGACGCTTTTTGTTGTGTGGATGGTTTTTTGAGTGTTGCTGTTCAAGTCTTCTGCTTCGGAATGGTGGGTCTGCTTTTCTTGTTTTTCAATTCACTCTTTCTCGATTTAATTTTTCTGATAGTGGGTGTAATATGTGTTCTGGTTTTTGTTATGTTTTGCGCCATTGCAACTTGGGAGGAGGGGGTGATGTGGTTTTGGGATGGGTACGTTGGGTTGTTTGTTTTTTTGTTAATGTTCGATTTTGTCAATGGTGGCTGGGGTTTTGTAATGTGTCGTTGGGGGGGGGGAGGGGTTGGCATTGGGGTTTTTGTAATGTTCTAATATGTGTTTGTGAGGGTTTGTCAATGGTGATTAGGGGGGATGTTCTACTGTGTGGGGTGGGGTTGTGGATGGTGGCTGCGTTTTTGTTGGCCAATTGTTCTGATGTTCGTGCGCTGGATTAAACATTGAGAATGTAGATTTAAACCACAAACAGGAACATGCTGCTACCGTTGCCAGCAATTTTTATACTGTTTTTGTTCTATTCTGTGTTTTATTTTTCTAGATTAGAGTAAACATTGACCACGACAGAACATTGGTTATGGTTTTGTAATATACCTCTTATTCTGCTAACGTCATCTACATGTGAATGTGTAATTGAATGACATGTTTGTTTTCCTTTGAACATTGTGCATGGTAGAATGTTTGTACCAAATGTTTCCTAAAAAATTAATATATGTTTTGTTAATGTTTGGGGGTGTTTCAAATATCAGTATCACTTACAAATATTTCCCACCTGTGTAGCGACTTTTAATCCCAATTATGCTAGATTCAACACCCATATGTGCTTGTGGGTGCTTCAAAATATTCAGTGGATACGGTCTCCGATCCGCAAACCCGTAAATATGGCTATTTTTTTTCCCCAGCTTTTAATGTGGTTTTCTTTGTCAGGCATGGAGTTCGCGGTGTTGTTGGTGGGTACGTTCAGTCAGACAAATGTGGTGTTGCATATATGCCAAACCTTCACATATACTCGGTTGGTTGACAGTTTTTGTAACAAATTTGATATTTTTGACCGGGGTTTGGTTTATTTTATGTTCACCATTCTTGGGTACAACAAGTTTAAGGTTGAAGGCGACGATGATGTGCAAAACATGTTGTCACTTGCCAAGTCATTTGGTCTTGATCATATTGATGTGCTAATTCAAATGCGAAATAATGTGTCAGGCAGTCAACTTGGTTCAGCAGGGTCCCCCCATGATGGTCCGAGTAATATTACGGATTGGCGGACGACCGATATGGAGGACTATACTGATTTGTTATCGGATTATTGTACCCATAAGAAGAAGACGTTCTTGTTTGCTGGATGGGTGTTCGATATCACAAAAGTTGGCCAATCTTTTTTTGGGGGTGCGCATGAATTTCGGACGGTACTTTGCAAGTACGCCGTTGAATGTGGTTTTTAGTTTAAGTACGTGAAGAACGACTCAGTCCGTGTAACTGCCGTATGCAAGTTCGCAACATCGACAGGGTGTGAGTGGCTGATCCACTCAGGGGTGTCTGCTTCGAATGGGATTTTCTATTTGAGAAAGTTCAACCCCGTGCATTCTTGTGGGGCTGCTGTACGTACATTCAGAAACCCATGGACGGGGTCAGATTTGGTTTTCGACGTTATCGCATGTCGTGTGCGTGAACAACCGCTGACACGCTCGACCGACGTGGTTTTCGACATGAAAGATGGCTATGGTTTAGACATTAGTTATCGGGTTGTGTGGTTAGGGGTAGAAAAAGCGCGTAATGAAGTATTCGGTGATCACGATATGTCGTTCGACCAACTCAGGTGGTACAGCGACGCCGTTATGCAAAACAACCCACATAATTATATCGATTTGGACTTCGAGCAACAAACTGGATGCTTCGTGAGGTATTTCATAGCTTTTCGTGCATGCATTGATGGGTTCAACAATTGTCGTCCACTTTTATTTTTGGATGGTACATTTTTGAAAGGAAGATTCAAGGGTACGTTGCTCGCGGCGACCGCTAAAGATGGGAACCAAGGTATGCTATTTTTTATATTTTTTAAATGGTTTCTTGCACAGTTTCATCTTTGTGTTATACTAATTTCAAACATCACAAACATTATCTTCAAGCTTCTGTTTATTTTTTTTGCTCCCCTTAATTTTACATTCCATTACGAACTCATTATTGACGTATACATTACATAAACACATCTTCTACAGGTTTATTTCCCGTCGCTTTCGTTATTGTCGACTCCGAAAACACATATAACTGGGAGTGGTTTTTGCGCCATTTGTCCGAAGTTATAGACTGTTCTAGAAATTTAACTTTTGTGTTCAACTGTAATGCGGGGTTGGTACAATCGATGCGTACCGTCTTCCCAACTGCACACCATGCATTTTGCTTGCTACATCTGCAGATGAATCTTCGAGACTGCATGAAATATGTTAACGCTGATAAAAAAAATGGACTCATGCAGAAGTTGCGTGAATGCGCTTACGCCTCTACAGTTAATTCTTTCAACCAGAAAATAGACATTTTATTACAATGTAGCCCAGTGGTGGTTGGCAATTTTCTGAAAGATTTGGAGCCTCAACATTGGTCCAATGCATACTTCAGGTATCATGTTACTAACATATACATTAATCAATATATTCTCAACCACTACATCTTTATGGGTATATTTTTATTTTTATTTTTACTTTAATTTTTACGCAGGGGACGTAGGTATGGCGAGATGTGGTCTAATGCTGCCGAGTCTTTCAACAATTAGATTCGAGAAGCTCGTCACATTTCCATTACTCAACTGGTCGACGCGGTTAGGGGTAAGATCATGGAACAAAGGTCAAAGCGTAAAGTGAAATGCATGGGGTGGGTGGGTGAGATCTGCCCGAAAATGGAAAAGATTTTAGTTGCTGCATACGAAGATAGTAGGTCATGGCTGGTTAGTTAGTCGGATGACAATGTGCTCGAGGTTCGTTCCCATCCATCAGTTTTAGTCAACATTGGCAACCGTTCATGTTCCAGTTTCTAGTGGCAACTAAATGGGTTTCCGTGTTCACACACTGTTGTTGCTTTCAGAAATAGTGGCAAGAACATTTACGATGCCATAGAATCGTTTTACCACATCGACGAGTATAAGGCAGCGTATGGGGGTGCTATCCACCCAACTCCAACTGTGGGGAAACCAAATTTCAGTGTAGCAGACTATCTCATTACGCCACCTGTGTACAAGCGTCCCCCTGGTAGGCCGAAGCGGAAAATAATTCCATTGAAGGGCGAGGTTGCGCAACGCATTCGATGTGGATGCTATGGCAAAATGGGCCATCACAACAAGAAAACATGCAAGGAACCTATGTAGTGTGCAGAATGATATAATTTGTCCAATTTTTTTTATTCACAAACCTCTTGCTGAAATAATGGCCAACTAGTTTCGTTATGTTTGTGACCACGACGTGGCGCAACAACATTTGACTTCATGTTTTTACATTATTTGATGTTTTTACCAACATTGGGTCTGGTTGTTTTTCTCGACATTTTTACATTACTTCATACTCTTCTACGTTTCTTGATGTTTTACATGCACCACATATTTTTCCCCCCAATTTACTGGGAACAGCTTGATAAGTAGATGGGATGGGTGGGTTTTTCCATTCAAATTTTGTTCTCATTTTCGTCTGTATTGCTGCAATGTTTGACTTCATGTTTTCACAATACTTGATGTTCTTACCAACAATTTGATTCATGCTTACAAATTTCTTCATGTTTTAAATTACTTCCAACTCTTCTACGTTACTCGATGTTTTACAAACACCACATATTTCTGCCCCCAATTTACTGAAACAGCTTGATGAGCAGATAGGATGGGTGGATTTTTCCCTTCAAATTTTCGTGTGCATTGCTGCAATGTTTTTTTAAATGTTATGGAACATGGTGGGTGGGTGTGTGTTGATGGTTTTTTTTTTTTTTTTTTTTGGTGTATGATTTGTGAATCATACCAAGCGATTTCAATTTCACACAATACACATTATGTTTCGTTGCAATTGTTAATCAATTCACACCACCCCCACATCATGCTCGCAATCCGCATGATGAACTCCAAAACTCGCTATTCGATGATTGGAAATTTCGCAAAACAACGATTATGATTTGGGTACGCAACCTGCAGTCAGTCAAATTACATATTCAAAATCAATCACAAATTTTAACATGGATCTCCATTATTTAAATGCACATCAAACCAAACAACCATTTAAATTCATGCCCCAAAAAATAATCCACTGACTTAAACACTATTCGGAAGTACGAATTCCACAAAACCACATTCGCAAAAACTGTGAATATTAATTAGTCCTCTCCCAAAAAAAAAACATACACCAACTTTAATCATCATCAAACATAGTTTCCACCAAAATAAATAAATAAATAAACCAACACAATTAACACGTCCAAAACCATTAACAAATCTATTTTTCGAATGCCTAGCAAACCACTGTGATTACGATAAAAAATACTGAAAATGAACGCCGCTGTGGCAGATGAAAACTTCAAACGCGTCCCAATGAACGGACTCCTCTGACTGGGTCATTCAAAAACATCTTCACTATTGACGCACGTAGTTCATCAGGTGTTTGCCCATCCATTGTTTTTCCAATGTCGCCACCCTCCATGTACTGCCAGATGATGTAGCACACAAATATTGCGCAATCTGTCCTGGTAGAGGCAAAAAAATGAACGATTTAAGAAACATAATGTTTTGGGGGACCAAAAATAGTTGTTATGAACACAAAAAACATCAACCCAAGAACCTCAACACAATTTACACTGTTACGCAACATTTCACACACCCCTACGAACATATGCTAATTAAATAGAACACATGCACACTCCACACTTATTTCCAACAATACATTGCAGGCAAAAACAAAATAGTGCATTTGACACACATGTACGTGTTTCGTGCAAACAGTGAAACATATACGTATCAAAAAAACACAATATACCACCACCCAAACACAATCACATATTGCGCACAAAACATAGTATGCTAAGAGTAACATCTTACGTGTCCGGCTTCTGCTGTGGACAGTCAAGGACTGGGACAAGTGGGGCCATCAAAATCCGGCGTTTTGCCGCTGCCCGGGGCCAATCGCGGCTTAATGACCCTGTTGTAATGGTCTTCTACCCACTGTTTCTGCCAAATAAATGTTCAGCCATGGTATTACACGACGATGTGAACACACTCTAATCACCAAACTTTTTTCCTGCAACATAGCAGTAACAACATCTGTCTAAATGTAGTTTAAAACACTATGGCTTACCACTTTTAACGCTTCATTGTAATGCTTATCTCGCGTCCCTCGTCTAGGTTTCAACGAATTGTAATGCTTCCACGTTCCAGCCCCCCAATCGTTGACCATCAAAGTCCAATGTTTCGCACAATATACTGGATAAAGTGTGTATCTATGGCCTCGTGATGCCTTTGTTTGCACGTTCAGAAACTTAGTCCGGGACATTGCACTTGGATTTCACATCACGTCCTTTTCAAAAACAACAAACACACCCCGTAAACAAAATAAATAAATTTATTTTAACGCTAACTGGCTGTATGCGTTTTTTGTGTTAACATTTCATGCATGCACAACGTACCGTACAAACACTGCTAAACACATATGACGGGTCCACACCTTCATTTGAACGGACTCTATTTTTTTGATGTTCCATGAGCATGGCTGCATATGCGTCAATGACCTATAAAACCACCAAAAACGTCAAACACACGTCGTACATAACCACCCTCATTATGTGCAAAATGACAAAACAAACATGTTACACGCATGGAACAAGTTACATATCTCGACTTACGTTTCCTTGAATCGACCCCCGTTGTACTAGGTCACGCACATCCGAAAACCGAACTTGTATACCGTTATCTCCCTCATCCCATATCACAGACCTGCAACCAATTTTAGGTCATAAGCATTTTTTTTTTTGAAAGTTATGTCATTTCTGCATCCTACGCATACGCAGTGTACTACTAAATTAATTCAACCATCAACGAATTACATGCAAATCCTTCAATGTTTACGAAAGCAATTTTTTAAAAAACTGGAATGCTTTTTCAAATTTCATACATGAAAACATTGGCACTGTCATATGTTAAACCACACATACAGTTGTTAGTACCAAAAAAATTAGTAACTAAGCATTTCCTTCAAATAATATTTTAATAAAACACTATATCTAATATGTATGCATTGTACTACACCAACGACCACATAAACTAAAATATTAAAAATACGCCGTCAAATATTCAACTGTAAAATGCTTACCCATCGCCATTTAAGCTATACACTGTGTCCAGCAATTCTGTTTCGTCAGCTGCGAGCATGTTCCACACATGGTGTTTCTGAGACATTCCAAATCCATGCCACGTTTTATGCTCTGCTCCTACATCATCGACAACGTATATCACTTCTTCCCCCACCCCCCCTAGCGCCTCTCTTTCCAATTTTGTTTGCCATGACAAACAAACTTTGGATATTCATAGTCGCGTAATCTAAATTCACATTGTTCCTTGTCTTTCACTCTTCTGACCAATGACGACACATTGAGGGTTGAACTACTCACTCCGCCCTTTATCCCTCCGTTCGGACCACCAACATCGCACACCCCGACTCCGTTCGCTGTCTGACTAACGTTGCAATTATCATCACAATCAACTAGATTCGTTACCCAATCCATTTCAGCCACAAAATTGTCCCCTCGTTGCAAAGGTGGAATACCCTTTTCCCCATCGGATTCGGTATTCTGCACACTGCCCAGTGGTGGTACATCCCCTACTCTATTATTTTTTGTTGGTACTTTTTCAGGGGGAGACTGATGTTTGTACTTGTCATTTCCAACTGACTGGGTAACTACATGTACCTCTCGATCGTCAACTACATCCTCCAACGCAATGATTCTTTCCTCCAGCTCCCTAACTCGCAAATTCAGCCGTTCAATCTCGGCATCTTTCGTTGCAAGCACATTGTCAAACCCAACGAATAGGCTGCTGGTTTTTGCACCAAGCACCCGCTCTACGGTCGCAATCTTACTATCTAACTCACGCACATGTGCATCTTTCTCCCAAACTTCACACTCTAGATCGCTAATTCGCTCCGTTGCTCTTTTTAATTGTTCGCTTAAATCTGGTGTGCCGGCATCACCGTTGCAGCCAAGTTGTGTGCTTGCCAAGTCTAACAGGTCAGGAAACAAATTCGTCCATGCCTCTCCTACTCCAGAAACCTCCCCATCCGTGTTATGTGGACGACGTGTTTGCTTCGTAGCAATTTCATCTCCCTTATTTTTTGACATAAATTTGACTTCACCCCATTCTGACACATCTGATTGCCAGCAGTCCAGACTGGGGGCTACCATGTTAGCTGCCTCGCTGTCCACAATACGAACACTCCCATCCCAGCTACTAATCGGCTCAACCTCCAACACATTCTCAACATTTTCAACACGCATAGAAGGTGCATCACCTACTACATTCAAAAAATAGCGTTCAACAACATTCTCACCTAGTTTCGCATTATTAACCTGTGTTGACCAAAATGAAAAAAAAAAAAAAAAAACACAAACCAACTAACATTACACATTCAAAAAAAAAAAAAAAATGAATTTAAAACTGTGCAAATATATAACTATATGGATCCTTTTGCTGACAAGTCGACATGTTTCAATTTGCCTATGAGCTTTCCAATGTTCCACTGGCAAAACCTTGGCAACACATTTCGTCTGTCAGGCTCAACAATGGTTGTGTGCTCACAAACAAGGAACTGCAAACATCGGGACAAGTTAATAATGTTTAGTACATTATCACATTTGTTTCTAAAAACACAGGTAAACAAATAAATTTACATTGCAAACCTATGGAGCTCGTAATAACATACTAGTAACGCAACTACACAACCGGTGACTTTATCCGGCCTGCTGTGCATTTCGTTCAATGACCCAATTAGTGTATTACGGATCGTTGCTGTCCAATCGTACGATCGTAGCGTGTCCACTTATCAATCACTTCGCACGAATGCCCACCGGATTGACTCACATGTCACTGCGAAAAATAGTTTCGCACAAATGTATAAACACACCAACTTCGCTACGTTTTCTTCATCATGCTCCGTTTCCCCGTGCATTACCACCAGCAGTAAGTCTTTGGTTAGTTTTGAAGATATTCTGCCGACGTTCGGACATCGCCGTTGGATGAAATCTGAAGGCGCTTTCCCACTATGTGCCAAATCTAACTTGTCCTTGCCACATTGGATACCAAAAGCCAATCGTATGTCGCTGTTTCGGAATGGCAGCCCACTACCCCCGATGTGAAACTTCTCATCAGTTGGGCTATATGTCTGAATTATACGACACACGGTCGCATCACACTTCTTGTACGCATTGGGATCCAATTTGTGAACCCAGATTGCGTCAATCATTAGCCAAAATGGCATTTTCTGTAGTTGTTTCACGTGCCCTTCACCAAATTCAAGGTCCGAAATTGTTTTGATAACACCGGCTATGTTTGACCGATACATTAACTTAGCCGGGTCCACGATATTTTTCCTAAAAGTATTTGACGTAGCCTTACATTTTTTGAAGACCAGATGTGATTGTCTTTTGTTTGGCAACCGCGTCGATGTCTACCTTGCAGAATCTGACCGCTGACTTCTACCATTGCTGTTACGTCCCGCACTTTGATTTTTTCCACTACCTGAAACAGGAAAAACATAACCACATTACAAAAAATTTACCTCAACACACACCCGAACATAACTGCAGTATCAACGTGCCACAATGACAAATAATAATTAGCTCCTGTATGCAGTAATCAACCAGAAACTCATATTCCGTTTACGTTCATGTGCCCAACAAAAAAAAAAAAAACATGAACAACCAAGATTTAGTAAAATCAAAACCATCCCCAACACAGGGAACACACTCCATATAACTCGTAATACGGTCTGTACCAAAAAAAAAAAAAAAACAACAACAAACATCGACAAATTTTTGAATGCCCCAAAACGGGGGTCCCCCCCACCCACATTACCAACCCACCAAACAATAGGCCAACCACAAACACAGAACAAACACAAACAAGAATACTCAACAAAACACTACACGACAAACACCAATGTTTTGGATTAAACAAAAAAATATTCAGACCTACATTACCAGAAGGCAAAAACACAAATCAAATTCAACTGTCAACGCCAATAAAACATATATAAACCCCATACCCCCAACTGCCATAAACAAACACTGACAGTGATCACCAAAAACAACATCATCGCAATGTATTGCACATAAATACAAACACTCCAATAACATAAGTTTCAATTCCGCAACACGTATTTACATATACATCAGACGGTATAAAAACCCCTTTCTGCAGAACAGGAACCCTAACACTCCATACCTGGTGTCATGGTTTTCCCGGGGAGCCTCCGGCCGTTGCGATGTATGTATGGCTTTCCAAACGTTGCAGAGTTTTGTATCAACCCAACGGATTCGCAACGAGAGTTCTTTTCGACTGGGATTTTTCCTGAACTAGGGTTTACACAATGTACACGAATGGTATTTTCGGAATGAACATCAACATTACCAAATACAATCTCAACATCTCCAAAATACGCAGCAAGAATCACTGAAACATCAACATTCCAAAATCCAATCTCTTCCATCTACAACGTTTACGATTCTACCACAAACAACACTACAGTTCATACGCTTGGCCAATTCAGTAAATTACACATAAACACCAACCCAAAAATATCCCCTCAATTACTGACCCAGACGCGTAACAAAATGGGTATTATGTCTTTACACATAAAATAGGACCTATTAGTCCAATAAAAAAACGTCGGGACTACATGGGTTAACATTCCCAAATTAGGATTTAATGGTGCTTTCCCTTAAAAATATACCTTTAAAATGAGACTAATATTAAATATATTTAATAAAAAAATAAATAAATAAAAAATAATTATTATGTTTAGTTATGTTTTGAAATTATTATTTTTTAAATACAAAAATTAATTTGATGAAATAAACACACAAAAATCATATATTTTTGAAATTCTCAAAAACAATTTTCATTCCAAAAAAAATCATTTGAAAATGGTAATTTCAAGTATAGTGCACTATTTTTAAGTATAGTATACTATTTCCAAATTTCAAGTATAGTGCACTATTTTCTCCAATACAATTGTGTTCTTTGGGAATGAGTTTTTGATTTGTTTTTTAATTTAATTTATTTTTTTATTTTGTTTTGTTTTTTATTTTTTTTTTTTTGCGTATAAAATGGTATTGGACTTTTAAAAGTATCTTTTGGGACAAAGTTTTGGCTACAGTTTGAAAAAAAAAGGACAAATCACAACAAAAAAAATTCTAGTTTGACTATGGTAATAAAATAAATCTTGTGGTTTTAATTTTTTTTAATTTAAACCCTTATTTTTTTAATCTAAATTTTTTGTCTATTTTTATTAAATAAAACCGACATAAAAAGTATATTTTAGCCATTAAATTTAATGTAGGTATACATAAAATGTTTAAAATATCATTTTTTTTATTGAGTTTAATGGCTAAAATACTATTTTTTCATTAGTTTTACTTAATATAATAGATAAACAGTTTAGATTGAAAACAAAATCAAAATATTAGGATTTAAATTAACAAAATTATAATCTAAAGGCTTATTTTGTTATAAGGGTCAAATCCTTTTTATTTTTATTTTTTTATTATAGTTTCTCCAAAAAAACTTTAACCAAATTATTATTGATTTTCTTATGGTTGTATTTAAAAAAACTAGGCTACGAATTGTTTAAAAATTAAAAGGTAAATTACATTGACACCCTTTGAGGTTTATATTTATTACAGTTCTCCCCTCACCTTTTGGAAATTACATCTCTCCACTGAGGTTTAAATTTTTTGTGCAGATTCTCCCCTCAGCAATTTAATTTTTTTAAATACCAATTTTGCCCTCATTGGGTAAATTACATTAACACCTCTCACATTTTAGAAATTATAATCCCCTCCCTAAGGTTTAAAGTAGCATTACCAATTGCCTTCTCGGTTAGTATTAGTTGGAAAAAAAATTCATTGAAAAAAAAAATTAATTGGAAAAAAAATTTTGAAAAAAAAAATTAATTGAAAAAAAATTTTGTTAGTAAAATTTTAAATTTCTGTTTAAAAACCAACGTAAGCTCATTTTTTGAATTATGTTTTTTCCTCAAATTTACAAACTAAGATAACCATTTATAAATCAAAAAAATTATCAAACAAGTTTTTATGGCAGTTTTTAAATTTTTGTAAATATAAATTAAAACTGAAAACGAAATGGTTACCAAACATGTTTCAAATGGTAAAAATATTATAAAATTAACAAATAATTAAATAAGTTACCAACGTAAAAAATGACTTATCAAAAGATTATTAGGCTATGTATGGTTTGATTTTTAGAATTTTTTTAAAAAAATTAAAAATTAATTTGGTTAAGAAATAAAAAATAAAAAAATAAATAATTTTTATCTTTTGAGTGGTTAAAAATAATTTTTTACAAATTAAATTGAAATAGCCATACGTATGTATATAACCTGCCAAAAAATTAAAATGATAATTATTTTTTACCCTTAAATGATAATTATTTTTTATTTTTATTTCTTAATCAAATTAAATTTTAATTTTAAAAATCAAACCATACACAACCTAAGAATCTTTTGATAAGTCATTTCTTATGTTGGTAACTTATTTAATTATTTGTTAATTTTATGACATTTTTATCATCTAAGACCTATTTGGTAACCATTTCGTTTTCCGTTTTCAATTTATATTTACAAAAATTTAAAAATTGTCATAAAAACTTGTTTGATAATTTTTTTAGTTTATAAATGGTTGTCTCAATCTGTAAAATGAAGTTGCGTTGGTTTTTAAACAAAAATTTAAAAATTTTACTAACAAAGTGGGTGTTTGGGAAGTGAGTTTTTATGTAGATTTTAGTAGATGTAGGTTTTTATGAGATAAAAAATTTTTAGTGTTTGGGAAGATAGTTGGGTTTTATGTGGTTGGATGTGATGTTTGTGAGAGAAAAAGTGAAATGATTATGGGATTGGATGTGATATTTTGTTTGGATGTGTTTTTTTTTTTATTTTACAAAACTTTTGTCTTTTAGTGGTTTTTATGAGATAAAAAATTTGGGATGTTGCTTCCCAAATTTTTTTTCAATTAATTTTTTTTCCAATTAATTTTTTTTTCAATGAATTTTTTTTCCAACTAATACTAACCGAGGGGGTAATTGGTAATGTTACTTTAAATCTTAGGGAGATGATTGTAATTTCTAAAATATGAGGGGTGTCAATGTAATTTACCCAATGAGGGCAAAATTGATATTTAAAAAAATTAAATTGTTGAGGGGGGAATCTGTAATGAAACTTTAAACCTTAGAAGGGAGATGTAATTTTCAAAAGGTGAGGGAAGAACGGTAATAAACATAAACCTCAAGGAGTGTCAGTGTAATTTATCCAAAATTAAATAATGTTCAAAAATTAAAATTTTAATACACATTTTACATATTCTTACACACTTTTATATATTTATATACATGTCTACATTTTTAGTATTATTTTTTCTTTAATTGTTGGTAGGCAGCTAGATCCTTTAACCACCTGGGATGCAATACTCAACTATCATGCCGAATGATCCTGAGATACTGAGCCTCAAGTAAACAGTAGTCATATGTACAACCCGGTGATGCTTTACATGAAAGGGGTGCCTGATCTTCCCCGATGTGGATTCAGCTCACTAGCGGTAAGAGTGTTGAAGGAATATAGTAAGTGTTATCTTTCTTAGTTTTACGACTATTTTTGTACATTCCATTCCCTGGTTCAGTTCAGCAACGGTATCTTTTAAATGTGGATGATTTACCCTTGTTTATGTGGTCCATAGTGAGTATTTGGTTTAGTCATGCCTGGAAAATGAAAATTGAAGTGCATTATATTTGCAGTTGAATGAATGCGTGAGGCTACATAGTTATAGATGACCATTCAGTTTGCTTAAAAGTTTAAATAGGGTGGTACAAGAAGGTGACACAATAGAAGGATTAAATGAATAGCTGACTTAAGTTATATATAATAGCTTGGTTACATTTGGGCGTCCTGTTGGTTGAACTTTGATCTGACCTTGCACTTTACTGAATTTGAGCTGACCTTGCTCTTTATTGACTTGACTGCGTTAGGTTATTATGGCATTCTTACCATTGATATGCCTTTTGCAGATGTTCCTTTGAGTGCCAGGAACATATTAGAAGATCCTGACCTTAAGAATGCTGTCAAAGCATACAGGTAACTTGGATCTTCATATTATACTATTTAGAACACTCATATAGCATTGATATACATCTACAGAGCATTAAGAGCCTCCTTCTCATATACAAGGCACCCTCCCATTGGCACTTGGTAACACAGGATGTACTCAAATTACAGTGATTACTAACATTTGTTGTACCTGAATACCCTTCACCTTGTGGCTGGCCTTACTGGCACAGTGGCACCATATCAGCTCCAACTCAGACAATGGATTGTCAAGTGGCAACCCATACTGGCGCGTGTCATCTTCCGAAATAAGCTATTGGGGTTGCGAGTCTAGCCTAAGCAGGGGCATAGAAACCACCAAGTATGTTATCTTGGCTAGCTAACATACTCAATGCCTTAGCTGTTAGCCATGTCACCGCAAGATGAACCAACATAGGGCATCCCGAGGTAGGGCCAAAAGAAAAATAATTTGTTTTCACCATATATACAAAACACACATGTATGTATATATGATATATAAATTATGTGTACATAAAAAAAAATTACATACCATAGAAGCAATTTCTAATAGGATAAATTCTTTTTTTTTTTTATGTAAAATAGAAAGAGAATTCAAGATGGAAGAAGAATGACCTATATAATTTTTATACTAGGAGGTCCATTTTAATATAAAATGATATATAATATAATATAATATATTTAAAGTTTTATGGCAAACAATAATGTTTACTGTTAAGTGTTAGGGGTAGTTTGGTCTTTATGTATTATTCTTATTAGTATAAGTAGTTGTGTGTAAGGAGGAAACCCTATGTTTTTTGAATCAATAATATACAAGCAGCTTTCTCTCGTTCTATTTCTTCTTTATGCTTCTTCTCTTCTTCTCATCTATACATTCAACATGGTATCAGAGCACTATCTTCCTCCTTGAAGATTATTCCTTAGGCTCCATACTATTCCTAGTACGTCTGTTATAGCAAAAAAAAAAAAATATAATATATATATATGCAGTATGCTCGAAATTTAATGGGTAATCACCCTATAATCTCATTTTGATTGTTTGGTCATTATTGATTGAGATTTCTATTTTTTTGATTTTTCGTCAAAATTGGGTGATTTTTCGAAAATTATTTTTTGACCCTATTTTTTTCTGGTTCTGTCCCTTATTCTCCTATCCTTGGGAGCCGACTGGAACCCTAGAGGGGTTTGTTGTCCCTGGTTTGATGTATTTTGGCCCTATCTTGGTTTTTTATCGCTGTTCAGATGCTCTGCTTCGGTTTTCTGGCTTGTAGTTGATCTGGTTGCTCTGTTCTGGGCTTCTCTTGGACTGTTTTAGCCTTAGAAGGTGTTTTGGTGTGCTAGTTGGGTGATTTTCAGACTTGTTTGATATCTGGCTTGTGTTTTTTGCACCCTATTTTCTCATCTCATGGCTGACAGCTTGGGTTAGGACTCTAAGGGGAAGGAGGAGAGTGGACTGAGTCGTGGTCTGACTCTTGGTGATAATCATTCTCTCCAGATTAGTCCGGTCAAACTTAATGGTCTTAATTACTTGATTTGGTCCCGCTTCTGTAGTCTTGCCATTGTCGCCCGGCGTTTGACTGGCTATATTACTGGTAGTACCCAGCCACCTATTGAGGATAGTGCTTTATCTGCTCAATGGATTTCTGAGAATGCTTTAGTTATGACCTGGCTCATCAACGCTATGGAGCCTACCATTGGTCGGACTTTTCTCTTAATGGATACTGCTCACAAGATCTGGATAGCTGCCTCTCAGATGTATTCTTAACAAGGGAATGATGCACAGGCCTATGAATTGTGTAAGAACATTAGGGGTTTGGATCAGAAGGATCACTCTCTGGCAGTCTACTATGCTGAGTTGAGTAGTTTGTGGCAAGAGCTAGATTTTTACCAGAGTTTCCAGCCAGTTTGCTCCAAGGATGCCACTATGTTTCAGCAGGCTGTGGAGAAGGAGCGGGTGTATGACTTTCTTGCTGGTTTGAATTTGAAGTATGATCAGATACGGGTTCAGGTGTTGGGTCGCTCTCCGTTTCCTACATTGCGTGAGGCTTATGTCCTAGTTCAGCAAGAGAAGAGTCGTCGTAGTGCTATGGTGCGCTCCTGTTCCGGATCGGTCAGCGATGGTTGTCGGCCCCAAGTCACGTGATACTCCGCCTTTTCCGCCTCCAGGTGGTGGTAAGGGTCCATTGGTTGATTGGGACCGGTTGAAGTGTGAGTATTGTGGGAAAGATAGACATGATAAAGAACATTGTTGGAAGTTGCATGGCTGCCCTACTCAAGGCCGTGGTGGTGGTGGTGGTGGTGGTGTTCGTCCTCAAGCACATGTTTCTGAGACTATTGCTAGTGCCTTAAATGATGCTGGTTCTATTTCCTCGGATGAGCTTCACACTCTCAGATGTTTGATGGCTCGACTTGATTCTTCATCTGCCTTGGCTTGTTCCTCTTCTGCCTCTTCCAAGTTTGCTCACACAGGTATTTCTGCTAGTGCACTCAGTGCCTCTTCATCGTCTCCTTGGATCATTGATTCCGGTGCTACCGATCACATGATGGGTACTTCTAGTTTTTTCCATTCTTATTCACCTAGTTCTGGGCGAGATAAGGTTAGAGTGGCTGATGACACTTTATCTTCTATCTCCGGCAAGGGTTCTGTTCATTGCACCTCTTTACTTTCGCTTTCATCTGTTCTTCATGTTCCTAATTTTTCAACTAACTTACTGTCTGTTAGTAGCCTTACTACTGCTCTCAATTGCTCTGTAACCTTTTTTCCGACTCATTGTGTCTTTTAGGAACTGGCTACGGGGAAAATGATTGGCAGTGGTAGAGCACAAAGTGGTCTGTACTTTCTGGATGCCATTCCTGCTTCACCTTTGTCCTCTCAGGCTCTTCAATGCGCTTCTGGCTCCTCCCTTCGTCTCCTTCATCAGTGGCATCGCCGTTTGGGGCATCCTTCCTTTAGCATTTTAGAGAAACTTTTTCCTTTATTAGTTCATGATTGTCCTAGGAATAACTTTGTTTGTGACGCTTGTGAGCTGGCTAAGCATAAACATACTTGTTATCCTTCAATTAATAAAAGAAGTACTTTTCCTTTTATGCTTATTCATACCGATGTGTGGGGTCCTTCCCCTGTTGTTTCTACCTCTGGTTATCGATGGTTTGTCACCTTTATTGATTATTATTCCCGTGTGACTTAGCTTTATTTACTTCGTACAAAAAATGAGGTTTTCTCATGCTTCAAAAGTTTTCATAAAATGGTATCCAATCTCTTCAATGCTACTATCAAAATTCTTAGGAGTGATAATGGGACTGAGTATGTTGATGGCGCTTTCCGGACATACCTTGACAAGCATGGCATTCTTTATCAGACTAGTTGTGTTGGCATTCCTGAACAGAATGGAGTTACTGAACGTAAGAATGGCCATCTCCTTGAGGTTGCTCGCTCTCTCATGTTTACCATGAACGTTCCTAAGTCCTTTTGGGGGGATGCGGTTCTTACCGCGGCTTACCTTATTAACCGTATGCCCTCTAGTGTCCTCCACTTCCAAATTCCTCTTGAGCTTCTTCCTGTGACTTATCCCACTTCTTCCCTTCTGCCTCGAGTTTTTGGTAGTGTTTGTTTTGTTCATCTTCAACCTCGTACTCGTGGGAAGCTTGATCCTAAGGCTGTCCGGTGTGTCTTTCTTGGTTATTTTGCTACTCAGAAAGGCTACAAATGCTATGACTCTCACTCTCATAAGCTGTATGTTAGTATGGATGTCACCTTCCGTGAATCTGAGTCATTTTTTTCTGGTCCTCCGCCATCTCCTCAGGGGGAGCGTGGTATCGATGAGATTATGGATGAGACGACATCATATTAGCATGAGTTATCTTTTTTCCTTCCTTCTCAGCGGGCTGTTATTTGTGGTGAGGGGGAGCCTAGAAGTTCTGTTGATGAGGAGTCGGATATCGGTGGTCGTTTGGACAGAGCTGATCTTAAGACTTATTCACGGCGTCAGAAAGAGCCAGCTTCTCTTGTGCCACCAAGTCAATCATCATCTCCTATGCCAATTCCACACCCAGTTTCCACTAACTCTTCAGGTAATGATCCTCATCTCATTTCTTCACCTGTTGTTGATGGTCCTGTTACGGATGATTTGAGTCTTCCTATTGCTCTCAGAAAGGGGGTTAGAGCTTGTACTCAACACCCTATTTCTAAATTCATGTCATATGATTCATTGTCTTCTCTGTATCGTGCTTTTGTTTCGTCACTTTCTTCTGTGTGTATTCCGCAGGGTTGGAAAGAAGCCATCAATGATCCTAAGTGGAAGGTAGCTATGGTAGAAGAGATGCAAGCTTTGAGTAAAAATAACACATGAGAGTTGATGTCTTTTCCAAATGGGAAAAAACCAGTCGGATGTAAGTGGGTGTTCACCATTAAGCACAATGCAGATGGGACGATTGAACGGTACAAAGCAAGACTAGTGGCCAAGGGATTTACCCAAACATATGGAATAGATTATCAAGAAACTTTTGCCCAGGTAGCAAAGATGAATTCCATTCGAGCTATTCTGTCATGTGCGGCTAATTTGGGATGGCCTCTACAGCAACTAGATGTGAAGAATGCTTTTCTTCATGGGGATTTAGAGGAGGAGGTATATATGGATGTACCTCCAGGATTCTCATCTCAGTCTACAGCTGGAAAGGTTTGTAGATTAAAGAAAGCTTTGTACGGTTTGAAACAATCTCCTAGAGCCTGGTTTGGTAGATTCCTCAAGGCAATACTGGGATTTGGGTATCAGCAAGCATTGTGGATCACACCTTGTTTGTCAAACGCAATGTACATAAGGTAACAATACTTATTATATATGTGGATGACATAGTTGTGACAGGTAATGATGAGGAGGAGGTGACCCATCTCAAGATGCAAATAGCCAAGGAGTTTGAGATAAAAGAACTTGGTCCATTGAGATACTTTCTTGGGATTGAAATTGCTAGATCTGATAAAGGCATCTTTATTTCTCAAAGGAAGTATATTCTAGATCTTCTTGAGGAAACAGACATGTTGGGCTGCAGACCAGTTGATTCACCAATTGAGACTAATTATCATCTTTGTAGTGGAATTGGTGAGCCTGTGGAGAAGGAAAGGTACCAAAAACTTGTGGGAAGGCTGATATATCTCTCTCATACTCGTCCAGATATTGCCTATGCAGTTGGGATAGTGAGTCAGTTTATGCATGATCCTCGTGCTACTCATTTGGATGCAGTCTATCACATTTTGAGATACCTTAAATCTGCCCCTAGAAAAGGACTTTTGTTCTCTAATCATGGTCACTTGAGGTTGGAAGCGTTCACAGATACAGATTGGGTAGGCTCTATGGATGACCGACGCTCTACCTCCGGTTATTGTGCTTTTATAAGGGAAAATCTAGTCACATCACATGGCGTAGTAAGAAGCAGGCGGTTGTTTTTAGATCTAGTGCTGAAGCTGAATACAGGGCTATGGCACATGGAACATGTGAACTAATGTGGCTTCAATCTTTGTTGAGTGATATAGGGCTTGATTAGAGTGGTCCCATGACTTTGTATTGCGACAACAAGGCTGCTATTAGTATTGCACACAATCCCGTTCAACATGACCGGATTAAGCATATTGAGATTGACAGACATTTCATTAAGGAGAAATTGAATAAGGGTGTGATATGTATGCCTTTTGTTAAGTCTGAAGATTAACTGGCGGATGTTTTTATTAATGGTCTTAGTAGTAAAGTCTTTCACCCTATTTGTTGCAAGTTGGGCATGAGAAACATCTTTGCACCAACTTGAGGGGGAGTGTTAAGTGTTTGGGGTAGTTTAGTCTTTATGTATTATTCTTATTAGTATAAGTAGTTGTGTGTAAGGGGGAAACCCTATGTTTTTTGAATCAATAATATACAAGCAGCTTCTCTCGTTCTATTTCTTCTTCTTATGCTTCTTCTTCTTCTTCTTCTCATCTATACATTTAACATTTACAGAAGCAATGGGCCATTGTAACAACCCCGATCCCTGATTAACGTTAATCCGCGGTTAATTATGCTTAATTGGTAATTAGGGTGAAATTCTGGATTAAATTGCATGTGGGTGTTGCATGAATTATGTCTATATCTGTTCAACGTAGGAAAATCTGTTTATGTTTTTTTTTCGGTTTACGAATTGAAGGCCTTATCGGCATCCGGTTCAGAAGTTGACTTGATTTATGTGTTAAGTAGGATTTATGAGATTTTATGGTAATTTTAGTTAAACGTTGATTTGGAACGATCAAATTAGAGTAACTAATGTTAATTAGTTTAGCTTAAGTTATTTACAAGTGTGCCATTGAGTGGGTTTTTACAAGATTGTTGCACACCTTATACATGTTTGACTCTATCATCTTCCGTCCTCAACACCAAACGTGAGAGAGAGTGGGAGAGGGCAGAATTGGTTCAAGACTTGAGGATTTGAGCTCAAACTAAGGGAGGTGCTAGGAAATGTTGTTAATTGAAGAAGATTTGTAGAGCCTTAACATCAATTTTTGTAGATTGAAGCCTCTAGGTAAGAGACTAAACTCTTGATTGAGTAACTGAATTAGATACTACTAGATCATTAGTGAATTAAGTGAATTCATATAGGAATTGCACTCGAATTGGAAAGAATTGGGCCATACCATGCATGTATGTGCATTTCTTCACAAATTGAGCATAATTTCAAAGAATTCTTTCATGCATGTGTTCATCTCACTCACATTTTGGTCACTCATCATGTTTTCTACTAATTTGTCTAAATTGATCATGTTTTGAAGAGGGTAAGTTCAAAGGATTGCATGCATGTCTTGTTTTTGGATCATACACAAATCTTGAGTTGAATTTTGTACAATTGACATGTCTTTGGGCCATGATTTCTTGAAATGATCTTTTAAACATGTTATTTTATAAGTTTTTAAGTGTTTTCCAGAATTTTGGCCCAAGAGATTGCGTTTTGAAGTGTTTGATTTGGGTTTGAAGCTTGAAGATCAAATCTGGAAATTCTAGAAATTTGATCCATGCTCGAGCGGGGTAATTCACGCTCGAGCAAGTACTCTGAGTACGTGTACTTCCGCTCGAGCGACGTTAGTCACGCTCGAGTGTGAAATGCATGTACCCAGAAGTTCACATGTTTTACAGTCTGCTCGAGCGAGGGACTTCACACTCGAGCGAAGGTCTGAGTCTTACGTTCGAGCGGAGGTCGAGCGTGAAATTCATGCATCCAGTACTTTTGCTAAAGTTTATAGTCCGCTCGAGCGGAAGAAGTGACGCTTGAGCGAGTCTTCACTTTCTGCATGTCCACTCGAGCGAGGAAAGTCACGCTCGAGCGTAGACCCTGTTTTCAGCAAAATTTGAGAAATGTTTTCAAATTCATTTTTGCATCCTCTCTCCATCCCAGGCATTCATAGGCCATGTTTAAGACGCTATAAAGAGGATAAAGGCTAGAAACACACTTAGAGCAAGAACATGTGTTATGTGCAATTTGAGCGTGTGTTTCAATGTTTGTCACTGTCATATTATGTAGGTCATGCGCCTCAGGATAAGTGAGTTGCCTACTCTACTTGATTACTTGGACCCATCTGTTGACTGTGAGTAATAACTCTGTAAAGCTATGTTTAATTACAAGTATTTTCTGACTGGTATGATACGATATGTGTTTTGAAATGCTATTTTATGAATTATGAATGAATGTCAATTCTTCTGAAATGTATTTGTGGCATCCTATATTCACGTGGCTCTCGCCCAGGGGTAACAATACTGTGGCCTATATTCACGTGGCCCTTGCCCGGGGTAACAATATCGTGGCCAATATGCACGTGGCCCTCGCCCAGGGGTAACAATACTATGGCTTATATGTACGTGGCCCTAGCCTGGGGGTAACAATACCGATGCCTATATTCACGTGGCCCTTGTCTGGGGGTAACAATACCATGGCTACTTGCGCGCAAGATATGGACCTTTATGGTCATCGGTACTGACTACACATGTGGGTCTCAGGACTAAGTTGATATGACAGCTAATGGATGTACCACGTATGATCTTATGCAAAACCTGTATACGAATATAAACATGTATCTGAAATCTGAATATGCATAAGAATATGTTTCTGATAAACGCTATGATTCTGGACTCTGTGGTAGACATCATTCATTAAAACCCTTTACTCTGTTATTATTTACTAGGCTTTCGCTCACTATTTATTTATATGTATGTAGGTGAGCAAGTGCGTGACCAGGTATGAGATATCGCTTGGCGAGTTTTGGTGTCAGCCAGCCATCATGCCTCCCGTGGAGGTTCCCTTTTGTGATCTGTTTGAGTTTTGTGTCCTTGGGACTTTTGTACTTCCAAAATGTTTATGTATGGTCTGAACACGTTTGAAATCTTGTGTAAATGGCTTGGGTGATGTAAGGCTATGGTACTCTTTGACGCCATATCTGTATGTATGCATATATGTATATGAAAATTTTTAATTTCCTGTCCCATGTATGTCTGCGCAGCTCTATGGACTATGTAAGTTTGTATTTTTGCTTCCGCAGCCCCTGATATATATACTATTATGTTCAGAGGCCTTCGGTAATCCAAGGATTACTGGCCGGTTATGATGCTAAACCTATAGGGGCGGGTTTGGGTCGTGACAGCCATGGCCTCTCATAGTCTTCTCTTAGTTCCGTCTCTGTCCCGAGACGTGGCCAGAGCACCATGTAATTGTGTCAAGGTTTTGAGACATCCCTGCTCGACTAACTGTGCTCGGTAGCAACATGGCTCTATATCCCATTTGGCTTGGCTGAGTGGTCCTCTGCCAGACCATGACCCTACCATGTCTCGTCTCCTCTTTCTCGGTAAAGCTATTTCCTACTGATCAAGACATCTCCAACACCATCATCCAATACCTTGATGACCTAGGTTCGGTGTTAGGCCTTGGAATTTTTGCTCGGGGCATCATCGAAGGTATGTGGCTTAGAGGCTAGAGTTAAGAATTCATTTTGGTGCCTTTCCATCCCCCTACCCCAAGGGTGTCTGCACCTTGATCAGTCTTAGACTGGTGCTCTAATCAAGACATGATATTTTGGAAATTGTATCATATGCAACACTGAAGCCCCCTATGATGCCTACATTGTTGCTCTTGTGACACAAATTCGAAGATTTGATCTTAGGATGTAAAGGTGGTTGGGATACCTCATTCTTGTTGAAACAACGAGGGTCAACTACCTCTCCAAGAATGAGCTGGCATCCATGGTTTGAACATCGTATATAAGGAGGCCTCTATGCAAATGTTGAAGCATCACTACCATTATCAACCATCTTTACCATATCTGGTATACAACAAGACCTCTGCACTGCCCTCTTTTGTCTCTTTTAAGGCTTCTTGATCTCTCACCTCCTCCCTCACTGGTGATTACCTTGAGATCTCAGTACCTGCATTCTTTCCAAAAGGCCATCTGTAGGCCACCTTAACAAATACCACCCACAACATTATTGTTTATAATTGGGATGTTTGGGTTTGCTCCATGGACAATGTTTGTAATAAGTTGGGATCTTAGTTTACATGTTTTTTTTTTTTTACATTCAAGGTGTATGACAGCATGTTTTGTTAATTCAAACTGTGTTTTTTTGGCAATTGTCTTTATGCTATAGAACTAGAAGTAGCTAAGAAACGTGGTATTTTTTGTTTTTGTTTTAATTCTTGTTTTATTTTGATTTGGTTTTGTTTTCTAAATTGCATTGAGGCAGAGAATTTGTTTCAAGAAGCATGATATTGGAATCAGAAAGTATATCCATTTAGTTTGACCTACTGTGGCAGCAATTCAAAGAATTTCCTTAGGCGGCATTTGAATAGCATTCATTTCAAGTGGATTTAGAAATTACTTAATTGAATGATCCATATCCAGCAGCAGTGGCTAAGAATACATGGCTACAGCAGCATATGTTCAAAGCCCATTAAAACTTCTTTAGACAAGTTTTAATTGATCAAATTTCTGGCTTTTTAACTTTTAATATTTAGGCCCTGTTTGGGAATTGACTATTTTAATTGACTTTTTGATTTTTTTATGAAAAGACGTGTAAAAAAGTAGAGAGAGTGATGTGATTGGATTTTTTGTTTTATTAGCTATTTTTAGCCCAAATGGTTGAGATTCAGGTATATGAAATATTTTTTTTCGAAAGATAGCTTAGCTTGATAGACATGGCCAAATCTTGAATGAATTTTTTAGGATGCTGTTTATGTCAAATATCCACTATGTTGCCTGTGTATCAGTTACACATGTTTTTGGGATTATTTGTGAAAAGTGCGCTCAGTTGTCATATTTTTGTGATACAAATTAATATCAAGAAGCAAACATTTGCAAATGGAATTGCTGTGTAAGCCATGTACTGATCATGACCTAGCAACCCATTTGGTCCAAAGTCGTTGATAAAAACATGTAGTTTGTTTGTATTTGTTTCAATTAGTCTCATGGTCTATCCTTATAGCAACTGGCCCACATTTCCACAAATATTTATCAAGGGGGACTTCATCGGAGGATCAGACATCATTCTCAACATGCACCAGTTATTATCATATCAAATTTGTTCTACTTCTTAAGCCTGGGATACATCATACATTGTTTTTATGGTTTGGTCTGTCATGTAGACCGGTGAGCTGAAGGAAATGCCTAAAAATTTGCTGCCAACTAGGAGAGATCGAAATAACTCATGATTGTTGGCCATGTATAGTTATGTAAGAATTTGGAGTTGTCTTTGATGTTTTAATTTCTTTTGAGGTAATATAAACATGTTAAATTTATGGCCTGTTAACAGACCCTGCTTTAGCGGGAAATTCATGCACTGAGTTGCTCCTTTTAAGTATGTCCTCAAATTCTAAATCATTCTATAATTTAATTTATGGTTAAGATTAATTTAATTAAATAACACTTATTCTTAATATATCTTAACTAGCATATAACTTAATTAATCATAACTAATCATAAATCTCACATAATTTAATTTGTCTAATTTGACTTCCATTTGAGCTTAATTAATTATATTTAAATTTATCATTCTAAATCAGATTTTTAATCAAACTCCCAAAATGCTCCAAATATTAAATTAAACTTATTTCCATCCTTAATTTCGGTTTCTTAAATCATTAAGGCTTTCAATTTTAGATTAAACTTCGAAATCTTCGTCAATAAATTACATATTCAATTGAACACTTCATAAATAAATTTAATTCATAACACTCTGAATTCTCAATTCTCATAACTTAATTAACTCCAATTTGGACCCAATTAATCAAGTCTCAATTTCACAAATCTGAATCGAATATTTAATTAAACTCCCATATAGTTCGATACTCGAAATTAAAATAATTTAATCCACCAATTGTACTCTCTTGAGCCATTTAGGCTTTCAATTTCAAATTCCAAAATAAATCTTCAATAGAATCATATACGAATCAGCCTCTACAATTTTTATAAATCCCAAATTAAATTAGAATAATAAGTAATTAAAATTTAAATATCCTTAATTAATTAGATGTTAATTATTATACGTGGCGGGTGGTCACAATGTTAATCTGCGAATAATTGTTGACTTGAATCAATAATGGTTTGCGCAAGTCTGGATTCAAAAATTGTACATGTATAGCATTACCCTATGAAAATTTACACAATTATATATATGACTGCAGTCCACCTTTTATTTTGGTGTAGTACAATAAAACAACTCAAGCTGGTACAATATTTAGCACAATACACACAACACAACCAAAGGAAAATATCTGTCTGTCTCTCTTTAAATCTAATAATACATTATCACACTGCTGCTTCTTATTTCTTCAATTCAAAGGATTGCAAAAATTCATGACTGACAGACGAAGAATCTATCTATCCACTAGTCGTCGCAATTTCAGGGGTACTGACATGCTCAACAATGACCACATGATGATAATGTTCCTCATCGTGACCTCCATGTTTGCCATGGCAATGGTGCCTTTTGCCAGGGCTGCCACCACCGTGACCATGATGTATCCCACCATGACCGTGATGTCCTCCACGGTGACAACCACCGTGGCCACCATGTCTCTGATCAGTATGACTATGTTGATGAATATTATGTCCCTAGCCATGACCGTGGTGTTGGTAAATAAGATGTCCCCAGCCATGACCGTGATTCCCTCCGTCGTGACAAGCTATACCTCCGTGATGTCCACCGTGGCTGTGGTGTCCTAAGTCGTGAACACCTTGATGGTCTATTTTGACAAAAAAGGTTAAATTCATTAAGTCCATTAACAGTTTTTAATGATATTAGAAAATATATTTTAATTAATAATTATTGTAATTTCATTATTATTTTTTTTTGAGAACATATTGTAATTTTATTATTATATGGGAGAGTAGTTAAGAATTTTATTCTTTTTTTTATTATTTATAATTCTTAGAATCTCCTTGAAAGTAGGGATGACAATTTAAACCCGGCCCGACGGGGACCGGACCCCCTGACCCCGATTAGAGCGGTTTTTCCCCGAAAAATACCCCCGACGGGCCCGTGATGGTATTTAAAAATAAATCCCTGATAATGTTCGGGCCGGGGACGGTGATACATTTTCCAGTCTCGTCCCCGGCCCTGCCCGGCCCCGCCCCCGACCCCCACCTCGTTTTTCTCTCGAAATAAAATTACAATTCTACCCCTGTCTATATATATTTGTGTCTGCTGCTATGCTCCCTCACACTCACACACGGCTTTATTCGCCTGAGAGAGAGAGAGAGAGAGAGAGAGAGAGAGAAGAAAGTCATCCTCGCCGATCTCCTCCGCCAAGAGAAGAGCTGCTCCACTGATCTCCTTCGCCGCCGTCTTCCGCCGATCTGACAGCGCCGCTCCTCCACCGCCCTCCTCTACCGATCTCACAGCGCCGCTCCTCTACCGCCCTCCTCTGCCGATCTCCTTCGCTGGCCTCCTCCACCACCCGACTCTTTCCGTCTCTCTTTCTCTATGTGTTATATACATATATATATTAGATTGCAGCTCAGATCTATATATATATTAAATTGATTTGTGTTGTTGATGTTGTTTTTTTTGAACACTGGTTGATGTTGTTTGATGATGTTGATGTTGAGGATGTTGTTGTAGCTCAGATCTATCTCTTTTTTTTTTTAATTTTTTTTTATTTGTGGAATTTTCGGGGTCGGGGAAACTCGATCCCCGTTAGGGGACGGAGACAGGGATGGTAATAGGTTTCCCGTCGGGGATCGGGGCCGGGGACGGGGACTTTCTTACCATCGGGGATCGGGGACCGGGGGGGTGATCCCTGGCCCAGCCCCGCCCCGTTGCCATTCCTACTTGGAAGAGCTTAGCTACTTTACTAACTTGTTCCATTAGCTCGGTTTGCTGCTTAAGGTGTATAGCTCACATCTAAACATCTGATTGGGAAACGAGGTAACACCTATGAAGCTCCAACGTAAAGGAAAGGTTGAACTAAAGCAGAAGCAAGTGTAGCGATCCCAGTTTTGCCGCTACACTGAGTATGTTGGGGATCGAGCTGCCCGGTCAGCTCGTGGGGTTCCAGGGGGCAGCGCCCTGGCGGGGATCGAGCTGCCCGGTCAGCTCGCGGGGGTCCAGGGGGCAGCGCCCCTTGGTGGGTCCTAAGGCAGCGCCCTGGCAGGGTTGAGGGGCAGCACCCCCGAAGCAAAAATGCAAAATGCATTCGAAATTGCTTGTCCGCTTGAGTGGGAGAGCAAGTCGCACGTGCGGATTTCAGGGAAGAGCAGCGTGCACACTGCAAAAAAGGCAGGTGCGGTGGTGTAGACGCGCCCCGAGGGCCTCATGCTACAGTTCGGACTCAAATGTCACGGTTCTGAATCTAATCTCGCAAAGTGCAATGCGAGACCGATAAATCACCAAAGAGTCCAAATCCAGCAAATCGTTTTGGAAAACTGATTTTTAAGAAAGAAGTGCCAAACATGGACTGCTTTGCCAGATACAGAGTCGCCACCTAAATATTTTATTTTGGGGGAATTTAGGAAACCCTGACTCGTTGCCTAAGGCCACGTGTCCGTCATCACCAAAGTTGCCTCGGCTCGGGAACTTGGTACGATTGGGGAAGGTCATCTATGAGCACCCCCGCTCGCCCGATCAAAGATCGGCCTGTACTAAACATGATATCTTGTTTTGAAAACACATGCGTTCTTATTCTGGTTATTAGCTAGAATTACTATGTGATGCGCACAACACACAAGTATAGACTAGATCGCCTAATTTGGAACAAAGCATTGCATACTTGTTTGTTTTTTGAAAAAACGGTTTGAAGTTTGCTACTCGCAAGTAGGCTAAAACGAGGATTTGATGAATTGTTCCAATTCAAGCAATCCAACCTTCACCCACAGGCATTCAGGCAGTTATATCACATAAGAAAATAGCCTCATGGTAAGCATGCTTTCATGGCAAAACTCACATTCATGCAAGATGCTAAAGCATAAAAGCTTACCTAGTACTCCGAGCCAAAACAATAACTAGTTAGAAATCAATGTATGATCCTAGCTATGTTTAGATGGCTAATGCAACACATGCAAAATGCAACTAGAAATAGGCTTGGCTATTCTAAGGTGGCATATGAGATGCAACTTGATAATCATGTATTCAAGTAGGAATTGAAATACAATGCAGTTAGTATGATGCGCCGAGCTTGGTGCATGCAATACAGATGAATGGATGCAAACATGCGAGCATAGGGATGCTAATTCAAACATGACCTAAAACTAACCACTGAAAGCAGGTAAGTAAAAGAGAGAAAGACGTGGGGTTGGAAGACATTCACACACTCACGCACACTTATTACAAAATTCGCCCTCTCGACGGAGGGTCCGAATAAATAATACAAACCGAATAATTAACTAACTAACTAGCTAATTAATTATTACACAACACTTAACTAATTAAACAAATTAATTAAACTACTAGAGCGGTAAAGAGGCCTCGGAAAGAGGGATGAATGCATGCATGCTCGGCTCCGCTCGGAAATCTATCGCCATACTCACGTTGCCTCTGTTTACACTGCTCTGCACCTCTGAAAACTGTGCAAGTCTCAAGGATGCTTCTGAATCACCTTCTAGGTGCTGTGGGATGTCACCGGCCAAGGTATAGGAACACCGGCCATGTGTAATTGGTCATCGACCATTTGTAAGGCTCTCAACCAACAATTTTTAGCCGATCAGCACTGAAGATGGCCGGCCGGCCATCTCTTCGTACAGAATGCTGTTTTGCTGCAGCAGAGGACAAACAGAGCATTGCAATGCATTTTCAAGGCACACAGGCCATCTTCAGTGCAGAATGCTGTTTTACTGCAGCAGAGGACAAATAGAGCATGGCAATTCATTTTCAAGGCAATGTGTGCACAAACATCCTCCCTATCATGTCATGAACTCAAGGGGGTATGGTTCTCGACCCTCGGGCCATCAATCACGCATTTCAATACATGATGGCGAAATGAGCCAAGTATGCAAATCAATATGGAATGAATGCACAAAACACATGAAGGCCTCACACTCTGTCATGTTGGATCAAGAGCGTCGGCGACTAAGGATTGAGGTACGTTTCGTCACTTCAAGTACGAACGTTCCTCGTGTTTGGTATGACACCCCAAACCAAACACAATGTAATGCAAGCGAGTATGCCAAATACAATGCAACATGGAAATACAATGCTATGCAACCTAAGCATGCCAAATGCAATAGGACTCGAGCGTGCATAAAAGGCTAAGGTAACAAGCATGCCAAATGCAATGCAACCTAAGTAAACATGTGACAAAATGCAAGCTAGCAAGCATGCAAAATGCAACCTAAACGTACAAACATACAATGTAATAGGCATGTGACAACAATACCAAAACGAGGATGTGACAACATGCAATGCGATAAGCATGCAACGACACACAAACCGCATGATCCATGAACTTACATTGAAAATGGATAGGCCTCAGCCACACCAAAACAGTGGCCAAAATGATGAAGTGATAGAATGAAATGCACAATGAGCATGCACATGCAATGATCCAAGAGTTAAGGCATAAAGTCACAAACCCAAACACAAGCAAGGGGGTGACAATCATGGTAGTATGGGGACACCAAAAGCTCTGAAATTATGTCAGGAGTGATGCCAAATCAAACACATAACACAAGTAAGGCATACTAATGGACTTCAAGTTCAAAGCTAGCCAAGGTACTTCAACCATGGCCATACCAACCAAGTCCCAAATGACCAAGGTGACCCAAAACAGTCCCAAGGCAGGCCAAAACAAGGCTAGAACATGCATGGGATGAGGCCAAAACATGCTAGAAAGGTGAGCACCAAAACAAGACGCATACAAGGCCAAAAGGGGCAATTGCACTACACCTATTACAACCAAGCATGGCATGACTTAGGCCAAAAAATCAGAGTTATGGCATGTTAGAATGAGCCCAAAAACCCACTTAGATGGCATCCGAAGGCCTAAGTATGATGGCATGCACAATGACCTATTCTTAAGCATAAAACACAAACTATCCAAAGCATGGAATAGGTGATAAATGCAAGTGTGTGGCCATGAAACATGGACTGAAATTACATTCATATGATGCCAAATTATGAAAATACTTCAAGTAACACATGCTAATGAACTCAAGGCACAAAGCTTACAAGCTAGAATGAACCGAGGCTATACAAAACAATGCATGCATGACCAAGACAACACCAAACAGAGCTTAAACATGGTGAAACATGACTAAAATCTCCTTTGAGTCGAGCCAAAACATGCAAGAATAGTGGCCCAAACACAAGATGCATGTTATGCAAACATGCAAGATTACTCTACAAGTATGCGAAGCATGCAAGATGCCATCAAACCAACATGGAATAGAGTTAAGGCAGGTCCTAAAAGCCACTAAAAAGTGTGAAATAGAACCAAGACATGCTAAGTAAACATGCTACTCTTATAAGCCAACAACCCAAGCATATGAGACATAAGGAGAGGGGTGTCCCCCTCCTATACAAGACTCCAAAACCACTTCTCCACCACTGAAAATCCTCTGGATTTCAGTGGTGGGAAGGTCAAAATAAGATGATCCCAAAGCTCAAAAGTAAAGGCACAAAACAAGGCCAAAACAAGGCCTAAGAGGGGGTAGACAACCCAACCAACAAAAAGTGACCTTAAGCAACCATAACAAGCATACAAAATCAGAACTTTTTGTAGTTTAGAGTCAAGCTTAAAACAATATGGAAGTATGTCTAAAAGCTTAAGCCAAAATGGGGTATCAAAAGCAAGTTGACTCACCCTTGAAGAACAACTTCAAGAACACAACTCCAGCAATCTTCTTGGATCAAAAACAGCCCAAGGACTCTAATAACAACCTTCTAGTGCCTCAGCAACCAAGGATAGTGTAGTGCTAGGTGTTTGTGTGCAATAGTAAGAACAAAACACACTTTTGAGCTCAAACACACACACAAATCTAGAGAGAGGGAGCTATAGAGAGACAGATATATCTAACTTCTATATTAGATTTCTTGAACCCCTGGAAAGGGAGAGGAGGCTCTCCTTTTATAGAAATCCAATTTTGCAAAGCTTCTTGGAGAAGCTAAGCAAGGCTCAAATCCCTCCATACACGTGTATGGAGGGGGAAATTGTGAATGCCAGCTGCACCAGCTGGCACAAAATATCTGCCAAAAGCAGATGAACAGGGTTTGGCCACAAAAAATGGCCGGTCGACCAACAAAAGTGCCGGCCAACCAAATAAAGTGCTGACGGCCAATACTTTGGCGGATGAAAGAAAACAGGGCCGATGGCCTTAAGCCTTGGCCGGTGGGTTAAGGGCATGGCAAACAAGCTACCCTCTTCCCTTAGAAGCAAAAACACAAGTGTTTGGTCCACAACCAAGCACAAAACAGACAAGTTGAGAGATCTTGAGGGAAGGCGCGCGGCCGAGACCTCCGGGAACTCAAAACGAACACGAACGTGGATGATCATTGAGTGTTCAAACGATGACGTCTAAGTCTTGAGGACGGTCAAAAATGGGGTGTCTACAGTTGCCCCTCTTTGACAGAACTCAAAAGTCATAACAATGACGGGAGTGAATGTCAAAGCCTAGAGACGACCCATTTTTGACAAGGCCGAAGACTCAGACAAGAATATAAGATAAGAAAGATAGGTGCCCGAAGGCAAGGGCAAGGGCAAGATGCAAATGACATGCACGGTGCCGAACATAACTTATGATCATGGAAAGAGAGCTGTAACAGCATAACATGCAACAGTTTTAAGCAAGCAAATAAAAACCAAACTACATTACATGCAGAAAGGATGTAAGAGAATTATACAATTCTCACTACGTCTCACGTAGAGAATACGATACCTATCTGGTTCGTCTGGTCGCACCAGCTTCGAATGAACCATACATACAATATCGTGCTTGTCTAGTTTGTCTGGTCGTGCCAGCTTCAAATGAACCGTACATACAATATCGTGCCTGCAAAAGAAAGAAACTTAACAGGTACAACATTGTTAGAAACATGCATAGCAATGCAAGTGAAAAGTGTGTGACAACGCAAGTGAGGGGGGTGCATGACAATACGGGTGGAAGGGGTGCATGACAATGCAACCTAAGTGTGCGCATAACAATGCGATTTGAAACAAGCATAACAATGCGAGGAGGGCATGCGCGACAACGCAAGCCGATGGTGGTGCATAACAATGCAATGAGGTGGCATGCGTGACAACGCAAGCCGGTAGTGGTGCATGACAATGCAATTTGAAACATAAACACATGTAAGTAGAGCATGCGTGACAACACATGCAATATGTGAAGTAAAAAAAGCATGAACACATGTAAGTAAAGCATACACGACAACGTATAGCAATGTGTAAAGCAAGGAAAGCATAAACACATGTAAGTAAAGCATGCGTAACAACGCATACAATGTGTAAAGCAAGAAAGGCATAAACATATGTAAGTAAAGCATGCATGACAATGCATACAATATGTAAAGCAAGAAAAGCATAAACACATGTAAGTAGAGCATGCGCGACAACGCATACAATGTGTAAAGCAAGAGAAGCATGAACACATGTAAGTAAAGTATACGCGACAACGTATACAATGTGTAAAGCAAGAAAGGCATCAACACATGTAACTAAAGCATGCGCGACAACGCATACAATGTGTAAAGCAAGATAAGCATGAACACATGTAAGTAAAGCATACGCGACAACGTATACAATGTGTAAAGCAATGCGAGAATAGAGAGGGGCATATATTCAATGGAAGCTTGGTAAAGGCATGTCATTCATGATGTTGAGATGCAACTTGAAAGCAAGACGAGGCATCGTTCAATGCAAGACGCGTAACGAGCGTGCTTATTACAGTCAAAACAAAGCAATGTAATACAACATATTTAAAGCGATTTGCGGAACTTGCAAGATACAAAAGGATATGAGAAAGGATACTCCTTGCGCGCACTGGGCATCACACACAGAAGACACGGCTTGAGGTCAACACGAAGGTCGGTTAAGGTTCAAAAGCGTACTTTCTTGCACTATCTTGAGAGATAAAGGTCCCAAACCACATAATTGACCCAACCAAGGGTGTGGGAGGTTCACCAACCACAAAGGGGGGCCACCGGCCACCCATCGGCCACAAAAGGAGCTCATCAGCCAACTATTTGGCCGACCGGCCAAAGATGGCAATGTTGGGGCAGTTTTGTCCTTTGGCCACGGGTCTTTAAATATAAGGTTCCAAACCTTATATTTCCACTTTACCCTAGCTCGAAAAATCCCTCATCTCTCTCCCTAGGTGATTTTTCTTTCTTCGATCCATGTTCTTCTCTTGTTTTCGACACTTTTCCATCTTCGATTCGCGAAACCCTTCCCGTTTCGCACACTTTAAACCGAACAAAACTTGATTTTCGGTGTTTCTTCCTTGGTTTCCACTACTTGGGGTTTGTTTCCCCCCAAGTTTACTTGGTTTTCGTGCCTTTTTCACACTCTGACCTTTTCTCTCATTTTTCATCCTCTCGGGGTTGACTTTTGGGTTGACCTTTCGCATTCTTGCCCGTTTTAGCAATCTTCTTGGATCAAAAACAGCCCAAGGACTCTAATAACAACCTTCTAGTGCCTCAGCAACCAAGGATAGTGTAGTGCTAGGTGTTTGTGTGCAATAGTAAGAACAAAACACACTTTTGAGCTCAAACACACACACAAATCTAGAGAGAGGGAGATATAGAGAGAGAGATATATCTAACTTCTATATTAGATTTCTTGAACCCCTGGAAAGGGAGAGGAGGCTCTCCTTTTATAGAAATTGAAAGCAGGTAAGTAAAAGGGAGAAAGACGTGGGGTTGGAAGACATTCACACACTCACGCACACTTATTACAAAAATTTGCCCTCTTAACGGAGGGTCCGAATAAATAATACAAACCGAATAATAAACTAACTAACTAGCTAATAATTATTACACAACACTTAACTAATTAAACAAATTAATTAAACTACTAGAGCGGTAAAGAGGCCTCGGAAAGAGGGATGAATGCATGCATGCTTGGCTCCGTTCGGAAATCTATCGCCATGCTCACGCTGCCTCTTGTTTACACTGCTCTGCACCTCTGAAAACTGTGCGAGTCTCAAGGATGCTTCTGAATCACCTTCTAGGTCCTGTGGGATGTCACCGGCCAAGGTATAGGAACACCGGCCATGTGTAATTGGTCATTGACCATTTGTAAGGCTCTCGACCAACAATTTTAGCCGATCAACACTGAAGATGGCCGGCCGGCCATCTCTTCGTTGTAGAATGCTGTTTTGCTGTAGTAGAGGACAAACAGAGCATGGCAATACATTTTCAAGCCAATGTGTGCACAAACATCCTCCCTATCATGTCATGAACTCAAGGGGTATGGTTCTCGACCCTCGGGCCATTAATCACGCATTTCAATGCATGATGGCCAAATGAGCCAAGTGTGCAAATCAATATGGAATGAATGCACAAAACACATGAAGGCTCACACTCTGTCATGTTGGATCAAGAGCGTCGACGACTAAGGATTGAGGTACGTTTCGTCACTTCAAGTACGAACGTTCCTCGCTCCTCATGTTTGGTTTGACACCCCAAACCAAACACAATGTAATGCAAGCAAGTATGCCAAATACAATGCAACATGGAAATACAATGCTATGCAACCTAAGCATGCCAAATGCAATAAGACTCGAGCGTGCACACAAGGGTAAGGTAACAAGCATGCCAAATGCAATGCAACCTAAGTAAGCATGTGACAAAATGCAAGCTAGCAAGCATGCAAAATGCAACCTAAACGTACAAACATGCAATGTAATAGGCATGCGACAACAATACCAAAACAAGGATGTGACAACATGCAATGCGATAAGCATGCAACGACACACAAACCGCATGATCCATGGACTTACATTGAAAATGGATAGGCCTCAGCCACACCAAAACAGTGGCCAAAATGATGAAGTGATGGAATGAAATGCACAATGCACATGCACATGCAATGATCCAAGAGTTAAGGCATAAAGTCACAAAACCCAAACACAAGCAAGGGGGTGACAATCATGGTAGTATGGTGACACCAAAAGCTCTGAAATTATGTCAGGAGTGATGCCAAATCAAACACATAACACAAGTAAGGCATACTAATGGACTTCAAGTTCAAAGCTAGCCAAGGTACTTCAACCATGGCCATACAACCAAGTCCCAAATGACCAAGGTGACCCAAAACAGTCCCAAGGCAGGCCAAAACAAGGCTAGAACATGCATGGGATGAGGCCAAACATGCTAGAAAGGTGAGCACAAAACAAGACGCATACAAGGCCAAAAGGGGCAATTGCACTACACCTATTACAACCAAGCATGGCATGACTTAGGCCAATAAAATCAGAGTTATGGCATGTTAGAATAAGCCCAAAAACCCACTTAGATGGCATCCCGAAGGCCTAAGTATGATGGCATGCACAATGACCTATTCTTAAGGCATAAAACACAAACTATCCAAAGCATGGAATAGGTGATAAATGCAAGTGTGGCCATGAAACATGGACTGAAATTACATTTCATATGATGCCAAATTATGAAAATACTTCAAGTAACACATGCTAATGAACTCAAGGCACAAAGCTTACAAGCTAGAATGAACCGAGGCTATACAAAACAATGCATGCATGACCAAGACAACACCAAACAGAGCTTAAACATGGTGAAACATGACTAAAATCTCCTTCGAGTCGAGCCAAAACATGCAAGAATAGTGGCCCAAACACAAGATGCATGTTATGCAAACATGCAAGATTACTTTACAAGTATGTGAAACATGCAAGATGCCATCAAACCAACATGGAATAGAGTTAAGGCAGGTCCTAAAAGCCACTAAAAAGTGCTGAAATAGAACCAAGACATGCTAAGTAAACATGCTACTCTTATAAGCCAACAACCCAAGCATATGAGACATAGGAGAGAGGGGTGTCCCCCTCCTATACAAGACTCCAAAACCACTTCTCCACCACTGAAAATCCTCTGGATTTCAGTGGTGGGAAGGTCAAAATAAGATGATCCCAAAGCTCAAAAGTAAAGGCACAAAACAAGGCCAAACAAGGCTAAGAGGGGGTAGACAACCCCAACCAAAAAGTGACCTTAAGCAACCATAACAAGCATACAAAATCAGAACTTTTTGTAGTTTAGAGTCAAGCTTAAAACAATATGGAAGTATGTCTAAAAGCTTAAGCCAAAATGGGGTATCAAAAGCAAGTTGACTCACCCTTGAAGAACAACTTCAAGAACACAACTCCAGCAATCTTCTTGGATCAAAAACAGCCCAAGGACTCTAATAACAACCTTCTAGTGCCTCAGCAACCAAGGATAGTGTAAGTGCTAGGTGTTTGTGTGCAATAGTAAGAACAAAACACACTTTTGAGCTCAAACACACACAAATCTAGAGAGAGGGAGATATAGAGAGAGAGATATATCTAACTTCTATATAGATTTCTTGAACCTAGAAAGGGAGAGGAGGCTCTCCTTTTATAGAAATCCAATTTTGCAAAGCTTCTTGGAGAAGCTAAGCAAGGCTCAAATCCCTCCATACACGTGTATGGAGGGGGGGAATTGTGAATGTCAGCTGCACCAACTGGCACAAAATATCTGCCAAAAACAGGATGAACAGGTCGACCAAAAATCGACAGGTTCGACCAAAAAAGTGCCCGGCCGACCAAAAAAAGTGCCGCCGACAAATAACGTGCCCAATACTTTTGGCCGATGGAAAGAAAACAGGGCCGATGGCCTCAAGCCTTGGCCGGTGGGTTGAGGGCATGGCAAACAAGCTACCCTCTTCCCTTAGCAAAAACACAGAACACAAACAAGTGTTTGGTGTGCAAAACAGACAAGTTGAAAGATCTTGAGACAAGGCGCGCGGCCGAGACCTCCGGGAACTCAAAACAAACACAAACATGGATGATCATCGAGTGTTCAAACGATGGCGTCCAAGTCTTGAGGACGGTAAAAAAATGGGGTGTCTACAGGTGGTTAGCGAGATCCGAATTTTTTTCCCTTTTCTCTCTTTTGGGCTGAAGTTGAATCACTTTTGTATATATCTCTCTCTCTAAAAACATTTCTTCTCCTTTCTCTCTACATTTCCTACCAAAAACCTCACAAGATCTTTGATTTCTTCAAATCCTTTAGGATTTGGATCTAAGTTCTTCATCAAAGTTGGTTAGCTCCTCGAGGGGTTCGTTGTGTGCGGTGAAGATCATGTTTCGATGTCGTTGATTTTGGCATCTTTATTCTTCTTCAATACTTGAGGTAGGAATTTTCTTAGAGTTATATATAATTTTTGCAAGATCTATATGATTTTCGAAATCATCTTTCGATAGTTTTGAAAATTGATTGTTGATTCAAGAAGTTGAGTGATTTTGAAAGTGGGTTTGTCTCTTATTTTGTTAAAATGATCTTATGGGTTTTGATCTTCGTTGATTAAAGAAAAGATGATTTTGGAAAGTTTTCTTTCAAAAGATTTGAGTTGTATAATTTTGGTGAGAAAACCTAGAATTTGGGGGTTTTTTTTTTTTAAAGGAGACTGAAAATCCATGAATGATATTGTTTATATTTATTTTGTGTGTCAAAATAAATGGATGTTTGGAAATTTCTTATTTATATTTATATAAATGATGAATTTCAGAAAATATGAGAATTGTTGTTCATTTTGGAAATTATTGTTCAAATGTTGAAATAGTCTTGAAATAGCGGATTGTCTAGGATACTTGAGAAGAGGGAATTGTGTTATTCCTTGGATGATGAATTTGAATAAAAGTATTATATTCATTTTGTGAAATTGGCATATCAATTCATTTGATTACATTAAACTTTGAAAGTTGATTTGAAAACTTGCATTGAGAAAAGAATGTTGAGAAACAAGTTTTTATGGAATGGTTTAGGGGTAAATACGTTAGTAAGTCTTGATAGGTGGTGTAGATGATATTGAATAAGTTGGCCTGAGAGTCCGGGGTGAAAGACCGAAAACTCGCGAGGATAAGTGTCGAGCCTTCCGGTTAATACTGATAAAAATGACAATTTGATAGTACTTGTATAGTCTACTTGCAGACACCAGCCTAGGGATTACCTGAGTCATATTTACCGCCCTTTAAATAAATTGTTAAGTTTTGAACAATTGAAATTGCATAATATCATTGAGCATGATGATTTTCACAATATGAAAATGTGATTTATCTTCAAAAAGGACATAGCATGGCATGTGCATTTCATCTCTTGAGACTTGTATAAAATGTATATACTTTGTTAAGAATTTCTTACTGGGCTTTATGCTCACCCTACGAGATTTTTTGTGTAGGAAAAGATGTGGTGATCCCACCCAACTAGGGGCGTGGAAGTATGTGTGTTGGGAGTACAATGCTCTCATTTTGCTGTGACTCTATGTGTAAGCCAAGGGTTGTGTTTGTGTGGGTTTGAATAATCGTTTTGTGTAACCAGACTCAAGCCTTGGAAACTTATAAACCCTTGGGGGTATTTATTTGTTTAGTTACTTGTTATTGGATTAATGTATTGTTGCATGAAAAACTATTATATCATATAATGTAAGTTTGGAGATTTATATTCGGTTTTCCTTAAAAAGAGCCACGATTGTTGTCTTATCATTTGGGCTAGAAATTTGGGGCGTTACACAAGGGTAGGTCTCGCCCTGAGGTGAACAAAGCGGGTAGCTTTTATCCGAGAAGAAAAGAAAAAAGATCTTAAAATCAAACAAACTAAACAAGCCAAACAAGTAGACATTTTATTAGCAATGAGTATATAATCAGGCTATTTTCTATAAGTAATATCCGACCAAGTCTCCCGTCCTGAGTATCCGCAGCCCACCCAACTCTGACATCGAAACCTACTTATTAAGACACTTGAATACAATTAGATACTTGTTCGAGAACAAATAGAAGGATGAAAATCAATCCAAACTTGTGGATTCCTCAATCCCTTGACTCTTTTGTTTGAAAAGAACTCCAAACTAGATGCCACAATTTTGCTCAGTCTTCTGTTTTGTGTCCTTATACTATTAAGAACCTTTAGTGAGGAAGTTGGATAAAAAAATCCATTTTATTATTGTATAGCAAAGTAGTTAAGAATTTTATTTTTTCAATTAATTCTGTTAAATAAAAAATTTTGACACAGAAAAATATATGTAATTTTTCGAACTACATGAGGCAATTTGTATTTTAAACAAATCTTAAGAGATGTGTTTGTAATTTATCCTAAATTTTATAAAAGAATAATGCATAAAGTACAAATTATAACATCTTAAAGTTTCAATAGCCCTATCTTAAAAAAAAAGGGTTAATTACAAATTTTTTTTTTTTTTTAAGTTTTACGCGTTTTTCGCTCTAAACCCCAGTGTTTCAATTTCAACAAATTAAATCCCGGAGTTATATCTGTATTTCAATTTGCCCCTTTTGTCTATCTCCGTTTGTGTAAGGTAACAAAGAGAGTTTAAAGTGAAAATCACTGGAGTTTAAGTGAAAAACACGTGAAACCTTAGGATTTGTTTTATAATTAACCCTTTTATATTTTTAGTGATTTTAATTTTAAAAAATGATTAATTACAAAAATATCCCAAAATCTATCTCAACCATTCTAGAGAGAGTGATGTGATTGGGTGTTTTGTTTTCAAAAAAATTATTTAGTGTGCTAAATATTTAAATGATTCTAATTTTTTTTAACTATTTGAAATGTGGTCAGGTATTTGCGGGGGCGGGATGGAGTTAAAAAATTCCACCTGTAGCGGGGGTAGGGCGAGGACATGGGTGGAGTTGGTCCATGGAGACGGGGGCAAGGAATGGCAAATCTGCCGTAGCCATCCCCAGTTAGAGATGGTTTCTATGGTGGTTGGATGTGATGGTAATTGTGGATTAGAGTTTGGAAGATTAAGGAGAATGTATAGAGAACAAAAAGTTTAAGGATAATACCACTTTTTTAATTTATGAGAGTGTAAATAGATTAAAAAAGTGCAAAACAAATGAATATAACGATAAAATTTCATGGTATAAATACAATTTTTTTTTAATAAAATTATTAGGATAAATTACACTTACATTCTCTAAAATATGACCTTTTTGTCAGAGTCTCAACGTTCTTTAGGGTTTGATTGGCAAATGGTATTGAATGGAGATTTGGTGGCCAGATTTGAAATTATATATGTAGAGTGGAAGAAGGTGGTGGTGCAAAAGCGGAAATGGACGGGTGAGAGAGGGAAACCACGATTGGAAAAAGGAAGGGGTAGGTAGTGATAGGGGAAAAAAAATGGTAGTAATCATAAAGATAGGGTAATGATAGTTAAAAGGGGAATGAAAAAACAAGAAGGGTTTGTGCTCAAGTTCATGGTAGGATCATAATGGATATTTAGGAATTATTTGGGATGATTTAATAAGTATATTTTGTCTTTTTATAAAAAGATGTGCAGAAAAGTAGAGAGATGATGTGATGGAAAAAGATAAAAAGATAAAAGTGTGTACTTATTTAGGATAGCCAAACTTGGCCTTTTTGACTTTTGACTTATTGGCTTATTGGCTTATATGGGTTGGGTTGTGTTGGGTTTGATGTGATGTGTTAGAGAGGTGATGTGATTTAAATAAGATGATGTGACTTAAATAAGATAGTGACTTTTTGACTTTTTGTATTATTTAGTAGATGCCAAACTTGGCCTTAGTTTGATGGATGTTGAATAAATAGCGATAGTAATATTGTGTGATTGAGTTTAAATTTAAATATATGTGAAGTGAAAAAGCAAGGGTGAATATATGTTTAAAAATTTATTAAATTCAAGTAGATAATGGAAATGGATGAAAACTTTAAATTAATGGCAATTTAAAATTTTGAAGTTTGAAGTTGAAGAGATTAAAAATTTAATTTGTTTGAGTGTCCAAACTTTAATATATTTGCAGCAAGTGTACTACTAAAAAGATTGTGCGCGAGAGTAGAAACCCCACGTTGAAGGGAGGGGGCGGGAGGGCGAGGCGTGACCACAGCATCGTAAATACTTGTTCACACGAGCGAGTCGACACAATCCCTTCAGATCAGAGAAATCAAACACTAAAGTTGCGTTTGGTAGAGTTTTGTAAATATTATTTAAGAATATAAGTTATATTTTGAGTTTGTGAGTTTTAGAATTATAATTTGAGTGTGAAAAATTAGTTTGGTGAAAGAGTTTTAAAATTTTTTTTGAATTGAATGAAGAATTTTTGATGTGACATATGATATTTGATACAAAAACTTACAACTCATAACCAAACATACAACTCAAAATTCTATTAAAGCACATAAAAAATATTTAAAAAATCGAATTTTTTTTTTTCGAATATATAAAAATTAACATAGGTTAATTGCAAAAAAAAAAAAAATTTACTGTTTCGATCAATCGACCGGATGACCGATTAGGCCAAATTTACCAATTTTTTTTTTTAAAAAAACGCACCTAAAACAAAATTTTCCACAGAATTTTTCTATAGAATTTGAAAACGTAAATTGAAATTACAAACCAACCATCATATTTGAATATTTTGAATATGGGTGTAGAATCATTGTTTGGAAACACGTGTTTTTAAAAACCGGACCGGTGAGCGAACCGGAAAAGGGATCGGGTGGATGGGTCACTGGTTCAACCGTCGGTTGAACCGGAATCAAACCGTGACGGAATAAATATATTAAAATTATATTTAAATAAAATATAAGTAATAAAATTATAAATTAAAAATATTAAATTATCTTAAATATTTGTCCTAATTTTTTTTTACTGAAAAATATAATAATATATTTTAAAATATTATTAATTTCAATTTTGGAAGATGAAATCAAATATTTAATATTCCCTTCATATGATTTTAATTCAAATAATTTGATTGAAATGAGAGCAAAAATTTTGGAGGGATATCAAAATTTCAATATTCCCTCCAATACATTTGATTGAATTTCACATGGATTTCTTGAGTCTTTTTGAAAAAAAAAAAATTTCTTATAAATAGGTGAAGACTTTCACTATAATTTCATCAAGCTCTTAATGGAATTCCTCATAAGAGGAGACCTTTGAAAAATAGTTTCAAATTAAAATTTTCTTATATTCTTATATTTTATATATATATATATATATATATAAAATAAGAAAGAAAGAACAGAAAGAAAAAAAACAAAAAATTCATTTTCTCGATTTTTCCGGTTCTTCCAAAATAGACCGGTTTTTCACTATGACCGGTTCTGTGTAGGTGTATCCGGACCGGAACACCGACCGGTCGGCGGTTCAACCGGTTGAACCGGCTGGTCCGGTCCGATTTTTAAAATCATGACACAACCAAAGCAAAAGCCGTGTGGTGGAGAAGACTCTCTACACAGCTCCACCGCTTCAACATCTCTTCTCCCCCGCGGTCTCCGTCGCCGTTCCGGCCATCCACCATACTCTATTCTTGCTCCGTCGCTTCCAATTACGATACAAAGGTTAGTTAGGGCTTTGTTTAAAGTTTTTTTCGCTGTTAATTGCTTTTTACGGTAGGTAGTCAATTTGGTTTAAATGATTGATTGATTTGATCTAGAGATACTGCGATTAGCTGATTCTAATATAAAACATTCAATTATGTTATTAAAAGAAAGAAACTGAAGGATAATTTCCAGGAAATCTCGCATAGCTACAACAATATGATCTGATATTATAGACTCTTTAAGAGGAGCTAATTTGAGCCCACTAAATTAATTAAGCCCAATAGTCCAAGATTGGTGGGCCCGAATTTATCGCAAGTCCAAGAATCGGTGGGCCCAGATTTATCGCCATCAAACGGGCTGAATCGCTCTAAGCCTCGAAAGGGTTCGGATCCACGAACTTAGAGACTTACTCAGGCCCGGACTCGAAAGGATATTGAGCAAGCCTAGAGATCCGAGGCACTTGGACTCGAAAGGGTTCAGATCCACGAACTTAGAGACTTACTCGGGTTCGGACTCGAAAGGTATTGAGCAAGCCTAGAGATCCGAGGCACTCGGACTTGAAAGGGTTCGGATCCACGAACCTAGAGGTCCGAAGCACTTGGCTTCGAACGGATTCAAACGCAATCTAGAAGTCGCTCCGTTAATGAGTCCCAGAACACTTGCGGGCTCGGAGCTTTCCGGGATCTACGCACCAGAACCATGGGCGTAATGGAGTTTGAACAAAGGACCCGATCCCGAGGACGGTGAGTGGAGATAAATTCACTCTTCGGTTAAACTAGCCTATACCCGGGTCGAGGTGGCACGATCTAGGGGGTCCCTGAGACTCGGCAATATTTACGGCAGGGCGTTCTCTTGAACTACCCCTGACCCTTATGCGGCAGGACGTCCTCTGGGACTACTCCTGACCCTTTGGGATAATTGGGGATCATTGGTTAGGTGTGGCTAAGAAGAAGGGTTCGTCGAGGGGTTGATATCCTCTTCGGGTTTTCCTCATCCTCGGAGAGGCCACATCCTCGGAGAGGTCACCTCCTCGGACAAAGTGGTTAGAGAGAATATCCCCCATGTGCCTTGCATATGGGCTCTATCCTACATCATGAGGTGCCTATAAATAGCACCCACCCATAACTTTACAAGGGATGGATTTTGGAGATTTTTTAACTCTTGGGAAAGAACTAATTTCCCCTCTCCATTACCAACCTTGAGAGTGAAAGTGGGAGATCCATGGGAGAGCCTTGCCATTATTCTCTCTCTTGCCATTTTGCCTTCTTCTTCACCCAATCTCTTATCTCCATCATCTCCTTTACTCTTGTGTTCTTGAGTTGAGACTATTGAAGAATCTAAGCTTCTCATCATATTCTAGAGAATTCGAAGTTGTTCTTCAAGGATCTTCGAAGATCTTCGAATTTTCCAACTCCTTTCTTGAACCTCTCATACATTTGGCAACTCTGCTGGGGAGGCGGATTGGTTAATGGTTTCAACAAGATCTGGAACTCATACAACACCGACAAAAATGGCAGATAATGAGACTCATCAACAAGGCTCTTCCAATGGTGGTGATGAAAGGACTTAAGTTCAAGACTCACCTCTCATTCTTGAAGCCATTCAAGAACTCCAATACACTCAACAAGAGATTCTCACAACCCTTCAAAATCTCACCCACACCATGTTGGTGATGGGTTCAAATTTCGCATCACCAGTAACAAATAGAGGTCAAGTTGGCACTAACAAGCATCAACAACTTCATGGCAATGTTGGAAATGGTCAAAACCCTCAAGATCCACCCCAAATTCTTCCTGAAGTTATACAAAATGGTGTGCAAAATCACGCACCTGGAGGATCAAGCCATAGTCCAGCAGCGGTTGGAGGAGTTTCCGGCGTGATGAATGGTGTTCCAACAGCTGTGGAAGTTCAAAGAAGGCCTATAGAAATTTCTCTACAAAATGGTATTCCATCCACGCCTAATTTTGTTCCACCGATTGTAAATTCTACTCATGTACCGAGTGGGTCTCCTTTGGCGCCGACAACAAATTTGCAAGCACAACCCATTATAGCGGCCCCGTGCAGTGGACTTTACGGGCCTCAATTCAATGTCCCATCACCAAATGGCGTGTCCATAGGTGCCAATGGCCAATTTCATCATGTGTCTTCACCGATGGTGAATTCTCAACACCCGAATGGCCAAGTCGCTCCAGGCTCAGTCTTCGGCTCTACAAGCCAAGTTCCGGGAATACCACCATCAAGTTCTCTCCCTCAACAATTTCTCACCTTTGCAGATGTGCAAGCCATGTTCGAGCTAGAACGGAGCAAGAAAACTTTACCCTTTTTGCCTGATCCGGATGTCAAGCTACCATACCCTATCGAGATGTTGAGTTATCCATACCCGGAGGGGTACACGGTGCCGAAGTTCATCAAATTCGATGGCAAACAAGGAAATGCTCGAGAACATGTTGTGCGGTTCATCGAGACTCTGGGTATTCATGGTTCAAACCACGTCCTTCGGCTAAGAGAATTTTCCAAGTCCCTCACCGATCGAGCATATAGTTGGTATGTTAATTTGGGCCCAAATTCTGTCCGAAGTTGGGAAGAGATGGTCAACAAATTCCATGCCAAATTCTTTCAGGTGGTCGAGAAAGTGACCACACTTACCTTGTGTAAGGAAAAGCAGCAGGAGGGTGAAAACATTCTCGAATATGTGAAGAGGTTCCAAGACAAAGCCGTGGACTGTCATGAGGCTGTGGAGGAAAGCTACTTGGTCCAAATCTGTGTTGAAGGGGCATTGAACGGATATAAGATGCTTCTTGTTAATCACAAGCTACCTACCTTCTCGGCACTAATTGAAGCATCTCGGAACATCAACGTACCTCAGTCTCAAGAGATCGGGTTTGAGACTAGTTATAAAACCAGCTTCAAGTCATCCCGAGGACCTTTTGTCACTGCGGCTTCTGCGTCTTCTACCCGAAAGTCGCAGGGGGAGGAATTCAAAGGTCAGAAGAGGAAATACTGCGAAGATGACACTTCTTTTCCGTGTAGTGTTGAGGAGGTGAAGGCCTTAGTTAAAGAATGGGTGGCAGACGAAGAACTGAAGTTGCCTCATGTCGAAGAGCTTTTGCCGAAGAAGGACCGCGAGGGTCCTAATTATTGTGTTTTCCACCAATCACTAGGACATCCTACAGAAAAGTGCCGGATGCTTAAGAAGATCTTTAGAAAGAAAGTTGAAGCACATGAGATAGAGTTCAGAGAACAGGAGCCCCAGGATATCTTAGAAGACATGGCTATGATGGTGCATGATGGCCACAACCCGAGCAACTGGTGAAAGCTTTCCAAATGATCTTGCAACTCTGGGGGCAAATGTCAACATTCCGCAGAAGAAGTCTATCTATGACATTTACAATTTATATTTACTGCATTATCCAAGAAGTTCTATCTTTCTTATGTCATGAAGAAATTTATTTCCTCCATATTATGTATCTCCATTAGAAGTTATTTTCTCTACATCGAATATCTTTATTGTGTTATGTTGCTTGAAACAATTTTCAATTTTTGTTGCCCCTCAAAGAAGAAAGAGGAATAGTAGACTCAGTTACTAACCTGAAGGGAGTTTTCTTGACACAGTAGAAGTGTACTTCCACTCGGACCTCCGAAGAGCAGCCATGGCTTCCATCAATGCAAGCTTTGAGGGTCTTTCTTGCTGAAGTAGAGTGTGCGCATCCACTCGGACTTCCGAGGGACAGCCTTGCTTCTGCTCGGACTTCTGAGGGAGAGCCTTCCGAGGGACAACTCTTGCTCTCATTAGTGCAGGTCTGAAGAACTGCCATTGATTTCATCAATACAAGCTCCGAGGATCTTTCTTTTCAAAGTAGAGTGGACTCTTACTCGAACTCCCGAGGGATAGCCTTTGCTTCCATTAGCTGCCAAAGTAGAAGTGCGCATTCACTTGGACTTCTGAGGGACAGCCTTGTTTCTGCTCGGACTTCCGAGGGACAGTCTTGTTTCTGCTCGGATTTCTGAGGGAGAGCTTTATTTTTGCTCAAACTCTCGAGGGACAGCCTCGGACTTTTGAGGGACAGCCTTGCTTCCGCTCGAACTTTCGAGAGACAATCTTTACTTCTGTTGGTGCAAGCTTGGTAAACTCAGTTGCCTTTCAAAGGGATTTTTCTTGCCGAAATAGGGTGTGTGCTACTTTCGGACTCCCGAGGGATAGTCTTGCTTCTGTTTGAACTTCTGAGGAACAGCCCTTGCTCTCATTATTGCGGGTTCTGAGGGCATCGAGGTCGCGGAGTTCTTACAAAAATTTATTTGCCTGAAATAGTAAAGCTGACAAACTAGATAAACAATATCGAGTTCAGATTATGATTCAAGCGTTACCGAGATAGATGCTACATCAACAATATATGGCTTTACTCTCTGCTATGGCACTACATCATTTCAAACAAATTGTTCGCTAAGTTCGGGTATCGAGAATTTATTCATCGGTTACATAAAAGTCAAGTATGATGTTCTTACATTATCAATAAAATAACTAAAAGAGCTTACTCACAAATTTTCGCCAACGGAGGAAGAGCACGGTTGAGTTAGAGGCAATGTGGGAAGCAGAAAATAGGCCACGAATGGGTGGAACCAGTACCGAAGATAGTCGGAGTAAATCAATAGCAGCACCGGCAGTGGGCAGGAAAGAATATAGTTAGACCGACGCCGCGTTGAGTGGGCGGCGTGGTCAATAACCGGTTACAAAATTGAGGCCGAAGGCAGTGTTGAAGACGTAGCGGAGTTGGCATCGACGTTGATCAACAAGACTGAGCTAGGCTGGGCAAGACCACACACGTTGCGTTGAGTGGGCGAACGTGCGTGGTCGGCGTCGGACAAGTTGAAACCGGAAGCAATGGTGGTGCCACAGAAGAGTCGGCAACCACACACGTCACGTTGAGAGGGCAACGTGTGTGGTTTGCGTTGGAGCCGTTGAAGCCAACAGTGATTGGAGCAAAGAGAGGCCGATGACGGCTTGGTCGGAGCTGGAGCAGCGAGAGGCTGACGGAAGCTGGGGCCACGGCAATGTAGTCGCGTGAAAGCAGAACAAAAATCTGGGTAATCCGAGCTGTTAACAAAAAATATATATGATAATCAATATATATATATATATTCTTGCCCAAAGTTTTTCAAGCAGCAAAGTAAAAAAAAAAAACTGAAGCATCAGAGATTGATTAAATCTACATCAGTAGACATTAAAGCAAGCACCAGCAGAGTTCTGATTTGTTGCTTTCAAAGTGTGGAAAAAAATGTTGAAGTCTGGGTCTATGTTGTCCTCTCTCATTTTAATGAAGATTTAGCTAAAAGAAGTAAGAAGCAGCAAATGGCATAAGCCATAAGTCAAGATTGTCCACGAAAGGCAAGACTGCGGCTGGTTCTCTTGAAGGCCGACGACGCGGTGAACGGCGCTCGGCAAGACATTGCTGTGATGAAGTAACGGCGCCGATCGGCAGTGGCAAAGTAGACAGTGTTTGGAGCAGAAGAGCAAAGCAAGGCCGAGATCTATGTAAGAAGGGTGCTAGACGGACCAACGACGCGTTGCGAGGGCGACGTGGTCGGCACTGGCCGGTCGCGTCTGACAGAAGCAGCGATGTCACAGACGCTGGACATAAAGCGCCCAAGCTACGCGAATTGGGTGGTCGCGTGCAAAGAACAGTGCCACGGCTGACTCTCGCGTAGGCCGACGACGGTGGTTTGTGGGTCTTCAGTGGCGAGCTGGGCTAGTGATAGCATGAGCTGGTGGCGCAAGGCAGCAGCGACAGTGGTGTTGTAGATGGGTTGGTGTCTGTGATGATCAGTAACAGCAGCGGCGGTGTGAAGGCTCGGCCGAAGTGACGAAGAAAGAAAGAAGAGGGCTGGCAGCAGTAGTCTTCAATGAAGAGCCAAGAAAGAGAAGCTCTGTTTCGTTGAAGAAGAAAGGAGCTGGATTGGTGCCTGTAGAAAGAGAGACCTGTGGCGGCTGTGCAAAAAAGTTGGTGAGCTAGGGTTTTGGCCCTTTTCTTTTTTCTTTTTTTTTAAAAAAAAGGCATCATACCTGAAATATCCTCTCAAATATTCTCCATACACATATATATATATATATATATATATATAAAAAAGGACCCAAGCAGTTCACGGGTTTCCAATTTGAAGAGAGAAGAACAGTGGATTTCCACGTTTTAGAGAGAGAAACGAAAATGGGTTTGGGTGTGAACTTCTCAGAACAAAAACAAATGCATAAAAAAAAGAAGAAATGATGGAAGTCTGGTTCGGTGATTGCAGAAGCAAAGAAAATCCCTGGTTCGCAGCTTGGGAAAATGTTCAAGTTTGGGAGCAGAAAAGTTGATTTTAAATAAATAAATAAATAAATAAGGTTTTTTCAAAGCATTGGAAATGAATATTTAAGGCCTTGAATTTTTGTCCTTTGTCAAACAGAAAGTATGGTCATCAAATAGCCTTATATATAATATATATATCTATATAATAAGGTAAGAAACTTTTTGAAAATATCTTAAAATATATGTGAGATATATTTTGATCCAATAGTCTAAATTGTCTTATCTCAACCAAGTTGAGATGTCTTTATTTCCCTCTCTCTCCATCAATGGTTGATGAGGAAGAGAAAATTTCTCTCTTTGAGCATCAACGGCTTTATTTCCCTCTGATGGTCAGAAAATATCTCTCTCTCTCCTCTCCATCACAGGTACTTATCTCCTCTCTCTCTCTCATTTCAATTTTTGAACTCTCTCTCCCTCGACCACCGACGCCGACGACCACCGACACCATCGACCACCTCCTCTCCTCTCACACTCCTCTTTCGTCTCTCTCCCCTTGCAAGGTAAACTAGAACTTCCAACTTGAATTCATGATATTTTTTGTGGGTTTGCTTGAATCTGAATGTTGAATCTGAATCTGAATCTGAATCTGAATGTAAAGTTGTGTTGAATCTGGGATTTGGTTGTAAAGTTGAATCTAAATGTTTTGTGGGTTTGCTTGAATCTGAATGTTTTGTAAAGTTGAATATTTTTTTGCTTGAATCTGAATTTTTTGTGGGTTTGTATAGTTGAATCTGGATATTTTTGATATGTGGGTGTTTGGTTGGATTGATTTTGAAATGAGTTTTGAATCTGGATATTTTCATAGATTTTGAAACTGAATATTTTCATTTTTAAAAAGTTTTGGGTCTGAAATGGGTTTCACTTGAGCAGCCTGATATGGGTATGTTTTTATTGTTTTTGTTTTTATAAAAACATGTTTCTGTATACATTTTGGATACGTACTTTGATGGTTGTCACGATCAGTATAGAAAATCAATTTCATAATTTTTTTTTTTTTTAAAAAATTTTATTGACTGGTTCACAAGGGGAGGATAAGAGGGTTCTTTTTGATAACAATGACTTGGTTTTGCATGAAGGATTTCCAGAGATCAATTCATTTGGTCACTCATTTAGGTCAGTTTTATTTTGTTTTTTTTTTCCGTTTTTTCTCCTTTTTTTTATATTTATAATCGGTATGAGCAAAAATGGAAGTTGCATCATGTAGCAATTAGGGCTATAAATCAATCAAGTTTTAGCCGAATTGACGAGATGAATTCTAACATGAAAAAACTTGACAGGGACTATGATGCAAAGAGTGAAAGACAACAAACTGTTGAGGAATTCTATCGGGTGAACCACATTAACCAAACATATGATTTTGTAAGTTCACTATTGTTCTATATTGTTTTCAAATTTTTTTTTTTCATTATTGTTTTTGTTCTTATATGGGTTTTTGAAAACAACGACAAATTCCTAAACACACATCTTTTCCATTTTGGTGTGAAAACATTCTTGAAAAATTCAAAAAAAAAAAAAAAGTTTAGAAATGTTTCTTAAGAACAATATTTTCAAAAATAGTTTGCCACACAAAATTTTTTCATTTTTCATAGATTTTGAATATATTTTCATAGACTTTGAATATATAAACCCAGTTTATACACTTTATATTTTCATAGATTTTGAAATAGATTTTGAATCTGGATATTTTCATTTTTAAAAAGTTTTGGGTTTGAAATGGGTTTCACTTGATATATATACATGTATAGTCCAATGTATAAAATTGATGAAGGGTTGGAGATGTTCTTAGTAAAATGTTTAAGACCCTAAAATATTTTCTCTAAATTTACTACATAGATTTTGAATCTAGATATTTTCATAGATTTTGAAACTGGATATTTTCATTTTTGAAAAGTTTTGGGTCTGAAATGGGTTTCACTTGAGCAGCCTGATATGGGTATGTTTTTATTGTTTTTGTTTTTATAAAACATGTTTCTGTATACATTTTGGATACATACTTTGATGGTTGTCATGATCAGTATAGAAAATCAATTTCATAATTTTTTTATTTTTTTTATTTTTTTAATTTTATTGGCAGGTTCACAAGGGGAGGATAAGAGGGTTCTTTTTTATAACAATGACTTGGTTTTGCATGAAGGATTTCCAGAGATCAATTCATTTGGCCACTCATTTAGGTCAGTTTTATTTTGTTTTTTTCCCTTTTTTTTTTTATATTTATAATCGGTATGAGCAAAAATGGAAGTTGCATCATGTAGCAATTAGGGCTATAAATCAATCAAGTTTTAGCCGAATTGACGAGATGAATTCTAACATGAAAAAACTTGAAAGGGACTATGATGCAAAGAGTGAAAGACAACAAACTGTTGAGGAATTCTATCGAGTGAACCACATTAACCAAACATATGATTTTGTAAGTTCACTATTGTTCGATATTGTTTTCAAATTTTTTTTTTCATTATTGTTTTTGTTTTTATATGGGTTTTTGAAAACAATGACAAATTCATAAACACACATCTTTTCCATTTTGGTGTGAAAACATTCTTGAAAAATTCAAAAAAAAAACTTTAGAAATGTTTCTTAAGAACAATATTTTCAAAAATAGTTTGTCACACAAATTTTTTTCATTTTTCATAGATTTTGAATATATTTTCATAGACTTTGAATATATAAACCCAGTTTATACACTATATTTTCATAGATTTTGAAATAGATTTTGAATTTGGATATTTTCATTTTTAAAAAGTTTTGGGTCTAAAATGGGTTTCACTTGATATATATACATGTATAGTCCAGTGTATAAAATTGATGAAGGGTTGGAGATGTTCTTAGTAAAATGTTTAAGACCCTAAAATATTTTCTCTAAATTTACTACATAGATTTTGAATCTGGATATTTTCATAGATTTTGAAACTGGATATTTTCATTTTTAAAAAGTTTTGGGTCCGAAATGGGTTTCACTTGAGCAGCCTGATATGGGTATGTTTTTATTGTTTTTGTTTTTATAAAACATGTTTTATTATACATTTTGGATACATACTTTGATGGTTGTCATGATCAGTATAGAAAATCAATTTCATAATTTTTTTTTTTTTTAAAAAAAAAATTTTATTGACTGGTTCACAAGGGGAGGATAAGAGGGTTCTTTTTGATAACAATGACTTGGTTTTGCATGAAGGATTTCCATAGATCAATTCATTTGGCCACTCATTTAGGTCAGTTTTATTTTGTTTTTTTTTCCTTTTTTTCCCCTTTTTTTTTTATATTTATAATCGGTATGAGCAAAAATGGAGGTTGCATCATGTAGTAATTAGGGCTATAAATCAATCAAGTTTTAGCCGAATTGACGAGATGAATTCTAACATGAAAAAACTTGACAGGGACTATGATGCAAAGAGTGAAAGACAACAAACTGTTGAGGAATTCTATCGGGTGAACCACATTAACCAAACATATGATTTTGTAAGTTCACTATTGTTCTATATTGTTTTCAAATTTTTTTTTCATTATTGTTTTTGTTTTTATATGGGTTTTTGAAAACAACGACAAATTCATAAACACACATCTTTTCCATTTTGGTGTGAAAACATTCTTGAAAAATTCAAAAAAAAAAAAAAAAAGTTTAGAAATGTTTCTTAAGAACAATATTTCCAAAAATAGTTTGTCACACAAATTTTTTTCATTTGATTTTGAATATATTTTCATAGACTTTGAATATATAAACCCAGTTTATACACTCTATATTTTCATAGATTTTGAAATAGATTTTGAATCTGGATATTTTCATTTTTAAAAAGTTTTGGGTTTGAAATGGGTTTCACTTGATATATATACATGTATAGTCCAGTGTATAAAATTGATGAATGGTTGGAGATGTTCTTAGTAAAATGTTTAAAACCCTAAAATATTTTCTCTAAATTTACTACATAGATTTTGAATCTAGATATTTTCATAGATTTTGAAACTGGATATTTTCATTTTTGAAAAGTTTTGGGTCTGAAATGGGTTTCACTTGAGCAGCCTGATATGGGTATGTTTTTATTGTTTTTGTTTTTATAAAACATGTTTCTGTATACATTTTGGATACATACTTTGATGGTTGTCATGATCAGTATAGAAAATCAATTTCATAATTTTTTTATTTTTTTTTTATTTTTTTAATTTTATTGGCAGGTTCACAAGGGGAGGATAAGAGGGTTCTTTTTTATAACAATGACTTGGTTTTGCATGAAGGATTTCTAGAGATCAATTCATTTGGCCACTCATTTAGGTCAGTTTTATTTTGTTTTTTTCCCTTTTTTTTTTTATATTTATAATCGGTATGAGCAAAAATGGAAGTTGCATCATGTAGCAATTAGGGCTATAAATCAATCAAGTTTTAGCCGAATTGACGAGATGAATTCTAACATGAAAAAACTTGAAAGGGACTATGATGCAAAGAGTGAAAGACAACAAACTGTTGAGGAATTCTATCGAGTGAACCACATTAACCAAACATATGATTTTGTAAGTTCACTATTGTTCGATATTGTTTTCAAATTTTTTTTTTCATTATTGTTTTTGTTTTTATATGGGTTTTTGAAAACAATGACAAATTCATAAACACACATCTTTTCCATTTTGGTGTGAAAACATTCTTGAAAAATTCAAAAAAAAAAACTTTAGAAATGTTTCTTAAGAACAATATTTTCAAAAATAGTTTGTCACACAAATTTTTTTCATTTTTCATAGATTTTGAATATATTTTCATAGACTTTGAATATATAAACCCAGTTTATACACTATATTTTCATAGATTTTGAAATAGATTTTGAATTTGGATATTTTCATTTTTAAAAAGTTTTGGGTCTAAAATGGGTTTCACTTGATATATATACATGTATAGTCCAGTGTATAAAATTGATGAAGGGTTGGAGATGTTCTTAGTAAAATGTTTAAGACCCTAAAATATTTTCTCTAAATTTACTACATAGTAGGGGTTGGGTCTTGGAGATGTTCTTGGTTTTGGTTGATTTCAAAACTAATCAACTTCCAACTTGAATTCATGATATTTTTTGCTTGAATTCATGATATAATAAGTCGACCTACACTAAATTGTGTCCATTTCAACTCTGAACCAAATGACAATTATATGCAATTCTATGAGAGAATGAGGGCTGTAATCAGGCATAAATGACAAATATACAGTAAACAGTATCAATTTCAACTCTTAACCAACCAAATAATGTGCAATCATGTAGCAATTACATGCAATTATATGCAATTCTATGAGATAACAAAGGTTCAAATCAGGACATAAATGCCAAATAACTATACTCCCTATGAGAATAATATAAACTGGACTATAACTATACTCCCTATGCCAAATAACAAAGGTTCAAATCAGGACATAAATGCCAATTATATGCAATTCTATGAGAATAATGCAATATTTTACACACAAACCAATCACAATAACTATACTCCCTAAGCTTCCAAGGGCTGAAAGCGGGCAGCTTCTTCATGAGAAGAAGATTCAGACTTAAATTTGAGAAGTCGTAAACTCTGGCAATCCATTTCCCTCAGCTTCAGAAGCAAAAACAACACAATGCCACACCCAAATCCCAAAGCAGCACTAGAACCAGTGAGTGACACAGCAGCACATACCAACATCACAAAAGACTCTTTCTTTGTATTCATATCTCTTGAAGCCCTAGCCAGCTCAATCCTAGCAAAAAGAAAAAGCAGCCCAAGAATCCTGATTGGAAATTGACCCAAAATTCTCCCAAACGAGTTCCCAAATAAATTTGTACTCTTCATCCACTTTTCATGAGATAACATACAAGATAACAAAATTCTAAGAAATTGTTAAGTAATTGAAGCACACAAAAAAGGAACTCATATCCTATCGCGTTTCCATTATAGAAATGGTCAAATTATTTAGTGAACAATATTTCGACGTGCCCTCATTTGCAGTCATCGTGAATATTCAAGCAATGTATTCACTGTGTGTATATATAGATACTAGGATTCTATGCACACACAAAAAATGTATAATAATCTTGCATGGGTGATTTAAGGATAGTTCAAACCCCAAAAGGCAATCAATTACATGTTTAAATTACAAGATTATTACGCTAGAAATTATTACAGAGAATGATAAGATTGGTGGTTGGCATTTGAAAGGGTAAGATGAAAATAGCAAAGATACACAGAAGAGGAGATTGAGAGATTACAAAGATTACAGTTGAAATGTTTGTATAGAATAAGGCAAAGGGTGAGGTGAGAGATGGACACACATAGATGGACATAAGTGATGACCCATCACTACTGATTGGCCTATATATAATGCAAAGGACTCCCAGATTGGGGACACACTAATAGACCTTCTTGAGGCTCCTTTAGCTTTACCATTCTATGTCAATAACTCAATTTTTTTTTAATGTTTTTTAATTTTCCAATAGTGGCTTCAAGACCCATCGTTCAACACCAAAATAGAGGTATTTTACATTTTCTCTTGAATTTCCCTTTCTCCGCTCTTGATCACTGTTGTTGGTTAATTATGTTGTTTGAATTCTGAATCCTGAAGGATTTGTTGTTTGGATTTGTTGGTTGATAATATTTTGTATTACTTCTAAGATTTCATGTACAACACATAGTGCTTCCCTTTCTATTTGACATGTAAGTTTATAGAGATATGTCCAATTTTGGAGTTAATAATAATGTATTTTGGAGTTGAGCCCATCTCAATCTCAATTAAACAGTGGACGTTTTATTTCTAGGCTTTTAAGTCTGTAGAAAATTTGCCAAAAATTTACCAAATAGGTTTTTGTTTTCAAGCTTCTTTTTTTCTCCTTCCTTGAAAGTTCAAACATTGAGTTTGCATTTGCTTTGATTGTTGAAAAACTTTATTCTTTACCTACTCGCAAAACTTTTTACTTTATTGTTGACTGTAAAGGAAATAACATAATAGTAACTTAAAGATCGCATAAACACGTAATTAAACTAAAATGAAACTATTTGGGCGTTAATTGAATTTCGTTTGAAAACTCGCCTATGTTCTTATAAAGTTTAATTTCAAATCTCTTCATTTGATTGGAAACTCCCACAGCTTCTGTGAACTTAGATAGATGTTTTTTGAGTTTGTTTTGTGGTGGGTCACCAAAGCTCAACAATGGTTGTTTGCCTATGCCATTTTCTTGGTATAGAAACAAAAATTTTCAGGTTGAAGGCATAATTTCATTTCTGTAATTGATAATTTATTTTTAAGACAAGAAGGGTTGGGATTACAATTATATTAAATTAATAATTGATAATTTATTAAATAGTATTGGGATTACAATTATATTATAATCCCAACATTATTTACACCGTGCCTTCAGGCACGGGTCTACGCTAGTATATATATATATATATATAAAGAGGCCAAACTTTTTAAGGCTTGTTTGTTTTCTAAGAAGAAATTATTTCTTTGGTGGGCTTATAGTTACGTGGACCCAAACAGTAGATGATGAGGCCCCAAAATATATATATATATATATAAATAAAAAATTATGGGTTTGACCATTTATGGGGGGAGGAATTTAATTCTCAATCATCCTTGAGGGGTGAATTATTAAATATTTAAAATTTGATTTCTCTTTGAGAGAATAAATCAAAAGTATGAAAATGTATATGGGCCAAACATGACATAAAGATAAAAAAGATTTTTTACTTGTCGATTTTATTTGTAAATTACGGTGAATCCTCAACTTTATCCATAAGCTCTGCCAAGACAGTATATTTCTGGGGACGTGATGCAAAATACGGCTGACAAGGTGAAACTATGCATGTTTGAGAAAACTACAATTTCTCATACACGCAAGGGGCAAATGTAAGAGGAGCTAATTTGAGCCCACTAAATTAATTAAGCCAAATAGTCCAAGATTGGTGGGCCCGAATTTATCGCAAGTCCAAGAATCGGTGGGCCCATATTTATCGCCATCAAACGGGCTGAATCGCTCTAAGCCTCGAAAGGGTTCGGATCCACGAACTTAGAGACTTACTCAGGCCCGGACTCGAAAGGATATTGAGCAAGTCTAGAGATCCGAGGCACTTGGACTCGAAAGGGTTCGGATCCATGAACTTAGAGACTTACTCGGGTTCGGACTCGAAAAGGTATTGAGCAAGCCTAGAGATCCGAGGCACTCGGACTCGAAAGGGTTCGGATCCACGAACCTAGAGGTCCGAAGCACTTGGCTTCGAACGGATTCAAACGCAATCTAGAAGTCGCTCCGTTAATGAGTCCCAGAACACTTGCGGGCTCGGAGCTTTCCGGGATCTACGCACCAAAACCATGGGCGTAATGGAGTTCGAACAAAGGACCCGATCCCGAGGACGGTGAGTGGAGATAAATTCACTCTTCGGTTAAACTAGCCTATACCCGGGTCGAGGTGGCACGATCTAGGGGTCCCTGAGACTCGGCAATATTTGCGGCAGGGCGTTCTCTTGAACTACCCCTGACCCTTATGCGGCAGGACGTCCTCTGGGACTACCCCTGACCCTTTGGGATGATTGGGGATCATTGGTTAGGTGTGGCTAAGAAGAAGGGTTCGTCGAGGGGTTGATCTCCTCTTCGGGGTTTTCCTCATCCTCGGAGAGGTCACATCCTCGGAGAGGTCACCTCCTCGGACAAGGTGGTTAGAGAGAATATCCCCCATGTGCCTTGCATATGGGCTTACATCATGAGGTGCCTATAAATAGCACCCACCCATAACTTTACAAGGGATGGATTTTGGAGATTTTTCAACTCTTGGAAAAGAACTAATTTCCCCTCTCCATTACCAACCTTGAGAGTGAAAGTAGGAGATCCATGGGAGAGCCTTGCCATTATTCTCTCTCTTGCCATTTTGCCTTCTTCTTCACCCAATCTCTTATCTCCATCATCTCCTTTACTCTTGTGTTCTTGAGTTGAGACTATTGAAGAATCTAAACCTCTCATCATATTCTAGAGAATTCGAAGTTGTTCTTCAAGGATCTTCGAAGATCTTCGAATTTTCCAACTCCTTTCTTGAACCCTCTCATACAGACTCTACAAATTGTTTGATAAAGTTATGGATTCTTATATGTAACACACACCCACGAAGCTTAGTGGGTCTTATATCCACCGTCCATACTTATATAGCATAAGCATTTCCTAGGCCTCAATATTTATATTCAATATTTTGCTTTTTGAAGGCCCGAGAGAGTAAACTTGGGACTGAGAATGATGGGTTGAGCAGCGGTCATCTAGGCACCCACCCTAATAGCCATCCGGGAAACATTACGGAGAAAGAGAGTTGAAATGGCTAAGAAATAAATCTAATTCATTGGATAATTTTGGATAACATAAAATATGTTGTTGACCATTGTCCATTGAAGATCAGTTGGGCTATGTACAAATTGGGAGACCTGATCTACTGAAAAGGAGATTTTTGGTTTAGTGGGAGAGAGATATTGAAGAGTACCAATTGTTGGTCCATTGAAACTCAATTGGAAGGGTTCCCAACAAGAGCAGAGGGAGGTGGTGATCAGGGTGGGCCCTAACACAATAATTATTTCAAAAAAAAATTTATTTATAAAATCCATCATATATGTAAGGCATATATTGTGTTCATATAATCTTCTTCATCCCACATGTAGCATATAATCTTCTTATACATGTAGTGTGTGTGTGCGTTTTTTTTTTGTTCCCTGAAACACTGAAAGACACTAATGCTCTCTTTACACATAACTATCTGTCTTGAATCGTTAAGAGACTCTATTATTCTACTGACGAGCCATTTTCTTCTTAATTCAGTTCTCCTCCATTCCCTCCTATGCCTATAAATTTTTTATTTTTTATTTTTTATTTTTGTGGTTTTATAGTTTTTTTTTTTTTTTTTTTTGCCTTTTGGCTATTTCTCTACTTGCTTCCAAACCAAAGGATTCCCTTTGTTTGAACTAAAAAATAAAATAAAAATAAAAGCCCAAATAATACACATTAATGTGTGTTTGGAAGGGGAAAGATTGGGAACATACCTAACCTTCAGCATAGTGCACAAAGTGGTTGTCTCAAGATTTTAACCCATAATCTCAGAGTTATTAGGCCAAGATTCCTTTTGTTTGAATTGTTTCTTTTTTATTCATGTTTCTCTAATTTTCAAAGGACTTACAATCAGAGAAACTACTTAGGATCTTGATATGTTCATAGCCATCTGATTCTAGATTTCTTGGATACTTAATCATAAAATTGTAAACAAAAATGCTTGCATTGTTAAACTCCACTCAGAAAACCAAAAAAAGGGTTTTCTTCAAATTTGAAACCACAAGTGTGTGGTTTTATCTTTAGAGCAAATCATTTTTGATGCCCATATAAATGATACTTGCTAATATATATTTTTTAATTGTTGGTAGGCAGTTGGATCCTTTAATCACCATGGGATGCAATACTCAACTGTCATGCTGAATGATCCTGACATACACGAGGACTTCAGACCCGCTAATAAGCTTGAGAGTTCTGGCCTTTCTTTGAAGGATATTATAGAGCAGGTAGACAGTAGTCATATGTACCTTCTGTATTAGAGATACTGAGCCTCAAGTATTTTCTCTTTTAATTATCAAGCAAAAAAATTTAGTTGTTTATTTGTTAAGAGTCTATTTTTTGATTGCTTTTAGATTTTAGCGTAGGATGTCAAGGACAACCCGGTGATGCTTTACATGAAAAGGGTGCCTGATCTTCCCCGATGTGGATTCAGCTCACTAGCAGTAAGAGTGTTGAAGGAATATAGTAAATGTTCTCTTTCTTAGTATTACGACTATTTTTGTACATTCCATTCCCTGGTTCAGTTCAGCAACGGTGCCTTTTAAAAGAGCTTGGATGATTTACCCTTGTTTATATGGTCCATAGTGAGTATTTGGTTTAGTCATGTCTGGAAAATGAAAATTGAAGTGCACTATATTTGCAGTTGAATAAATGTGCGAGGCTATATAGTTATGGATGACCATTTAGTTTGCCTATAAGTTTAAATAGGGAAGTACAAGAAGGTGACACAATAGAAGCATTAAATGAGTAGCTAACTTGAGTTACATGTGACAGCTGGGGTTACATTTGGGGATCCTGTTTGTTGAACTTTGATCTGACCTTGCACTTTACTGAATTTGAGCTGATCTTGCTCTTTTCTGACTTGACTGCTTTAGGTTATTATGCTATTCTTACCATTGATATGCCTTTTGCGGATGTTCCTTTGAGTGCCAGAAACATATTGGAAGATCTTGAGCTTAAGAATGCTGTCAAAGCATACAGGTAACTTGGTGCTTGGTATTATACTATTTAGAACACTCATTTAGCATTGCTATACATCTACAGAGCATTAAGAGCCTTCTGCTCATATACAAGGCACCCTCCCATTTGCACTTCTCAGTAACACAAGATGTACTCAAATTACAGTGATAATTAACATTTGTTGTACCTGAATACCCTTTACCTTGCGGTTGGCCTTACTGGCACCATATCATCTCCAACTCAGACAAGGGATTGTCATGTGGCAACCCATATTGGCGCGTGTCATCTTCCAAAATAAGTTATTGGGGTTGTGAGTCTAGCCTAGGCAGGGGCATAGAAACCATGAAGTATGTTATCGTGGCTAGCTAACATGCTCAATGCCTTAGCTTTTAGACATGGCACCACAAGATGAACCAACATAGGGCAACCTGAGGCGTGGCCAGAGCACCACATAATTGTGTCAAGGTTTCAAGGCATCCCTGCTCGACTAACTGTGCTCGATAGCAACATGGCTCTGTATCCCATTTGGCTTGGCTGAGGGGGCCTCTGCCAGACCATGACCTTACTATGTCTCGTCTCCTCTTTCTCTGTAAAGTTGTCTCCTGCTGATCAAGACATCTTCAATACCATCATCCCATACCTTGATGACCTAGGTTCGGTGTTGGGCCTTGGAATCTTTGCTCAGGGCATCATTGGATGTATGTGGCTTAGAGGCTAGAGTTAGGGATTCATTTTGGTGCCTTCCCATCCCCCTACCCGAGGGTGTCTGCACCTTGATCAGTCTTAGAGAGACAGGAACTCTAATCAAGACATGATATTTTTGAAATTGTATCATATGCAACACTAAAGCCCTCCCCCCCCCTCGGCCCCCCGGTCATGCCTACATTGTTGCTCTTATGATACAAATCCCAAGATTTGATCTTAGGATGTAGAGGTGGTTGGGATACCTCATTCTTGTTGAAACAAGGAGGGTCAGCTACCTCTCCAAGAGTGAGCTGGCTTCCATTGTTTGACCATCCTATATAAGGAGGCCTCTATGCAGACGTTGAAGCAGCAATACTGTTTCAACGATCTTTACTATCTCTGGTATATAGCAAGACCTCTGCACCGCCCTCTTTTCTCTCTTCTAAGGCTTCTTGATCTCTCACCTCCTCCCTCACTGGTGATTACCTTGATAGCTCAGTACCCGCATTCTTCCCAAAAGACCATCTGTAGGCCACCTCAACAAATAGCAGCCACAATATTTTTGTTTGTAATTGGGATGTTTGGGTTTGCACCAGGGATAATGTTTGTAATAAGTTGGGATCTTAGTTTACATGTTTTATTTACATTCAAGGTGTATGATTGCATGTTTTCTTAATTCAAACCGTGTTTTTTGGCAATTGTCCTTGTGCTAGAGAACTAGAAGTAGCTAATGTTACTGAATGTTCTCTTACTGGAAACCATGTATTTTTTGTTTTTGTTTTTGTTCTTGTTTTATTTTGATTTGGTTTTGTTTTCTAAATTGCATTGAGGCAGAAAATTTGTTCCAAGAATCATGATATTGGAATCAAACAGTATATCCATTTTAGTTTAACATACTGTGGCAGTAATTCAAAGAATTTCCTTAGGCGGCATTTGAATAGCATTCATTTCAAGTGGATTTAGAAATTACTTAATTGAATGATCCATATCCAGCAGTGGCTAGGAATACATGGCCACAGCAACATATGTTTAGAAGCCCGTTAACACTTCTTCAGACAAGTTTTAATTGATCAAATTTCCTGCTAGTTTAACCTTTAATATTTAGGCCTCGTTTGGGAATTGGGTATTTTAGTTTGTAACGCCCTCAAAATAATACATAAAACCCATCATTTTAGACATGCATTGATATAAGGGAAACCAACCATTTCTATTCATCAGAGTAGTTCTTACAACAATATTACATGTTAACAACAAAAGCAAATGCCCTACGGGCTTACAGCTTTCCAAGTTAACACTTGGTTACACAAATAAGAGTACTAACTTTATACAAAATAAGCCCTTGGCTTGATATACATGCAATACAATCAATTAAACAAAAAGAGTCTTCAACTCTCATCATCATACAAGCTATGTCCTTGGAGGTGGCATGCTACCTGTACCTGAAAATAATGTCCCATATAGGGTGAGCCAACGCCCAGTAGAGATATTCTAAACACTGTATGAGCAATGACTAAGACATTAGCAATTGATAAATGTTTAATCCTCATATATCAATTCATAATTCGTTTCCATTACATGACCACTATGTCCATGTTTCTTTCTATTTTCCATTTCTTGCCAAATTCACAATTCACAACAACGGCCCAGAACCCGGCCAACAACTTACATGAGACAGTGACTCATAATAAACGTTTCCCATTTTTACATTAGATATGCATACTAGCCATATCAGCATCTCAACAGATAAGCATATAAGCTATATCCACACTTTACGAGGGATACACATTTCGGTGCTGTATCAACAAAACATAGAATCACTTCTACACTTCACAATTGATAACGATATACATTTTAGTGCTATATCAAATCAATTCAAACACTTCCATAATCAACACTTAATACACATTGTAGTGCTGTATCAATGTCACACAAATATCTGGTTTAGAGGTCCATCCCCTATCTTCCCCTAAACCGTGGAGTACATCCCCTATCTCCTCCCACACATACATGTATATAAACATAGATCATATACAATCAATCAATACATAAAGTTAATGTATTACTCCCGTCGCTATATTCGATAGCATGCTCAATCGATTAGTTTTAGTTTGCCTAATCATCATGCATTGTCTACAACAATCAAAACTACCCTCCACCGGTAGCCCAAGCAATTATTTCTAGACAGTTAATAAAAGCTCCAACAGATAAAATATCAATATTATTGAAAATGAGCGATTAATAAATCCAACTCCACCATTTTACAATATAATAAATCAATTCCATTATTTCCAACTCAATTCCATAAATCCACAACTTTCCAAATTAATTATACCAATTAATTTATGCAACACATTAGGGTTTTCTATCCCATTTTCCAATATTGACCCATGGTCTAAAATCAACAACCAAGAACAATATCATTATTTTGAACCCAAAATACACTTTTTAGAATCAAAATAACAAAGCCTTCTTTTAACAATTTGAAACCCTAAGTCCCAAAATCACCCAACTTCAACACTTTATCAAAACAACCAAAAATCTATGTCAAAGACCATAAGAGTGAGTAGGAATCCCTACCTCAAAAGTTGACACCCAACGAGGAAGATAAAGAAAACGAAAATGCTCCGAATCCCGAGATTCTTGGATCAAAAGATAGCCCTCGACGATCAACAACTTTTTTGTAAAGGCCAAAGGTGAGGAAACAACTCCTACTAGATCAATACCTAGAGAGAAGGCAAGGTCCTAGAGAGAGAGGCTCAACAATGGAGTTTTGGAAAAGTAAGAGAGAGAAAAGGATGTGAAAAAGTGATCCAAAAAGTCGGATCTCGGTTTTATATAAGAGTCGCCCCGCTCGAGCGTGGAAACCCCCGCTCGAGCGTCACTCATAGACTCCCGCTCGAGCGTCAAAAATCCCGCTCGAGCGGCGGATACACACTTCCAAACTTTTTGTTGAACCAGGTCCTCGCTCGAGCGTAAAACTCCCCGCTCAAGCGTCACACACAAACCCACGCTCGAGCGTCAAAACGCCCGCTCGAGCGTCCAACACTGCAGAGGAAATACTGGGAGATGGAAACTCACGCTCGAGCGTTAGAACTCCCGCTCGAGCAGAGAAGCAACAACGAAGGGCCCACTCGAGCGTCAAAAGCTCCGCTCGAGCGTGAAGGCAAAAATCTGGGCCACTACCCTTGGTTTCTAAGTTCAACTAACCTGTAACAAACCTGCCCAACACATCCTATAACTCAAATACAAAGTACGAAAGGATGCAAACGAGATATAAACAACCACTAACACCTACGGAAACAAGTCCGGATCACCGTACACAAGGGGAAAAACCCGGGATCGCTATATAGTTGCCTTTTTGGCTTTTTACGAAACGTCGTGTAAAAAGTAGAGAGAGTGATGTGATTAGGTGTTTTGTTTTCAAAAGATATATGAAATATGAAATGGTTGAGATTCAGGTATATGAAATATTTTTTTCAAAAGATAGCTTAGCTTGATAGACATGGCCAAATCTTGAATGAGTTTTTTAGGATGCTGTTTATGTCAAATATCCACGATGTTGGTTGTGTATCAGTTACACATGTTTTTGGGATTATTTGTGAAAAATGCGCTCAGTTGTCATATTTTAGTGATACAAATTAATATCAAGAAACAAACATTTGCAAATGGAATTGCTGTTTAAGCCATGTACTGATCATTACCTAGCAACCCATTTGGTCCAAAGTTGTTGATAAAACATGTAGTTTGTTTGTACTTGTTTCAATTAGTCTCATGGTCTATCCTTACAGCAAGTGGCCCACATTTCCACAAATATTTATCAAGGTGGAGTTCATCTGAGGATTAGACATCATTCTCAACATGCACCAGGTATTATCATATCAAATTTGTTGTTCTTCTTAAGCCTGGGATACATCATACATTGTTTTGACGGTGTGGTCTGTCATGTAGACTGGCAAGCTGAAGGAAATGCTTAAAAATATTGCTACCAACCAGGAGAGATCGAAGTAACTCATGATTGTTGGCCATGTATAGTTACGGAAGAGTTTGGAGTTGTCTTTGATGTTTTAATTCTTTTGAGGTAATATAAGCATGTTAAATTTATGTCCTATTAACAGACCCTGCTTTAGCGGGAAGTTCATGCACCGAGTCACTCCTTTTAAGTTTGTTGAACTACGAATAATTGTTGACTTAATCCAATAACGGTTTGCGTATGTATGGATTCAAAAATTGTACATGTATAGCATTACTCCATGAAAATTTACACAATTATATATATTACTACAGTCCACCTTTTATTTTGCTGTATAGTACAATGAAACAACTCAAGCTGGTACAATATTTAGCGCAATACACACAGCACAACCAAAGGAAAATTTCTCTGTCTCTCTTCAAATCTAATAATACATGATCACACTGCTGCTTCTTATTTATTCAATTCAGAGGACTACAAAAATTCACGACTAACGGAAGAATCTATCTATCCACTAGTTGTTGCAATTTCAAGGGTACTGACATGCTCAACAATGACCACATGATGATAATGTTCCTTGCTGTGACCTCTACGTTTGCCATGGCAATGGTGCTTTTTGCCAGGACTGCCACCACCGTGACCATGATGTATCCCACCATAACCGTGATGTCTTCTACGGTGACAACCACTGCGGCCATGATGTTTGTGATCAACATGACTTTGTTGATGAATATGATGTCCCCAGCCATCACCGTGGTGTTGGTAAATAAGATATCCCCAGCCGTGACCGTGATTTCCTCGCCGTGACAAGCTGCACCTCCGTGATGTCCACCGAGGCTGTGGTGTCCTAAGTCGTGAACACCGTGACAGAATGGATGATGATGTTCGCCGCGCCCAGACATCTTTTTTATAATTCCGTTAGAATCTCCCTTGGAAGAGCTTAGCTACTTTACTAACTTGTTTCATTAGCTCAGTTTGCTCCTCGCGGTGTATAGCTGACATCTAAACATCTGATTAGGAAACGGGGCAATGCCCATGAAGCTCCGATGAAAAGAAAAGGCTAAACTAAAGCAGAAGCAAGGGTAGGTCTCGCCCTGAGGTAAACAAAGCGGGTAGCTTTTACTCGATAAGAAAAGAAAAAAGAACTTAAAAACCAAACAAACTAAACAAGCCAATCAAGTAGCCATTTTATTAGCAAAGAGTATATAATCAGGCTATTTTCTATAAGTAATATCTAACCAAGTCTCCCATCTTGAGTATCGCAGCCCACCCAACTTCGACATCTAAACCTACCTATTAAGACACTTGGATACAATTAGATACTTGTTCGAGAACAAATAGAAGGATGAAAATCAATCCGAACTCGTGGATTCCTCAATCCCCTGACTCTTTTGTTTGAAAAGAACTCCAAACTAGATGCCACAATCTTGCTCGGTCTTCTGTTTTGTGTCCTTATACTATTAAGAACCTTTAGTGAGGAAGTTGGATAAAAAAAATCCATTTTATTATTGTATAGCAAAGTAGTTAAGAATTTTATTTTTTCAATTAATTCTGTTAAATAAAAAAATTTGACAAAGAAAAATATATATAATTTTTCAAACTACATGAGTCAATTTGTATTTTAAACAAATCTTAAGAGATGTGTTTGTAATTTATCCTAAATTTTATAAAAGAATAGATGTATAAAGTACAAATTATAACATCTTAAAGTTTCAATAGCCCTATCTAAAAAAAAGGGTTAATTACAAAAAAAAAAAAAAAAATTCTAAAGTTTTACGCATTTTTCACTCTAAACCCCAGTGTTTCAAGTTTAACAAATTAAATCCCGGAGTTCTATCCGTATTTCAATTTGCCCCCTTTGTCTATCTCCGTTTGTGTAAGGTAACAAAGGGAGTTTACAGTGAAAAACACTAGATTTTAGGTGAAAGACACGTGAAACCTTAGAATTTGCTTTATAATTAACCCTTTTATAATTTTTAGTGATTTTAATTTTAAAAAAATAATTAATTACACAAATATCCCAAAACCTGTCTCCACCATTCTAATGTGGTAATATTACACATTTTTATTTTTTTGGCAAGAGATTTTAAAGTTTGATGTCTCAAAATTTTGTTTTATTTATTTTTATACACATGTTGAATGTGAAATGAATACATTTTTCCTTTAAATTGGTTTTTTTTTAATACACCTACTTTTTTTTTTGAAGTTACATTTTTTTTTGCTTATGGTTTGATAAATTGATTTATTCAACAACAATTTTTTTTTTTTTTCCATTCAATTTCACTTTTGATACATTTAAACAAGTTTTGAAAAAGTTAACATGTATGATTTATTTAATTTTAATTTAAAAATTAATCTTTTTAAAAATATACAATTTAATTTGATAAATTAATTTGTTGGATGAATTATTTTTATTTTATTATATTTTGTGTTTAAAAAATACAAAATTTGCCGCACAAATTTTTTGCTAGTATAAACCATAAAATGGATTACAATCTATGAATCTAAAAAAAAAAATATGAATCTAAAAAAAAATGGATTACAATCTCTCCATCACCCCATTACAAACTCTCCGTTTTGGCCCCACCTAACCCAAAAAGGCACCAAAAAAAGAAAAGAAAAAAGGTCAACGGAGACTCCATAAAAAGCTGCAGTAAAAAAAAAAATACAACAAAAAAAAAAAGAGAGGAGGGAGACAGAGACCGCACGGACCCCGTGTCCAATATCGAGGAAGATAAGTTGTCATCATCTACTACTGCATCAAAACTTACACTAAGCTTTTCTTTAATTTTCTCACGAGGAATTTTTTGTAACTTATAAAATGCACTTTTCCATTCTGCCATGTTTCTTCCAAACAAATTAGAACCCAAAACTTCAAGAGTCAGTGGCAGCCCACTAGCATAACTTACTATACCATTTGCAAGATCTGCATAATTTTCTAATGGATTAGTTTCGCCGAAGGCATGCCAACTGAAAAGCTGCACAGACTCTTCGTGATTCAATTCCTCAGCCATGTATCTTTCATCAACTTTCAGTCCCTTCAACAAGTGCTCATCTCTAGTTGTTATGATGATTCTACTTCCTGGACCAAACCAATCACGATTTCCTGCCAATGTATTTAATTGACTTGATTGATCCACATCATCAAGAACAATAAGAACCCTTTTAGAATGGAGCCTTTCTTTCATCAAATTAATTCCTCTGTCAACACTGCCAATCTTTAGATTCTTTCTCCCTAATAATTCACAAAGAAGTAATTCTTGCAATTGAACTAGGCCATTGACTTGTCCTGCAACTTCTCTAACATTTGCAAGAAAACAACTCCCTTCATATTGGTGGAAAATATGGTTATACACAGCTTTTGCAATGGTTGTTTTGCCTATTCCACCCAAGCCGTATATCCCAATCATGCGAACATCATCTGATCCAATGCTCAACATCAAATTTATGTGTTCAACACGAGACTCTATTCCAACTGGGTGCTTAGCAACATTTAGGAATGTACGTTCCAGTTTACATGCAACCTCTTCAACAATTTTTTCGATGAACTTTGCTTCATGCCTGTCAATTTCGATCCAAATTAAAAGTAAAGCTATTGTATATTACAGAAATCCAAAACCTTACAAACCCCACTCAAAATATGCAGTTAAGAAATGTAAAATTCAAAACATCTTGAACTTACAAAGTGAACCAACTATATTCGATATATATATATATATATATATATATTTTAAATATTAAAAACAATAAGGATAGGATTTTCTAGTTAAAGATAAAAATTGACAGCAGCAGCAGCAGCAAAATTAAAAGGATGTTAAAAATTACCCATTAGCAACATTTTGCAAATCCCAGACTGATAAATTAGCAGCTTCAGAGAGGGCAGCTCTCCTCACCTCCACCTTCTCCATCTCATCCACGTAATGTCTTCTAAATGCTTCTCCAAAACACCCTGTTTGGTGCCCTACATCAGATGGATCGACATCGTAGAATATTGGGAGAACTAATTGTCCAAGTGTTTTCTTGCATTCAATGATCTTCACGAGCTCATCAAGGCACCATCTGGAAGAAGCATAGTTTGTTGAGAAAACAACGATGGAGATCCTCGATTCTTCGATTGATTTTAGCAGGGCTGAAGAAATGTCATGTCCTCTTGGGAGTTCATCATCGTCGATGAAGGCGTGAATTCCAGCTTGAACCAAAGCCGCGTAGAGATGATCAGTAAAGTTTTTGCGGGTATCTTCACCGCTGAAACTCAAGAACACGTCATAGCTCCAGCGAGGTAGTGTTGAAGACGACGAAGAAGCAAAACGAGAAGAGCCATATAGGGTTCTTGTAGCAGCCATGGATCAACCCAAGGTTAGAGATCAAATAAATTGTAGGGAGGAATATAAATGAGTGAGTGGTGACTCTGCAAATGGCAAGAAAACGTTATTTGCAAGCACTCCTATCTGATGGGCTTTTGATCTTAAAATATATGGACGTAATGCTGAAGAGAGTTAAAATAAAATAATAATAAAAATTTAAGGGGAAAAAAAAACAGATTAATCTTTGTTGTGGGCAATAAATCTCACCGATGATTTCAAATTCTGGTAAATTTCTGAGTTTTTTTTCTTAAATTTGAAGATCGACTGTTAAATAATAGTCAACCAGTAAACACTCCATTTTCTCTTATGTTTCCTGCCTCTTTCTCTATTTCTGGAATCCAGAGATGGCGGTCGGTGTTGGTCGGGTGCAGTGAAGAACACATCAGTAGGAGTGGATGATGATTTGAAAAAAAAAAATCAAAACATATAGATCTAATATATGTCAAAATAGTTACAAATCTAAGAGATCTTATCAAACTATTTACAGATCTGAAAGAAATCAACCCCAATAGTTACCGATCTTAAAAAAAATAACCAAAGTAGTTACAGATCTAAGAGAGATGTACCAAAATAATTCTCTTCCCTCTACAAAATAGTTACAAATCTGATGCTCTGCCTTCTACTTGTGTTCGTTGATGATGAAGAGTGTCTGACTGTGATGAGTTCGACAAAAGTATTGAAGATAATCAAGAGAGGAGAGATTGATGAGAGGAGACAACCATTGCAAGAGACTAGTGATGGAAAGAGAAGTCAGTGGGGAAAAACAAACAATGAAATGCTTTTGAGATTTTTCGTCACTTCTGATTTTTTTTTCCTCATTGTCTAGTTTGGGAAGACTAAATAAGTGTATTTTTTGAATTTTTATAAAATATGGATTGAGTTTGAAGTGATGTGTTAGAAAAGTAATGTGACTTAAATAAGATGATGTGACTTAAATAGGATAGTGACTTTTTGACTTTTTATCTTTTTTTGACTCATGCCAAACTTGGCCTGAACGAATATTGGGAGACGAGGAAGAGCGAGAGAGAGAGCGAGAGGAGATGTTTGGGAAGTGGATTTTTTTGTAAGTTTTTTTAGTTGTAAGATGTTATTAGAGAAAATTTTTTTATGTTTGGAAAGATAATTAAGTTTTTTATAGTTGGATGTGATTTTTGTGAGATAAAAAGTAAATAATTATGAAATTTGATGTAATATTTTATTTGAATTGATTTTTTTTGATTTTGTAATCAATTTATCTTTTAGTGAAATAAAAAAAAAAAAAAAAAAAAAAAAAAAAAAAACTTGCCAAACACCCCGAGAGAGAGATGAAAAGTCACAAAATAATATGCAGAAAATTTTTTGAAAAATATGGCTTCGTTTGGTAAGCCTCTCAAAATATAATTTCATCTATTGATTTAAGTGTATTGTTTGTTTGGAGCTTTCAAATCATAATTCTACACCCATTTTTCAAAACTCAATTCAAAACATAATCATTACTTTTCAAAACTCATAACCAAACATATAATTCAAAACTCTTTTCAAAACTCAATTCAAATCAATATTTTAATTTTTTAAATATTTTAATATTTAAATATGTTACGATTTTTTTTAATTTTTTTGAATATTTTTAAATATTTTAATTTCAAAATATTACGATTTTAATTTTTTAAATTTTAAAATATTTTATAAAAATAAATTCAAACTCTATTTTATAAAAATATTTTTAAATATTTTAATTTTTTTGTTATGTATTTAGTTACGATTTGAGTGTAGAATTGTGAAAGTAGTATGGAGTTTCGAGTTATGCGTTTGGTTATGAGTTTTAAAAATAATTTTTTAATTGAGTTTTGTTTTATGTGTTTGGTTACGATTTGAGTGTTGAGTTATTTTTAAATTTAAAATATTAACATTTTAAATTATTTAAATTTTTTGAATATTTATTTTAATTTTTTACTTATTAAATTTTTTAGATTATTTAAATTATTTAAATATTTATGATTTAAATTTTTTGAATATTTATTTTGAAAAAAAATTATTTCCTTTGTAGTATTTTCAATTAAAAAATTGATTAATGTTATTTTCTGTTAATAATAAATTTTTTTAATTGAATTTTAAAAAGAGTTTGGTTATAAGTGTTGATCAGAATTTTCAATAGTATGAATGTAATGTATTTTGTTATGGGCACAGCTTCTCTCCAGTCCAAATCTGGACTGGACGGTGCTGTCCGGCCCTTAGGGGCCCACTACGGGTTGTGTTTCGATAATCTAAACCGTTCAATGTGTAGAACTCGTCGAGTACTATATGCCTGTAAAAAATCACGTTGATCGGATATCAATAGCTATATGATCAAATCAGTTTTTTGTAAGCCGTTTATATTTCGCCGTCCGTTTTTTTTTCATAAAAAACTGATTTGATCATATAGCTATCGATATCCGATCAACGTGATTTTTTACAGGTATATAGTACTCGACGAGTTCTACACATTGAACGGTTTAGATTATCGAAACACGACCCGTAGTGGGCCCCCAAGGGCCGGACAACACCGTCCAGTCCAGATTTGGACTGGAGAGAAGCTGTGGCCTTTTGTTATAAGTTATAATAATTTGAATTAAGTTTTGAAAATTCTTTCCAAAACTCATAACCAAACAAATTTTCTTACTTCACATGTCAAATCAAACTTTCAAAACTCAATTCCGCACTCAATTCAACACTCAATTCAAAACTTAATTCAACACTCTATTTAAAACCATAACCAAACAAATTTTTATACTCAAATCATAATTCCACAACTCGCAAACTCAAAATACAACTCATATTCTCAATTATACTTACAAAACTCTACCAAGCGCAACCTATATTTTTATCGAAATAATAATACATTATTTTTAAAAAATAATTTTAATTAAAATTCTAATGATGTGACACAAAAAAAAAATAAAGAGAGGAACTCTCACTTCATATAAACACTCTCTACATTAATTGTATTAGAATTTTCAAATTAAAATTATCAAACATTGTGATGTTTTAAAAAGTAGATAAAAAATTAATTTTTTAAAATTTTTAAACTTTTTTGCTTAAAAAATTAGCCTTTTATGACTTTTTTTTATAAAAAAAAATTAAAAAATTACCATGCTTTCAAATTACTCCATTATTGATTTTTATCCTGTATAACATCATTAATGATTCAAATGATTTTATTTAGAAAATTGAGGTCGAGATCTATTTGGGCCAAAATATTATGTTTGGTTTGATTTTAGAAAAGTAGTTTTTAAAAGTTGTTTTGGAGAGAGAGTTTAGAATTTTTTTTGATTTGTTTGGTTATATATTTTGAAAATAGTTTTGGAGTTTGAGAGTTTAAAATGATTTGACATTTTGTTATAATTGAATAGATGTGTGTGAGAGAAAAAGTGATTGAGAATGAGAGAGGAGAGAGAAAAAGTGATTGATTGATATTTAAGAGAGAGATAGTTGATTTTGAAAATTATTTTGAAAAAATTACAAACCAAACAAATTTTTTAAAAAAAATTTCTCAAAATCACTCTATAAAGCCAAACCAAACATTCCCATATTTTCTGCCCATCTCCCCTCTCTTCTCTAACCCCTTCATTCTCTCCTCTTTCATTGTTCTACAACTCTCTCACCCTATATCCACCACACACAGGTTGCAACACAAAAAAAATTCCTGGCACTTTTCCAACAATTTGCCTCACCCCTTCTCTCCTCTTTCATCTTTCTACTGCTCTCTATATCCACTACACACAAAAATTTCCTAACACCTTCCTTCCAACAAATTTGCCTCTTCAAAGTTTCCTATCACCTTCTTTACCCACAAGGGGCAGGTTTGTTTGACCTCTTAAAAGAAAGCAATTAAATTAATATTAAAAACATATAGTTGGGCTAAAATGTTATAGGAATATTAATTCAATTAGATTACCAATCTCCCTAAAGGGTAGGATTAACATAATCATTGAAGAGTCAGGATTGATAATTCAATTTTTTCAAATAATTTATTTATGAAATAAATATTTAAAAAAATTTATTACCGAAGATTAAGTATATGATTTTTTTTAAACTAAAAAATATGATTTTTTTTAGGGAAAATTACCAACACCCCCTCGAGGTTTGACTAAAATATAGATTCCCCCTAAGGTTTAAGAAATTGCATCTTGCTTCTAAGGTTTATATTTGCATAATAAATTGCCCTGAGGTTTATATTTGCATAATAAATTGCCCCCTCATTTGTTATGCAAATATAAACTTCATGGGCAATTTGTAATTTCCCAAACCTCAGGAAAAAATTCGTATTTTAGTCCAACCTCGAGGGGGTGTTGGTAATTTGCCCTTTTTTTATATTTAGTGGATTTTAAAATTATTTTTAAGTAAATTATACATTTTTTAAGTATCTCTAGATTAAGTGTACTTAAAAAGTATTTAAAAAATAAATATAATATTAAAAATATTAAAAATTAAAAATATTAAATTTAGATATTAATACTATAGTATCACTAATTCAGTTGAGTACAAACAAACATTTTTTATTTTACATCTTCAACTTAATACCATCACATTAATAATTTTCTCACTCAATTCCACCTTATTCCTAATCCCCTTCATCCTATGGAGCCAAACAAACACAAATAAAAAGGTTTTTTTTTTTTTCCCCCTTTTTGATACACACAAATAAAGAAGTTTCCTAGTACCTTCCTTGCACACAAAAAATGCTACCCGTGAGTTTCCTAGCACCTTCCTTGCACACAAAGAGCTCATTTGGAAAGAAAAAGCCACAGACTTTTTGGTTAAAATAATCACAAAAAAATAAAATAGATTTTTTAACCTAATAAAATAAAACATCACATCCAATCCATAATCATTATATTTTTTCTCTCATAAAAATCAAAACAACCATTCCAAACGAGACTTTTTAGCCTCAGGTTAAAATAGTTAAAAAGTCAACCCACATCCCAAACAAACTCTAATCAATCTGTTTGGTTTTCATTTTTAGAATTCACTTTTTAAAAAATTATATTATTTTGTTTTTACTGAATTTTTTAAATATTTTAAGCACTGTTTTTAATTTTTAGACACACCTAACATAAATACATTTAAAGTATAATATTTGTGAATTTTTTAAAAAAAAATTCACTAAATACCAAAATATTAAAAAAAATATGAAAATTCAGTACATTTTTTTATATATTTTGTGTATTTATTAATTTTTAAAAATATTTTTTCACAAATATTTTACTATTTATATACATCTAAGTAAAATGCATCTAAAAAAGTAAAAAAAATTGCTTAAACCTTTAAAAATATTTACTAAAAACCAAAAAAAAAAAAAAAAATGAAAAACAAAAAACTCAATTTTCAAAAATTGAATTTAGAAAATTGAAACCAAATACACTGAATAAGTTTTGAATTTCAAATTTGTAAAAATTATTGTTAGACTTATTTATTTTGATGATTTATTTAATTATGTTTTAATTTATTTGAAAGAGAAAAATAGAATCCAAAATTTATTTTGATGATTTATTTAATTATATTTTAATTTATTTGAAAGAGAAAAATAGAATCAAAATTTACTTTGTCCTATTATTTCTTACCTAAACCTTTATCCTAAATGTTGTTAGAATGTATTTAATATTTGATTAAATCAGGAGTTCAAACAGCTCAAAACAAAGATTCAAACAGCCCAGTACAGCAGCAGGCCAAAAGGTTTAAAAGGTTCAAGTGGAAGATATTCAAATTAATAATGATGGAGTACAACGGCAATAAACGGCTATAAATTCAAATGAATACAATGGCTATAAGTTTTATTATATATACCAAAACCTCTAATATAAACAAATAACAAGAAAAACCAGAAAATATTCTTTAATTTATAATCACTCACATATATTCTTTAAAAAAATTCTCTGAGAAGTGTTTTTCAATTTTTGTTTACATCCTCTCTCAGAAATTATACATTGAGCCTTATAGCATTAAGCTCATCTTTCCTATGTGAGGTTTACAGAAAAACCAAAGTTTTATTTTTATATCTATCTTTGAAAGATAATTATTGTAACTTTTTATGAAAGCAAAAACACATTCTTTTCAACCTTGTAAGAGTGTAGTACACTCAGCGTTCTTAACTTAAAAAGTCTGTGTGAAATCTGTGGAGGATTGCTCCATCTGTGAAAAGGTTGCTAGTACCCTGTGAAACTAGAAGATAGTGGAAAATCTCAAGTGAAGCTTGAGGAGTGGATGTAGGCTTGGTTGAAGTCGAACCACTATAAATCTGTTTGTCTCATTTTCCCTAATCTCTTTACTTTCTTACTACTGCTATATCTATCTAATATTCATGTGCTAATCATTTGATTTACCTTGTATGTTAGTTATACTTCATTGTTATTTTGCTTGATCATTTACTGCTAAGTTCATTATTGTGCTTATTAATAATTTGTTGTACTGGTAGTTAATTTTATTGGGGTATTATTAATTTTAATTTGTATAAACCTAATTCACCCCCATCTTAGGTTGCTTTTTGGGTAACAATTGGTATCAGAGCCTGAAGCTTTTGTTTAAATCTAACAATCTTGAGTTTTTTATCCATAGCAACCAAGTATTATACTTACTCTGCTGTAGGACAAGCTAGCAATAGGACACCTCTTTTTTATGGTAGTAATTACATTCATTGGAAAGAAAAAATGGCTTTGTATCTTCAAGCTACCAATTATGCTTTGTGGCTCATTATCACTAAAGGTCCTAAAATCCCTACCAAGGTAGTAGACCATATCAGTGTGCCTAAACTTGAGGATGAATTTGATGAGCATGATTATAAACTCCTTCAAGCTAATGCTAAAGCCAAGCTTATTCTTGTGTGTGGACTAGATGCAAATGAGTACAATAGAATTTCTGGGTGTATTACTGCTAAAGAGATTTGGGATAAACTTGAAATCACCTATGAAGGAACTAGCCAAATAAAAGAGTCTCGGATTGACATGCTTATTCATGATTATGAACTCTTTACTATGGAATCATTTGAATCTATTTCTGAGATGTTTTATAAATTTACCAATATTATTAATGCTCTAAAATCTCTTGGTAAATCTTATACTAATGATGAGCTTGTAAGAAAAATACTTAGGTTTTGCCAAATGAATGGGAAGCTAAGGTTACAGCTATCCAAGAAGCAAAAGACCTAACAAAATTAGGCATTGAAGAACTCCTAGGCTCACTCGTGGCTCATGAACTTTCAATGATGGATGGCAGCAAAAAGAAAGTCATTTGGGGAGAAAATAATGGAGTAGTCAACCTGTGTCTCATGATTCTTGGAGAAGAAGAATCCACTTAAGATGAGGTAATTTCTAATTATGTAGAACTTGAAAGTGCTTTCAATGAATTATATGACATATTTGAAACGTTTGTGTTAAGAATTCTAAATTAAAGAAATTAGTTACTTCTCTTTCAAATGATGTGGGTGTTTTAAAAATGAAAATGCTACTTTGAAAAATGACTTTACGTCTATTGCCAATGAGAAAAACATTTTGAAAAACAATGTTGAGGATTTAAACAAAACTCTTGAAAATTTTGTAAAAGAAAAGAAAACCTCAACAAGCTTCTTGGAAATAAAAGATGTGTTTTTGACAAAGTAGGCATTGGTTTTGATCCTCCTAAACCTTTTATGAGATTAAATGTTCTTGAGACTAATCCCTATGGACCCAAGAAAGTATGGGTACCAAGAAAGAAATCAAGATATTTTGTAGGTGGAATCTCAAAGAACACCAAGGACTTCGAGAGGAAATGCACAACAAGAGTGTTCAATCTAAAGAGCAAAATCAGCTCCTACAAGAAGAAGAATGATGAAATGAAAATCACCAAGATAAACAATAGAGGTAATGTATGGGTGAAGATTCCAAAGAGGTAAATGAAGGTATAACTCCTAACACACCTTTAAGCTTAAAGTTCTATATTCTTTAAGGTGTGATTTGTGTACAATAGGTTGTGTCTAATCATTGCTTCCATGTAACCTAATTGTACTAAGTTTGCTAAGTCATGTTCTGCTAGTTTCTTTCAAACATTCATTGAACTCAAAAATGAGAATTATATTATTTTGATGAATGCCTATTAGAATATGAATGATTCATGTATTCATTAACATTTTATATCATGTCATCCATTGCTATGAAAAAGAGATAAGAAGTGATAAATATTTTTGTGAGCATACTTTTCACATCTTATATATGACTTCATACTAATATGTTAATTCTTTTTGAGTCATATCTTTGTAGAATCAATTTTGATGTCATAGCATGTTTTTGAGATGTATACTATCTATATTTTGAATTCTACATTTGTGATCTCAAGAATATGCTCAATATGAAAATTTCATGCTTATATGCTTTACATTGGAATATTTGAATGAGTTGTGAAATTCCTTAATTATGATCCATCAACAATATCTAGATGAAAAGAAATATCATACGTTTGTAGAGACATTGCATCTATCCTATTGAATATCTTTTGAATATGGATTATATTAGCATACATCTCATGAAATGCTTTTGATTGATAAATTGTTGAATTAATTGTTTATAACATTCATGTTGTGTTCCATATTAAATAAAATGTTTTATCACACTTGAGTATGTGGATTGAATTGATGAAAATACCTCTTGATAATGTTATGTGATTAAATGAGATTGTTGCATCATTTCTTAATAAAACAAAGAGCATAAAACTATTTTCTTATGCATATTATGCTATGCATTACAACTTGAAAATTCTGAAAAATAGCATTCCAAACTCTTGTTTGATCATTGAATTATTTTTCACCTTTTTAGTTTGTGATAAGAAGTGATTTGTGTTGTATTTTTATTGAGTAATAGTGATTGTTCTATGAATGCTATATTTACACAAAATAGAAAAGGGTAGCACTAACTTAGGGGGAGAAATCATTTTGCTAACATACTTGTTAAACCCTTTTGAGATGAACTCCCCATGAAAGAAAATTAAAGATTGAAAAGCTTCCATTTATTGAACCTAAGGTATGCCTCACATACTCTCTTAAGCTTTTGAGGTAAAAATTCTATCTTATATCCCTTGAGCTAATACTGTTATTACTTTGATATGAAAAAGATTGATTATGCTTCATATGATTTGCAATGTATACTCTTCGATGATGCGCTTACTTAAAAATCATGTCTATGCTTAAATGTGTGGTACATATTGAAATTCATAATTTTTCTTGACATATGGATTGCTATACCTTGAACATGCTGCATTTTTTTTTTTTGGAATTACATTAGCTCCATGAGAATATATTGAGTTTAACCTATCATGAGCAATATTTGGTATTCTACATAATGCTTGAGCTATGATTGTTAAATCTTTTAGATTCCATATTAGTATCCTTGGTAGATTGCATGTTGGTATCATTTTGGCATCCTATTTGATATTATTGATGAGAACATTTCAATTATGAGCTTTCACTTATCATATCTCCTATTGATTTTGCCAAATGAAACAAAGGGACGAATTTAAACTTGATTATTTTTTAAAATCCCCTCAGTTTCTATTTTGTTTTTGATATCAAACTTATGGGCTTGCACGTTCACATGTTACTATTTTTTTTGCCCATTATTGTCAAATGGTATGAGCTTCAATTGTATGATCATTATGTGCTATCATTTTTTTGGTATCATAGAGCTACCTTGATATGGATGATTATTTGTGCTATAAATAGACTTACATTCTTTCATCCTATATGTTGTACCATACTCCCTCCTTATGCTTGATTTTGTTGAAAATGTCATCGGGGGAGAAAAAGAGACTTGATTGTTTTAGTATTTCTGATTATTTTGGTATCTTAATTCTTACAACATGAACTTTGAGCTGATTAGTTATTGATAATGTAAGAGGAAGATCGTTTTCCTCAAGGAAGAGTGACTTGAACTTTGGCTCCATATTTATGCTCTTGCTTGGCAGCCTTGTTTGATCTATACACTGTTATGTCTATTATAGTCTTGAGATTGGTATGCTTTTGCTAAGAAATTGAGAATTAGATCATGCTCAAATGCTTCTCATATACTCATTAACAATTTGGTATCTCATTATTATTTTTTGTTTAGGCTTAATTTTCTTATTTTTTTCTCTGCTTTTTAATTTCATTTTTCAGTATTTAAATATAAACACAACAACAAATCAAAATACAAATATTTACATAAAAAAATAAAAAAAAAACCCTTCATTTTTTTCACGGCCACATGCCGATCAAAATAAACATACAAAAAAAAAAAAAATCCTTCATTTCTTTCCGGCTATACGCCGATCTTACTTACTCGCCTCTTCCATCATTTTCTTCTTCTTTTTATCACCTTGGCGACCCTTGACGCCCCTGCCCCCGTGCTTTCGTTGAGAGCGACGACTCCCCGCTGACTATCAAAGGCCAAGAATGACGTTGCTCCAAATCGGGCCATGGAGGTGGTCTTCTATTTAAGCTCTTTATTTTTGACCTTCAGTGTGCCAATTTCTGCTTGCGCATCCTTGTACATGCGTTGGAGCAGAGAGAGTTGCGTGTTAACCTGATGGAGCTCACTTGTCCTGTTCTGCAATCGGTGAGCCAATTTTGTGACTGCCGTCACCGTCTCCATACAGGACGTCAGTGTGAAATGATTGGCTTCTATGTCAGATTGAGCTGCCATGATTTGCTCAATCGACATCATAGGAAGGTTAGGAAGAGGAATGACAAGAAGAGTAGGAGTAGAGGCACTCGGTCCAGCAGAGCTTATGGGATCGTTCAGGTCCGGAAATAGAGTGAGGGGACGGGATGAGGAAGCCATGGTTTAGAGGTGAGAGGTGTAAAAGAAATGAGTTGCAGAGAAATAGAAGAGAACAGACTGAGGTTTGGCCTCCTCCGTTCAGTTTTTTTTTTTTGTCTCTCGATGAGGAAGAAGAAACAGACGAGAGTGGTGAAGAAGAGATAGAAGAGAATGGTGAAGAAGAAAATGGAAGAGTGTGTGATTAAGAAGAAGGCAAAAGAGAAGAAGACAAGGAGGGAGAGGGAGCCGAGGCGAGTACAAATCGAGGCTGCTTTTGTCGCCAATGACGCAAAAGTGAGGCCGCGTGTCAAACGCTTTATCGAAGGAAAAAGAGAGACGCGGGCGAGTTGTATGTGTATGCATATATGTATATATATGTTTTGAATTGTATAGATGCCATTTATCACTATCATTCTCCTGCCCCTCCTCTTCAGATTCTGACCCATGATTTCCTTTTGATAATGTCACAGGGGGAGAAATTATATGATGTTATGTATTATGTATTATTTTCAAACTAATCTGATGTTATGTATTTATAGTTTGATATCTTAATCTTATATCATGTTGTTGATTAAAGCTTATTTATTACACATGTGCTAACCTATGTATTTAGAAATGAATTCAGGGAGCATGACTTGAGGGGGAGCTCTTACTCCCAAATCAAATCAAAACATCATTGTGTGCCATCATCAAAAAAGGGGAGATTGTTAGACTTATTTATTTTGATGATTTATTTAATTATTTTTAATTTATTTGAAAGAGAAAAATAGAATCCAAAATTTATTTTGATGATTTATTTAATTATATTTTAATTTATTTGAAAAAGAAAAATAAAATAAAATTTATTTTGATGATTTATTTGAAAAAGAAAAATAGAATCAAAATTTATTTTGTCCCATTATTTCTCACCTAAACCTTTATCCTAAATGTTGTTAGAATGTATTTAATATTTGATTAAATCAGGAGTTCAAACAGCCCAAAACAAAGGTTCAAACAGCCTAGCACAGCAGCAGGCCAAAAGGTTCAAAAGGTTCAAGTGGAAGATATTCAAATTTGTAATGATGGAGTGGAAGATATTTAAATTAGTAATGATAGAGTACAACGGCTATAAACGGCTATAAATTCAAGTGAATACAACGGCTATAAACGGTTATAAGTTTCATTATATATACCAAAGTCTCTAATGTAAACAAGTGATAAGAAAAACCAGAAAATATTCTTTGATCTATAATCATTCACATCTATTCTCTAAAAAATTCTCTGAGAAGTGTTCTTTAATTTTTGTTTACATCCTCTCTCAGAAATTATACATGAGCCTTATAGCATTAAGCTCATCTTTCCTGTGTGAAGTTTACAGAAAAATCAGAGCTTCATTTTATATCTATCTTTGAGAGATAATTTATTGTAGCTTTCTGTGAAAGCAAAAACACATTCTTTCAACCTTGTAAGAGTTGTAGTACACTCAGTGTTCTTGACTTAGAAAGTCTGTGTAAAATCTGTGGAGGATTGCTCCATCTGTGAAAAGGTTGCTAGCACCCCTGTGAAGCTAGAAGATAGTGGAAAATCTCAAGTGAAGCTTGAGGAGTGGATGTAGGCTTGGTTGAACCGAACCACTATAAATCTGTTTGTCTCCTCTTCCCTAATCTCTTTACTTTCCTACTACTGCTATATGTATCTAATAATTATGTGTTAATCATTTGATTTACCCTGTATGTTAGTTATACTTCATTGTTATTTTGCTTGATCATTTACCACTAAGTTCATTATTGTGCTTGTTAATAATTTGTTGTACTAGTAGTTAATTTTATTGAGGTATTATTAATTTTAATTTGTAGAAACCTAATTCACCCCACTCTTAGGTTGCTTTTTGGGTAACAATTATTTTCGAATATATACTCAAATACCTATATAATAGCCTCGTTTGGGAAATTGGCTATTTTAATAAATTATTCTGATTTTTGTCTATTTTAATAGGTTAAAATTTTTGTGTTGGAAAAATGGTTGAATTTTTTACAGTTGGATATGATGTTTATGAGAAAAAAATTAAAATGATTATAAGATTGATATGATATGTTATCTTATTGACTATTTTAACATATTTTGTCACGACCCAACCCCAGGAACTTAGGATTGGAATCGCAACTTACTAATAAATTCTAATCTTAATAAATTAAATGATGTAGGCAGAGGCAAATTAAAAAATATTTAAATAGAGAATTTACTTCATTCTACTATTTTAATAAGAGAAAATACATCTATTGGGCTTTTATTATTTTATTATTCAGTGACCAGCCCTGAATAAAAACAAAAAGGAGCAAAAATAAAATAAATAAAAGAAAAACAAAATAATGGTTTAACATCAAATTCTCATGCAGGTTCCACTACGTGAGGTTATGGGTCTTCCTTACATCTCGCCACCTAAAAGAGTAACAGCTATAAGCACACAGTAGAGTGAGAAATATTATGCCAAGAGTGTAGGCAATACAAAATAACCATGAATAGTTATTTAACTAAAATAGTAACAGAACTTAATTTGCATAAATGAATGATTTAAAGTGGCAGAAATTGAAACACAAAAATTATGTAAATAAATAACCATAACCACGGTACAGAACAAAACAAAATAAAACAAAGGTCACTGGAGTGATAGTCAGAACAGTGGTCAATAAATCCATGACAAACAGAGGACTACAAAGTGGCCAAATAGAGGTCAATGGTTATTTAAGTCCCCCAAAGCGTGGGACTCTCGTGGTGGTATTTACAAAATATAATTGTTTATAAGGTCATTGTCAAATACTTTCTAAAATTTAAACAAACATATCTGTTACCCAAAAAGTAACCTAAGAGAGGTGGTGAATTAGGTTTCTACAAAATAAAATTAATAATACCTCAATAAAATTAACTACTAGTATAACAAATTATAAACAAGCACAATAATGAACTTAGCAGTAAATGATCAAGCAAAATAACAATGAAGTATAACTAACATACAGGGTAAATCAAATGATTAACACATGAATATTAGATAGCTATAACAGTAATAGGAAAGTAAAGAGATTAGGGAATATGAGACAAACAGATTTATAGTGGTTCGACTTCAACCAAGCATACATCCACTCTTCAAGTTTTACTTGAGATTTTCTACTATCTTCTAACTTCACAGGGGTGCTAGCAATTTCTTTACAAATGGAGTAATCCTCCACGAATTTTACACAGACTTTACAAGTCCAAACCCTTGCAAATCTTAGGTGATTCATAATCACTCTCAAGTTTTCATGAATGCAGTGTTTGCAACACTTTTACAAGATGAAATAGTATTTTTGCTTCCAAAGAAAGCTTACAATAAATATCTCTCAAAGATAGATATATAAAATGAAACTTTGATTTTTCTGTAAATCTCACACATGAAAGATGAGTTTAATGTTATAAGGCTCAGTGTATAATTTCTGAGAGAGAAAGTAAACAAAAATTGAAGAACACTTCTCAGAGAATTTTTCAGAGAATAGATGTGAGTGATTATAGATCAAAGAATATTTTCTGATTTTTTGTAACTTGTTTACATTAGAGACTTTGGTATAAATAATGAAACTTATAGCCGTTTATAGCCGTTGTATTCATTTAAATTTATAGCCGTTTATAGCCGTTGTACTCCATCATTACTAATTTGAATATTTTCCACTCTATCATTATAAATTTGAATATCTTCCACTTGAACCTTTTTAACCTTTTGAACTGCTGCTGTGCTGGGCTGTTTGAATCTCTGTTTTGGGCTATTTGAACTCCTGATTTAATTAAATATTAAATACATTCTAACAACATTTAGAATAAAGGTGTAGATGAGAAATAATGGGACAAAATAAATTTTGATTATATTTTTCTCTTTCAAATAAATTAAAATATAATTAAATAAATCATCAAAATAAATTTTGGATTATATTTTTCTCTTTCAAATAAATTAAAACATAATTAAATAAATCATCAAAATAAATAAATCTAACAATATCTATGGGTTTCGTTTTAAACAAGTAGAGTTCAGAAAATAACTCACGTAATTGAAATATTAATATAATTTGTAAAACATAACTTGTATAAAATAGATTATGGTAAGTCAAAATATATGTAAACTATATTATGGTGACTCAAGGTATAATATAACTCACCTTAATATTGAGTCTTATTATTTTCATCCTATTTTTGCTGTGTTCTCTTGTTTCTATCTTTTTTTTTTTTTTTTTTTCGTTTGATCCCTTACTATTTCACAGCCCAGCCCCTTCCCTCCCTTATATACACGTTCCTTAGTGCTGACTCATTCCATCATGATGACCCCATGGTTGATGACTCACCTCTCCTGTTTGCTTAGATGGCACAGGTGGCTTAATTCCATCTCTCCATGACAATTGTCAAATCTTCTCTCATAGATGGTTGATTTGCTTAATTTCCAGAAAATCTCCTACATCATACATTTGATGAAGGCAAATTGATTTACGCATACTTTTTATTATTATTATTATTATTATTATTATTATTTTGCCTTAATTTTACATTGACTCTAATTAATAAATTAAATTATACCTTATAACATACTATCATAATATTAATTATTTTGTTTTACTATTACATATTATTATTATTCTTATTCCATATATTTATTTTATTATTATTGTTATTATTATTTATTTAATAAATAATTTATTATCACATACAACTATAATCATATATAACTATAAATATTTATGTGGTATTTAATTAAACATTCAGGGTGTTACATATTTTATCTTTTTTTGTAAATTTTAGCTAAAAAAAAAAAGGCCAAAAACTCACTTGCCAAATAAAGTCAAAATGGTAGAAGGATTTTTTAAAAAATGTGGCTCTGTTTAAGTTTCAAATCATAATTTCACCCTTATATTTGAATGTTATGTTTGATTTAAATTTTCAAAAATTAATTCCAATACCACATGTAAATATAGTTCAAATCATTTCATCTACAAAATTAATGGCGAAGTTTATTTAAGCCAAAATATATTTTCCGCCAATCTCTTCTATCTTCTCTCATTACTTCTCTCCTCTTTCATCATTCCACCGTTGGTCTTTCTTTCTCTCTATATGCATCCAAGAAATGTTTGGGACGCCCTTTTTTGAGAGTTCTATGACCCCTAATTTGATCTTGGCCTTTGATGTATGTGTGGGATCCGCTCATATATGTATGAGCTCTACATTATAAGTAGTTGAGATGAAAGTGAAGATTATGAGAGTCATGTATATATAGGATTCCGATCACAATTGATATATATCCACTACACACAAGTTACAATACAAAAAAGTTTCCTAGCACCTTCCTTGCCCACAAAGGAGTTTCCTACACAAAAATGTCACCTCTGAGTCTCCCAGCACCTTCCTTGCGCACTAAATAAGTTTTCAATTTCCAATTTATAAAAATTATTTTCAAAATATACACTCAAATATCTACTATATGATAGAAGAGTTTTAAAAAAATATATATATTTGTCTTACATGATATTATTAATGGTTCAGATCATTTCAACGACAAAATTGGTGACCAAATTTGTTTGGGCCAAAATATATATTTTTTAATTTAAACTTTATATACATATATATATTATTTATGGCGTGGATGTCCTGGCGGATACCCATTCAATTTCCAACAAGTTTCTCGCACATGATGATCTTGATCGCAGTAAGAGCAATGTAATGGCTTGCGATTAGGTGAGTTGCGATTATCCCTGCGAACTACCATGGCTGTGGTCTGGTTATCCCTGCGAACAACCATAGCTGCGGTCTCCGTTGTCTCACGTGCAGTGCCCACACTGCGCTGCTTTGCTTCTTGTACAATGGAGGAGTAGGCCTTGGTGACATCAGGCAGGGGATCCATCAAAAGGATTTGCCCTCGGATTGCGCTGTAAGACTCATTGAGTCCCATGAGAAATTGCATCAATTTGCGACGCTTATGATCTACCCCACAAGAGCAAACGGTGGCATTATAGGAGCCGAGTTCATCCCATAATCCTTTCAATTTGGTGTAGTAAGCCGCAACGCTCATTTGATCTTGGGCAAGACAAGCGATGTCCCTCTCAATCTGAAAAATACGAGGGGCATTGTTTTGAGAAAAACGATCCCGAAGGTCGTCCCATACCTCCTGGGCAGTAGTTGAATAAATGACACTGTCAGCAAGGTCTGGTGTGAGAGAATTGAGGATCCAAGATAGGATCATATCATTGCATCGTCTCCATGATGCATGGTCGTCTGGTTTAGTGGTGGCAGCCGGCATGGCTATGGTTCCATCAATGAAGCCCAATTTGGATTTGGCATTCAAAGAGATGGTCATAGCTCGAGACCAAGTCGAGTAATTATCCCCATTAAGAGGCTTAGAAACAAGCACCATTCCAGGATGATCAGAATGATGGAGAGAAAAAGGATTTGCGGTGTCGGTGACGGCAGTTGATTGACCTTCATCCGAACCCCTTTCGTTTACCATGATGGTAGAAAATGGTGAAATGAGGCAGAAGAAAAAAGCTAGTTTTTTAAACCTGCTCTGATACCATGTAAAACAGAGGAGAAAATATTCTGCAATTTTATATATATTGAATCTTAGTATACAGCTTTATACAAGTGACATCCTAGGAATCCCATCTTCAATAGGTATCTTAAAGATTTACAGTAAATACAATGCATATCTATTTCCTAGTTTATCCCATTAATATTGGGATAGCCTTTATCTTCTCAAAGAAAGGTATCTCCATATCACAACGCAAATACGCTTTGGATATTCTAAAGGATGGTGGATTATTGGGAGCTAAACCTGTCAACTTTCCTATGGAGCAAAACATCAAACTCTCGGATGAAGGTGCATTACTTAGAGATCCATCTCCATATAGGCGGCTTGTTGGACGCCTAATTTATTTGACTATTACCCGGCCAGATATCACTTATTCAGTGCATGTGTTAAGCAGATTCATGCATGCACCACGCAAACCGCATATGGACGCTGCCTTACGTGTGTTGCGTTATTTGAAGAGCAGTCCAGGCCAGGGTTTGTTCTTCTCTTCTCAGAATGATTTATCTTTGCGAGCTTTTTCAGATTCAGATTGGGGTGGTTGCCCAATGTCCCGTAGATCCACCACGGGTTACTGTGTTTTTTTGGGATCTTCTCTTATTTCTTGGCGGACAAAGAAGCAGAAAACAGTATCCCTCTCCTCAGCAGAAGCCGAATATAGAGCCATGACAGGTACATGTTGTGAATTATCTTGGCTACGCTCATTGTTGAAAGACTTGCGAGTATTGCATCCGAAACCGGCATTATTATATTGTGATAGCAAAGCAGCCCTGCATATAGCAGCCAATCCAGTTTTTCATGAAAGAACCCGACACATAGAGATGGATTGTCATTTCATTCGAGACAAAATACAAGACGGTTCAATTATAACCGAACACGTTGCTTCGGCAAAATAGCTTGCGGATGTATTCACCAAGCCATTGGGAAAGGAAGCTTTCTCAACCATGATACGCAAGTTGGGAGTTCTTGACATTCACTCTCCAACTTGAGGGGAGTGTTGAGAAGATAAAGGCTATCCCAATATTAATGGGATAAACTAGGAAATAGATATGCATTGTATTTACTGTAAATCTTTAAGATACCTATTGAAGATGGGATTCCTAGATGTCACTTGTATAAAGCTGTATACTAAGATTCAATATATATAAAATTACAGAATATTTTCTCCTCTGTTTTACATATATATAATTATATATAATATATTAAAAAAAAGAATCTAGCTTCCTTCTAGTCCCAAATCGAACTGGAGGGTACTGTTGGGCTTGTAGGGGCCCATCACGGGTTTCGTTTCAATAATCCGAACCGTTTAATATGTAGAATTCAATATACCCATAAAAAATCATATTGATTGAATATCGATAGTTACATGATCAAATCAGTTTTGTATAAAAAAATGGATGGTGAAAAAATAAATGGCTGACATAAATCTGATCCGATGAGATAGCTATCGATATCTGATCAACATGATTTTTTACAGGTATATAGTACTCGATGATTTCTACACATTTAACGGCTCGGATTATTGAAACGGGACCTGTGGTGAGCCCCCACGGGCCCAACAGTATCCTCCAATGCGATTGAGACCGGAGGGAAGCCATATTCAAAAAATAAATATTAAAGAAAAATTAATACTCAACATAATTAATCTATTTATTTTTTCTTAATCTAACCATAACATACTTTTTTTTAACTTTTTAAAATAAATTTTTTTATAACTTTCATTCTTACTTTTTTTTTAAAAATTTATTTCTACCTGAATAAAAAAAATATATAATTAGAATCACTTTTAATTGTATGTTACTTTTTTTCTTTTAAATTTAATTGTTATTATTAATATCAAATTGAATGTTTATTTTATTATGTAATAATTTAATATCATATAAAATCATTATACATTTCAGTTACACTTTTATAACACAATAGGGCTAAGATTATTAAAATACACATAAATAATTGAAATAAAATTATTATTATATTTGTTTAAATAACATTTTTATAAAACGATAAAATTAAGATTATCAAAATAAATAATTAGAATTATTCTTTAATTTTAAATGACTTTTTTTCTCCAATTTAATCATTACTTTTAAGGAAAATCTATCCATAAATCTCATATAGAGGAATGTTGATACATTTAGTTCTAAGAGTTTTCTTATAAATCAATTAGTTATTTTTGTTTTGAAAAGTTGTATTTATTTGATTTGATATTATTTGAGTTTAAGTAAATACATTTTTGTAATTCATTTTTTCAAATTTCTAATTCGTTTTGGGGATGGGAATGGAAAGGTGGGATGTTGGTAGCAGAAATGTTAGTTGTCGAGCGTGAAAATCTACATTTTTGTTGGTGTGGTTTTGTGGTATTATATTGGAGTGTTACATTAAAGTGCTATGTTTGGAAAAAAAATACACTAAGGAGTTTTTGTATTACATTGATTGGGGTGTTATGTTTGGAAAAAAATATCTTACGAAATTTTTTTAGAAGGTTACATTGTTACGTTTGAGAAAAATACACAAAAGAATTTTTTAATATGTTACATTAGAGTGTTACGTTTGGAAAAAATATACTAAATAATTTTTGTTTGTTACATTGATTCGGTGTTATGTTTAGAAAAAATACACTAATGAGTTTTTTCAGAATGTTACGTTGTTATATTTGAAAAGTACAGTAAATTTTTTTTTAATATATTTCATTAGAATATTATATTTGAAAAAAACACACTAATCGCCGTGTTTTTGGGCAGTACTCCCACTTGGGCTTTGAAGGGAATTCTTAAAAAAAATACATTTACATTGAAGTGGTATAGCGATGCTCGCGGAGGTGATTACCTAATTAGCGATATTGCACTTGAAGACAAAGACCTTTTTTTTGAGGTGAAATCCCTTGCTTGGGGGTGGGGGAAAAATAGTAAATCCACAAAAGACAAGAATAGTGTTTTGGAGGTTTGAATTCATAGACGCACGGATAAGATCGACGCCATTCAAGCAATGAAATATTTTTCAGCAAAAACTGTCATCAGCTGAGATAGAAAAGGAGAAGAAAGCTTTGGAAGTGAAGGAGATCGGATTAGTGCGATTCCTTACATTTGAAAAGGGAAAAGGAAAAAATAAATGTAAATAAAATATGTTTATATTAATTTCTCCTTAATTCATGTACTTTTTTCTTTTCATTTTTAAATTTCTTTTCAAATCTCTTAATTAAACACAATGTAAATAATTTTTTAGTGTTAATGGACTTTTGCCAAACAAATATTCTTATCATCTAATACATTTTTTTATTAAATTTAATGTCTGATACTCATTTTAAATTAAAAATTTTCACTAATTATTATTTTTTATTTGTGTTGGGTCTATCCCACATCGCCTGGGAGGGACACCTCTGACTAAATTGTAAGCGTACTAGTCCCCTCCACCTGTTACAACGCGTTTTCCCTTGAGGAGAAACAAAACCGTGAGGGGGCAAGCTCAAAGCAGCCCAACCCTAGAGCGGACAATATTGTGGTAGGGCGCGAGGAGCCAGTCACGTGCATTTGGCGCTAGAAGGAGGGCGTCCGGCAAACTCTTCCACTGTTGCGGCCCAGTTCGCTGGGGGGTTATGTTGGGTCTATCCCACATCGCCTGGGAGGGACACCTCTGACTACCTTATAAGCGTATTGGCCCCCTCCACCTGTTACAACGCGTTTTCCCCTGAGGAGGAACAAAACCATGAGGGGGCAAGCTCAAAGCGGCCCAACCCCAGAGCGGATAATATTGTGGCAGGGCGCGATAAGCCAGTCACGTGCATTTGGCGCTAGAAGGAGGGCGTCCGGCAAACTTTCCCGCTGTTGCGGCCAGTCCGCTGGGGGGTTATGTTGGGTCTATCCCACATCGCCTGGGAGGGATACCTCTGACTACCTTATAAGCGTACTGGCCCCCTCCACCTGTTACAACGCGTTTTCCCCTGAGGAGGAACAAAACCGTGAGGGGGCAAGCTCAAAGCGGCCCAACCCCAGAGCGGACAATATTGTGGCAGGGCGCGAGGAGCCAGTCACGTGCATTTGGCGCTAGAGGGAGGGCGTCTGGCAAACTCTCCAGCTGTTGCGACCCAGTCCGCTAGGGGGTTATGTTGGGTCTATCCCACATCGCCTGGGAGGGACACCTCTGACTACCTTATAAGTGTACTGGCCCCCTCCACCTGTTACAACGCGCTTTCCCCTGAGGAGGAACAAAACCGTGAGGGGGTAAGCTCAAAGCGGCCTAACCCCAGAGCGGACAATATTGTGGCAGGGCGCGAGGAGCCAGTCACTTGCAATTTGTATATCATTTACTTAACTACTCACCATTACACATTCCTTATGTCATTTTCAGTCAATAGGTCAACCCTCGATCTTTCTTTCACTTTTACTTTTTCTTTTCTAGCTCATATGGAAGAACCAGCTGTTGATAGCATAGCAAGTCTTCTTTCATATATTTCAACCATCGTTTCCACGAAACACCACCAAACATTTATGAAAAATTACACACACGCGTGCACACACAAAAAAAGAAAAAAAACCCTCGAATTTTGTATGTCTCGTTAGATTTGGGCCTTTACTGCTGTGTACTTATAAGTTCCCTAATTTCTTAACAACTGGTATTATAGCTGATAGTAAACAATTTATGGGTAAATTCTCTTGGAACATCCATGTGATGGGCTTGGATTTGCACAGAAACTTTGATGGAGTAAAAGAAAAATTCCTAATATACACGAAGGTTGGACTGCGGCAAGGTGACTCTCTCAATGGAATATGATGGCACACAATAGAGTGTGTGTGGGTAGCCTTTGTTGCATTCGATGTTAGAGAGTTATAGATCAAGATTTGAGGGGAGCAAGGAAATGCCCAATGTTAAATTCACACACGAGGAAGAGATTGTTGAAACATGTGTGAAGGTAGAGTCCCACCACATTGAATAAAAAGTAAAAGAAATTAGTTTAATATACATTAGATAAACTCTCCACTTAATAATTTAAGTTTTTAGTTGAAGGATATGAGAAGGGATTTGAAAATAGGAAAAAAAAAGAACGGTAAAATATGAATAAAATACATTTATATTTTACCTAAATTCATACAATTTTTTATTTTTTTATTTTCAAATCTTTTAACCAAATACAGTCTTGAGACCAAATATGGGAAATTAAAGGAAAACATACAATTTCTTCTCACCTAGATATATTTATTGATAGATTGAGCTTTTATCAATCAAGATGGGCCCATCAAGGATTCCTTTTCAATGATCTTAACCCAAGCAAAGAAGAAAGAACTTCTGTGGATATAGATTCAGTTTTGGCTCGAATTGTCATCTGGAAGACCATTGAGTGTAACGAGGACCGAATCTTCATCATCCATTGGTTAAGCAAAGCAGCCAAAGCTAGATGATCTGCTATCTCCTTAATTTGATTCAAGGGTTCGTTTGGGATGTGAGTTGATTTTTTGATTTTTTTAATTATTTAGTCTGGGGCTAAAAAGTTTCGTTTGAGATCGGTTTTTTTGACTTTTTTGACATTTGTGAGAGAAAAAATAAAATGATTATGATTTTGATGTGATATTTTATCTTATTGAGTTAAAAAGTATATTTTATCTTTTTGTAGCTATTTTAGCTAAAAAAACCCCAAACTTCTTCATGCCAACAAGGCCAAGTATTCCTCCATAAAAAAAAAAAAAGATTTCACTGCATTGGGAAGTCTATTCTTCAACTGATTTTGCAAGAATTTTAGGTCGGTGGATATTGTGTTCAATTGAAATTAAAATTAGTATACAGTGATTATTATAAGTGGAAGGAAAAAAAAAACTACAGCAAAAGATAAATTGAGATAAAAAAAAAAGTATTTTAGCAGAATTCTTTTGAGTAGAAGATTAGTTTTAGTACGATTTCAAATAACTATTTATATATTATAACGGTTGACATATGTGTCACGCCCTCAAAAATAAAACAAAAAAACCCATAATAACAATATAAACATGCATTATTATATTAAAACAATAATATAAATCCATCCATCAGAGTATTATGAAATAAAACAAATAAAATGCCCTACGGGCTTACATCTTGCCAAGCCAACACTTGGACACAATTCACTGAGTTCTAACTCAAAAACAGATAAAGCCCTAGGCTTGAAAGATTACATTATTCAAATAAAACAAATAGAAATAAGACAAATCTTCCAATTCAATTCCTCACAAGCTAAGTCCTTGGAGGGAGTGAACCACCTGAACCTGAAAAATAAAGTTCCCATATAGGGTGAGCCACAGCCCAGTAGAGAAATACTAAACCAAGCATAAGCAATAACTAAAGCATTAGCATCTGATACATGGTTAACACACTATAATCAAGTTACAATATTCATGACACGAATGTCTACACTGCCTATGACACATTGTCTATGGCACATTTTACTTTCCACTTATGGCTCAGAACCTGGCCCAATAACTCAACAGGGTTTCATCTTTTATTACCATTACTTCCAATTCAACAGGAATAACAATTCAAGTTAGACCTAATCATAACAAATACACATAGTGGTATTGTATCATTCACAATCAATTCACTTCCATACTTCCCAACTGATACACATTTTAGTGATGTATCATATTCACAATAAATAGAAATATTTCTATTAAACAATAAGCACACATAAGAGTGATGCTACTGGAGTCCATCCCCTATCTCCTCCCAATAAATCCGGTTTAGAGGTCCATCCCCTATCTTCCCCTAAACCGTGGAGTTCATCCCCTATCTCCTCCAAATAAAATGCATATGCAATGAAACACACAATTGCCATATACAACACATAATCAATACAAGTAATGTTCTGTATTAATTCAACAGTCAACATAGGTGACATAATTTCAGTTATACCTAAGCCGCATGCAAGGTCTACAACAATCAATGGCTATCCTCCACCGATAGCCCAAAACAGTTATTTCTAAACAAGAAATAAATATAACAATGAATGTAAATTTAACATTCCCAATTCTATGAATTAAACCAAATTCCACATTATTCCTTTAAATTAATTATACAAATTAATCTAAACCAAACCCTAAGGTTTCATCCAAAATTACCAAACTACCCCCACATACCAAAATTACCAAACTACCCCCCACATACCAAAATACTAACACTTATGATTAAAGCGTATAAATGGAGTAGGAAATCCCTACCTCGAAGATATAACTCAGAAGAAGAAGAAGATGAAGATGATGCCCAAACGTCAAAGTGCTCCAAACCAATATTTTCTCAGATTAAATGAAAGCCCTCACTCCCCTCTATCTTATTTGTAAAGCGACTAGGGCAAAAACCCACCCTAACTAGATCAAACCTAGGAGAGAAGGTGTTTAGAGAAGAAGAAAGTCGGACTTTAGGGTTTCTGGATCAAAAGGGGCTGAAAAACTGTTTTAAAATACGCTGCTGCGTATTTATACCTGATAGGCTCGCTCGAGCGAAGACCTGGTCGCTCGAGCGACCAGACACAGAAAAACGTCGCTCGAGCGAAGAAATGCTCGCTCGAGCCAAAAACTCGATGCTTCAGGTCTGCAACCCAGAAGCTCGCTCGAGCGAAGGAAAGCTCGCTCGAGCGAAGAACTCAAAGACATACAACTCACTCGCTCGAGCGAAGGAAGCTCGCTCGAGCCAAGAAACACATCCATCAGGTCTAAGTACTGGACGCAAAGCTCGCTCGAGCGAAGGGATCCTGGCTCGAGCGAAGGACCAAAATCAAAGACCTCGCTCGAGCGAAGAAGAGCTCGCTCGAGCGACCAACCCAAAAACTGGACATCAACTATTGGTTTCTAAACTCAACCAACCTGCAATTAACCTGTCCAACATATTCCATAACTCACAACTGAAGAATTAAAGAACACAACAACAACAATACGATAATATAATCTACGGAACATAAGTCCGGATACACTAATCAAATGGGAAAAGACCGGGGTCGCTATAACCTCCCCCCCTTAAAAGAATTTCGTCCCCGAAATTAAGCATAAGTTTGTAAAAACAAGTTTTTCTCAATTCCCAATGATATCATAAAGCAATAAACAATATCTTGACCCAATACCGGTCACTCCATCTCTAATCAAGAGGCATCTCACAATATGTATAAATCAACATATATTCAACTTGCATCAATATTATGCATTAATCTTTTCAATGTTAACAATTTCCATATCATATTCAATCTCATGATATAAATAACACATTTAATATATAAATGTTATACTCCACTTCCATAAAAAGGCAAGTTTCAAAATGTTAACATTAAACCAAAACATTCTCAATGTTTTCCCAACTTAAGACATATATATATAAAGCTCTTAAGTTCAACAATATTACATAATCTAAATACAAGATTACAAATCAGTAAACAAGTCCGGATATTTCTCACGGACTTCCAACTCACGTTCCCAAGTGGCTTCCTCCACTCCGTGATGCTTCCACAAAACCTTCACCAAAGGGATGGTCTTGCCACGCAGGACTTGATCCCGCCTATCCAAAACTCGAATCGGTCTCTCCTCATACGAGACATCCTCATCAACAACTAAATCAGTCCAATCCAGTACATGTGACGGATCTGGCTCATATTTCCGAAGCATACTCACATGAAACACATCATGAACTCCGGATAACTGCGGTGGCAAAGCTAAACGATAAGCAGCCTCGCCAATCCTCTCAAGGATCTCAAAAGGCCCAATAAACCGAGGGGACAACTTCCCGCTCTTCCAAACCTCATCAAACCCCGCTTAGGTGATATCTTCAAAAAGACATGATCACCCACCTCAAATACCAAAGGTCTCCTCCTACGGTCAGCATAAGATTTCTGACGACTCTGTGCTGTAACAAGCCTCTTACGGATAAGCTCAACTTTCTCCGTCGTTTCCCTCACCAACTCCGGACCCAATAAAGGTGCATCACCCACCTCGGCCCAACAAACAGGAGAGATCTACACGGTCGGCCGTACAAGGCCTCAAACGGTGCCATACCGATACTAGACTGAAAGCTGTTGTTGTAGGCAAACTCCACTAATGGTAAGTGCCTCTCCCACGACCCACTAAAGTCGAGAACACAACCCCGAAGCATATCCTCAAGGATCTGAATAGTACGCTCGGACTGCCCGTCAGTCTGAGGATGGTAAGCCGTGCTAAGGGTCAACTTAGTGCCTAAAGCACTCTGCAAACTCTGCCACAACCTGGCAGTGAAACGAGGATCTCTATCTGAGACAATCGTCACTGGGACCCCGTGCAACCTCACTATATCCCGAACATATAACTCAGCAAGATGATCTACTGAATCTCTAACACGCATCGGAATGAAGTGCGCCGACTTCGTCAACCGGTCTACAACCACCCAAATAGCATCACTACCCCGCTGAGTCCTCGGAAGACCCACAACGAAGTCCATAGTGACGTGCTCCCACTTCCACTCGGCAATAGGCAAGGGTTGCAACAAACCCGCTGGCCTCTGATGCTCGGCCTTCACTTGCTGACAAGTAAGGCACCTAGATACGAAAGCTGCCACATCTCTCTTCATACCCCGCCACCAGAACTGGCGACCCAAATCCCGATACATCTTAGTACCTCCCGGATGCACCGCAAGGCGCGAATGATGAAACTCTCGGAGTACCTCCTCTCGGCAAGACTCCGGCACAAACAAACGGTCTCGGTATCTCACACTTAGGTCGGGATACACCGTCAAACCCTTTTCAACCTTCCCATTAGAAATCTTCTCTCGAAGAGATTCCACCTCAAGATCACCCCTCTGAGCCTCTAACACTCGAGTCACAAGTGTAGGCTGTGCAACAACAGAAAACAAGGCCGCAGCCTCTACGGATTCGCCCAGATGCAAATCAAACTCCCCAACTGTACCCAACATCTCCCACTCCCGGATGGCTATACTAGCTAAGTCACCAACAGATTTCCTACTAAGGGCATCGGCCACGACATTGGCCTTCCCCGGATGATAGTGCAACTCGAAGTCATAATCCTCAATGAACTCCATCCACCTCCTCTGCCTCAAATTCAAGTCTTTCTGTGTAAACAGATATTTCAGACTCTTATGATCCGAGAATACCTCGAACCTCTCACCATAAAGATAATGCCTCCAAATCTTCAAGGCAAATATCACAGCTGCTAACTCTAAATCATGCGTAGGGTAATTCTTCTCATGAATTTTCAACTGACGTGAGCCATAGGCAACCACTTTCCCCTCTTGCATCAACACACAACCCAGACCCTCTCGTGAGGCATCACAATAGACTGCATAACCCAACCCTCTCTCCGGAATAATCAAAACCGGAGCGGTGGTCAATCTAACCTTCAACTCCTGAAACGACTTTTCACAAGTCTCAGTCCATACAAATTTGACTCCCTTCCGAGTCAATCTAGTCAACGGTGAAGCTAACCTGGAGAAATCCTTCACAAACCGACGGTAATACCCAGCTAATCCCAGAAAACTGCGGATCTCAAACACACTCTTAGGCTGTGCCCAATCTTGCACTGCCTCAGTCTTGGATGTATCAACAGACACCCCTTCCCCAGAAACTACATGGCCTAAGAACTTCACCTCTTCTAGCCAAAACTCACACTTCCCGAACTTAGCATAAAGCTTATGGGCTCTAAGTAACTCTAGCACCACTCTCAAGTGTGCCTCGTGCTCCTCCTCTGAAGGTGAATAAATCAAAATGTCGTCCACAAAGACGACCACAAAACGATCCAAGAATTCCCGGAAGATCCGGTTCATCAAATCCATAAACACTGCCGGTGCATTGGTGAGCCCGAATGGCATCACCAGAAACTCATAATGGCCATACCGCGTACGGAATGCCGTCTTCGGAATATCCTCCTCCCTGACTCTCAACTGATGATAACCCGATCTCAAATCTATCTTAGAGAAACAACGGGAACCCTTCAATTGGTCAAACAAATCATCAATACGGGGCATAGGATACTTATTCTTAACTGTAGCCCGATTCAACTTTCTGTAATCAATACACAGTCTCAAAGCACCACCTTTCTTCTTAGCAAAGAGGGCCGGTGCTCCCCACGGCGAAACACTAGGACGGATATAGCCCTTATCTAACAACTCCTGGAGTTGAATCTTCAACTCAACTAACTCGGCTGGGGCAAAACGGTAAGGTGCCGTGCCATAGAAATCGGCGCCGTGCCGGGCACTAAATCAATAGAGAACTCAATCTCTCGCTGAGGTGGCAAACTAACAAGATCCTCGGGAAAAACGTCCGAATACTCACAGACCACCCTCGGCAACACAATCTGGGTCTCATCACCCTCACTAATCGAAAGACTAGCAAGTAGACCACTAAGCTCACTCCGCCCTCGCGGATCATAACCCGGTGGCAAAACACTACCAACCCGGTCCCCCAGAAAACGAAAACACTCCCCGTTCACGGTACAACAAGTGACCCTCTGACGGTAGCAATCAATAACTGCCCGGTATGACGACAACCAGTCCATACCCAAAATAACATCAAAGCCCTTCATGGGCATAACTACAAAAGAGAAAGGGATTCTATGATCATCGACCTCTATATCACAACCCCTGACACCTTGTTTCAAAATCAACTCACCCCCAAGTGGCGACACTACACAAATAGGAGATGCTAACTGAGCTAACTCCAACTCCAAAATAGATGCAAATGCAGCAGACACAAAGGAATGAGATGCACCCGTATCAATCAGAACACTAGCAACTGAATTGCAAAACAAGAAGGTACCTCTCACAACAGACGGAGTCGGCACAAGATCCTGCGCGGTAACAGCATACACGCGCCCAGACGACCTCTGATCAACCTGCTCACCCCTCGGAGCAGTAGACTGCTGCACAGATGGGACGAAGAAGCCCCCTGATTGGCCCTCGAGGCCTGACCCGACTGAGCTGGCTGCTGACCCTGAGTCTGCCTCAAACCAGATGCACCAGGTGTGCCACTCAACTGCGGGCAATACCTCTTCATGTGCCCTGGCTGACCACACTGATAGCACGAGAGTGGCTGGCCTCTACCCTGACTCTGGCTCTGAGATCGAGCCGAAGAAGAGATGCTGCTCTCTGAACTCCTCCCCTCTGAGGACAAACTGGAGACTTGTGACCCAGCTGGCCACACTTGAAGCAAGTGATGTCTCCCTGACTGCCTTTCCCTGAACTAGCACTCTGCACAGGAAAAGTAGACCTAGAGAAGCTACTCTGAGGCTGCTGAGGAGTGAAACCTCTCTGCCTCCTGCCATCGCCCTGACCATCCTGACTCCTCTTGGAGCCTTTCTGCCCTACTTCCTCCTCCCGCATCGCGATCTCAGTATGGCTGCTGCTGCATCAACCAAACGCCCAAAATCCCTAATCATAGTCGGCACCATTCTCAATTTGAGGCCGCGCCTCAACTTCTTCTCGAACTCTATACACCGACGTTCCTCGGACGCCACTAACTCAGGTGCGAACCTGGACAAACTAGTAAATAAGGCCTCAAACTCAGCCACTGATGAACTATTCTGCTTCAGCTGGCAGAACTGATCTCTCAACGTCTCCTGAACAGCTGGAGACAGGTACTTCTCCTGAAAAGCATTCACAAACGCCTCCCATGTACCTCCAACACGAGCCTTAATGAATTTCCACCACTGACCCGCATCCCCTTTCAGCTGGAAAGATGCCAAGGTCACCTTCAACCCCTCGTCTTCGATGCCAAGCATCTCAAACGTTTTCGTCGTCTGTTCGAGCCATTCGTCTGCCTTAAGCGGCTCGCTAGGATCACCTACAAACACGTCCGGTTGAGACCGGAAGAACTCCCTCTTCAGAAAAGAAGGCCCTGCATCTGCAGCAACTACCGGGGCCGGAACTACCTGGGCTGGATTCGCAGCCCTCAGAATGTCAACTGATGCCTGAAATGCCCCTGCTATCTCTTGGGCCAAAGCGCCCAAAAACGGCTGTCCTACTGGCTCGGCCACATTGGCCTGGCCAACACCCTCCTGAACTGCCGGAATCTCTCCGGTATAGGCACTTCCTGCCTGCCTAGCCTGTCTACCGCGCCTACCGCGACCTCGTCCTCGTCCTGACATCCTATCAAAGGAAACAAAGACGTTAGCACATTAATAAATGTGCCGAAGCTAAACACTCACGTCCTAATGCATTGGACAACAATAAATCACACCACGTAAGCACATAATCACATAAGCACCTACGAATTTCATTCCTGGATAATGATAGTCCCAAAGGGTCACTATAGTTCCGGTTGGAAGCAGCATTGATCAAGTGCCTTTCCAACAAGACTACTAGAAACTCAAGGATCCAATCAATATCTAGAAACTACATTCCATACCCACATAATCACATAAACATGTTATCATATAAGCATGCAATCATTACACTAAGTCTCTATCAAACGAGACGAACCCATTGTGATACTAATCACTTCCCACGTACCCAAAGTATTCAAACCCGGTACGCTCTGATACCAAGTTGTAACGCCCTCAAAATAAACCCATAATAGACAATATAACATGCATTATTATATTAAAACAATAATATAAATCCATCCATCAGAGTATTATGAAATAAAAAACAAATAATAAATGCCCTACGGGCTTACATCTTGCCAAGCCAACACTTGGACACAATTCACTGAGTTCTAACTCAAAAACAGATAAAGCCCTAGGCTTGAAAGATTACAATTTCAAATAAAACAAATAGAAATAAGACAAATCTTCCAATTCAATTCCTCACAAGCTAAGTCCTTGGAGGGAGTGAACCACCTGAACCTGAAAAATAAAGTTCCCATATAGGGTGAGCCACAGCCCAGTAGAGAAATACTAAACCAAGCATAAGCAATAACTAAAGCATTAGCATCTGATACATGGTTAACACACTATAATCAAGTTACAATATTCATGACACGAATGTCTACACTGCCTATGACACATTGTCTATGGCACATTTTACTTTCCACTTATGGCTCAGAACCTGGCCCAATAACTCAACAGGGTTTCATCTTTTATTACCATTACTTCCAATTCAACAGGAATAACAATTCAAGTTAGACCTAATCATAACAAATACACATAGTGGTATTGTATCATTCACAATCAATTCACTTCCATACTTCCCAACTGATACACATTTTAGTGATGTATCATATTCACAATAAATAGAAATATTTCTATTAAACAATAAGCACACATAAGAGTGATGCTACTGGAGTCCATCCCCTATCTCCTCCCAATAAATCCGGTTTAGAGGTCCATCCCCTATCTTCCCCTAAACCGTGGAGTTCATCCCCTATCTCCTCCAAATAAAATGCATATGCAATGAAACACACAATTGCCATATACAACACATAATCAATACAAGTAATGTTCTGTATTAATTCAACAGTCAACATAGGTGACATAATTTCAGTTATACCTAAGCCGCATGCAAGGTCTACAACAATCAATGGCTATCCTCCACCGATAGCCCAAAACAGTTATTTCTAAACAAGAAATAAATATAACAATGAATGTAAATTTAACATTCCCAATTCTATGAATTAAACCAAATTCCACATTATTCCTTTAAATTAATTATACAAATTAATCTAAACCAAACCCTAAGGTTTCATCCAAAATTACCAAACTACCCCCACATACCAAAATTACCAAACTACCCCCCACATACCAAAATACTAACACTTATGATTAAAGCGTATAAATGGAGTAGGAAATCCCTACCTCGAAGATATAACTCAGAAGGAAGAAGATGAAGATGATGCCCAAACGTCAAAGTGCTCCAAACCAAATTTTCTCAGATTAAATGAAGCCCTCACTCCCCTCTATCTTATTTGTAAAGCGACTAGGGCAAAAACCCACCCTAACTAGATCAAACCTAGGAGAGAAGGTGTTTAGAGAAGAAGAAAGTCGGACTTTAGGGTTTCTGGATCAAAAGGGGCTGAAAAACTGTTTTAAAATACGCTGCTGCGCGTATTTATACCTGATAGGCTCGCTCGAGCGAAGACCTGGTCGCTCGAGCGACCAGACACAGAAAACGTCGCTCGAGCGAAGAAATGCTCGCTCGAGCCAAAAACTCGATGCTTCAGGTCTGCAACCCAGAAGCTCGCTCGAGCGAAGGAAAGCTCGCTCGAGCGAAGAACTCAAAGACATACACTCACTCGCTCGAGCGAAGGAAGCTCGCTCGAGCCAAGAAACACATCCATCAGGTCTAAGTACTGGACGCAAAGCTCGCTCGAGCGAAGGGATCCTGGCTCGAGCGAAGGACCAAAATCAAAGACCTCGCTCGAGCGAAGAAGAGCTCGCTCGAGCGACCAACCCAAAAACTGGACATCAACTATTGGTTTCTAAACTCAACCAACCTGCAATTAACCTGCCAACATATTCCATAACTCAAACTGAAGAATTAAAGAACACAACAACAACAATACGATAATATAATCTACGGAACATAAGTCCGGATACACTAATCAAATGGGAAAAGACCGGGGTCGCTATATATGTGATGCACAGTAATTTAAATAGATAAAAAAAACAAAAAAATTTATTATATAGTCTGTGTCACTTAAGAAAGGGTAAGAGCCTTCTTTACTAGATTTAAGACATAAATGAAGCTTTTACGTTATAATAATAGTATAGATTTTAAATCCATCATTAAAACTGTGGAGGGATAAAAATTAACTCATATGAGCCCACCCAATACCTATATGGAATAAGGATTAAGATAATAAAATAAAGCACTTTGCCAATTTTCCTATGACATACATATATCAGACGAGTTTTGAGCATACAAGTAACTCATTTTCATTGGACCAAATTGATGACTTAATCTCATTAGACAAAATGTGTGACAGGTTAACCTATATAAGGGATATAGTCTTCAATTCCAAGGGAGGAGGTATGACTAAACCATTCTATTTACTTATTCAGTTTCATTTAGATATATATTATTTAACTTGATCATTGGAGTGCCCTCCGGCTGGCAACCGCCGGTGGAGAGGCACTAACTGCTTATTCTTTTGTAAATTCGGAATGGTGTGACTCAATTCTTCATTGATCTCTTGATTAATTTATGTGGGACAATTTCTGCCCCCACAACAACTATTTAATTCAATCTATATATTTCAAATCTACATATATTCAAACGGATCCTTATTATTTGGAAAAAAATATAAATCACAGTCATGCAAAAAATTGCTTCTGCATGGTAAATAAAATGCAGCCAAAAACATTTTAATGAAGTAAAAATTGCAGGAAAAAAATTTCTGCAGAAACCACTTAAGGATGCAGAATGCTTTTTTCCAAAAATATTTTAATGAAGTAAAAATTGCAGGAAAAAAAAAAATACTGCAGAAACAACTTAAGGATGCAGAAAGCTTTTTTTTATATATATTTATTTTTAATATGACATAGAAAATGTAGATAATACAATGGAAAATATCTTACCAATGCAGTAAATGCAGAAACAACACTGCAGCAAAACCATTTTAGGATGCAGAAAGTGCAGAAAATACTATTAGAAACCATTTTTAAAGATGCAAAAATGTTGGTTGATATCATTTTATAAGTGATGCTACTTGAATCAACCAAACCAACCATTGGCATTAACCCAGTGGTTAACCAGTGTACCCCCCCCCCCCAAAAAAAAAAAAAAAAAAAAAAAAAAAACCAGACCAAGAATGAAAGCTAATTGTATAAAAGGGAAATTTCAATAATAAAAAGTTCATTTCCAATAACATGTGATAGGCTTCAACAGAGCTTATTTTGGTCCAGTCACATAAATCTAGAAATTCAAAAGGAAACCTATAAAAATAAAAAAAGGACCAAAATATAAGGGAAAAAAGCACTGCATTTTGAGCTACCAAACTCCATGTTACATGTTAATAATCAATCAAATGGATGAAAAATCATAGTTTTCTACTGCCCATGTCCTTGATGTATATAACTGGTGTTGCCTTTCAATCTCTGCTGTAAAAATTTCGCATTTGGTGAAATTACGCTCTCAACATGTGTAAAAATAACCACTGGAGAAAAAGTGAGGAGCTATAGAACAAATTAAATTATGGAACTTGGGATAGTATAAAACCAATTGTGGCTCAATTTCAAACACAATAATATCACCATTCTTTGAAATACTCAAAGGCAAGGTTCTACGTACAACTTGAGCCTCCCAAGAAACATATAATCCTAAAATGGATATGAGATGGTAACCAATTTAGTCCAAGACTCTCTAATCCCGTATTCTTTCATTACCTATACATCAGACATTAGCATAATTTTTTGGCCATTGAAAGGAAGTACACAAAGGAGGCTAGGGATGGCAATTTGAAACCGACCCGATGGGGATCCAATCCCCCGACCCCAATTTGAACGGGTTTTCCCCAAGAAATACCCCTGACTGGACGGGGATGGTATTCAAAAATTAATCCTCGATCAATTTCGGGCCAGGGACGGTGATAAGTGCCCAAGCCTTGACCTCGGCCCGTCCCCGCCCCGTTTGTCCCACGAAGTGATATATATATATAATATACTTTTTTATTAGCTGTTTCGTTTCTCTCTCTCTCTCATTTCATCTTTTTGTTTTCATTTCATATCTACTCTCTCTCTCTCTTCCCTCTACTCTTTCTCTCTCTTCCTCATCGTCTCTCTCTGAGCTCCCTCTCTTCCTCATCGTCTCTCACTGAATTGGCGCCACCTCCGACGACAACGACGACGACGAGCGCCACCTCTCCCTCCGAGCAAAGAGAGTAGAGAGCAAAAAGAGAGAGAGAGAGAGAGAGGGAGCACTGAACATCGTCGTCGAGCGCCACCTCTTCCTCCTCTGAGCACCACCTCCTCTTCCTTCGGTGTCGGTTTCCTCTGCTACGACAGATCTGAGCAGATCTCTCTCTCTCTCTACTCAGATCTCGCTCCTTCTCTGTGATGTTGATGATGTTGATGACGTTGTTTATGTTGTTTGATGATGTTGTTATTGATGATGTCGATGATGTTGTTTTTGATCTCTCTTCCTCTCTGTTTGGTTTTTTTTTTTTTGGTCCTGGAAATTTCTGGATCAGGGAAACTCGATCCCCGTTAGAGGCGGGGAGGGAGGAGAGTGAGAGGTTCTCTGTTGGGGATCAGGACCGAGGACGGGAAAATTTTTACCATCGGGGACGGGGAGTGTGATCCCCGGCCCCGGCCCGTTGCCATTCCTAAAGGAGGTATTCTAATCCTCCTCCTAAAACCCCAAAACTCCGTAGACAACTTCCATCTCCATAATTGGGATGCGGTATCTCCTTGTACTTCTCTTTTGCTAAATCGAAGCAAACAATGCTTTTTGGAGAGCTCAAAGCCGAATACGATTCAACTTCCCTATGAGGAACTCCATTAATGTATCTACCAGGATTATGTAGAAGAATAATGTGAGAGCTCTAATTTGAGAGCTCTAATGTAGCTCTAATGATGTAGAGAGTGCCCATATATATGAAAGTGGGGCCCACACTCCTCTTTCTATCTCTCTTTACTCTCTCTTTCTCTTTTACCTCACTAGAGCTCCATTTAGAGCTCTAGTATTAAAGTTATGTATCATTGCTGTTGTGTAGAATCCAGCTACCATTATTGTGAATCGTTTTTCCAAAAATTATTGTATGGATACTATAACAAAAATAAAAAACAACTGGACTCTAAAAATGGTGACCCAGGCCTAAGGCCTATTTGATGTTCATATGGGTCACTTGGGCTTAAAATCGTAAAAAGAGCATACTAAGGTGTGGATTTAAAAAAGGGGGACTTACCAGCTGGTCCCATGGAAACAAATTAATACCCACCAAGTCCTGCCCTATTTCAGTTTCCAATTTTACCCCTCAATGTCACACCACACGCGTGAAGCAAAGAAGATATCACGAGCTCTCCCCTGCGCGTGTGACACACACGCTCCTTCTCAATTGTTCTGATTTGGAAACTATTCTGAGGCGATTTGTGATTTGGAAATCGAAACAAACGAAGAGATTTTCCCTGAATCTCCCATCGTTTCTAAAGAAATCACTTCTGTTTCGATCTATATTCTGATTCCGAACAGATCCCCAACAAATCTTCCACCGTTTCGATCTATATTCCCTGTTTAGTTCATCTTCAAACAAACATGCGAATCAAACGTGAGTCGTATTCATCTTCTTTTCTTCTTTTATAACTATAATTAAGTGATATTCATCTTCATAATAATCACATCTTCATGTTCATTGCTATACAATAACAGATTTGCTTATTTTGCCCAATCAGTGAGAAAATTTGCTTACAAGAATGATAGGTTTGTTAATTTTCCTAATTGAGTGATAAAATTTGTTATAATAATGGATTCTTCTCTTCTTATTTCACAACTATGGATTTCTTCTGTAACGCCCTCAAAATTCAACCCATTAAATATAAAACCAACATGCATTATTATATTAAACAATAATATAAATTCATCCATCAGAGTATTATGAAATAAAACATCAGAAAAATGCCCTACGGGCTTACATCTTGCCAAGCCAACACTTGGACACAATTCACTGAGTTCTAACTCAAAAACAGATAAAGCCCTAGGCTTGAAAGATTACATTATTCAAATAAAAATAAATAAACAAATCTTCAAGTCCAATCCTCACAAGCTAAGTCCTTGGAGGGAGTGAACCACCTGAACCTGAAAATAAAGTTCCCATATAGGGTGAGCCACAGCCCAGTAGAGAAATACTAAACCAAGCATAAGAATTAACTAAAGTATTAGCATCTGATACATGGTTAACACACTATAATCAAGTTACAATATTCATGACACGAATGTCTACACTGCCTATGACACATTGTCTATGGCACATTTTACTTTCCACTTATGGCTCAGAACCTGGCCAAATAACTCAACAGGGTTTCATCTTTTATTACCATCACTTCCAATTCAACAGGAATACAATCAAGTTAGACCTAATCATAACAAATACACATGTTGGTATTATATCAATCATAATCACTTCAATTCCATACTTCCCAACTGATACACATTTTAGTGATGTATCATATCAACAATAAATAGAAATATATCTATTAATCAATAAGCACACAAAGAGTGATGCTACTGGAGTCCATCCCCTATCTCCTCCCAATAAATCCGGTTTAGAGGTCCATCCCCTATCTTCCCCTAAACCGTGGAGTTCATCCCCTATCTTCTCCAAACAACATGCATATGCAATAAAACACAATTGCCATATACAACACATAATTAATACACAAATGTTCTGTATTAACTCAACAGTCAAACAATTGACTCAATTCCAGTTATACCTAAGCCGCATGCAAGGTCTACAACAATCAATGGCTATCCTCCACCGATAGCCCAAAACAGTTATTTCTAAACAAGAAATAAATACATCAATGAATGTAAATTAACATTCCCAAAGGTAATAATTAAACTACCCAAATATATCATCAATTCATTAAATTTCCCAATTCCATGAATTAAACCAAATTCCACATTATTCCTTTAAATTAATTATACAAATTAATCTAAACTAAAACCCTAAGGTTTCTTACAAATTACCAAAACTACCCCCACATACCAAAATACCAACACTTAGGATTAAAGCGTATAAATGGAGTAGGAAATCCCTACCTCGAAGAAATAACCCAAAAAATGATGATGAAGAAGATGCTCGAAACTCCAAAGTGCTCCAAACTGACAACTGCTCAGATTAAATGGAAGCCCTCACTCCCTCTATCTTATTTGTAAAAGAACTAGGGCAAAAACACACCCTAACTAGATCAAACCTAGGAGAAAAGGTGTTTAGAGAAGAAGAAAGGTCGGACTTTAGGGTTTTTGGATCAAAGGGGCTGAAAAACTGTTTTAAAACACGAAATCACGATTTTATACTCACATCTCTCGCTCGAGCGGACAAAACCCCGCTCGAGCGACACACTCACAGACTCCCTCTCGAGCGGACAATCCCACGCTCGAGCGGCGGATGCACACTCCCAGCATCTCGACAAACTAGGTCCCCTCGAGCGTCCAACTCCCCGCTCGAGCGTCACTCCCACATCCCGCTCCGCTCGAGCGCCCAACTCCCGCTCGAGCGTCCAACCCTGCACAAGAAATACTGGATGGGTGTTTTTCCCGCTCGAGCGCCAGAACCCCCGCTCGAGCGGACAAGCTAAAATCTGGGCAACTAGTTTTGGTTCCTAAGCTCAACCAACCTGTTCCAAACCCGCCCAACACATCCTATAACTCCAAAACTAAGGAATTAAAAGACGACAACAACAATAACACAACAATGGAGTCTACGGAACATAAGTCCGGATACAATAATCAAATGGGAAAAGACCGGGGTCGCTATAACCTCCCCCCCTTAAAAGAATTTCGTCCCCGAAATTAAGCATAAGTTTGTAAAAACAAGTTTTTCTCAATTCCCAATGATATCATAAAGCAATAAACAACAACTTGACCCAAAACTGGTCACTTCATCTCTAATCAAGAGGCATCTCACAATATGTATAAATCAACATATATTTCAACTTGCATCAATATTATGCATTAATCTTTTCAATGTTAACAATTTCCATATCATATTCAATCTCATGATATAAATAACACATTCAATATATAAATGTTATACTCCACTTCCATAAAAAGGCAAGTTTCAAAATGTTAACATTAAACCAAAACATTCTCAATGTTTTCCCAACTTAAGACATATATATAAAAGCTCTTAAGTTCAACAATATTACATAATCTAAATACAAGATTACAAATCAGTAAACAAGTCCGGATATTTCTCACGGACTTCCAACTCACGTTCCCAAGTGGCTTCCTCCACTCCGTGATGCTTCCACAAAACTTTCACCAAAGGGATAGTCTTGCCACGCAGGACTTGATCCCGCCTATCCAAGACTCGAACCGGTCTCTCCTCATACGAGACATCCTCATCAACAACTAAATCAGTCCAATCCAGTACATGTGACGGATCTGGCTCATACTTCCGAAGCATACTCACATGAAACACGTCATGAACTCCGGACAACTGCGGAGGCAAAGCTAAACGATAAGCAGCCTCGCCAATCCTCTCAAGAATCTCAAAAGGCCCAATGAACGAGGGGACAACTTCCCTCTTCCCAAACCTCATCAAACCCCGCTTAGGTGATATCTTCAAAAAGACATGATCACCCACCTCAAATGCCAAAGGTCTCCTCCTACGGTCAGCATAAGATTTCTGACGACTCTGTGCTGTAACAAGCCTCTTACGGATAAGCTCAACTTTCTCCGTCGTTTCCCTTACCAACTCCGGACCCAACAAAGGTGCATCACCCACCTCGGCCCAACAAACAGGAGATCTACACGGTCGGCCATACAAGGCCTCAAACGGTGCCATACCGATACTAGACTGAAAACTGTTGTTGTAGGCAAACTCCACTAATGGTAAGTGCCTCTCCCACGACCCACTAAAGTCGAGAACACAACCCCGAAGCATATCCTCAAGGATCTGAATAGTACGCTCGGACTGCCCGTCAGTCTGAGGATGATAAGCCGTGCTAAGGGTCAACTTAGTGCCTAAAGCACTCTGCAAACTCTGCCACAACCTGGCAGTGAAACGAGGATCTCTATCTGAGACGATCGTCACTGGGACCCCGTGCAACCTCACTATGTCCCGGATATACAAGTCGGCAAGATGATCTACCGAATCTCTAACACGCATAGGAATGAAGTGCGCTGACTTCGTCAACCGGTCTACAACCACCCAAATGGCATCACTACCCCGCTGAGTCCTCGGAAGACCCACAACGAAGTCCATAGTGACATGCTCCCACTTCCACTCGGCAATAGGCAAGGGTTGCAACAAACCCGCTGGCCTCTGATGCTCGGCCTTCACTTGCTGACAAGTAAGGCACCTAGATACGAAAGCTGCCACATCTCTCTTCATACCCCGCCACCAGAACTGGCGACCCAAATCCTGATACATCTTAGTACCTCCCGGATGCACCGCAAGGCGCGAATGATGAAACTCTCGGAGTACCTCCTCTCGGCAAGACTCCGGCACAAACAGACGGTCTCGGTATCTCACACTCAGGTCGGGATACACCGTCAAACCCTTCTCAACCTTCCCATTGGAAATCTTCTCTCGGAGAGATTCTACCTCAAGATCACCCCTCTGAGCCTCTAACACTCGAGTCACAAGTGTAGGCTGTGCAACAACAGAAAACAAGGCCGCAGCCTCTACGGATTCGCCCAGATGCAAATCAAACTCCCCAACTGCACCCAACATCTCCCACTCCCGGATGGCTATACTAGCTAAGTCACCAACAGATTTCCTACTAAGGGCATCGGCCACAACATTGGCCTTCCCCGGATGATAGTGCAACTCGAAGTCATAATCCTCAATGAACTCCATCCACCTCCTCTGCCTCAAATTCAAGTCTTTCTGTGTAACAGATATTTCAGACTCTTATGATCCGAGAATACCTCGAACCTCTCACCATAAAGATAATGCCTCCAAATCTTCAAGGCAAATATCACAGCTGCTAACTCTAAATCGTGCGTGGGGTAATTCTGCTCATGAATTTTCAACTGACGTGAACCATAGGCAACCACTTTCCCCTCTTGCATCAACACACAACCCAGACCCTCTCGTGAGGCGTCACAATAGACTGCATAACCCAACCCTCTCTCCGGAATAATCAAGACTGGAGCGGTGGTCAGTCTAACCTTCAACTCCTGAAACGACTTTTCACAAGTCTCACTCCATACAAATTTGACTCCCTTCCGAGTCAATCTAGTCAACGGTGAAGCTAACCTGGAGAAATCTTTCACAAACCGACGGTAATACCCAGCTAATCCCAGAAAACTGCGGATCTCAAACACACTCTTAGGCTGTGCCCAATCTTGCACTGCCTCAGTCTTGGATGTATCAACAGACACCCCTTCCCCAGAAACTACATGGCCTAAGAACTTCACCTCTTCTAGCCAGAACTCACACTTCCCGAACTTAGCATAAAGCTTATGGGCTCTAAGTAACTCTAGCACCACTCTCAAGTGTGCCTCGTGCTCCTCCTCTGAAGGTGAATAAATCAAAATGTCGTCCACGAAGACGACCACAAAACGATCCAAGAATTCCCGGAAGATCCGGTTCATCAAATCCATAAACACTGCCGGTGCATTGGTGAGCCCAAACGGCATCACCAGAAACTCATAGTGGCCATACCGCGTACGGAATGCCGTCTTAGGAATATCCTCCTCCCTGACTCTCAACTGATGATAACCCGATCTCAAATCTATCTTAGAGAAACAACGGGAACCCTTCAACTGGTCAAACAAATCATCAATACGGGGCATAGGATACTTATTCTTAACCGTAGCCCGATTCAACTTCCTGTAATCATACACAATCTCAAAGCACCACCTTTCTTCTTAGCAAAGAGGGCCGGTGCTCCCCACGGCGAAACACTAGGACGGATATAGCCCTTATCTAACAACTCCTGGAGTTGAACCTTCAACTCAACTAACTCGGCTGGGGCAAAACGGTAAGGTGCCATAGAAATCGGCGCCGTGCCGGGCACTAAATCAATAGAGAACTCAATCTCTCGCTGAGGTGGCAAACTAACAAGATCCTCGGGAAAAACGTCCGAATACTCACAAACCACCCTCGGCAACACAATCTGGGTCTCATCACCCTCACTAATCGAAAGACTAGCAAGTAGACCACTAAGCTCACTCCGCCCTCGCGGATCATACCCCGGTGGCAAAACACTACCAACCCGGTCCCCCAGAAAACGAAAACACTCCCCGTTCACGGTACAACAAGTGACCCTCTGACGGTAGCAATCAATAACTGCCCGGTATGACGACAACCAGTCCATACCCAAAATAACATCAAAGCCCTTCATGGGCATAACTACAAAAGAGAAAGGGATTCTATGATCATCGACCTCTATATCACAACCCCTAACACCTTGTTTCAAAATCAACTCACCCCCAAGAGGCGACACTACACAAATAGGAGATGCTAACTGAGCTAACTCCAACTCCAAAATAGATGCAAATGCAGCAGACACAAAGGAATGAGATGCACCCGTATCAATCAGAACACTAGCAACTGAATTGCAAAACAAGAAGGTACCTCTCACAACAGACGGAGCCGGTACTAGATCCTGCGCGGTAACAGCATACACGCGCCCAGACGACCTCTGATCAACCTGCTCACCCCTCGGAGCAGTAGACTGCTGCACAGACTGGGACGAAGAAGCCCCCTGATTGGCCCTCGAGGCCTGACCCGACTGAGCTGGCTGCTGACCCTGAGTCTGCCTCAAACCAGATGCACCAGATGTGCCACCCAACTGTGGGCAAAACCTCTTCATGTGCCCTGGCTGACCACACTGATAGCACGAGAGTGGCTGGCCTCTACTCTGACTCTGGCTCTGAGATCGAGCCGAAGAAGATGCTGCTCTCTGAACTCCTCCCCTCTGAGGACAAACTGGAGACTTGTGGCCCAGCTGGCCACACTTGAAGCAAGTAATGTCTCCCTGACTGCCTTTCCCAGAACTAGCACTCGGCACTGGAAAAGTGGATCTAGAAAAACTACTCTGAGGCTGCTGAGGAGTGAAACCTCTCTGCCTCCTGCCATCACTCCTGACCATCCTGACTCCTCTTGGAGCCTTTCTGCCCTTCTTCCTCCTCCCGCATCGCGATCTCAGTATGGGCTGCTGCATCAACCAAACGCCCAAAATCCCTAATCATAGTCGGCACAACTCTCAATTTGAGGCCGCGCCTCAACTTCTTCTCGAACTCTATACACCGACGTTCCTCGGACGCCACTAACTCAGGTGCGAACCTGGACAAACTAGTAAATAAGGCCTCAAACTCAGCCACTGATGAACTATTCTGCTTCAGCTGGCAGAACTGATCTCTCAACGTCTCCTGAACAGCTGGAGACAGGTACTTCTCCTGAAAAGCATTCACAAACGCCTCCCATGTACCTCCAACACGAGCCTTAATGAATTTCCACCACTGACCCGCATCCCCTTTCAGCTGGAAAGATGCCAAGGTCACCTTCAACCCCTCGTCTTCGATGCCAAGCATCTCAAACGTTTTCGTTGTCTGTTCGAGCCATTCGTCTGCCTTAAGCGGCTCGCTAGGATCACCTACAAACACGTCCGGTTGAGACCGGAAAAACTCCCTCTTCAGAAAAGAAGGCCCTGCATCTGCAGCAACTACCGGGGCTGGAACTACCTGGGCTGGATTCGCAGCCCTCAGAATGTCAACTGACGCCTGAAATGCCCCTGCTATCTCTTGGGCCAAAGCGCCCATAAACGGCTGTCCTACTGGCTCGGCCACATTGGCCTGGCCAACACCCTCCTGAACTGCCGGAATCTCCTCCGGTATAGGCACTTCCTGCCTAGCCTGCCTACCGCGCCTACCGCGACCTCGTCCTCGTCCTGACATCCTATTAAAGAAACAAAGACGTTAGCACATTAATAAATGTGCCGAAGCTAAACACTCACGTCCTAATGCATTGGACAACAATAAATCACACCACGTAAGCACATAATCACATAAGCACCTACGAATTTCATTCCTGGATAATGATAGTCCCAAAGGGTTACTATAGTTCCGGTTGGAAGCAGCATTGATCAAGTGCCTTTCCAACAAGACTACTAGAAACTCAAGGATCCAATCAATATCTAGAAACTACATTCCATACCCACATAATCACATAAACATGTTATCATATAAGCATGCAATCATTACACTAAGTCTCTATCAAACGAGACGAACCCATTGTGATACTAATCACTTCCCACGTACCCAAAGTATTCAAACCCGGTACGCTCTGATACCAAGTTGTAACGCCCTCAAAATTAACCCATTAAATATAAAAAACATGCATTATTATATTAAAACAATAATATAAATCCATCCATCAGAGTATTATGAAATAAAACATCAGAATAAATGCCCTACGGGCTTACATCTTGCCAAGCCAACACTTGGACACAATTCACTGAGTTCTAACTCAAAAACAGATAAAGCCCTAGGCTTGAAAGATTACATTATTCAAATAAAAATAAATAAACAAATCTTCAAGTCCAATCCTCACAAGCTAAGTCCTTGGAGGGAGTGAACCACCTGAACCTGAAAATAAAGTTCCCATATAGGGTGAGCCACAGCCCAGTAGAGAAATACTAAACCAAGCATAAGAATTAACTAAAGTATTAGCATCTGATACATGGTTAACACACTATAATCAAGTTACAATATTCATGACACGAATGTCTACACTGCCTATGACACATTGTCTATGGCACATTTTACTTTCCACTTATGGCTCAGAACCTGGCCAAATAACTCAACAGGGTTTCATCTTTTATTACCATCACTTCCAATTCAACAGGAATAACAATCAAGTTAGACCTAATCATAACAAATACACATGTTGGTATTATATCAATCATAATCACTTCACTTCCATACTTCCCAACTGATACACATTTTAGTGATGTATCATATCAACAATAAATAGAAATATATCTATTAATCATAAGCACACATAAGAGTGATGCTACTGGAGTCCATCCCCTATCTCCTCCCAATAAATCCGGTTTAGAGGTCCATCCCCTATCTTCCCCTAAACCGTGGAGTTCATCCCCTATCTTCTCCAAACAACATGCATATGCAATAAACACACAATTGCCATATACAACACATAATTAATACACAAATGTTCTGTATTAACTCAACAGTCAAACAATTGACTCAATTCCAGTTATACCTAAGCCGCATGCAAGGTCTACAACAATCAATGGCTATCCTCCACCGATAGCCCAAAACAGTTATTTCTAAACAAGAAATAAATACATCAATGAATGTAAATTCAACATTCCCAAAGGTAAATAATTAAACTACCCCAAATATATAACATCAATTCATTAAATTTCCCAATTCCATGAATTAAACCAAATTCCACATTATTCCTTTAAATTAATTATACAAATTAATCTAAACTAAAACCCTAAGGTTTCTTACAAATTACCAAACTACCCCCACATACCAAAATACCAACACTTAGGATTAAAGCGTATAAATGGAGTAGGAAATCCCTACCTCGAAGAAATAACCCAAAAAGATGATGATGAAGAAGATGCTCGAAACTCCAAAGTGCTCCAAACTGACAACTGCTCAGATTAAATGGAAGCCCTCACTCTCCTCTATCTTATTTGTAAAAGAACTAGGGTAGAAACACACCCTAACTAGATCAAACCTAGGAGAAAAGGTGTTTAGAGAAGAAGAAAGGTCGACTTTAGGGTTTTTGGATCAAAAGGGGCTGAAAAACTGTTTTAAAACACGAAATCACGATTTTATACTCAGCATCTCCGCTCGAGCGGACAAACCCCGCTCGAGCGCACACTCACAGACTCCCGCTCGAGCGGACAATCCCACGCTCGAGCGGCGGATGCACACTCCCAGCATCTCGACAAACTAGGTACCCGCTCGAGCGTCCAACTCCCCGCTCGAGCGTCACTCCCACATTCCCGCTCGAGCGGCCCAACTCCCGCTCGAGCGTCCAACCCTGCACAAGAAATACTGGATGGGTGTTTTTCCCGCTCGAGCGCCAGAACCCCCGCTCGAGCGGACAAGCTAAAATCTGGGCAACTAGTTTTGGTTCCTAAGCTCAACCAACCTGTTCCAAACCCGCCCAACACATCCTATAACTCCAAAACTAAGGAATTAAAAGACGACAACAACAATAACACAACAATGGAGTCTACGGAACATAAGTCCGGATACAATAATCAAATGGGAAAAGACCGGGGTCGCTATACTTTCCTTCTTCTTTCATAACTATAATTGAGTAATAAAATTCGACTTGAAGCTATTTTCAATGTGTATTATACAGTATTAATTTATGAGTGATATTCAACTTCATAATAATCACATCTTCATGTTCATTTGCTATATAATGATGGATTTGCTTACTTTTGCTAATTCAGTGATAAAATTTGATATACAATAACAGATTTGCCTACTTTGTCCAATTCAGTGAGAAAATTTGCTATAAGAATGATAGGTTTGCTTAATTTTCCTCATTGAGTGATAACATTTGTTATAATGATAGATTTGCCTCCCTTCTTCTCTCATAACTATAATTGAGTGATACAATTCCACTTGAAGCTATTTTCAATTTGTACCATACAATATTAATTTATGAGCGATATTCGACTTCATAATAATCACATCTTCATGTTTATTTCCTATACAATGATGGATTTGCTTACTTTTGCTAATCCAGTGATAAAATTTGCTATACAATGCCAGATTTGCTTACTTTGCCCAAATCAGTGAGAAAATTTGCCATAAGAATGATAGATTTGCTTAATTTTCCTAATTGAGTGATAAAATTTGTTATAACTATGGATTTTCTTCACTTCTTCTTTCATAACTATAATTGAGTGATAAACTTCGACTTGAAGCTAGTTTCAATCTGTACCATACAGTATTAATTTATGAGTGATATTCAACTTCATAATAATCATGTTCATTTGCTATACAATGATGCATTTGCTTACTTTTGCTAATTGAGTGATAAAATTTGCTATACAATGACAGATTTGCTTACTTTGCCTAATTGAGTGATAAAATTTGCTATACAATGACGAATTTCCTTACTTTGTCTAATTCAGTGATAAAATTTGTTATAATAATGATAGATTTGCTTAATTTGCCTAATCGAGTTATAAAATTTATTATAATAATGCTTACTTTTCTTAATCGAGTGATAAAATTTACTTACTTTACCTCATTGAGTCATAAATTATCAGTTGTTTTCATCTTCATCATGATACTTCATGTTCTTTTGCAATTTGGAATCTAAACTTTGCTATACAGTTATATATTTGCTTAATTTGCATAATAGAGTGATAAATTCTTCTTAGTTTGCCTAGTTTAGTGATAAAATTCTTCTTAATTTTCAATGTTCATGCTCAATGTTTTTGTACAGATTTTCCCAGTCATCGTAAAAGATTACGTCGTCGAGAAACAAGTTTCTCAAATAAGCAAAAGATTGAAAAAGTTGAGTTTGTTATAGAGCAAACAACACATGAAAGTGAAAATCAACTAGAAGTTAAACCTGAATCTAACATTGACAATGAGGAGCCCAAACAGCAACAATTGAAACAAGCTACAGAGCTCCATAAAGCAAGAGGGAAGAAAAAGATTGATGGAAGAAAAATTAGGACTGAACAGACACATAATAATGAAGCAAAGTATGTCTACTGTTCTAACATTCAATCTCTTATCAAATTTTTCAAGACAACAAAACTCAGAGAGGAGCATTTGACACTATTGAGAAAGACGCCTTTTTCACTTCTGGTTGATACATTGAGTGAAAACAAGGTTAAAAGAAGAGATTCAATTAAATATGATGATGTGGTTGCAAAAATTTTGCAAACTTACCAAATGGATGGAACCACATTTGAAATTGGTGGGAAGAAGCTGAAGTTGAAAAGAAATGACTTCAGGTTAATTTTTGGGATTGCATGTGGACAGAAGAAGATAAATCTTGCATACGGAAGAAAAAATGAGGTAGCTATGGTGCAAAGAAGGAAAATAACCGAGAGCAGAATGACAAGTGCTTTAATCCAAAAGTTGATAACGAAACTTTTGAGAAGCAACAACAATGAAGATGTAAAAGATGTTGTTCGGCTTGTGTGCCTTCTAGTTTGTTTGCTTTTGTTGTATCCGGGTACTGGGACAACAATTGGTTGGGGGTTCATGAAATACCTTGAGGATATTGACGAAATGAAATCTTATGATTGGTGTGGCGCAGCAAAACAACATCTTACAAGATCAATAGCATGCAACATCAACCAAATTGATAGAGTGTGCGGATGTGTGATCATCTTATTGGTAAGTAAATACCTCACTTACAACTTATAAACTATAATAGTTACTTTTACTAAATACTAATTTATAACATTTTTTTGGTCCTCAACAGTATTGGATATGTGAGCATACAAAGATCATCAAACCAAATGACAAGAACACAATTCCAAGATTTGCTAAATGGAACATTACACATCTGGGAGAACAATTGGCAAAGTCATCCTTGCATGATCTGAAACATATTGAGGTATCCATTGATATCCTTTGTTTTTTTTAAACGAATATTAGATTTTGTTATGCAGTGATAAATTTTAGCTGAACTGATAAATTCTTCTTAATCTTCATGGTGTCACATTTCTAGTAGAAAATTATTTAGGCATTTCATTTATGCTAGCAAATTATTCAAGAAACAAGTTTTATCAGTGTATAACCTTTATTTCTTTAATTGAGTGATGAATTTTGCTATGCAGCGATAAATTTTGATATGGACTGATAACTTTTTGCTTAGTTAGCTTCATTGAGTGATAAATTTTGCTTAACGTTGCTAATTCACTGATAAAACTTGTTATCATGAACCAAATCACTAGTCTTATTATAAATTTGAATCACCGAATGATAAACTATTACTTAACTTTGTGTCATATCATTCTTTTTAATAATTTTCATTCATGTAGGAGAGCAATTTGAAAGACACAATTGAAGAACAGAACATATACAAACAATTGCAACCACAAACAGAAGATGAGCATGAAGATGAAGAATGTAACTTTGAGGAACAAAAGCAGACTGAATTATCTAAAAAGGAAGAAGAACCAATTATCAAAAAGATATGCAGTCTCAGTCCAGGAAGAAATTCACCGAATCCCAAGCATTAAACAGGTGCTCGAAAAAAGAGGAAATCAACAACATTGCAATCAAAAAAGAATGCAAGAAGGAAAGCCAACTTTCAGCATGAAACTGAAGAAGGTTCGGTTCATGTGCAAAGAAATGAGCTTTCTTTTGAGAAGCTAGAAAATGATAAAGAAGAAACAATGATCCAACAGAAAGTTGGTCCAACAACTTTACCGGGATTCAAGCATCAAACACCGGCTGAAAAGAGGAAAGCAAAAAGGAAACTTGCCTATGAAACAAATTTCTATCATGTCAAAATTAATGAACATACCTTTCAGAAACTAGAAGAGAACATGTTGATAATCTAAAGGCTAGAAATGGAGAAGGTAAGAACCAACTCGTGAAGCACAATAAACAAATGGAAGAACAGAGCAAGAAAGCAAAGACACAAATGGAAGTGAAAGATGTGGAAATAGTGCTACTTAATGAGAGAATTGAAATGTTGGTTGAATCAAATCTCTACCTGGACAATCAAGAAGAACAAATCGCAGTTGAAGTTGAAGTTGAAGCCACCACTCCCAAAAAATCGCCTGTTGTGAGCTCAATGATAAAAAGGGTGAAAAATAGAGAAACAAGAAAAGAGTACAAAGATCCAGATTTTTGGTACATAACGAAAAGACAACCAAAGTGTAGACACCCCATTTTTTATCGTCCTTAAGACTTGGACGTCACCGCTTGAACACTCGGTGATTACCCATGTTCGTGTTCGTCTTGAGTTCCCGGAGGTCTCGGCTATGCGCCTTGCCTCAGGATCTCTCGACTCGACTGTTTCGTGTCTGGTTTTGCACCAAACACTTGTGCTTTGCCTTGGAGGGGCAGGGAATGGCTTGTGGGCCATCCCCACACTCCACCGGCCATAGTTTGAGGCCACCGGCTGTGTTTTGTTGCCACCGGCCAAATGTTTGGCCGGCCGGCACTATAGATGGCCGGCCGGCTATCTTTTTTTGGTCAATTGTACTTTTGGCCGGCCGACTACTATGCATCTGCTTTTGTAGATATTTTTGTGCAGTTGGCATGCACTTGACTCCCCTCCATACACGTGTATGGAGGGATCTCCCTCTTAGGAAGCTTGTCTTGTAAGCTTACAAGATTGAGCTCTATAAGAGGAGGTCTTCTCTCCCTTCATTAGGGTTAGAAAAAAAAAGCTGAGGAGAGCTCTGATATTAGGGTTTTGCATCTGTATCTCTTCTATCTCTATATCTCTCTCTTTTGAGCTTAGTGTGTGTGTTTAGGCTTAGTATTACTCACAAACACCCACCATCACACCATCCCTTGGAGCTGAGGCCCTTGAGGGTTATTTTTGGAGGTTTTAGACTGATTTCAACCTAGAGAAGCTGCTGGAGCTCCATTGGTGAAGAGGGTCTTCAAAGGTAAGAAGCTTGTCCCTTTATTCCCCATTTTTGCATTGTATTTTTGCCTACCTTACAACTGTATTTGAGCTTTGTGTATAACACATAAAAGTTCTGTTTTTTAGTGCTCTAAATAGTTTGTTAAGGGTGCTTTAAGCTTTGGGTTTGTTTGATCCCTCTTAAGCCTTGTAAGGCTCCATTTTGTGCCATTTTGAGTGGACTCCGGGACCATTGTATTTGGGCCTCCTCACCACTGAAATCTTGAGGGATTTCAGAGGTGAGGATGGTGCCTTGAGGTTCTAGGAAGGAGAGGGCCACCCCCTCTCCTTGTTGTCCTTGAAAAGGACCATCTTTGCCTCTTGAGGGAGCACCATGTTTAAGTGTATGTTGACCATGCCTTAGCTATTTTTCATGCTTATTATGTCATAATATAGCATTGTTGTATATTGGTTTTGGTACACCATGCTTGCTTAGCATACATGCCTTGTAATGCCTTGTCTTAGCCTTAACATGTCATATGCTTTGAGTCCTTATTCAAGCATGTTTAGGCCTAGCTTTGTGAAGCCTTTATGTTTATTTTGCCATGTTTAAGGTCTGTCCTTGGTTGTTTTGGTCGATCAAGACATGTATCGCATAGCTCCTTTGCATTTCGGCTTGTTAGCCTTAAGTGTGTGAGTGTGTAGCATGCATTGCTTGCATCATTTCAGTAGTTTGGAACCATTTAACATGCCATTTCAGTCCATTTAACATGCTTGTATGCTTGCCTTTAATGCCTCTTTGATGCTTTGGAAGCTTGTGTTGTATGCTCCATGTTTCGGGCAATTATGCATGCTTTTAGATTTGAGTCACTTAGATGCCATCTAGGTGTTCCTTTGGTATTTTGTAGGTCTGCCTTGAACCTATTTTAAGTCCTCTTGGCCTTGTGAGGCTTGGTTGACTTAGTCATGGTTTAAGTCTTCTTGGCTTGCCTCAAGTATTTGGACCTTAATTGCATGCCACGCTTGTCTTGTTCATTTGGTTTGGCATCATTTTAGCATGATTTCAGAGCTTTCCATTGCATGCTAATTGTCCATGTTTGCATCTTCTTAAGTGTGCTTAGAAGTTGCTCTTTACGCTTGAATGTTGGTCCATGTTTTCATGCATGTTTGTGTGTTGGACCTCACTTCCATAGCATCTTGGCCACTGTTTTAGGCTTGTTTGAGAGTTGCCTAAATTAGTTTAAGTCCATCCCTTTTTTCGTTGCATGCACTCCTTGTATGTTGTAGCATATTGGTGAGTTGTTGCATGATTGAAATTGCATGATTGAATGAAGTCACATGTTGGCTTGCATGCTTGAATACCCACATTATGCCTTGCATACTTGTTGGTTGCATTGTCTCATGCCTTGCATGCCTTATATGCTTGTTTGCATTTTTGTGTTGCATACTAGTCAACATGCTTAGGATTGCATTGCATGAGCATGCATGCTAGACCTCTTGAAGTGAGTATGATAGAGGTTGGGCCTCCTTGTGTGTTTATTTGGTTTGCATTTCATTTGAAATTGAAGTTGCATGCTTGGTCTCTTGGGCCATCACGCATTGAAATGCGCGATTGGTGGTCCGAGAACCAAGGTTCATGTCCCTTTGAGTCATAAACTTGATAAGGGATGTGTTGGTGCACATATTTGCTTGAAATGCATTGCCATGCCAAGTTTTTCCCTCTGCTGCTGTCAAACACAGATTCTGCAGAAAGATTTGGCCGGTCGGCCATCTTCAGTGCCGACCGGCCACCATTGTTGGCCGATGGATCAAATTTATGGCCAGTGACCATTCTCTATGGCCGGTGGTGTTCTCCTTCAGCCGGTGGTGTTCCACAGCATTTAGAGAAGCAACCCTGAGACTTTGGCAGTCATCAGAGGAGTAGAGCAGGGAAAATAGAGGCATCTTGAGCATGGCAGTGGACTTCCGAGCGGAACCGAGCGCGCATGCATTGGACCCTCTTCTCGAGGCTGCTATTTACTGCTTAATTAGATTAATTAATTAGGTGGTTTGTAATATTAATTAGCTTGCTAGTTGGTTAATCTGTATTATTCTTTCGATCCCTCCGAGTGAGGGCTAATCTGTAATAAGTGTGGGTGCGTGTGTGCATGTCTTCCAACCCCCACTTCTTTCTTCCCTTTTACTTACCTGCTTTGATGGTTAGTATTAGGGCATATTTTCTTTAGCATCCTTATGCTATGCATGCGTGCATCATTCATCAGTATTGCATGCACCGGGCTCAGCGCATCATGCTAACTGCATAAGTATTTCAAATCTAACTTGAATACATGCTATCTGTGCATTTCACATGTCATTCTTAGATTAGCCGAGCCTATTCTAGTGACATTCTGTATGCGACGCATTAGCCATTTTAACATGAACTAAGATCACGCATGATTACTAACTAGTTTATTGTTTTGGCTCGGAGTACATTGTAAGTATTTTATGCTTTAGCATCTCGCACGAGTGTGAATGTTAACATGACAGCATGCTTACCATGTGGCTAGATGCTTATGTGATATAATTGCCTGAATGCCTGTGGGTGAAGGTTGGATTATTTGAGTTGGAACAACTCGTTGAAATCCGTGTTTTAGCCTACTTGCGAGTAGCAAATCTTAAAACATTTCCAAACAAAGCGTTTTCCAAACAAACGGATATGCAATGTTTTGTTCCAAATTAGGCAATCTAGTCTATACTTGTTTGCTGCGCGCATAACATAGTAATTCTAGGCTAATAACCGGAATAAGAACGCATAATGTTTTCAAAACAAGATATCACGGTTAGTAGAGGCCGATCTTCGGATCGGGCGAGAGGGGGTGCTCATAGCTGACCTTCCTCAATCGTACCCAAGTTCCCGAGCCGAGGCAACTTTGGTGATGACGGACACGTGGCCTTTGGCACCGAGTCAGGGTTTCCTAAATTCCCCTATAAAAAATATTTAGGTGGCGACTCTGTATCTGGCAAAGCAGTCCATGTTTGGCACTTCTTTTCTAAAAATCTGTTTTCTCAAAACGATTTGCCGGATTTGGACTCTTTGGTTCAGATCAAGAACTGTGACACAAATCGAGTCCGAACTGTAGCGAGGTCCCTCGCGGGCTTGTTACACAAAGCAGAACAAGACAGTTGATGAAATAGAATCAATGGTTGAAGAAAGTGCAAAGACCAGAAAAGAAGAGCAGACACAACATCAACATCCAAAAAAAGAAATTGACACTTCCTATCCAGTGTTTCACAAATTGCCAAAGAAATCAAGGATGAAACTCACCAGTCTTTGGGCAACAAAAACTAGCAGGTAAGAACATGATTTGGTCCTAAAATTTCCAAATTTGGAATCTAAATTTTAGTATATAGTCATGCATTTATCAATGTATAACCTTTGTTTACTTCATTCATTGATAAATTTTGATATACAGTGATAAAATTTGCTACATAGTGATAAATTTTACTTAATTTGTTTGGTGGAGTGATATATTTTGCTAATCTTTATGGTGTCTCATCTATGGTATCAAATTATTTAGGCATTTGTGTTTATGTTCTGTACTTCAGTTCATTGTTGGGATTTGATACATCAAAAAATTTGATGCTCAATTTGTTCCCCTAACCTTTCTTTCATTAATTGAGCAATAAATTTTGGTATACAGTGATAAATTTTGTTTTCACATTTGCAGTTATCCAATCTTACAAGGAAAGGAAGTAGGCAGCTATATATACTTGGATGATATTGACAAAATAGTCAAATGCGAAGAACTTTCTGGAAATGTAGAATCAAATCCCTATTTGTGCATATATCAATTGTAATACCAAATAATAATTCTCTCATTAACCTTGTTTGCTTTTGTTTTTAAAACAGACAATAAATGCCTACAAGGAAATCTTAATGACAGAAGAGCAACCGAAACCAAAGTTCATCCTGAGCTCGCAAGCAGGAACAACATATATATTTACTACATCATGCCATGTAAGTAAATTATACATATATATTTCATTACGATATCATCCATTCCCCTTGTCTATATCAAGTGCATAAATTCTCATTCATCCAGTGTTATAGTGATAAAATTACCATTAACGAATTACATTGTAATCAAAACTAATATATTTGCAAAACACAGTATTTGTTCACTACAAAGAATGAGGCAGAAACAAATCAATTATTGAGCAAAATGATGTTGGAAGCTGTCAAGGAAAGATATATTCTTTTCCAAATTTTCAATGAAAAGCATTGGACGTTGTTGGTACTCGATACTGAAAATGGCTCATGGAAGTTTTACAATTCAATGAGACCAACCACAGAAATAGATAACCACTTAAATTAGGCAAACAAAGTGGTAAAACATCAATTAATTACGATATCATCCATTCCCCTTGTCTATATCAAATTTTATTATGCATTTATTTGTCAAACACCAATTAATTATTAATATATTTTGCAGAGAAAGGTTATTGAAAAATACCTTCAACATCACAATTCGAAACTCATTGAAGGTAACAAGTTTCATGAAGAAACAAAAATTGCAATGAATTGTCCCCAACAAGTTGATCTTTCGTAAGTTTCTGAAAACCAAAACACGTTACATTGATAAAATTATCATTGATGACTACTAACTTTGTTTTTCCAATGTCATCGTAGACTTGATTGTGGCGTCATAGTTTGTTACCTCATGAGAGAATATGTTTGTAACAAAGACATCTTTCCCGAGTTAACAAAGGAGCAATGCCAGCAAATCAGAGCAGATATCATAGATGCTTTGTTGACTAACCAACAGACAGACACCCAGCAAATCATTGATGAGGCAATAGAAGCGGTGCTTGAAGACAAGGAGTTTTAGGACACAATAGACAATGACAACAATGCTTGAATAATTAGGGACAAAGATTATAATCATTTTGGTTCTTACTTTGCTTCAATGAATATTACAATGCTTGGTTGTTACAATGTCAAACTTGCTTCAATGAAACATTCAGTCTTTTTTAACAATATTATTACCAGATTTGGCTTTTGATATAGGTCTTGTTTTATGCAAATTTCATTCAAAAAATTGATTATGATATGATTATTTGTGTCAAATTTAAAGCTTAATAACAGGTTTGGAGTCACTATAGTGATAAATTTAAATTTTTATAGTGTTTTGTTTACACTGATAAATTTATCCTTGTTTCAACAAATTTATCATTGTGAACACTGATAAATTTATCACTTTTCAAATAAAAAAACCAGCACCTCTCTCTCATTCTTTTTTCCCAACTCAATTAAACAATGATGGATTTGCTTAAACAAAACACTATAATATAACAGTATAGATAGTATAGATAATAGTAACAATAGATACATAAATAAATATGCAACTCATAAGTTTATCAAACCAACTCATAAGTTTGGTTCACATACCAAACCAACTGATAAATTTATCAGTTATACATTTATCTCCATTTCTATGTAGGGATACATTTGCAAAAATTTGATGTAGGCAGAAGATGATTGACACAATAGTCAATAGACTCACCAACTTAAACACATTTCATCTCTTTTGGGGAAGAATTTGCCTCAGTCTATTTTTCTTCTTTTTCTTTTTTATCGCTGAATTTGCCTCAGTGATAAATTTGCTTAATTTTCATAATTCTTCTTATTCTTATTTGATTGTTTGAATTATTTTGTTTGCTAGTTAACAAAATAAATCCAGAGGAATTATGAATATATTCAAGTTTTATCAGTATTTCTTTGCTTAATTAAATGATAAATTTTGTCGTATATCCAAAAATTTTGCATGGTTTGCCTAATGCATTGATATACCTCTTTCATATAGATGTTGTGAGTTATCGTAAGAGATTATCTAGGCCAGAAACAAGATCTTATACTACAAAAAGACAAAAGTGAGAAAATGAAGACAACAATGAGACAAAAAAGCAACAAGATAACAAAAAGGAAACCACAAGAACAGAAACAACAAGAAAACAACAAGAAAGGAACAAAACACAGAGACAGTAGAAGCATGAACCTGCAAAAGAAGTTGAAAAACAAGCAGAAGCAAAAGAAAGAATAAGGAAACAATAACAATGCATTAAAGGTAAAACACAATAGCGACTTATATAGATGTCACATGTGAATTGGTGCACTGAATTCCTTCCCAACTGTTGCCACATGCATCTGACCCAACCCAATTGAGTGGTCTGTTTTGCTGGTCATTATTAGAACTCTTCACTGTATAAGCTTTGTTTGCTTAATTATGTAATAAATTTTGTCATAATTCTTCTTATTCTTCTTTGATTGTTTGAATTATTTTGTTTGCTAGCTAACAAAATGAATACAGAGGAATTATAAATATATTCAACTTTTATCAGTGTATAACTTTTCTTTGCTTAATTAAATGATAAATTTTGTCGTATATCCATAAATTTTGCATCGTTTGCCTACTTTATTGATATCCTTCTTTCATATAGATGTTGTGAGCTCTCTTATGAGATTATCTATGCCAGAAAGAAGATCTTTAACTGCAAAAACACAAAAGCAAGAAGGGAAAGACAACAAAGAGACAAAAAAGTAACAAGATAGAAAAGCAGAACAAAAGAAACAACAAGCAAGAACCAAAGCAGCAACAACAGAAAAGACAGAGACAGCAACAAAGGAAGAAAAAACAAAAAAGGAAACAACAACAACAGAAACAACAAGCAAACAGCAACAAAGGAAGAAAAGACAGAGACAACAGAAGGATGAACCTGCAAATGAAGCTCAAAAACAAGAAGAACAAAAAGAAAGAATAACCAAACACCAACAATAGAAACAAACATAAACAAGAACCAAGCCCCAACAAAACAAACAAGAACCAAAGCAGCGCAAACCAAAAGGCAAGAAAAAAATAGAGGGAAGAAAAACAAGAAATGATCAAATTCATGACCATGAAGCAAAGTATGTGTATCGCTCAAACATGCTATTCTTCATCAGATTCTTCAATGCCACGAAACTTGAAAAGGAGCATTTTCAAATATTGAAAAAGACTTCATTCTTCCTTCTAGTTGACATTTTGTCAAGGAAGAAGGTGCAAAAAGCACATTCAATGAAATATGATGATGTGGTTGCAAAAATCTTGCAAACATACCAAATGGATGGAACCACATTTCAAATTGGAGGGAAGAAGCTGAAGTTGAAAATAAATGATTTCAAGTTAATTTTTGTGATTGCATGTGGACAAAAGAAGATGAATCTTGTATATGGAAGAAAAAATGACATAGATTTGGTAAAAAGAAGGAAAATAAGAGAGAACAGAATGACAAGTGCTTCAATCCAAATGTTGATAACCAAACTTTTGAGAAGCAACAAGAAGGAAGATAGAGAAGATGTTGTGAGGCTTGTGTGCCTCTTGATTTGCTTGCTGTTGTTATATCCTGGTACTGGCACTACAATTGGTTGGGGGTTCCCGAAATATCTTGAGGATATTGACAAAATGAAGTCCTATGATTGGTGCGACGCAGCAAAGCAACTACTCACAAAATCAATAGAAAAAAAATCAACCAAATTGATAAAGTGTCTGGATGTGTGATGGTCGTATTGGTAAGTAAATACCTCACTTATAACTTATGAACTATAATATTTACGTTTATTAAATACTTGTTTATAACAATTTTTTTTATCTTCAACAGTATTGGATATGCAAACACACAAGCACCATCAAACCCAATGCCAATAATGCAATCCCAAGATTTGCTAAATGGAACATCACACGTCTGGGATAGCAATTGGTAAGCTCATCCTTGCAAGATCTAAAAGATATTGTGGTATGCAATGCTAACCTTTGTTTTGTTTAAACAAATGGTAGATTTTCTTATGCAGCGATAAATTTTTATTCACACTGATAAATTTATTCAATTTGCCTAATTGAGTGACAAATTTCCCTTAGTATACCTAATTGAGTGATAAATTCTTTTATACAGTGAATGTTTTCCTATTTGTCTACTGTGCATGACTTTTGTTTCATATTTACTTTATTTGTGTTACTTTATATTCGACTAGAATTGATTAGGTTTCTGTATTGATAAATTTATCCCTAAAAATGAATTGAATTAGACATTTTGTCTTATATTTACTTTATTTGCTTACTTTTGCTAACTCAGTGATAAAATTTGCTATACAATGCCAGATTTGCTTACTATGCCTAGTTCAGTGATAAAATTTGCTATAACAATCATAGATTTGTTTAATTTTCCTAATTGAGTGATAAAATTTGCTGAGAAATTTATCTCTGAAATTTGTATCATATCATTCATTTTTTTAATTTTCATCTATGTAGGAGAACAATTTGAAGCACACAGATGAAGAGAAAAAAATATACCGAATGCTGCTAGGACAAATTGAGGATAAAGATGAAGATGAAGATGAAGACCAAGATGAAGATGTTTATTTTCAGCAACAAAATCAGACTGAAAATTTTGAAAAAGAAGAACAATCATTGATTCAAGACAAATCCAAACATGAAACATGGGAACCAATTCCACACAAAATATGCCTTGAAAAGAAAAGGAAAACAGTACCCTTTGAATCACAAAAGAGTGAAGGAAATGAAGTTGACAAAGAACCTGAAGTGGATCCAAATTTGGTAGAAGTACTTGTTTTTTAGAAGATAGAAGACGATATGCTCAAAATGGAAAGGTTACAAATGGAAAAGGACATCCTTCAAATTGCAAATGATAACCTGCAATAGCAACTCAAGAAGCTGAACAAAGAAATGCAAGATCAGCAGAAAACTATAAAAAATCAAATGCAAAGGAAAGATGAAATCAAGATACTCCATGAGAGAATTGCAACCTTGGCTGAGGCAAACAAGTACTCGGAAGAACAACACACACAAGAACAGCCTGCAGTGAAGAAATTGAAAACTTCAACCGAAATTTTCAACATCCTACCAAAAAAATCAAGACAAAATCTCATTGCACATTGGGAGAATACAAAGAAAAAGTAACAATCTTCTCTATTAACTCTTGTAGTTCACTTTTGCCGATTGTTTATCATTAACTCATATTGAATTTATAAGTATCAAATATTTCAAAAATATTAATAAATTTATTATTTCAACACTAATAACCCTTTTTTCAGGGATCAGCCAGTGTGGCAAGGAGCTAACCATGCAACCTATGTCTACTTAAATAACATTGAGAAAATATTGAAGGGTTAAGATTTGGCAGGCATTGTAAGTTGAATTTGTAACTCATTAAAATAACATTTTAGTGTTTGATTTATATTAATTCCTTGTTTTGTTTTTTGTTTTCAACACAGGTAATAGACGTATATGCAGAACACTTGCTTGCACAAAAACAAGGAACAACATCATTCATATTCATTTCAAGTTGCCATGTAAGTAACTAGTTTGCTTAACTGAGGAACAACACTTGTTTTGTTTTTTATCAGTATATAACCACTGTTTGCTTAACTGAGTAACTAGTTTCAAACATATGACACTACATTCCCTCTTTAATTGGCCCTGTTTCCTAATTCAAATCTTGACATGTGAAACAAAAAGTCAAGCAAACCAAACCAGAATTTTTGACTCAGATTTTGTAATCACTGTTGTATATTTTGACCTTGTTATTGTGGCGCCACAGTATGAGTAAATCCCAGTCTTTGATTACAAATTATGGGCATTTTTTTGGGTTTTTGAAACTATTGCATATGATATTGAGAACTTCAACAAATATTGAGATCTGTTGAAATTGAAATAGCTGGATTACATGCTATGATGTTGCAGGACATAGTTCACTTTCATTTTGTTAGTGGTGAAGCCTCATAGAGCTCTTGTTTCATGCAATTTATTAAGTAATGGACATCTTTCATTACAACTATGGAATGAGAGAATCATGATATATATATATATATATATATATTAGTAGATGTGCACACTCACATGAGTGTACCTGAAATAAGCAGTATGGATATATAGCCTATTACAGATCACTATGAATATTTACAGAATGAAAGAGAATAATAGTATAGATATATTAGGGGATAAAAAGATCCATTTGGCATGGAGGAGAAAAAAGGCATCCATTTGACACCAATAGATGTGTTCCTTTTATATGTAGTATACATGAATTTTGCAACGCAGTGATAAATTTTGATATGGATTGATAAAATTTTGATCACAATGACAAAAAGTTTCATACTCGCCACTTATTTAATTTGAAAAAGTTTAAAGTTAAATTAACATTATTTTTTTATTTATATTTGTTAGCACTTGTTGACAACAAAACATGAGGAAGCACGAAAGAAAATGCTGAACAAATTAATGCCTGAAGCCATGAAAGCAAGATACCTTCTGTAACGCCCTGAAAATTAACCCGTGCAGTGGTAAAATGGATTCTAAGATATCTTCGAGGGACTTCGAAGGTTTGTTTGTGTTTTGGGGATGGTAAGCCGATGCTTGATGGGTTCACAGATTCTGACATGGCTGGTGATGTTGATTCTAGGAAATCTACTTCGGGGTATTTGATAACTTTTGCAGGGGGAGCTGTGGCATGGCAATCAAAATTACAAAAATGTGTTACTCTTTCAACTATCGAAGCTGAATTTATTGCCATTACGGAAGCTTGCAAAGAAAAGTTATTGTTGAAGAAATTTTTGCAAGAGTTGGGTTTGAAGCAAGAAAAGTATGTGCTTTATTGTGATAGTCAAAGTGCTATTCATTTGAGTAAAAATTCTACTTTTCATTCGAGATCGAAACACATTGATGTGAGATGCCATTGGATTCATGATGTGTTAGATTCGAAATTGTTGCAACTCGAAAAGGTTCACACAGATGATAATATTTCGGATATGTTGACTAAGACTTTGTCAAGAGACAAACATTTAAAGTGTCGAACTTTGGCGGGTATGGTTGATGTCTCCACCTAAGTCGATAGGGGGAGAATTGTTGGGATATATCTCCTTATTGGAGTTTGAGACCCAATTGGTTTGTTAAAAGAATTTTAATTTGGTTTGGTTTAGGTATAATATATTTTAATATATTATATCTATTTTTTAGAGACCTAATTCAGTTTGGTAACAACTAGGATTTTGATAAAACAAATCCAAGATTTAATAATATATATTGGGATTGTTTTGTGTTTTTCAAGAAAAATAAGAACAAACAACCTTTTTTCTTTGTGTAGCAGCCGTGGTACATCATATTTGGTGGAATCAAATTGGGTGAGTTAGTGTTGTTTTTCGGCTGATCTTCAGAAGTTCTCTTTGCTTCGGGTTTTTTGGTTCTTTGAAGCATTATCAGTGTGCTTATTTGGTTGGTTGGTGAAGCTGATTTGGTCTATTATTTTGGGTTTGCTACAACTCTGGTTTTGAAGATTTTTGTTCATCTATTTGGTGAGGTCTTTCCTCTTGTTTATTTGTGATTATTTGGAATTCACCTAAGGGTGGTTTGTGAGACCATTCGTGTCTCATTTGTAATCGTTTGGAAACTTTATGGTTGATAGTGGAATCGGATTTTGATCCCGTGGACATACCTCACATTGAGGGAACCACGTAAAATTTTTTGTGTTGCTTTTGATTTAATTTTTCCGCATTAGTTTTTATTCCCATTGATTGATTTACTTGTGGGAAATCTTATATTTTCCCTAACAAAAAGTACATGATCGTATAACAATTATTATAACAAACAATATCTAATAATAAATTATCATCACACTATTCGAAAATTAGATTATATCATATTTCAAATTATTGAGCAACAATTCGATATAAAAAGATGTAATATTATCATAAAAATACATAAAAAATTAACATATTAATTTCACTTTAGAAATTGAGACACAAGCAGGAAGCAATGGATATGATAGCTGCAAATTAGAGGGAGGAATAATTAATGGTTAATGGACACTACTAGAAAAATGACCTTTTGCTACCATATAATTTGCGACCACATGATTATCAGTTGTAAATAACCAATTTATTCTCTATTTTCTTTTTTTTTTCCCCTTGTCTTTATATTTGCCATAGTACCTTCACAAACACTGATCGTTCTCTCTCTCTTTCAGTCTCATGGTATGAATATGTTTGGCTTCTTCTCAACCTTGTTCTCTCTCTCTCTTTTCTCTCTCTCTCTCTCTCTCTTGATCTCACACTCTCTCTATCCCTCTCTCTCAATCTTGTGCTCTCTCCTTGATGTTCTTCTCAGATCAGCACCTCTGCTATGCGATATCCTTCATCCTCCTCGGTAAGCACACATGTATATGTACCTCTATATATTACGTATACGTGAATTTCAAAATTGAAATTGAATTTATTATGTTGAGGTCCAAGCAAGAATCGAAGTACCTGTCCTCAACTTCCTCAATATCTTGAACTCTTTGACTCTGGCAATCTCATGTCTCTTTGGTTTGCAATTTTGCTTCAAATCTCTACTCTCGAAATGTGTGTGTGTGTGTGTGTGTGTTAAGCATTGAATCACTGTTGATTTTAAGTAGATGAATTTGGGGATTTTTGAGTGTGTTACAAATTGATAGAAGATGGAGTAATAGCAAAGTGAGTTAGGGTTTGCTGACTGATGATTTGTGGATTTTTCTTTCACTTGTTTTGCACGAGGTTTTTGATGAGAGTTAACACTGCTCAATCCTTTATCAGAAGTAACAATAGGATCATCATCATCTCTCTTTCTCATTTGCCTTCTTAATCTTATCTTTTTTAAAAATTTCCACTCACTGATATATAGATACAGATAATACAAACAAAGCCTCCCTTTGCTTCTCACAAAAAATGAGAATTTGTGCTTTTTTACTCAGTCTAATTTGTAATTTTCATTTAATTTTATGTTCATTTAGTTCATTAATGCCTATATCCTTCAATTTAATTTTGGCCATTCCATTTTTGTTTCTTTTCTTCAATTTAGTATAAATTATGCCTCTGTGTGTGTTTGGTTATCATGAATTGTTTATTGTTTCTGTTGAATGAGTGCTTTTGCTTTGTGTTTTGGATATCTAATTAGGGTCTTTTATTTGTATTTTGAACATATTATATATTTTTTAAGTTCATGCTTGTGCACAATGAGAGCAACTCACATTCTTTTGAATGGGAAATAATATATCCTATAAAACATATTAAAAAAAAAAATAACTTCAAACCTTGACTATAGCGATCCCAGTTTTCCCTTCATGGTTTAATTGTATTCCGGACTCGGTTTCGTGGATGTTGGTCGTTGTCTTATTCTCATTTCTATCCTTTACTCTTTATATTTGAGTCTTGGGTTGTGTTGGGCAGGTTGGGAACAGGTTGGTTGTGTTTGAAAACCAAAAGTTGATGTCCAGATTTTGGCCTCCACGCTCGAGCGGGGCTTTTGACGCTCGAGCGGGACCTTTGTCTTTGCTTCTCCGCTCGAGCGGGCATTTTGACGCTCGAGCGTGATTATTCATCTCCCAGTATTTTGTTCTGCAGGTCATCGGACGCTCGAGCGTCCACTTTCACACTCGAGCGGGGACCATCGACTGCAAAACTTCTGGAAGTGTGCATCCGGCGCTCGAGCGGCGCTTTTGACGCTCGAGCGTAAGTCTGTGTCTGACGCTCAAGCGGGGCGTTCCACGCTCGAGCGTACCTGTTTGTATATCAGTCCATGAAATCACTTTTTGGAGCACTTTTTCGACTTTCTCTCTCTCTCTCTCTCTCTCTCTCTCTCTCTTACTTTTCAAAACCCAATCTTGAGAGCCTCTCACTCTAGACTTCAACTTCTCTCTAAAAAATCATCTAGATCAAGTGATCTTCTACCTTGGTCCCTTTATATAAAGTGTGGGGTTTGGCTTACTCTTCATTTTGATCCGAAAATTATTGGGTTTGGAGCACCTTTGAAATCCTTCATCTTCTCCATTTGGTCTCTCCATTTGAGGTAGGGATAACTACTCATATTTATGATCTTTGACATAAACTTGTAGTCATTTTGATGTAATGTTGAAGTTGGGTAATTTTGGGGGTTAGGGTTTCAAAATATATAAAGAGGGGTTTTGTTCTTTTGACTCATACATGTATATTGTGGGTCTTAAAATGAGGTTATTGATGTTTAATGAAAATATTTGAGCCTTTGGGTCAATGTTGAGAAAAGGGGGAGGAAAGCCCTAATTCGTTGTCATGAATTAATTTGTATAATTAATTTGGAAAGTTATGAAAATATGAAATTGAGTTAGAAATAATGAAACTGAGGAGTTATGAGAATGAATGGTGGAGTTGGACAAGTTAATCACTCACCTTTAGAAATATTGATAATTTATCTGTTGATGCATTCATTATCTGTTTAGAAGTAATTGCTTTGGGCTATCGGTAGAGGATAGTCTTAATTGTTGTAGACATTGTATGTTGATTAGGGAAAACTGAAACTAATCACGTGAATATGTCATTGAATATGACGGTTAGAATAATACATCGAATATGTGTATTGATTGATCATTGTATATGATAAGTGTTTACATACATTGTATTGTGTGGGAGGAGATAGGGGATGGACTCCTAAACAGGATATTATTTGGAAGGAGACAGGGGATGGACTCCATTGATACAGCAAATATGTGTATCTATTGTGAAGTATGGAAGTGTTTTAATATGACATTGATATAGCAAATATGTGTATCTATTCTGAAGTATGGAAGTGTTTTGATATGAGTTGTTATCTCATTTAAAAAGGAAGTGCTTTAATATGAGTCGTAGTCTTATTAAATTGTAGGCCAGGTTCTGAGCCATGCTATGAATTGAAAATTTGATAAGTAAAGGAAAGTGGAATGAAATATGGACATATCTGTCATGGAATTGGATTGTGTTGTACGTTGGTTTGTATGAGTTAAACATTTATCAAATGCTAATATTTTAGTTATTGCTCATATTATGTTTAGCATATCTCTACTGGGCGTTGGCTCACCCTATATGGGACATCAGTTTCAGGTACAGGTGATATGCCGCCTCCAAGGATGTAGCTTGGGAGGTTGTAGAAGCTGAAGGCTTCCTTTTTGTGATTATTTTGTGTATTACATGTAAATCAAGCCAAAGGCTTACTTTGTGTTTTGAGTTAGTACTCTCTTTTTGTAACCAAGTGTTGGCTTGGAAAGTTGCATTTACTTTTGATGTCAACATGTAATACTTTTGTAATGAATACTCTGATAAATAGAATTATGCTTGTTCTCTTAAGTTTATGGATGTCTTAAATGTATGATTTATGGGTTTATTGTGAGGGCGTGACAACTTAGTATTAGAGCGTACCGGGTTTGAATACTTTGGGTACGTGGGAAGTGGTTAGTACCACAATGGGTTTGTCTCGCTTGCTAGAGACTTATGTGTGATATTACGTGTTTATCTGATAACATGCTTATGTGACTACTTGGGTATGGGATTTAGTTTCTAGGATGTTGATTGGATCCTTGGGTTTCTGGGAGTCCTATTGGAAAAGCACTTGATCAATACTGTTTCTAACTGGAACTCTAGCAACGCCTCGGGACTGTCATTAGCCGTAAGTGAAATTCGTAAGTGCTTGATCAATACTGTTACCTTTATTAGGATGTCAGGACGAGGACGTGGTGGTAGGCGAGGTAGGCCTAGGAGGTAGGAGATGCCTATACCGGATGAGATTCCGGCGTAGTAGGAGGGTGTTGGTCAGGCCAATGTGGCCGAGCCAGTAGGTCAGCAGGCCATGGGCGCCTTAGCCCGAAAGATGGCAGGAGCATTGAGGGAATCCATGGACATTCTCAGAGCTGAGAATCAAGTCCGGGCCCATGTTACTAAGGCAGGGCCTTCTTTTTTGAAAAGGGAGTTTTTTCGGTCTAATCCGGATGAATTTCTGGGGGATTCGAAAGAGCCACTTAAGGCTGATGAGTGGCTTGAGCAGATGACGAAGACGTTTGAGATGCTTGGCATCGAAGACGGGGCTTTGAAGGTGACTTTGGCGTCTTTCCAGCTGAAGGGAGACGTGGGTCAATGGTGGAAGTTTGTTTGAGGACGTATTGGTGGCACATGGGAGGCCTTTGTAGATGCTTTCCAGGAGAAGTTTCTGTCTCCAGTTGTTAGGGAGAAGTTGAGGGACCAGTTTTGTTAGCTCAAGCAGCTGAGTATGCCAGTGGCCGAGTTTGAGGCCGCATTTACCAGTTTATCTAGGTTTGCACCTGAGCTTGTGGCATCTGAGGAACGCCATTGTCTTGAGTTTGAGAAGAAGCTGAGGCACGGGCTTAAGACTAGGGTTGTTGGGTCCATGACTCAGGAGTATGGACGCCTTGTGAATGCCGCGGCTCATCTTAAGATTATCATGCAGGAGGAGGAGAAGAGAATGAAGGGCTCCAAGAGGAGTCAGGATGGCCAGGGGGATGGTAGGAGGCAGAGGGGTTCTAACCCTCAGCAGCCCCAGGGTGCTTTTGTGAGATCTACCTTTCCAGTGCCGAGTTCAGGTTCTGGGAGAGGCAGCCAGGGAGACATTACTTGTTACAAATGTGGTCAGCTGGGCCACAAGTCTCCAGCTTGCCTGCAGAGGGGAGGAGGGTAGAGAGCAGCTTCATCTTCGGCTCAACCTCAGAGCCAGAGTCAGGGCAGAGGCCAGCCGCTCTCTTGTTACCAGTGTGGTCAGGTGGGGCACCTGAAGAGGTATTGCCCGCAGTTGAGTGGCACATCTGGTGCGTCTGGTTCGAGGTAGACGCAGAGTTTTTAGCTCGCACAGTCAGTTCAGGCCTCGAGGGCCAATCAGGGGGCTTCATTGTCCCAGTCTGTGCAGCAGTCTTTTGCTTCGAGAGGAGATCAGGTAGATCAGAGGCCTTATGGGCGCGTGTATGCTGTTACCGCGCAGGACCTTGTACCTGCTCCATCAGTTGTGAGAGGTACCTTTTTGTTTTGCAACTCGGTTGCCAATGTGTTGATTGATACGGGTGCATCCCATTCCTTTATATCTGCTGCATTTGCATCTGTTTTAGGGTTGGAGTTGGCACAGTTAGCTTCTCCTATTTGTGTTGTATCACCTATTGGGGGTGAGTTGATTTTGAAACAAGGGTGTAGAGGCTGTGATATTGAGGTTGCCGACCGCCGGCTTCCATTTTCTTTTGTAGTTATGGCTATGTCGGGTTTTGACGTGATTTTGGGTATAGACTGGCTATCGTGATACCAGGCTGTTATTGATTGTTACCGCCAGAGGGTCACTGTATGTACCTTGAGCGGGGATTGTTTCCATTTCTTGGGGGATCGGGTTGGTAGAGTGTTGCCACCGGTGTATGATCTGCGAGAGCAGAGTGAGCTTAGTGGTCTTCTCGCTAGCTTTATGAGTAGTGAGTGTGGTGAGACCCAGATTTAGTTGCCCAGAGTGGTTTGTGAGTACTTGGACGTCTTTTCCGAGGACCTTGTTAGTTTGCCACTACACCGGGAGGTGGAGTTTTCTATTGATTTAGTGCCTGGCACGACGCCGATTTCCATGGCACCTTATTGTTTTGCCCCAGCCGAGTTGAGTGAGTTGAAGATTCAACTCCAGGAATTGCTAGATAAGGGCTTCATTCGCCCTAGTACTTCACCGTGGGGAGCACCAGCCCTCTTTGCTAAGAAGAAAGATGGGGCTTTGAGACTTTGTATTGATTACCAGAAATTGAATCGGACTACGGTTAAGAATAAATACCCTATGTCCCGTATTGATGATCTGTTTGACTAGTTGAAGGGGTCCCGTTGTTTCTCTAAGATAGACTTGAGATTGGGTTACCACTAGTTGAGGGTCAGGGAGGAGGATATTCTGAAGATGGCATTCCGTACGCGGTACGGCCACTATGAGTTTCTGGTGTTGCCTTTTGGGCTTACCAATGCACCGGCAGTGTTTATGGACTTGATGAACCGGATATTCCGGGAATTCTTAGACCGCTTTGTGGTCGTCTTCGTGGACGACATTCTGATTTATTCACCTTCGGAGGAGGAGCATGAAAACACTTGAGAGTGGTGCTTAAGTTGCTTAGAGCCCATAAGCTATATGCTAAGTTTGAGAAGTGTGAGTTCTGGCTAAGAGAGGTTAAATTCTTAGGCCATGTAGTCTCCGGGGAAGGGGTGTCTATTGATACATCCAAGATAGAGGCAGTGCAGGATTGGGCACAGCCTAAGAGTGTTTTTGAGATCCGCAGTTTTCTGGGATTAGCTGGGTATTACCGCCAGTTTGTGAAGGATTTCTCCAGGCTAGCTTCGCCGTTGACTAGGTTGACGCGGAAAGGGGTCAAATTTGTATGGAGTGAGACTTGTGAAAAGTCATTCCAAGAGCTGAAAGTTAGACTTACCACCACTCCGGTTTTGATTATCTCGGAGAGAGGTTTGGGTTATGCGGTTTATTGTGATGCCTCACGAGAGGGTTTGGGTTGTGTGCTGATGCAAGAGGGGAAAGTGGTAGCCTATGGCTCGCGCCAATTGAAAATACACGAAAGGAATTACCCTACACATGCCCTAGAGTTAGCAACTGTGATTTTTGCCTTGAAGATTTGGAGGCACTACCTGTATGGTGAGAGATTCGAGGTGTTCTCAGATCATAAGAGTCTGAAGTATCTGTTTACACAGAAAGACTTGAATTTGAGGCAGAGAAGGTGGATGGAGTTTATTGAGGATTACGACTTCGAGTTGCACTATCACCCGGGAAAGGCCAATGTTGTGGCCGATGCCCTTGGCAGGAAATCCATTAGTGATGTAGCTTGTATAGCCATCCGGGAGTGGGAGATGTTGGGTGCACTTGGCGAGTTTGATTTGCTTTTGGGCGAATCTGTTGAGGCTGCAGCCTTGTTTTCTGTAGTTGCGCAGCCTACACTTGTGAATCGAGTGTTAGAGGCACAGAGAGGTGACCTTGAGGTAGAATCCCTCCGGGGGAAGATCTCCAGTGGGAAGGCTGAGAAGGGTTTGACTGCGTATCCCGACCTGAGTGTGAGATACCGAGACCGTTTGTTTGTGCCGGAGTCTTGCTGAGAGGAAGTACTCTGAGAGTTTTACCATTCGCGCCTTGCAGTGCATCCGGGAGGCACTAAGATGTATCGTGATTTGGGTCGTCAATTTTGGTGGCGGGGTATGAAGAGAGATGTGGCATTTTTTGTATCGAAGTGCCTTACTTGTCAGCAAGTGAAGGCCGAGCATCAGAGGCCAACGGGTTTGTTGCAACCCTTGCCTATTGCCGAGTGGAAGTGGGAGCATGTCACGATGGACTTCGTTGTAGGTCTTCCGAGGACTCAGCGGGGTAGTGATGCTATTTAGGTGGTTGTAGACCGGTTGACTGAGTCGGCGTACTTTATCCTTATGCGCGTGAGAGATTCGGTAGATCATCTTACCGACTTGTATGTTCTGGACATAGTGAGGTTGCACGGGGTCCCAGTATCGATCGTCTCAGATAAAGATCTGCGTTTTACTGCTAGGTTGTGGTAGAGTTTGTAGAGTGCCTTGGGCATTAGGTTGACCTTTAGCACGGCTTATCATCCTCAAACTGACGGGCAGTTCGAGCGTACTATTTAGATCCTTGAGGATATGCTTCGAAGTTGTGTCCTTCACTTTAGTGGGTCGTGGGAGAGGCAGTTGCCCTTAGTGGAATTTGCCTACAACAACAGTTTCCAATTGAGTATTGGTATGGTACCGTTTGAGGCCTTGTATGGCTGACCGTGTAGGTCTCCAGTGTGTTGGGCCGAGGTGGGTGATGCACATTTGTTGGGCCCGGAGTTGGTTCGGGAAACAACGGAGAAAGTTGAGCTTATCCGTAGGAGGCTTGTTACAGCCCAAAGTCGTCAAAAGTGTTATGCCGACCGTAGGAGGAGGCCTTTGGTATTTGAAGTGGGTGATCACGTCTTTCTGAAAATATCACCTAGGTGGGGTTTGATGGGGTTTGATGAGGTTTGGGAAGAGTGGGAAGTTGTCCCCTCAGTTTATTGGTCCCTTTGAGATCCTTGAGAGGATTGGGGAGGTTGCATATTGTTTAACTTTACCGCCGTAGCTGTCCGGAGTGCATGACGTGTTTCATGTTAGCATGCTTCGGAAGTACGAGCCGGGTCCATCACATGTGTTGGATTGGACCGACCTAGAGGTAGATGAGGATGCCTCATATGAGGAGAGACCGGTGCGGGTCTTGGATAGGCGGGAACAGGTCTTGCGAGGAAAGACGATACCCTTGGTAAAAGTTCTGTGGAAACATCACGGAGTGGAGGAAGCCACCTGGGAACGTGAGTTGGAGGCCCGTGAGAAATATCCGGACTTGTTTGATGATGTTTAACCATGAGTTGAAAACTTTGTTATGTTGTTGAATTTTGAAAACATTGTATATGTTTTAGATTGTGGAAATGTTATAGCCACCGAATATGGTTCGGAAATGGAAGTTTATTTTAACATTGCATATGTTAATTCTGCTTTAGAAATGCAAATATATTGATTGGCATTGAATATGTAATTGAATTGTGGAATATGTGTTGAAATTGATAAATTTCAAAGGAATGCATGTTGATAATGCATGTTGTAAATATATGTTGTATTTTGCCTCTTGAAAAGAGACGGGATGACCAGCAGTGGGTCAGGTTGTGAAATATTGAATGGTAATATTGTTGAGAATTGAGAAATCATATTTTTGAATCTTATTTATCTAATTTCGGGGACGAAATTCTTTAAGGGGGGAGGTTATAGCGATCCCGATTTTCCCTTCATTGTTTAATTGTATTTTGGACTCGGCTCCATGGATGTTGGTCATGGTCTTATTCTCATTTCTATCCTTTACTCTTTATATTTGAGTCTTGGGTTGTGTTGGGCAAGTTGGGAACAGGTTGGTTGTGTTTGGAAACCAAAAGTTGATGCCTTTTTCGTGAAATCACTTTTTGGAGCACTTTTTCGACTCTCTCTCTCTCTCTCTCTCTCTCTCTCTCTTACTTTTCAAAACCCAATGTTGAGAGCCTCTCACTCTAGACTTCAACTTCTCTCTAAAAAATCATCTAGATCAAGTGATCTTCTACCTTGGTCCCTTTATATAAAGTGTGGGGTTTGGCTTGCTCTTCATTTAATCCGAAAATTATTGGGTTTGGAGCACCTTTGAAATCCTTCATCTTCTCCATTTGGTCTCTCCATTTGAGGTAGGGATAACTACTCATATTTATGATCATTGACATAAACTTGTAGTCATTTTGATGTAATGTTGAAGTTGGGTAATTTTGGGGGTTAGGGTTTCAAAATATATAAAGAGGGGTTTTGTTCTTTTGACGCATACATGTATATTTTGGGTCTTAAAATGAGGTTATTGATGTTTAATGAAAATATTTGAGCCTTTGGGTTAATGTTGAGAAAAAGGGGGAGGAAAGCCCTAATTCGTTGTCATGAATTAATTTGTACAATTAATTTGGAAAGTTATGAAAATATGAAATTGAGTTGGAAATAATGAAACTGAGGAGTTATGAGAATGAATGGTGGAGTTGGACATGTAACGCCCTCAAAATTAAACCCATAATATATAATATTAACATGCATCATTGTAAGAAAAGGAAGAATATTATTCCATTCATCAGAGTAAACTTATTAAAAGACATTACATGTAATAAAGAAAGTAAATGCCCTATGGGCTTACATCTTTCCAAGCCAATACTTGGACACAAAAATATGAGTACTAACTCATTTACAAGTTAAGCCCTTGGCTTGAGTCCTTACATGTAGTATCAAATAAAGCAAATAACAACTAATCTAAAATGAGTCTTCAACTCTAAATCCTTCCAAGCTAATTCCTTGGAGGTAGCCCATCACCTGAACCTAAAAATGATGTTCCCATATAGGGTGAGCCACAGCCCAGTAGAAAAATACTAAACCAAGTATAAGAATTAATTAAAGCAGTAGCATTCGATAGATGGTTAACACAAGATAGTCAATTACATCATTATACAATTTCATGACACTAATGTCTATGACACTTTCACTTTCCATTTATACAAATATGGCTCAGAGCCTGGCCAAATAACTCAACAGGGATAAAAAATCAAGTTAAACCTTTCTTATATCATAACGGATACACATGTTGGTGTTGTATCAACTTCAATCAAATTCACTTCCATACTTCCCAACTGATACACATTTTAGTGATGTATCAAATCAAACAACAAATACTCCAGTAGATAAGCATAAGAGCTGTATCATAACTGTAATGGGCGAGCATATAAGCTGCGACCCTGGGTTCATCCCCTATCTTCCCTCAAACATTAACCGGTTTAGAGGTACATCCCCTATCTTCCCCTAAACCGTGGAGTACATCCCCTATCTCCTCCCATATACAAGCAATGCACATAAACACAAGTTATATACACAATCAACCAATACATAAATTTAATGTATTATTCCAACCTTTATACAGAACGACATTACCAATTGATTAGTTTCAGTTTTCCCTAATCCACATGCAATGTCTACAACAATCATGACTATCCTCCACCGATAGCCCAAAACAGTTATTTCTAAACAGGAAATAAATGTACAACACATATAATCCCAATTTCAATGATGAGTGATTAAATTATCCAACTGCTTCATTTAATCTCATAACTTCCCAATATTATGAATTAAACCAATTTCCACACCTTTCCCAAAATTAATTATACAAATTAATTTTATTATAACAATTAGGGCCTTTTAATTATAAAACAAACCCTAGATTTTCTCAATATTACCAAACAACCCCAACATATCAGAAATACCAAAACTTAGGATTAAAACCTATAAGATGGAGTAGGAAATCCCTACCTCGAAGCAAAGAACTCGAATGGAGAAGATGGAGATGACGACCCAAATACCAAAGTGCTCCAAACCCAAGATTGTTCAGATTAAAACGAAGCCCTCGACTCACTCTATCTTTTTAATAAAGGATCTAGGGTAGAAATACACTTTAAGTAGATCAAACCTAAGAGAGAAGGTGTGTAGAGGGAGAGAAAACTCGTACCTAGGGTTTTGGAATCAAAAGGAGGTTGAAAAAATGATTTAAAACCCGCTGCTGCCTATTTAAACCTGACAGGCTCGCTCGAGCGAAGACTTGGTCGCTCGAGCGACCAGACACAGAAAACCCTCACTCGAGCCAAGAATGCGTCGCTCGAGCCAACAACCCAGAAGCTCGCTCGAGCGAAGGAAAGCTCGCTCGAGCGAAGGAGTCAAACCCTCAGGTCTGCAACCAGACGCACGCTCGAGCGAAGGAACGCTCGCTCGAGCGAAGAACAAACCAACTCGCTCGAGCGAAGAAAAGCTCGCTCGAGCCAAGAAACACCGCTCTCAGGTTTATACTAGACGCAATCGCTCGCTCGAGCGAAGAAACCCTGGCTCGAGCCACCAGACACAAATTACAACCCTCGCTCGAGCGACCAAGTCCTCGCTCGAGCGACCAACCCAAAAACTGGATAGCAACACTTGGTTTCCGAACCCAACCAACCTGAAACACACCTGCCCAACACATCCTACAACTCCAAGAGAAAATAAAGGATGACAACAACAATTATACAATGACAGAATCTACGGAACCTAAGTCCGGATACAATAATCAAATGGGAAAAAGACCGGGGTCGCTATAGCCTCCCCTCCTTAAAGAATTTCGTCCCCGAAATTAAGCATAAGTTTTCGAAAATAGGTTTTTCTCAAATTCCAACAACATGACATTACAATAATAAACAACTTGACCCAACACCGGTCATTTCATCTCTTATCAAGAGGCATCTCACAATATGTATATAAAATAACATATATTACAACCTGCATCAATATTATGCATTCTTCCTTCCAATGCTAACAATTTCCATATCATATTCAGTTTCATGATATATACAACACATTCAACATATAAATGTTATATTCCACTTCCATCATGAGGCAAGTTTCAAAATACTAACATTAAACCCAAAACATTCTCAATGTTTTCCAACTTAAGACATATGTAAAGCTCTTAAGTTCAACAATATTACAAAATCTAAATACCAGATTACAAATCAACAAACATGTCCGGATATTTCTCGCGGACTTCCAACTCACGTTCCCAAGTGGCTTCCTCCACTCCGTGATGCTTCCACAGAACTTTTACCAAAGGGATGGTCTTGCCTCGCAAAACTTGATCCCGCCTATCCAAGACTCGTATCGGTCTCTCCTCATACGAGACATCTTCGTCAACCACTAAATCGGTCCAATCCAACACATGTGATGGATCCGGCTCATACTTCCGAAGCATACTCACATGGAACACGCCATGAACTCCGGATAACTGCGGTGGCAAAGATAAACGATAAGCAGCCTCGCCAATCCTCTCAAGGATCTCAAAAGGACCAATGAACCGAGGGGACAACTTCCCGCTCTTCCCAAACCTCATCAATCCGCGTCTAGGTGATATCTTCAGAAAGACATGATCACCCACCTCAAACACTAAAGGTCTCCTCCTACGGTCGGCATAAGATTTCTGACGACTCTGGGCTGTAACAAGCCTCTTACGGATAAGTTCAACTTTCTCCGTCGTTTTCCTCACCAACTCCGGACCCAACAGAGGTGCATCACCCACCTCGGCCCAACAAACAGGAGATCTACACGGTCAGCCATACAAGGCCTCAAACGGTGCCATACCGATACTAGACTGGAAACTGTTGTTGTAGGCAAACTCCACCAAAGGTAAGTGCCTCTCCCACGACCCACTGAAATCAAGAACACAACCCCGAAGCATATCCTCAAGGATCTGAATGGTACGCTCAGACTGCCCGTCAGTCTGAGGATGATAAGCCGTGCTGAAGGTCAACTTAGTGCCTAAGGCACTCAGCAAAGTCTGCCACAACCTAGCAGTAAAACGAGGATCTCTATCTGAGACAATCGTCATTGGGACCCCATGCAACCTCACTATGTCCCGAATATATAAATCGGCAAGATGATCTACTGAGTCTCTCACGCGCATCGGAATGAAATGCGCTGACTTCGTCAGCCGGTCTACAACCACCCAAATAGCATCACTACCCCGCTGAGTCCTCGGAAGACCTACAACGAAGTCCATAGTGACATGCTCCCACTTCCACTCTGCAATAGGCAAGGGTTGTAACAAACCCGCTGGCCTCTGATGTTCGGCCTTCACTTGCTGACAAGTAAGGCACTTAGATACGAATGCTGCCACATCTCTCTTCATACCCCGCCACCAAAACTGGCGACCCAAATCTCTATACATCTTAGTGCCTCCCGGATGCACCGCAAGGCGCGAATGATGAAACTCTCGGAGTACCTCCTCTCGGCAAGGCTCCGGTACAAACAGACGGTCTCGGTATCTCACACTCAAGTCGGGATACACCGTCAAACCCTTCTCAACCTTCCCACTGGAGATCTTCTCTCGAGGGGATTCTACTTCAAGGTCACCCCTCTGAGCCTCTAACACTCGAGTCACAAGTGTAGGCTGCGCAACAACAGAAAACAAGGCCGCAGCCTCAACGGATTCGCCCAGAAGTAAATCAAACTCCCCAAGCGCACCCAACATCTCCCATTCCCGGATGGCTATACTAGCTATGACACCAACAGGTTTCCTGCTAAGGGCATCGGCCACCACATTGGCCTTCCCCGAATGATAATGCAACTCGAAGTCATAATCCTCAATAAACTCCATCCACCTCCTCTGCCTCAAGTTCAAGTCTTTCTGTGTAAACAGATATTTCAGACTCTTATGATCCGAGAATACCTCGAACCTCTCACCATAAAGATAATGCCTCCAAATCTTCAAGGCAAATATCACAGCTGCTAACTCTAAATCATGCGTAGGGTAATTCTGCTCGTGAATTTTCAACTGACGTGAGCCATAGGCAACCACTTTCCCCTCTTGCATTAACACACAACCCAGACCCTCTCGTGAGGCGTCACAATAGACTGCATAACCCAACCCTCTCTCCGGAATAATCAAGACTGGAGCGGTGGGCAGTCTAACTTTCAACTCCTGAAACGACTTTTCACAAGTCTCACTCCATACAAATTTGACTCCCTTCCGGGTCAATCTAGTCAACGGCGAAGCTAACCTGGAGAAATCCTTCACAAACCGTCGGTAGTACCCCGCTAATCCCAGAAAACTGCGGATTTCAAACACACTCTTAGGCTGTGCCCAATCTTGCACTGCCTCAGTCTTGGATGTATCAACAGACACCCCTTCCCCAGAAACTACATGGCCTAAGAACTTCACCTCTTCTAGCCAGAACTCACACTTCCCAAACTTAGCATAAAGTTTATGGGCTCTAAGTAACTCAAGCACCACTCTCAAGTGTTCCTTGTGCTCCTCCTCCGAAGGTGAATAGATAAGGATGTCGTCCACGAAGACGACTACAAAACGATCTAAAAATTCCCGGAATATCCGGTTCATCAAGTCCATAAAGACTGCAGGTGCATTGGTGAGCCCAAATGGCATCACCAGAAACTCATAGTGGCCATACCGCGTACGGAATGCCGTCTTCGGAATGTCCTCCTCCCTGACTCTCAACTGATGATAACCCGATCTCAAATCTATCTTCGAGAAACAACGGGAACCCTTCAACTGGTCGAACAGATCATCTATACGAGGCATAGGGTACTTATTCTTAACCATAGCCCGATTCAATTTTCGGTAATCTATACAAAGTCTCAAAGAACCACCTTTCTTTTTAACAAAGAGGGCTGGTGCTCCCCACGGCGAAACACTAGGACGGATATAGCCCTTATCTAGCAACTCCTGGAGCTGAATCTTCAACTCAACTAACTTGGCTGGGGCAAAACGGTAAGGTGCCATAGAAATTGGCGCCGTGCCAGGCACTAGGTCAATAGAGAACTCAATCTCTCGATGCGGTGGCAAACCAACAAGGTCCTCGGGAAAGACGTCCGAGTACTCACAAACCACCCTCGGCAACACAATCTGGGTCTCATCACACTCACTACTCAAAAAGCTAGCAAGTAGACCACTAAGCTCACTCCGCCCTCGCAGATCATACCCCGGTGGCAAAACACTACCAACCCGGTCCCCCAGAAAATGAAAACACTCCCCGCTCACGGTACAACAAATGACCCTCTGGCGGTAGCAATCAATAACTGCCCGGTATGACGATAACCAGTCCATACCCAAAATAACATCGAAGCCCTTCATGGGCATAACTACAAAAGGAAACGGGAGTCTATGATAGTCGACCTCTATATCACAACCCCTAACACCTTGTTTCAAGATCAATTCACCCCCAAGAGGTGACACTACACAAATAGGAGATGCTAACTGTGCTAACTCCAACTCCAAAACAGATGCAAATGCAGCAGACACAAAGGAATGAGAAGCACCCGTATCAATCAAAACATTAGCAACCGAGTTGCAAAACAAGAATGTACCTCTCACAACAGATGGAGTCGGTACAAGATCCTGCGCGGTAACAGCATACACACGCCCAGATGACCTCTGATCAACCTGCTCACCCCTAGGAGTGTAAAACTGCTGCACAGACTGGGACGATGAAGCCCCCTGATTGGCCCTCGAGGCCTGAACTGACTGAGCTGGCTGATAACTCTGAGTCTGCCTCAAACCAGATGCACCAGATGTACCACTCAACTGCGGGCAAAACCTCTTCATGTGCCCTGGCTGACCACACTGATAACACGAGAGCGGCTGGCCTCTACCCTGACTCTGGCTCTGAGATCGAGCCGAAGATGACGCTGCTCTCTGTCCTCCTCCCTTCTGTGGGCAAGCTGGAGACTTGTGGCCCAGCTGACCACACTTGAAACAGGTAATGTCTCCCTGGCTGCCTTTCCCAGAACTAGCACTCGGCACAGGAAAAGTCGATCTAGAAAAGCTACCCTGAGACTGCTGAGGGTTAAAACCCTTCTGTCTCCTACCATCACTCTGACCATCCTGACTCCTCTTGGAGCCTTTCTGCCCTTCCTCCTCCTCCTGCATCATAATCTCGGTATGGGCTGCAGCATCAACCAGACGCCCATAATCTCGAATCATAGTCCCTACAATTCTCAACTTGAGGCCGCGCCTCAACTTCTTCTCGAACTCTATACAACGGCGTTCCTCAGACGCCACCAACTCAGGTGCAAACCTGGACAAGCTAGTAAACGAGGCCTCAAACTCGGCCACTGAAGAACTGTTCTACTTAAGCTGGCAAAACTGCTCCCTCAACCTCTCCTTAACTGCTGAAGACAGGAACTTCTCCTGGAAAGCATCTACGAAAGCCTCCCAAGTCCCTCCTATACGGCCTTAGTGAACTTCCACCACTGACCCGCATCCCCCTTAAGCTGGAAAGATGCCAAGGTCACCTTCAGTGCCCCGTCTTCGATGCCTAGCATCTCAAACGTCTTCGTTGTCTGTTCGAGCCATTCATCTGCCTTAAGCGGCTCTTTAGGATCACCTAAAAATTCGTCCGGGTTGGACCGGAAGAACTCCCTCTTCAGAAAAGAAGGACCTGTATCTGCAACATGAACCTGAGCCTGATTCTCAGCTCTGAGAATGCCTACTGACTCCCTGAATGCCCCTGCTATCTCTCGGGCTAGAGCCTGATTCTTACTACGACCCTCTGAGTGGCGAGGGGGCGTCTTGTTTGTGCGCCCCTCTCCTGTCGCCACTTCTTTTCCTTTTACCTGGCGCTTTAAAGATTCCATGTCCGCCGCCATCTGTCTTATCAACTCGTCTTGTTCCCTGACACGATCCTCCAAAGTTTGAGAATCAATCCTTCGTCGTTGTCTTTCTGGGCTTTGCGAACGAGAGGGATGAGGGCTGTTATTCCGCCTTCGTCCCCTTGCATCCCTCCTGGAATTCTGTCTTTGGGGTTCCAGGTTCGCCATGGGAGGGACAAGAGGTAGACCTTCGCGCCTCGCGCCTCCTTCTGGTGTTAGCCCGTCAACGGCGGAATGCGGCAACTCTTCGTTGTGCTCCATTGATTTTGGAGAGAAAACTTGATCAAGAGGTTGTTCTTGTCTGTCTTCCCACAGACGGCGCCAATTGTACGGGAAAGAAATACACCTTCTCGTATAATCCTGTTGATCAAGTCTGCGCTCCTCCGTACGACGTCGCTTTAACACCTGAAAACACAAACGTGAGCTAGCCGGCGGGTGTGTGCCGGAAACCTCTCCGATGCCTAAGTCAGTAAGCTTGACAAATAGACAAAAGCTCTGTGTATTCCAGAAGCAAAGTTGCATTACCTCTCCAAAGGTGATATTGGTGAGCTTATATAGGTTTCGCTTAGCACAATCCTGGTAGGACTCTTACTCCTCCATGTAGAGTCCTCCTAGGATTCATACTCCTGGAAGATAATACTTATCCTCCAACACCCCCCTCACTGCTTAAACCAAGTGAGATGGTTTTACCACAGCCGAACTACCTTACGACCGAAGTAAAGTACATGTGATCCGCAACCGGACTATACTTAGTCCGACTCTCCCACATGACCGAAGTACACGTTAGTTGGGCACTTACTTCTCTCTCTTACCTCGGTTTCCCATACTAAGACCGAGCTAACCATAAGAGAGTTGAGCCGAACTATTTTTACGACCAAGCCCTTCCAAGGACTAAACACACCTCGGTTTTCATGCGTCTTGACCGAACTCACTGCTAAAGGCCAAACTTCACTCAACACATTTCTCAACCGAAGTACAAATAAGACCTCATGCAACCGTGCTAATTATCTCGGTTGTGCGACCGGTCTAACTCCAATATTACCTTTCCAGACCGGAGTAACTTTTATGGTCATTCTACTCGGCCCTCCGTAATGCGGCCCAAACCGGCCCATTATTTGGCTTGGCCCAGCTCGGCCTATTACATTCAGCTCGGCCCATTTTGAATATAAATTACCCTCTATTTTTTCATCAAATATTATTAAAAAAACATCACTAATCGTTAATTTTCAGTGACAATTTGAAAATTTTATCACAAAAAGTCACTAATTATAAGTTTTAGCAACAAATTAAAAACATATCACAAAAAAAGTCACTAATTTTAATTTTCAGCGGCTGTTTAAAACATTAATCACAGAAAAATATCACCAATAGTAAGTTTAGCGACAATTTATAAAATTTGTGACAAAAGTCATTAGTTGACAATTTTTAGACACATGCAAAAAATCGTCACAAACTATTATTTTTAGTGACGATTTTATTAGGACTAACTTTCAATAGGACTTAATAGGAATTAAATCCAACTATTAGGATCTATTGGTAATTTATAACTACTTTTATAACATTTTTTTTTTTTGGGGGGAAGAAATTAGAAACTTAGCTACCATGTCATGATAGGTTGTAAGAAAAAAAAACTATTATTATTATTATTATTATTATTATTATTATTATTATTATTATTATTATTATTATTATTATTATTATTATTATTATTTTGTAACTTTCATCATTTTCATACTAAATAAAATCAAGATTTAATTTTTTTCCCCTCGCTTTGGGCTACTTTCATAAGATATATCTCTATATCTCCAATAGACTATTTAAATGATACTTGTTAACTATTATAACTAGTATTATCATATTTTAATCATTTCAATGAACTAGTTATTACAATAGTTATTTTGACAAAAAATTTCAAGGCTAGCTACATTTGAAGAGCCTTGTGAGACTCTCCGTAAACAATTTGTGTGTATATATAATTAAAATAAAAAGTAGTGTTGGAAATAAAGATAAGGATTACATTTTTTAATATTTTAATTAACAAAAAAATGAAGAGTATGGTACCAAAAATAGCCATAAGATATATATTTCTTTTATTTTCTTTACTTTCACTTCATTTTTTACTAATTTAACTTTTCATTATTTATTCCTTTCTAATCCTGAGAGCCTTTATTTACACACCACCTTTCATCTCAAGGCATACCATTAATTGGTTTAATTTTTATTACAATATTAACCTTATGTAAAATGACCAGAAAAAACAAAGGGTTATGATACACGCCTTTTGTAAAATTACTATAAAGGACTATAATGAATATAATACACACTAAGTATCTGGAATGTTATGTTCGACAGTGTACCTCCAAATAGTTTAGTTATGTTCAACACTAAAATGTCGAACAAATTTACATTGTTCGACAAAAACAATCCGAGCAAATGGTTAATGTTCGAAAGTATAGTGTCGAATGGTTCGGAAAATGAAATTTCAAATACAGTGCTCATGGCAATGAAAAAATATACATAAAACTCTAAAATCTAAGCCAAATGAAAATTCTTACATACTGTATCTCCAATATGGAGTTGTTTCCAACTATAATGACAACAATGAGCACCACCGGCAACGTCTTTGATGAAACAGATATTGGAGAAGAATGGGTCTTCACCACTAGTTTAGACTGGGACAACAATGAAATAATGGAGGGGGAGATGGAAGGTTGTGGGTGGGTGGGGTGTGTGAGTGAGTGAGAGTAAAACTGGAAGATTGTGGGTGTAGTGTGTAAGTAAGAGTAAAGATGAAAGATTGTGGTGTGTATTGAACAAATATTTTATTTATCAAATTACTAAAGATGTGGCTTGAATAATGATGTGCCTTGAGATGAAATGTGGTGTACAAATAGAGGCATCCTCTAATCCTATTTTAGAATAAATATAAAAAAAGAAGAAGATTTTGTTCGGAAATATATTTGAAAATGTAATTAGTTAGAATGGAAACCTAACTTTCTAACTAAAATTTAATTAAAAACTTAAAAACTAATAGAGATGCTCTTACCAAAAACACAAGGCCTAACAGGTTTAGGAGCTCAGGAACCAAACTCCACAGCTGAAGACTTCGATTTCATGGCGGCAATGCAATCAGGTATCAGGACTCGACTCCTTTCTTTTGTTCTCTTCTTCTTCTTCATCGGTTGATAAAACCCAATTAGGGTTAGGGTTTCTTGATTCTTCTGAGAACTCCCTCCCTCCCCCACCTCCTTCCCTTGAAGTTCTTCCCTCAGAGGTATTTCCATTGCATAATCCTCTTTCTTTTATATACATCTTTATAATATGCATGTATCTAATCTAGGGTTTTGGGGGGTAATTTTATTTGGAATAGGTTTCATCGTCTGTGACATATACAATGGAGCCTGTACATTTGAGTGGATGCACTTTGCTCAAGGTAAATATTTTCAACCCATTGTTTGTTTTACCATTCCGAAATATATGAGATTTCTAGTTAGGTTCCAGTGATATGAGAACTAATCTATTCACAATGAAAAACAGATTAAAAAATTTAAGATTGTTTTGATTCTACTGTATTTTCTGAGCGACCAAACAGAGCAAATACAAGTCGACTATGTTACTGGGAATGACGAAAAAAAGAAAATGTTTCATCTTTTGTACTAGGGAAGGGTGAGTACTCAGCAGATTTTCCATTTATCCAATTCTGACTTGGTCCCTGGTAAATATGAAGGTCTGTAAGCAATTTCTTCTCTACATTTTCATCTCACATTATCCTTACTTGAATTTAAATTACTTTATTACGCATATGTATATATACGCAGGATTTATATTAAGGATTTGCATAATGTAGGGGGACAAACTGTGAGAAGGTTCACTAGATTTAGTTAAAACTCTGCAATCAGAGGTGCAAGATGGTCGATTATTACTCACTGGAAAGCGGGTTTTAGAGGTGAGCTCCTATTACTAAAGTGACCTCTATTCTCTAATGCTATGATGCATAAACATGTTTGAAATTGAGATGAATTTGGCTATAATGAAACATTTCTATATTGTATGCCATATATATGCATTACATATGTTTTATCACTGCATGTCTTTTTGTAGGCCTATCACATGGCAATGTGGCTGTTTGTTATATTAGTTGGGGTTGTGATGAGTCTATCCTAGCGGGGGCATACAAACCATCAAGTATGTTAGCTTGGCTAGCTAACATGCTCAATGCCTTAACTTTTAGCCATGGCACCACGAGATGAGCCAACATAGGCCATCCCGAGGAGTGGCCAGAGCACCACTCAATTGTGTTGAGGGTCTGAGGCATCCCTGCTTGACTAACTCTGCTCAGGGGCAACATGGCTCTGCATCTCATTTGGCTTGGCTGAGGGGTCCTTCACCAGACCATGACCCCACTATGTCTCGTCTTCTCTTTCTCCGTAAAGCTGTCTCCTACTGATCAAGACATCTCCAATACCATCATCCAGTGATGACCTAGGTTGAGTGTTGGGCCTAGGAATCCTTGTCTGGGGGATCACCCTAGGTATGTGGGTTAGAGGCTAGAGTTAGGGATTCATTTTGGTGCCTTCTATCCCCCTACTCCAATGGTGTCTGCACCTTGATCAGTCTGAGAGAGAGAGGTGCTCTAATCAAGATTTGATATTTTGGAAATTGTATCATATGCAACACTGAAGCCCCTCACAATGCCTACCATTGTTGCTCTTATGATACAAATCCCAAGGTACAATCTTAGGTAGTAGAAGTGGATGGGATATCTCATTCTTGTCAAAACAAGGAGGGTTGGCTACCTCTCCAAGAGTGAGCTGGTCGCCATGGTTCGACCACCCTATATAAAAGGGTTCTATGCAGACGTTGAAGCATCCTCCATTATCAACCATCTTCTCCATCTCTGGTATACAGCAAGACCTCTCCACTGCCCTCTCTGTCTTTTAAGGCTTCTTGATCTCTCACCTCCTCACTCACTGGTGATTACCTTGATATCTCAGTACCTGAGTTCTTCCCTGAAGGCCATCTGTAGGCCACCTGAACAAATACAACCCACAACATTATTGTTTATAACTCGGATGTTTGGGTTGGCAACAGGGGAAATGTTTGTAATAAGTTGGGATTTTAGTTTACCTGTTTTGTTTACATTCAAAGCGCATGACTGCATGTTTTGTAAATTCAAACTTTTTTTTTGTTTTTTTTTTTTTTTTGGGTGTTTGATATGTGAAGACACTGAACCAATGAATACATGGATTGGTTTTTGTCAATTGTCCTCGTGCTATAGAACTAGAAGTAGCTGATGTTACTGAAATTTCTTACTAGAAACAGTGTATTTTTTAGCTTTTGTTTTTGTTTTTTATTTTTTTATTTTTTTAAATTACATCGAAGCAGAAAACTTGTTTCAAAAAGCATGATATTGGAATCAGAGTACATCCATTTTTGTTTAACCTATGGTGGCAGCAATTCAAAGAATTTCCTTGGGCGGTATTTGAATAGTATTCATTTCAAGTGGGTTTAGAAATTACTTAATCAAATGATCCATATCCAGTTGTGGTTAAGAATACATGCCCACAGCAACATATGTTCAGAAGCCTATGAACACTTCTTCAGACAAGTTTTAATTGATCAAATTTCCTGCTATTTCAACTTTTAATATTTAGTCCATGTTGCCTATTGAGATTCAGGTACATGAAAGATCTTTTTCAAAAGATAGCTTAATGTGTTACTTCATAAACATGGCCAAATCTTAATTGAATTTTTTAGGATGCGATTTATTTCAAATATCCACGATGTTGCATGTTCATCAGTTACACATGCTTTTGGGATAATTTGTGATAAGTGCACTAAGTTGTCATGTTTTAGTGATACAAATTAATATCAAGAAACATACATTTGCAAATGGAATTGCTGTTTAAGCAATGTACTGATTATTACCTAGCAACCAATTTGGTCCAAAATTGTTGGTAAAGCATGCAGTTTTCTTGTACTTGTTTTAATTAGTCTCATGGTCTATCCTTGCAGCAACTGGCCTACATTTCCACAAATATTTATCAAGGGGGAGTTCATCAGAGGATCAGACATCATTCTTAACATGCACCAGGTATTATCACATCAAAATTGCTCTTCTTCTTAAGCCTGGGATTCATTGTTTTGATGGTTTGGTCTGTCGTGTAAACTGGCGAGCTGAAGGAAATGCTTAAAGATATTGCTACCAACCAGGAGAGATTGTCGACCATGTATAGTAGTTTGCAGTTGTCTTTTGATGTTCTAATTTCTTTTGAGGTAATATAAGCATGTTAAATTTATGTCCTGTTAACAGACCCTGTTTTAGCGGGAAGCTCGTGCACTGAGTAGTTCGTTTTAAGTATGTTAAACTACGAATATTTGTTGATTTAATCCAATAATGGTTCGTGCAAGTATGGATTGAAAAATTGTATATGTATAAGCATTACTCCATGAAAATTTACACTCAAAATTATATATATTACTGCAGTCCACCTTTAACAAAACAACTCAAGCTGGTTCAATATTTAGCACAATACACAGAGTACAACAAAGGAAATTAATGTCTCTCTCTCTCTCTCTCTCTCTCTCCAAATCTAGTAATACATGAACACACTGCTGCTTCTTCAATTCAGAGGACTGCTAAAATTCTCAACTGGAAGAATCTATCTATCCACTAGTTGTCGCAATTTCAGGGGCACGGACATGCTCAATGATGACCACATGATGATAATGTCCCTTGCTGTGACCTCCACGTCCGCCATTGCAATGGTGCCTTTTGCCAGGACCACCACCACTGTGACCATGATGTCTCCCATCATGACTGTGATAGCCTCCATGGTGACAACCACCATGGCCACCACATCCGTGATGTTCACCGTGAACATGATGAATATGATGTCCCCAGTCGTGACCGTGGTGTTGATAAATAAGATGTCCCCAGCCGTGACCATGATGTACTCCACCATGACAAGCTGCACCGCTGTCGTGTTCGTTATGTCCACCGGGGCTGTGGTGTCCTAAGTTGTGAACACCGTGACCAAATGGATGATGATGTTCGCCACACCCAGACATCATTGTTGTTCAAGTGTTTGTCTAAATCTCTGAAGGTTGCTTGGTGAATGATTATTCTGTGAGGAGTGACAATGCAGGGAGCTTAAATATTTACAGGCAAAATGGGATGAATGGTCGGTTATGCTTTTACTTGGAGACTTCTTTTTTTTTTTTTTTTCTTGGGGAAGAAGATAACGGAGGAAAGCGACTTGCCGATATGAACATGGTACTTTATTCATGTGTGTGTTGTCTTATTCGTGTTCTCTAAGAAATAATTATCGGATTGAATGGTGGTTGGGACTCCCTCTCCTAACAATTTTTTTCATCAAATATGGATAATGAAAGACTGATGGCCTAATTTTGTAGGAAGGATTCAGACTAGGTGTTTACGTGTGCTACATGCTAAGTCATGAACCTATTCAAATCTATAATCTACAGTCTTAAAATAGATTAAAGAGATATGGGCAAATGAAGGAAAACTTATAGAATATTCTTATCCTTCAAACAAATAAAGAAAATATCACGACCACACCTTTTTTTTTTTTTTTTAGATAGTAGAAAAAACAAAACACAAAGAAAAACAAATTAGCGAGCAACATCAATCAAGGCCAGCGAGACCTCCTCCATCCACACTCTCTGGTGGTTCAAATCTCGAGCCATCCTAGCAAGTCCGTGCGCCAACATATTACCCTGCCTCCTCACATGGATAGCTTGAAACTGCCGAAGCGATGAACTGGCATCCACCACTTGTGATAGAATATGGCCATGCTCCGGTAATAATGGACTATATTTAAGGAATCCACCTCTAGAATAATATCACAAAAACCCAGATCCCTCACTAAAGCAATTGCCTTGGCTGCTGCAAATGCCTCAGCACAATTGGCATCCACTCAGAACGGAATTTGCTCTGACATCGCAACCATCACTTCACCCATGGAATTTCAAATAACCACACCAACCCCGACAATATGCAATTCTTTGAATCTTGCCCCATCGAACATCTCTCTCCCGCTGCAATGCACCCTGAATTCTTTGCTGCACTTGACCAAAATCACTTACCAGATTGCAGACCATGGTGTTAGGATCGAGGATTCCGCCCAAGACCTTATAGAAATCATACCAAGCAGAAAAACACACCCACACAGAAGAAGACGTCATATTTAACGTGGTTCGGCCTTAAAGCCTACGTCCACGGGAGAGTAACCGGTTATCACTATAACAATGGAGAGATTACAGAAAGATTACAATAGAGGAAAAGCTCACACTCTCCTCACTCAGCTACTCTCCTCGTCTCTCTCGCTCATACTCATACCAAGAGAGACGGTCTCTCCGCCTCACATCTCTCACTCTCTTTGGTTTACTCGGTTTTGCACCCTCTTGCCTATCCAACACCTCCCCCATTTATACACAAATGAGGGAGAACCTCATTGGTTGCCACCTACCTCCTTCCACTCTCTAGTGGGTTGGAGTTGGTGAGCCACCCCCACCATTATCTAGTGGGTGCTCCATTGAACCACCTCTTCTCTCTAGTGGGTTCTCCATCAGAATCTCCACCCATGGGTGATATCTAACAAATCACCCCCTCAACCCATGTGAGGTGATCCACTGCACACACTGCTGCTAATCTTGTCACGCCCAAAAAACCAACAGAATCTTCATCTACTCACTGAGACGCTGCATCCCCTAAAGCTAGAGATAATAAACCAGAGATACAAGAGGAGGAAGGAATCATACATCCTCAACTCAACTCACACCACTCTCTGATTTTGAGAGAGCCTCTGCTCTTATCTCTCACAGATCTCTACCACGCTTCCTGTCTCGGATGTCTTCACCTGCTATTCTTGAACTTGCATAACCAAGATATCCGACACCCCCTGATTGGATGTCCTGCACCCCTTGATTGAGATGCCCAGCACCCCTTGCCCGGGATGCCTTGCACTTCTTTGAGTGCTCTGTGACACTACAGCTCTTCCCTAAAATGCCACTATCCTGCCATGTATCTCTTTGCACGGCCAAAACTGGAGCAATAGAAAACTCTTCATTTGTCTGGTCAACGTTCCTAGTTTTCTTTGCTCGGAGTTTCCCTTGAACTATCCTGAACTATCAGCATTTGCCCTTTGCACTCTTGAACAACTTCCCAGCGTTTCCACACACTTGTTGTTCATGCCTTTTGCAATCCCTGATCTTCAGTTTAGCGATACGCGTTACCTGCGTATCTATCACTTGTACTACCAGATGATGGTTGACAATATCTCTTTCTTCCAAAATAACTTCAACAGATCTGCACAAGTCACAAACTATGCAACACCTAGCATAGTACCCACACCCATATTCTTGAGTGCTCATCGTGGCTCCATCTCTCCTCCTGCGCTCGAGCTCGCCTGAGAGATCCGCAACTACTCTGTTTCATTAAGAGGTGTGTTTGTTGCCACAGAATCAAAACCGATACCATAACCCAGGTATCCAACTATTCAGTCAAAACTGAATGCCATCTGTTGTACAAAACACAAGCGCTTTTCCCAAAAACACAGCAGATTTCATTGCTCAAAATCACATTGAGCCAATGCAAAGAACATGCTGAACCAATCGAGCTAGCTCTTCGATTTTCTGCAACTCAAGCTCCACCATAGTGCCAAGTTCTGATTTCCATAGGCGCCAAACAAGTTGTCCTTGACAACTCCAAACAAAACATGGTGAGCAACCCGTTTGAACCAATGTTGAGGAGACTAAGAGAGGCTTCAAATTCTCCGTCAAAGTAACTTCAAAAGTGGTACTAGAAACGTCATGTCCGATCAACCATCGAACACAATACTGCTATCTTCAAGCTCGAATTAATCAAGAGAGCCAAACAAATTCTCCGAGAACTGAGGCAAGTTCTCCACCAAACAAAACTAGACTGTGGATGCAGTTAGGCTCTAACCAGTTCGGAAGTATCAGAACAAACTTCAAACGAACTAACAAAATACCAAGAGCCAAAAATTCTGAAGTGTCCAGCAAACTCCAGATTTGTCCAACTGCAATTCCAACTGGCAGACACAAGATGATGCACCATCTTCACAGCTGCCAAAAATCACCCAAAGGCGCGTGCACCGTAAATGCACAACTCCAACAGTCCTTGCTGACTCCACCGAGTCTGTAAACGATCTATCCCCTCTAAATCCAACGGCAGATTAAGGGATGGATCCCAACACATAAGATTCACAAAATCACCATCTTCACGTTTCTCCGCAACAATCTCTTCCAATCTTCAATGAACACCAACGGTCAGGCCGCTTCCAAAGAAGCAAACACCCGAAGTCTGAATTGTCACCCAGACTACCAATAGCTGATGTCTTTGAATATGGAACAGATTGCGAAAATGAAAATCCACAAGAAGACGAAACAATCAAGTCTTACAAATCAGAGACACCCCTGGATCTAATCAGACACGATCATAGATCCCAACTATGATGATGAATCTCAATAAACCACGACTGTGAAAATCGCCAGTAATCCGTGAAAGACCGCCAACAACAATGCCTTCAATAGACATTGAACAAAAAAACGCCAACGCTCCACCAAGATCTGAAGTAGATTGTCACACCTTCTTCAAATCGAAAAATCCGAAAAAAGCTCCACCAAGATCTGAAGTAGATTGTCAACCTTCTTCAAATCGACAAATGCGGAAATCAAGGCTTCACCAGATGCGAGTCTTCCAACAACGATCCATGAAGGATCTCCAATGCCTCCACAGAGGCCAATGCCAATAAAGTACTACTATTTGGACTTATTACATATGCCAAATCTCTGTAGTACACTCTGCCAATGCTAGTTTTCTTTATCCCCTAGAGAAAAATCCAATGAACTCTGAAGTTCTGTAACTAACCCAAGAGTCTCCAAATGAACTGATAACTTTTGCAACTGACTCTGAAAGGTCTTCAATTGGCTTCCAACTGGCTTCAACCGGGTGAACAAAAATTTTCACCCCCATCACCCACATGGATGATAAAACACCGTTGTACAAATATGCCTCCATTCCACCGAGCATTCGGAGTGAATCTTCACCTCTTAGTTTGAATGTCTTCAACCGTCACACATCATTCTGTATGGCTTGCACCTTTATCATCAGGAATGCTTATACTTTCCTTGTTGTGGTGACTTCACCCAAACTCTCTGGGTGCCCGTCGCGACTTCATTGCCACGAACCAGATTCAGGACAAAGAAAAAAAATCTGCCTCTCACTGGGTGCGCACTGCAGTGCCTTATCCCTTTCAATTTCTCTGTCTGGAGCTTTCTTCTGTGAATTAGTTGCTGCTGCCAGGCCAAAATCCGACACACTGCACCTTTGTACGACTCTGCTGCGTACTCTTGCACTGTTGTATGCCAGTACCTTGTATGACATTCCTGCGTACTTATTTGTGCTATTGTAGGTACGTGCTCCTACACCTTATGTGTGCACTACTGCAGCTGTTGCCCTTCCACGTTCACATACTACCAGTACTTCTTGTATTATGTTTGGCAGTAGCTCCAACTGCCACAATATTCTCCTGAGCCTACACTGGTTGCTAATCATCTATCTATCGATGAAGTGGACTTTTGATTGAACCAGATCTTCCGATCACCTCAACAACCAGGAAAGTTCCCAGGAAAGACTGGTGGGGTCACAACCGGTCCCACTTAAGAACCAGTCTCCTTAGACAGTGTCTTTTTGACAGAACTTTCCTAGACATTGTTGATCTTGAGATAATCATGTGCAATTCTCCTGATCGCCCTTGACCAATCTTGATCTCCTTTGATTTTCCATTTGATCAAGCCTGATCTCCTTTGGTCTTCAATGATCTATCTTGATCTGTATCTGGTTGTCCAATCTAGTCAGAATCTGCTCATTCTAACCTCTTCAGTGAATCTGCAGCGTTCTACAATCTCCGGCAACCTTCCTTTGACTATTAAAGATGACAAACTCCCATGTTTTGACAATCTTTTAAAAAATTGTTCAAAATTTCACTATTCTGACCTCGCGGTTGTGTCCGAAACGGTCCGTTTAGCTAGGACCAACCTTCGCTGCACTTCCGGGGACCTCACTGAAAAAAAATCCCCGAAAGTTGGGCCACGCCACAATTTTCTGAAAATTTTGGGCCAAATTGCAATTTTCAGAAGTTCAAGGAATATTCCGTGTTCCAACAGAATATTCCGTCCACTGCACCTGACGTCGTCTGCCACTTAAATCTTCTTTCTTTTACAGAAACTCCAATTCCAAAATCTGACCGTACGGATGTGTCCGGAATATTCCAAATAGTGGGAAAGCACTATTGGATCTCCAAAAACGGACCCCGAGTGGCTTAGATCAAGCCAAAAAATTTTGTATGCCTTAGATCTGCAGCTACTCCTTAGCCGTGAAGCACTGGATCCTTTCTCTTACGGCTACACCTTAGCCGCGTCGCACTGGATCCCTCCGCGGAGTGCTGACGTGGCAGCTAACCTGGCATAACCGTGCTGACGTGGCGTTGACTGGACTGCCATGTGTAGCTGACGTGGGATGCCACGTGTCGCTGACTGGATGACCACGTGTCACTGACGTGGATGACACGTGGCAGTGGTGTTGACATGATGCTATTGACGTGGCACCACGTGGCGTGTGTGTGGGGGGCACACGCCCTCGCCAGTCGCCTTCTTCCTTCCGCTGCGCGTGTGGCACGTGCACGCAAGTGGGTCGACGCGCCGGCTGACTGCACGGCGCGTGTTGGCGTGTGCTGAGACTGCGACTCACGTGCCATATTCAGAGGGCGCGTCCTTGCTCCTCTGGTGGTCTTCTTTACATTTCTGGACTCCTCTCATTGAGCCCTTGCTCCTAGTATGCTCAAACTCTGATTTCGAGCAATTTGATTTCTGGACAGTTTCGAAAATTGCACTGTTTTTTTTTCGAAACGCCACCGACGAGGCTTTGATACCACTTGTTTGGATCGGGGATCCCGCGCAAGACCTTATAGAAATCATACCAAGCAGAAAAACACACCTACACAGAAGGAGACGCCATATTTAACGTGGTTCGGCCTTAAAGCCTACGTCCACGGGAGAGTAACCGGTTATCACTATAACAATGAAGAGATTACAGAAAGATTACAATAGAGGAGGAGCTCACACTCTCCTCACTTAGCCGCTCTCCCGTCTCCCTCGCTCACACCGAGAGAGATGGTCTCTCCGCCTCACATCTCTCACTCTCTTTGGTTTACTCGGTTTTGCACCCTCTTGCCTATCAAACACCTCCCCCATTTATACACAAATGAGGGAGAACCTCATTGGTTGCCACCTACCTCCTTCCACTCTCTAGTGGGTTGGAGTTGGTGAGCCACCCCCACCATTATCTAGTGGGTGCTCCATTGAACCACCACTTCTCTCTAGTGGGTTCTCCATCAGAATCTCCACACATGGGTGATATCTAACACATGGTCATTGTTGCCTCAGCCGAAGCATGGGTATCACAAAAAATCAATTGGTTGCGCCGTATCCAAATACCCAATCGTAGAAAGCCAACTCAACCACCTCAATCCACAGTAGTTTTCCGTGGAGCCTCCATCACACTGGATAATTAGATCGATCCCACACTTCTTCAGTTTTAAAGGTCGCATCATAATGAAAGAAATCTCAAATTGCTCACCACCTTTAATTTGATACCCAAAATATTCTTCAATTTCTATATGGCTTATCCAAATATAATCTCCACAACTTCCAGGAATGCTGAAGAAGGTTGGGGTATAAGTCAAATCAACGCCATTAATTTTATCACTAATAATGGTGTATGGAAAATCATCTAATTCCATGGAGCATTCATCCCCAGCTGTATAATAAACAACTCCTAAACTGAACCCTGCAATGTAGTCTTCCTCTGGTACCACTGGCATTTCTAAGGATATCGAAGAAGACCCTGTGATTTCATTGCTAAAATAACCATCAAAGTCACTACTGGGATAGAATAGGTTGCTGTTGAAAAAGATACTACTGTTGCGGTGGTGGTTGACACGATGACACTGTCAAATGAATTTCTAATTAGTAGAGTGTTATACCAACACAAAAAAATTAAAATAAGTTTGCGGATACAAAATCAACTACAAAACCAATTACATAAAATATAGTTAGAATAATTTGAATGAAATTGTCTTTTATGATAGGTCCCACTTTTTCCATGTAATATGTATGACAAAAATTGTTTTATGTGATTTGTTCTATATTCCCATAATCTTATTTGAATAAACTAAACATCAAATTAATACAGTGGCAAGTATTGATTTGTATCATATAGAATCAAGAGACTAGTTAAAGTCACCTATATTAGTAAAAGAGAAATGTTATGTATCACACTTATATTTTTATCATCATTTTGTATTACTATATATATGAATATTTATGATTGGCTCATCTGTTTTGAAATAATTATTAAGAAATTAATGAAAGCAGATAACATATTGCCGTGGAGAAATGCGATCTATAATCATTATATATCATCATTTTGTGTCCCTATCTACATGGATAACATGTGATATATAACCCTCTAATATATTGTCTTGTAGCTGGTAATTAAACAGTGAAAAAAACAACTGATATATAACAATTCTATCTTAAAAATTGTTACTGCCACATTATTCAGGGTCTAAAATTTTGAATAAAAAATTCTGTAAGATATTATTTTCCATTTCTAATATTTTGTATTGGAGAGAGCTCCTCTCTAGTCTACAAAGTTGCCTACACGACGTTGTTTGCGCCTGCATGCTCACCACGGGTCCCATTTCAATGATCTAAATCATTCATTTGTTGGGCACTTCATGTATTTCATCCACAAAAAAATTAAGTCGATCAAATAATCGTAACCTATTTAATTTATTGCGTTGTCACCAAAAAATTGGTGGTTTATTTTTAAAAACACAATTATCATCTATTGTTTTAGTGACAAACGTGAAAAATTGAATAGGTTATGATTATCGAATTGACTTAATTTTTATGTGGATAAAATACACAAAATGCTTGACAAAATGAACCGTTCAAATCATCAAAATTAGGCCCATGCAGGACCCTAAATTGCGCCCTCCAGTCCATATTAGGGACAGAGGGAATCCTCCTCCTTTGGTATTAGATATGTCATAACTAAGATTGAGCACTTTGTAAAGAAAGTTATCTTCTTAGCACCTAAGAGTTATATCTTATACAATGAAGAAGGTAATATAATTAAGCACAAAGGTGTCTCCAGAGGTGATATTGAAGAGTCTGCCTCTGACCGTACCAGGCCTTCTATTGAGGTGCGCGGACGTCGAAAGAGGAATGTCTCGACCGGTACCGGTCACCAGCCTCTGTCTGTGTTGCTGGTCCTAGCAACGCCCAGACGTGTACATTGCCGGACATTGTCTATACTGTGGGTTTACTAGGTAGATACCAAAGTCACCCAGCCATGGAGCATTGGAAAGCTGCCTTCAAAGCAATGAGGTATCTCCAGGGGACCAAAGACTAAATGACAGAGGGAATCCTCCTCCTTTGGTATTAGATATGTCACAACTAAACTAAATTTGGTTTCATACATTTCACTTAATTTTCAAAGAGATTTTTTTTGGCTAAATTGTTGCACCTGAGAGAGAGAGAGAGAGAGAGAGTTGAGGGAGATTTGGTATATTGTTGAGCCTTTTGTTGAGTCTGTCCGAGGGAATGATTCATGCACCTTGAAAACAATGAAGTTCTTCCATTTGATTTTTACGATTTGAGAGTTTATGCTAAAATGGAGTGTTACCTAACCACATTTCTAGATTTGAGAGTTTATGCTCAAATGGAGTGTTAGCCAACCATAGTTCTAGAGTCTTCAATTTTGATAGATTGGATATTTTTTCAAGTGATGCACAATCAGTAGGATATACTTCCAATAAATTAAGAAGAAGATTTGAGATAGATTGAAGACTTGTGCAATAACTCAGCCCAAGGACTTCTAGTTTGGATAGATGACTAAAGCCATACAGTAGGCTATAAAAATTGTTTCCCTCTAAATACAACACTCGCAATGATGATAAACTCTCAAGATTAACCGAAAAATCTCCTTCAGACAGATTACGTTCACTGAGATCTAGCTCTGTTAAGGAACACAATCCTGAAATAGAGAATGGTAAAAATCTTATGGAGTCGGGATTTTTTCGCAATAAAACCTGAGTTGAAATGAGAGAAAACTGTGATTTAGTTGTGAATTGCCTATTACATCCCTTCAACGATAAGCTCCTAAGATTCTTCAGTAGTCCAATAGAGAAAGGTAATTGTTTAATGGTTGTTCCATCTGCAAGAAGCTCTGTTAAGCTTTCCATATGTCCCAAGTGCTCTGGAAACTCCTCTAGTTTCGCACAACCAATGAGATTTAGATGTTTAACAAACTTTAACTTGCAGATACTGCTCGGAAGATACCTCAGGTTCAGGCAATCTTTCAAATTCAAGTAAACAAGTTTATCCAAAAGTCCAATTGATTCATGGAGCTCCATTAAACTTGCACAACTTTCAAGTAGTAATTCCTCGAGCATTGATAGTGCACAGAAGATGGGGCTTTTTGTTAGACATTTGGAATTACTGAGATTTAGAATTTTCAAGCTCTTGAAGTGCTATTAAAACAAAAAATATATATATACATAAGAAATTATATATATATATATATATATATTTGTTTCTTCATGATTCACCACTCAATTGATCCAAATCCCAAATAAGAATGAATTTGCTAAGAATGTCGTACCTTGCCATCTTTCCAAAGTGATTTAATTTTGTTGAATTGCATGTCTAAAATAACGAGTTTCTCTGGATGAAAATTGTATGGTAAATACTCCAATGGGCAGTAATGCCAACAAAGCCACCTTAGCTCTTCAAATAGATGTTCAAAATTTCCATTGAGGTGCACATTATTTATTTGAAGCAATCCTAACTTAGGCATCCCAACAAATGCTTTATTACTCCATTGTATTTTCTTTAACATGGGTAGGGTTAGGATCACACCTTCGACTGCTTCTGTTCCCTAATATTTAAAAACAAAATGAAAAATTAGAAGGAAGAATATTGGATATGTAAAAAGCAGTATGTACACATACCATGAACGTATGTGTGTGTGTGTGTGTGTGTGTGTGTGTGTGTGTGTGTGTGTGTGAGAGAGAGAGAGAGAGAGAGAGAGAGAGAGAGAGAGTAAATAACCGAATTATTGTTCCAAGTTGAAAACTTGCTAACTCACCAAAAGGAATTAAGATTAGACTCTTACCTTGTTTTTTTCAAGTACATAGCAAACATCTTGATGAAACCATAACCTACTGCGCTTTCCAATCTCCTTGGGAAATTCTTCACGAATAATTTCCCTCTCTATATCCCGAAGTAGATCATGCATCATCAGCTCATTTTTTTCATTAATTCTCAGTAAACATCTACTAATCACAACACTAATTTCAATTTCGGCACAGAAACGGCAACCATTAAGTATAGTAATGACATAGTCCTTGTTTGTTCCAATGAAAAAGCATGCAATATCAAGGAAGATACCCTTCATTTTGTCATCATCTAGTGAATCAAAACTTATCCTAAGTTTTTTTTTTTATTTTTTTATTTTTTTTCATTATGAGGAATTTGTCGCAATTTATCAAGTGCACTTATCCATTCTACCATGTTTCTTCCAGACAAATAAGAACCCAAAACTTCAAGAGCTAGTGGAAGTCCTCCAGCATAACGTACTATATCATTCACAATATCTGCATAATTTTCTAATGGATTGGTTTTTCAGAAAGCATGCCAACTGAAAAGCTGTAGAGTGTGATTTAATTCCTCAGCCATATATCCTTCATGAACTTTCAGTTCCTTCAACAAGTGCTGATCTCTAGTTGTTATGATGATTCTACTTCGTGGACCAAACCAATCACGATTTCCTGCTAAGGAATTTACCTGACTTAATTGATCCAAATCATCAAGAACAATGTGAACCCTTTTAGAATGGAGCCTTTCTTTTATCAAGTTCATTCCTCTGTCAACATTGCCAATTTTTAGATTCTTTATCCCTAATAATTCAAAAAGAAGTTGTTCTTGCAATTGAACTAGGCCATTGAATTGTCCTGCAAATTCACTAACATTTGCAAGAAAACAACTCCCTTCAAATTGAAGGAAAATATGGTTATACACAGCTTTTGCAAGAGTTGTTTTGCCTATTCCACCCAAGCCATATATTCCAATCATGCAAACATCATCTGATCCAATGCTTAACATCAAATTTATTTGTTTAACACGAGAATCTATTCCAACTGGGTGCACAACAACATTTAGGAATGCATATTTTAGTTTATGTATTGATACACACGTTCCAAAATATGATACACTTTCGTTCCAAAACAGTAAATTTACATTGGATTTGGTTGGAAGATTTTTTTTTTTTTTGGGGGGGGGGGGAGGGGGAGGGGGAGGGGATTTGGAAATAGAAAGGGAAAACATGTGTGAAATTAGGTGAAATGTTTACATTTCACCTACCTTTTCTCTTTTTCTTTCCAAATCTTCCAACCAAACACAGCGTTAGTGATCCAAAATGATTTCAAAAGTTTTTTCAAATATATTTCCTTAATGTTCCCTTAGAAGGAAAAAAAAAAAAAAATCAAATATAATGAACTAAAATCTAAGATTAGTTGAGTTTTGACAAGACGAAAACATCAAAAATAGGTCATAGTGCTCATAGAAATATTCTGTTACATGAAAAAAAAATAAATAAATAAAATTACATTTTATTGAATGCTTAATAGTTAAAAAAAATTATTCTAGAATTACTTTAAATTCTTAAGTGTAATGTATACAAGTCTACTGCTATTGTATCATATTTTAAAGCACGTGGTATACTACGTTCCCATTCCACGTACCAAAATGATCCACGTTCCATGTAACATAAGTATATATTATGGAAATACAAAACCTTACAAACCCGACTCCCAATATGCAGTTAAGAAATGGAAAATGCAAAACATCTTAAAGTTACAAAGTGAACTAACTATACTTAATAGTTAATATAGCGGTTTGCATGCATTTAAAATTGAGAACAAATTTTAATATTATTGACAAATGAATCGTAAGTTTGTTTTAATAAAAAAATAGGCAAATGTCATTTTTTCTTTTCTTCAAATTGTAAAAACAATATGGTAGGATTTTCTAGATAAAGATGAAAATTGATAGCAGCAGAAGCAGCAAAATTAAAAGGACGTTGAACATTACCCATTAGCAACATTTTGCAAATCCCAGCCTGATAAATTAGCAGCTTCAGAGAGGGCAGCTCTCCTCACCTCAACCTTCTCCATCTCATCCACATTACGCTTTTCGTGTCTTCCAAATGCTTCTCCAAAACACCCTGTTTGATGTTGTACGTCGGACGGATCAACATTGTAGAATATTGGGAGAAGTAATTGTCCAAGTGTTCTCTTACATTCAATGATCTTCACGAGCTCATCAAGGCACCATCTTGAAGAAACGTAGTTTCTGGAGAAAACAACAATGGAGATCCTTGATTCTTCGATTGATTTTAGCAACTCCAAAGAAATGACTTGTCCTCTTGGAAGTTCATCATCATCCCTGAAGGTGTGAATTCCAGCTTGAACCAAAGCAGCGTAGAGATGATCGGTAAAGTTTTTGCGGGTATCTTCACCTCTGAAACTCAAGAATGCGCCATAGCTCCAGTGAGGTGGTGCTGAAGAAGATGAAGAAACAGAGTCATGTTGGGGTCTTTTAGCAGCCATGGATTTGTTGGACAATCTTCACTGTATTTAAATAAATTAATTCTGTTTGTGTACTAAATGACAACCAGAATACAAAAGAAAAATAGGAAAGGAGAGAGATTGTTTGATTACAAAAATCAAACCAATAAATAAAAATAAATAAATAAAACCAGATTTTTATTTTGTTACAAAAAACAAAATCAAAATCAGATTTAAATAAAAAATAACAGAAAATAAATTAATAACTTACTTGATTAATTTCTTGAACAATATTCTGATCAAGTCCAGTGTTAGACACTGTGTCCTTAAGACAGATTTGTCCTCTCCACGGTGCTTTCAGAATATGGATGTTTATCTCCTAGGATAAAATGATCAATCAACGAAAAATAGCAACACTACAAATTTTTCGTACAACGAACACACTAAGTGTTTATACTCTTTCTCACAAGAAAATAATGCAACAATATGTAGAGAATAGTTACAGAATTATTTGGACGAAAAGAATTGAATTAAAACATCAAATGAGGGCTAGTCTATTTATAGATGGATTGGTGGCTTTTCATTTTGAACCTAACATATAGCAACTCTGTTTTGAACAGATATAGTACCTGTTCGGCACTGTTTGAACAGATTCAACTTGTTCGATTTGAATTTGGAGCAAATAACTGAATCTGTTGCACAGATTTGAATTTGTTTCGAACAGATAAAATCTGTATAGAAATAGAACTGGACAGATTTGAAAATTTGAAGAAGTGCAAACCAATTTGAATTCAAACAGATTTTATTTTATCAAAAAAAAAAAAAAATTAAATTCAAATGTTTTTGGCCCAAAAAGATTAGTATTGGGCTGGACAAGCCCAACCCAACCTCACACTATGCACCAGTGCCCAGGCCCAGCCCTTCCGGACGGTGGTGGCGCATGGTTATTTTTGGGTCCAATGGGTCTAGCCCAATTTGCCAATAACCTCTCCCTTCTACAAACTTGCGGTGCCCCTTGGGGCCCTCCCCAAGTTATAATTACAAGCTATATAAACCCACAAAATTCTTCCTACCAAACCAATGTGGGACAAGCCATTTTCCAAACCTTAAGGAATTTCCACCAAAAACTCCATTTCTATGGAGCTCACTTTGGCTTTAAATTCCCATTCACCCGATAATGGTTTTAAGCAACCAAGTATACCACGTGAATCACAACGCGACATAGAACACGTTACCACTTAGACCCGCGGAATACGATGCATGGGTCCCACCTAAAAATTAGACCAAAATTTAGAAAAATTCTATTTTTATTTCCAGATTTTTTCAGAAACCATTCTAACAGGATTAACAACCTAAGATTTGAGATCAAATGAATTGTGGGGAGGAATATAAAAGTGAGAGAGTGATGAAGAAGCAGTTTTTTTAACGGGTTTTTTTTTTTTTTTTAGACTCTTTACGTAAAATGTGGGTTAATAAAACCTACAAAGAATGATGTTTGACTTCTTACCAAAAAAACGTACAAAAAATAATAATGAATCAGAAGGAATTTTTTTATTTTTTGAACTATTTTGGAACTTGGCTAAACATTTAGTACTCAAAAAATAAAAAGGGAATTTATTGGTGACTAAATAGTTCGTAGCAAAAAAAAAAAAAAATGAAAGTTTTTGGCGACTAAAAAATTAGTAGCCGAAAAGGAGTACTATGATTTTAGTGACTAAAAAATTGGTAGCCAAAAAGGAGTGCGACGTTTTTAGTGACAAAATATTTTAGTAGCTAAAACAAAAAGCACATTTATTGAAAACTTTGGGCGACTAAGGGTATGTTTGGTTTGGCTTTGTAGAGTGATTTTGAGAAATTTTTTCTAAAAAAACTTGTTTGGTTTGTAATTTTTTCAAAATAATTTCCAAAATCACTTTCTCTCTCTTACATATCAACCAATCACTTTTTCTCTCTCCTCTCTCATTCTCAATTACTTTTTCTCTCACACACATCTACTCAATCACAACAAAATGTCAAATCATTTCAAACTCTCAAACTCCAAAACTACTTTCAAAATACATAACCAAACAAATCAAAAAAATTTCTAAACTCTCTCTCCAAAACAACTTTTAAAAACTACTTTTCTAAAACCAAACCAAACATACCCTAAATTTTTAGTCGCCAATTGTTGACTTTCGGCGACTAAACAAAAATTGGTCGCCAATACCTTTTCTTTTGGCGACTAATTGGTTAGTTGCCAATTTTGGACTTTCGGCAACTAAATATTTTTTAGTCGCCAATACCTTTCCGACAATCTTCCCGCGACCAAGCCGGCGACCAAACTATTTAGTTGGAAAAACTTTTCGGTGACTAAAATCTGACTTTTGGCGACTAAAAATTTAGTCGCCAAAAGTGCAATTTCTTATAGTGATTGATGGAGCGACTGCGACCTTCTCGTTATAACATAATTTATTAACTCACATGACATCCTATCAATGCCAAAACAAAAAATCAAAGTGCTTAACACTTTAAATTAAAGGATTAATTTTTTTTATTAAAAAAATATATACATAATGGGTAGTGCACATATTGGGACACATTGTAAATATTCGTTATACCAATGTACTCTGCTAACCATTCTATCTATTGGCCAATTTTAGAGCTTGCTTCTTGGATGCTTGGAAATCCCAACTCAGCTGCCTGTTCCGTTTTCTCTCATATGTTTAGGATTGTTTCGACGAAACACCACAAAAGATTCAGGAGGAATTACAATTCCATCTACATACTCAAGACAGTTTGAACCAAGTGTTTCAATATACCCTTGAAATTCATGAAGCTTTTCAATGCTCCCTTAACACTGATCAAAGAGGTCTGAAACTATTTAAATTTATGGCGGCCTCTTTAGAGATGAGAAGACCTCATGGGTCCTAGGCTACACAGGAAAACTAGATGCTGCAACCAGTATTGAAGCAAAGATTTGGGCCATTTACCGTGGCACAACCATCATTGATGGGAAAGGGTGGCAAGGGGTTGTGATAGAAACCGACTGACTGGATGCGGTGCAATTAATCCATGATGGGATGGGACTCATCCAAACTGTCGATACAGAGCCTTAGTTAAAGACATCAAATTTCTGACTCAAAGAATAGGAAGCATAGTCTAACACATCTTCCATGAGACAAACAAGTGTGTAGATGCATTGGCTCACATTGGTGCTGATCACCAAGAAGACCTGGAAATTTATGAGGACCCTCCTGACTCGATTAGGCCCATACTCTCTGCTGACATGGTTGGACTTGTGTATGAGAGGAACTAGCCCTCTCCTTTGCTTTTTCATGTAATGACTCTCTGTATTAATTGAACTTCCTTTCTATCAAAAAAATTAGTTTGTCATTTGGATTGATTTAAAATTTTCCAAAAAAATTAATTTAAAATGTATGGTGGTTCTGAAACATAACAATATAGAAAAAATATAATACAGTCGTATGTAGAGAAAACAATTAAAAATTAGTGAAAAGTTATTTTAATTGCAACAAAAATGTACGGAAGAAAATGAATACATAATGATGAAATATGTTCTCAGTGAATGACTACACTCCCTTCTCTCATTTCTCACACTTACCCGGGTCACTTTTTACAAATATCATTCATTAAGTTTAGGAAAATACAATGCATCTTATAATTAAAAAAAAAGAAGGTATAATTTTATACTTTTTGAGTCATAACTAAAAACAAAAAAACCAGACACAACATGAGACGTAACTTAAAATCTTATGAGTCATAACTAAAATAATATCATAACTAAAGAAAAAAAAAATGATCATAATTAAAAAAAATGACATAATTAAAGATGCATATTGTAGATGCCTTTCAAAGATGTGTATATTAGAATTTCCTTATAAACTATGAATTTTAGCCAGAAATTATCCTAGATTTTTAGATGAATTGTGTAGTTTTGTTGTTGGAGTTTTTTTTTTTTTTTTTTTTTTTTTTTTTTTTTTTTTTTTTTTTTTTTTTCTTCTGAATACTCTAAAAAATCAAACTATTTATGAGAATAATACACTTTTTAAACTATTTAGCAAATTAATTCACTTTTTGAAATTGCATTTTCAAAATGCTATTTCATGACAAAATCACATTTTCAAAATGCACTTTTATGGTGATATGGCGACCTAAGGGTGCTGACGCAAGCATATTGAAATCACATTTTAAAAACATAAGTTTACTTTGAAGTTGCATTTTCAAAACATATTTTCAACCTTGCCATGAAATTATAATTTCAAAATGCGATTTCAACATAACGTGCCTATTTTGAAAATGATATTTCAATATGAAATTCTATTTTGAAGATGTGATTTCAACATAAGGTTGGTATTGCATTTTAAAAAGGAGATTTCCGTTAAATCACATTTTAAGTGAATTTTCAAGAAATCATAATATCGGAAACACGATTTTTTGGAATCATAATTTGAAAATACAAAACAAAAATGATTGGTATAATATTAGAATATGTTTTTATTATTATTTTTTTTCAGGAAATAAAAACTAATTTGACAAAAATAAAAATTAAAAAATAATTTTTTAATTTTTGAAAAATATTTGTGCTCTTAAAAAAAGATAAAATCATGTCAAAGTAATGAGTGTTTTTATTTTTCATTTTTTACTAAATTAGTTTCAAGCTTTTTTTTTTTTAATTTTTTTTTTTGTAGAAATCAAATTCTCAAAATGAAATCAAACATAGTTAGTATATAGAGCTGGTATGCAATTCCATGTTGAAAAATATTTAAGATAATAAAATTTTATTCAGTACATAAATGCGATTTCATTAAATAGTTAAGATAACAAACTTTTTTATTTTTTATTTTTATGTAATGAAATCGTATGATTTTGGATTATATACAAATACAAGTTTGCTATATTAACTATTTTTCAACATAGAATTACATTTTGAAATTGCAATTTCATTATTTTGCATTTTCAAATTGTGATTCGGTAAAATCGTATTTCTTGGGTATTTGAAATGATTTAAATAAGTATACTTTTTGATTGTTTACCAAAAAAAAAAAAAAAAAAAAATTAAATATGGGTTGAGTTTGAAATGATATGATAGATAGGTGATGTGACTCAAATAAGATGATTATGACCTAAATATGATAATGTGCTAAAATAGCATGTGCTATTTTAGTGCATGCCAAAAACATTTCTTGAAAATCGATTTAACTAAAATCTCATTTTCAAAATGTGATACCAATCTTATTTTTTTCATTTACAAAATGACATAACCCAATCTTAGGTTCAAAATGAGTATTGAAACATCATTTTTGCATTAATGTTGAAATTGTGATATGGTAGTGTTGAAATTACGTTTTGAAAATACAACTTTAAGGTAAACTTTCATTTTTAAAATGAGATTTCAATATAGTTATATTGGCAACTTCATGTGGGCACGTCATCATGAAAGTGTATTTTGAAGATACGATTTTGTCATAAAATTGCATTTTGAAAAAATAATTTCAAAACGTAGGTTAGTTTGTTAAATAATTTGAAAAGTATGTTACTTTCGTAAATAATTTATTTTTTTAGAATTGTAACGCCCTCAAAATAATAACATTAAACCCATCAATTTAGACATGCATTGATATAAGAGACAAACATCATTCTATTCCACAGAGTAATTCTTTACAAGAAGCATTACATGTTAACAACAGAATCAGATGCCCTATGGGCTTACAGCTTTCCAAGCTAACACTTGGTTACAAAGAAGAGAGTACTAACTCAATTACACATTAAGCCCTTGGCTTGAAATTACATGTAATACAACAAAAGATAACCAAAACCACAAACGTCTGCCTGCCTCTAGCCTCCCAAGCGATGTCCTTGGAGGTGGCATGCTTCATGTACCTGAAAATGGTGTCCCATATAGGGTGAGCCACAGCCCAGTAGAAATACACTAAACCAACTATGAACAATGACTAAAAGATTAGCAGTTAATAGATGGTCAACACTTATACATTCATTTACATCTTATTACAACTCCATGCCAATCGAGTCTATGTTACAATTCACTTTCCATTTCTTATTCAACATTGAGTTTGAAAACAAGGCTCAGTACTCTGGCCAAAACCCTTGAAGAGATTATAGTTCATCACTAGAACACTTTCGAAATCCAAGATGGATACACATTTTGGTGTTGTATCAATAACACATAAACCACTTCCCTGCCTCATAAATGATATACATTTTAGTGCTATATCAAATTAAACAAACATCTCAATAGATAAGCATATGAGCTATATCATTACTACCACAGATAAGCATATGAGCTGTATCAACACTTCAATAGACAAGTATATGAGCTGTGTCATCATCTCAATGGGAGAGCGTAAGAGCTGCAACCCTGGGTCCATCCCCCATCTTCCCTTAACCATTAACCGGTTTAGAGGTACATCCCCCATCTTCCCCTAAACCGTGGAGTACATCTCCCATCTCCTCCCATACACAAGCAATGCATATAAACACAGAATCATATACGCAATCAATCAACACATAAAGTTAATGTATTTTATCAACCGTCTACACATAGTGCACATAAACACATTGGTCATATGCACAATCTATCAATACATGAAGTTAATGTATTCTACCAACCGTCATACTCTATGACACATCCAAATGATTAGTTTTAGTTTGCCTAATCATCATGCATTGTCTACAACAATCAAAACTACCCTCCACCGGTAGCCCAAGCAATTATTTCTAAACAGGAAATAAATGCACAAATGGATAATATATCAACATTTCAACTAGGTAAGCAATAAATGATTCAACTACACCCTTTAGTCCTATACATTCCCAATTTCAACATTCTCAATTCAATTCCTCATTTTCTTTAATTAATTATATACATCAATTAATTAAACCAATTAGGGCAACTTACCATAATTTACAAAACAACCCTAAGGTTCCATTTCCATCAATGTTCCAACATTAATCTCATTTCTCCATGCCTAACTTGCATATAGGTTTATATAGTTAAAACCCCAACTTTTGTAAAATTACACAAAGGCCCAAACTTTCTCAAAATTACCCAACAACCCCCAACATATCAAAATGCTAAAATTCAAAGACAAAGTTCATAAGATGGAGTAGGTTATCCCTACCTCGAAGTTTGAGCTCCAACGGAGATGAAGACCAAGACCTGACGTGCTCCAAACCTCAACTTTTTCAGATTAAAACAAAGATCTCGACACCCTCTATCTTTTTAACAAAGGACTTAGGATAGATTCACACTAGAGAGAGATGAAATCCTAGAGAGAAGATAAGTTTAGAGAGAGAGAGAGTCGGCTGCTAGGGTTTCAAAAAGGAAGAGATGAAAAAGTGATGTTTAAAATCGCTGCCGCCTGCTGATATAAAACAGGCTCGCTCGAGCGAAGACTTGGTCGCTCGAGCGACCAGACACAAGAAACTGACCTCGCTTGAGCGAAGAGACTTTCGCTCGAGCCAACAATTCAAACCCTCAGGTCTGCAACCAGACGCACGCTCGAGCGACAAACTGCTCGCTCGAGCGAAGAACGAACCAGCTCGCTCGAGCGAAGAAAAGCTCGCTCGAGCCAAGAAATGCAACTCTCAGGTCCAGAACCAGACGCAATCGCTCGCTCGAGTGAAGCCACTCTGGCTCGAGCCACCAGTCACAAAACTCCACTCTGGCTCGAGCGACCAAACCCTGGCTCGAGCGAAGGACCAAACAGAAGCTCGCTCGAGCGATCGACTGCTCGCTCGAGCGAAGGTCCAAAATTCTGGGCAGCACCCTAAGGCTCCCAAACACAACCAACTTGAAACAAACCCTGCCCAACGCATCCTATAATTCAAATACAAAGTATGAGAGGATGTAAACTAGAAATGAACAACTGCTAACATCTACGGAACCAAGTCCGGATCACTGTACAACAAGGGTTAAAACCCGGGATCGCTATAAGAATATTATGAAAAAAAAAATTCTTTGTTGTTGTGGACTGTCTCATGAATATGATTTCAAATTTTGATAAATTCCTGAGTTATGTACTCGTTTCATCCCAAAATAATAGTTCTTTTTGGAAAATTTAACTTTTTTTGATAATATAATTATTACACTTTAAAAAAAATTGATTTTTCAAAATTATCCTTTGATAGTACATTTTTTGAAGAATATCAATTGTCATAATTGTATTTTTTGTATTATTAATAAATTTAAAAGAAGGGCAAAATAGAAAATTTATATTATTTTAATCCTTGATTTTTAAAAATAGACTAATATTTTAGGACAATAAAAAATAAAACAAGGAACTAATATTTTAAGACGAAAGGAGTAATAGTCAACCAGATCAAACTCCACACTCCATCTTTCTCTCCTGTTTCTCTCTCTCCGCGGTTGGATTTAAACGATTTCAAAATAAAATTACAAATTAAAGGGTAAATTGATAGATTGATAAATAATTAAATTGTAGTTTGAACAATTTGAGATAGATTGGCGCCTGGAAAAATATTCAGTGTATTTTTTGATTTTCGTGTTTTTTTTTTGTTTTTAGTGAATATTTTTAAATCTTAAACATTTTTTTTTTAATTTTTTAGATGCACCTTACTTAGATGCATCTAAAAAGTAAAAAATTTGTGAAAAAATATTTTAAAAAATTAATAAATACATAAAAATACAAAAAATGTACTGAATTCTTGTATTTTTTTTTGTATTTTTTGTATTTAGTTAATTTTTAAAAGATTTTTTTTACAATTTTTTTACTTTTTAGGTGTATTTATGTTAGGTGTGTCTAAAAAAAAATTGCTTAAAATATTAAAAAAATTCAGTAAAAACAAAAAACCACGAAAAATAAGAAAGTAGAATTTTCTAAAAAATATTTTTGGAAAAATGGAACCAAGCAAGCTGTTACCCAATTATTAAGTATTTACATAATATTTTTCATATATATATATATATATATATATATAACTATTAATTTATAATGAATTTCGCATCTTAAATCTCTTTCACACTGATTTTTACTTTGATATTTCATTAGAGGTCAAAAAATATATATGTATTACCTATAGCAGAGTGAAACGATGTCGAAAATTGATTATAAATTTTAAATTTTAATTCGCAATTAACAGATAGAATGGTGCGAATCAATACAATTTTAACAGATTCAATAATATTTTACACAACTCTAATAGTAACAACTCTCTCACATCTTCGGGATTGTTTCCATGAAAAACATTAAAAAAATTAAAAATTAAAAAATTGTATCTATATAAAAAAATTAGGTAAATTACACTGACACTCCCTGAAATTTCTATTTAATACACATCCCCTCACATTTGAAAAATTACTCTTATCTCGTGAGTTAAAATGACATATTTGTCCTTTAGCCTTTAAACAAATAATTAAATAATACAGATATTTTGTTCATGTTATTTCAAGGAAAATAACAATCATTTTTTTGGTTTAAGTCACACAAAAAATTAGTTTTTTTTTTTAATTTTTCATTTTTTTAAAAAAATTTTACTTAATTTTGTTAATATTTTAAGTAATTTTAAATTTTTTTTTTTAGATACACCTAATCTAGATATACTTAAGAGGTATAATAAAATTACAAATTAAGGATTTCTAACTGTTGAACAGTGGTGAGGATATTATCCCACCATCCTTTGAGTTGACCGGTAAATCCATTAATAATGAATTTAGCAATAGCTTGGTCCTGATTACTGTATTGGCGGCAGACTGTGGCATACATCATCATCTGATGTAGTTTCTTATATATGCCATATTCAGATTCACCATCAATGGGATAGACTGGTTTCAATTGCTCCCATAAGAGATGCTCTCCAGTTGAGACATCTACCATCACGTAGGGTGCATTGAATACTAGTGTTTTGACCTAAAAGAGTCAAGGGTTTGAAAGCGATTTGTACCAATCCTATATGGATGTACTTATAAGTTTTGACAAACGGAATGAAATCATTAATATGAATAAGTCGGATTATTTCATCATTATTTTGTATGCAGGATGCATGTTCAAAAGTCTTGATGATTGTTTTACTGAAGAAATTAAAATGACCTTTTTTATAAATGGTCTTGGGGTCTACTGTTGGTATAGTCCACTTATCTAAAGCGTCCTTAACATCCTGGTATGCTACCATTTCAGCTGCTTCGGCTAAAGAGGATACTGTATCTCCTACAGTTGTTACTGATTCATTTTCTGGTATTACTACTGTATTATCTTGTTGTTCAGTCATGGATGTCTTGTGATCATATATGTCTAATTTATTTAATTTATACTTGTATTATGTTTATCATTAAACATGGCTCTGATACCAATAAAGGTGCTCTGATACCAATAAAGGTGCTCACCTAATCTGATACCAAGGAACTAATATTTTAAGACGAAAGGAGTAATAGTCAACCAGGTCAAACTCCACACTCCATCTTTCTCTCCTGTTTCTCTCTCTCCGCGGTTGGATTTAAACGATTTCAAAATAAAATTACAAATTAAAGGGTAAATTGATAGATTGATAAATAATTAAATTGTAGTTTGAACAATTTGAGATAGATTGGCGCCTTGAAAAATATTCAGTGTATTTTTTTGATTTTCGTGTTTTTTTTTTTGTTTTAGTGAATATTTTTAAAATCTTAAACATTTTTTTTTTACTTTTTTAGATGCACCTTACTTAGATGCATCTAAAAAGAAAAAATTTGAGAAAAAATATTTTAAAAAATCAATAAATACATAAAAATACAAAAAATGTACTGAATTCTTGTATTTTTTTTTTGTATTTTTTGTATTTAGTGAATTTTTAAAAGATTTTTTTTACAATTTTTTTACTTTTTAGGTGTATTTATGTTAGGTGTGTCTAAAAAAAAAAAAATTGCTTAAAATATTAAAAAATTTCAGTAAAAACAAAAAACCACGAAAAATAAGAAAGTAGAATTTTCTGAAAAATATTTTTGGAAAAATGGAACCAAGCAAGCTGTTACCCAATTATTAAGTATTTACATAATATTTTTCATATATATATATATATATAACTATTAATTTATAATGAATTTCGCATCTTAAATCTCTTTCACACTGATTTTTACTTTGATATTTCATTAGAGGTCAAAAAATATATATGTATTACCTATAGCAGAGTGAAACGATGTCGAAAATTGATTATAAATTTTAAATTTTAATTCGCAATTAACAGATAGAATGGTGCGAATCAATACAATTTTAACAGATTCAATAATATTTTACACAACTCTAATAGTAACAACTCTCTCACATCTCCGGGATTGTTTCCATGAAAAACATTAAAAAAAATTAAAAATTAAAAAATTGTATCTATATAAAAAAAAATTAGGTAAATTACACTGACACTCCTTGAAATTTCTATTTAATACACATCCCCCTCACATTTGAAAAATTACTCTTATCTCGTGAGTTAAAATGACATATTTGTCCTTTAGCCTTTAAACAAATAATTAAATAATACAGATATTTTGTTCATGTTATTTCAAGGAAAATAACAATCATTTTTTTGGTTTAAGTCACACAAAAAATTAGTTTTTTTTTTTTTTTTTTCATTTTTTTTAAAAAATTTTTACTTAATTTTGTTAATATTTTAAGTAATTAAAATTTTTTTTTTAGATACACCTAATCTAGATATACTTAAGAGGTATAATATTTTGTGATTTTTTTAAAATTCACAAAATAAAAAAATAAAAGAAATATAAAATTTCAATATATTATCTTATTTTGTTGAATTCAATGAATTTTTTAAAAAAAATTTGTACAAATTTTATACTTTTAAATATATCTAGATTAAATTGATTTAATCTAGATATTGTTAATCATATGATTTGATCTTGATGATATCTAAAATATTATGGGATAAATTGTGATTTTTTTAATATACATATTTTATATTTTTTGACAGAAAATATTATCTATTAAAATATATGTGGTATGATGTATTTGTTATAAATGTTATTTAAAGATTATACTATGCTTTCAAATATTTTAATAAAGAAATTACTTTTTTGTCAAATATTTTAATAGAAAAATTACTATACAGTTACTGTGTAACATTTGAAATTCGTTAAGTTTGAAAGAAAAATTAGCAAAACACTATTCATCGAAGGTGACTTTTAACCTATTAATTCAAATATTCGCCTGCCATTTCTGACAAAAGAATTGTGCACATGCTCCTCACCGTGTATGTAATTCAAGTGTCAGAAAGTCAGAAGTGGACCGCCTGCCTCCCCAACAGATATATGTTTGGGTATATGTAGAATTGTTTTGGTTGGAGAAAAATAAGAAGTGAAGAAGAGAAAATTTTGTTATATTGAAATATTCTCAAATATTGTATTGTACTTTATTGAGTTATATTTTCTGTGAGAAAATTTGTTGAGAATTTGAGCAAAATTATAAAAGGGTTTTCTATCTATTATTCATATTATTCTTGTAAAAAGATAGAGTTTTTGTTAGTGATTTTTTGGGATAAAATCACTTAGGTTAGGTGTGAGTAGGCACCAGATTCAAAACTGGTTGAAATATTTTTATGAGTGATTTTTGAGATAAAATTACTTGATTAGGTGTGACTAGGCACTGGATTCTAAACTAGTCGAAGTGATCGGCGATTGGTCATTTATTGTAAAAGTTTATTAGCACCCGTGAAACTAGTTGTGTAATTACTATTTATAGCGACCCCGATCTTTTCCCATTTGATTATTGTATCCGGACTTAGGTTCCGTAGATTCTGTCATTGTATCATTGTTGTTGTCATCCTTTATTTTCTCTTGGAGTTGTAGGATGTGTTGGGCAAGTTTGTTTCAGGTTGGTTGGGTTCGGAAACCAAGTGTTGCTGTCCAGTTTTTGGGTTGGTCGCTCGAGCGAGGACTTGGTCGCTCGAGCGAGGGTTGTATTTTGTGTCTGGTGGCTCGAGCCAGCTTCTCTTCGCTCGAGCGAGCGATTGCGTCTAGTATAGACCTGAGAGCAGTGTTTCTTCGCTCGAGCGAGCTTTTCTTCGCTCGAGCGAGCGAGGTGTATGTTTTCGAATTCTTTGCTCAAGCGAGCATTCTGTCGCTCGAGCGTGCTTCTGGTTTGCAGACCTGAAGCATCGAGTTTTTGGCTCGAGCGAGCTTTTCTTCGCTCGAGCGAGGCTTTCTTGTGTCTGGTTGCTCGAGCGACCATGTCTTCGCTCGAGCGAGCCTGTCCAGTTTAAATAGGCAGCAGCGGGATTTTAAGCAGTTTTTGATATTCTTTTTGTTCTAAACCCTAGGGTCCGACTTCTCTCTCTCCCTATTCACTTTTTCTCTTAGGTTTGATCTATTTAGGGTGGGTTTCTACCTTAGATCCTTTGTTAAAAAGATAGTGTGGGTCGAGGGCTTCAGTTTAATCTGAACTTTTGGTGGTTTGGAACACTTTGGAGTTTGGGTCTTCATCTCCATCTTCCTTTTTTGGGCTATTTCTTCGAGGTAGGGATTTCCTACTCCAATGTATACGTTTTGTTCTAAGTTCTGGCATTTTAATATGTTGGGGGTATTTTGGTAATTTTGGGAAAAACCCTAGTTGTTTAAATAAATTGAATTGTATATTTAATTTAAGGAACATTGGGGAAATTAGTTAAATTCATGAGATTGAGGAATTTATTGATTAAATGGGGTAGTTGGTTGATTTAAATCACTCATCTATTTAATTGTTGAATTATTTATTTCCAAGTCTAGAAATAACTATTTTGGGCTATCGGTGGAGGATAGTCGTGATTGTTGTAGACATTGCATGTGGATTAGGGATAACTGAAACTAATCATTGGTTAAGTCATTAATTTTGACTGTTGAATTAATACAGACATTACGTGTATTGATTGTGTGTTGTATATGTTATGTGTTTACATACATTGTTTTGTGTGGGAGGAGATAGGGGATGTACTCCACGGTTTAGGGGAAGATAGGGGATGGACCTCTAAACCGGATTTTGTTTGGGAGGAGATAGGGGATGGACTCCATTAGCATCACTTTTATGTGTGCTTATTTATATTGAAGTGTTTTATTGATACAACACTAAAATGTGTATCAATCTGGAAGTATGAAGTGTTTTGATATGAGCCTGAGTCTCATTTGTGTTGTTGATATTGGAAGTAATGTGAATATGCTATATAGTCACAGTTGTAAGTTTGGCCAGGTTCTGAGCCACATTGATAATAATGGATATTGATAAGTGTCATAGACATTAGTGTCTTAAGATTGTATATTGATATAACTGATTATCATGGTTAACCATCTATTAAGTGTTATTGCTTTATTCAATACTTATATTTGGTTTAGTATATTTCTACTGGGCTGTGGCTCACCTTATATGGAAACATCATTTTCAAGTCCAGGTGATTCACTACCTCCAAGGAATTAGCTTGGAAGGAATTGGACTTTGAAGCCTTGATTTTGGTTATTTGTTTTTATCTGAATTGCGTGTAAACATTCAAGCCTAGGGCTTTATTTGTATTTGAGTTAGAACTCATAATTTTGTGTCCAAGTGTTGGCTTGGCAAGATGTAAGCCCCTAGGGCATTTATTTTGATGTTACATGTAATGTCTTTATTTAGAAATACTCTGATGAATGAATTGTGGTTTATTTACTTCAGTAATGTATCTTATTACTGTGTATGTTATGGGTTAATTTTGAGGGCGTTACAACTTGGTATCAGAGCGTATCGGGTTTGAATACTTTGGGTACGTGGGAAGTGATTAGTATTACATTGGGCTCGTCTCGTTTGATAGAGACTTAGTGTAATGTTATATGCTTATGTGATAACATGTTTATGTGACTATATGGGTATGGAACGTAGTTTCTAGGATATTGATTGGACCCTTGAGTTTCTGAAAGTCTTGTTGGAAAGGCACTTGATCAATGTTGTTTCCAACCGGAACTTTAGTGACGCCTCAGGACTGTCATTATCCAGGAATGAAATTCGTAGGTGCTTATGTGATTATGTGCTTATGTGGAATGATTTATTGTTGTCCAATGCATTAGGACGCGAGTGTTTAGCTTCGGCACATTTATTAATGTGCTAACGTTTTTATCTCTTTTATTAGGATGTCAGGACGAGGACGAGGACGCGGTAGGCGTGGTAGGCCGGGTAGGCAGGAGGTGCCTGTGCCAGAGGAGATTCCGGCAGTGCAGGAGGGAGTTGGTCAGGCCAATGTGGCCGAACCAGTAGGCCAGCAGGCTATGGGCGCTCTAGCCCGAGAGATAGCAGGGGCATTCAGGGAGTCAGTAGGCATTCTCAGAGCTGAGAATCAGGCTCAGGTTGTTGTTGTGGATGTAGGACCCTCCTTTCTGAAGAGGGAGTTTTTCCGGTCTAATCCGGATGAATTTGTGGGTGATCCTAAAGAGCCGCTTAAAGCAGATGAATGGCTCGAACAGACAACGAAGACGTTTGAGATGCTTGGCATCGAAGACGAGGGGTTAAAGGTGACCTTGGCATCTTTCCAGCTGAAGGGGGATGCGGGTCAGTGGTGGAAGTTCACCAAGGGTCACATAGGAGCTACATGGGAGGCTTTTGTGAATGCTTTCCAGGAGAGGTTCTTATCTTCAGCAGTTAAGGAGAGGTTGAGGGAGCAGTTTTGCCAGCTTAAGCAGAACAGTTCTTCGTGGCCGAGTTTGAGGCCTCGTTTACTAGCTTGTCCAGGTTTGCACCTGAGTTGGTGGCGTCTGAGGAACGCCGTTGTATTGAGTTCGAGAAGAAGTTGAGGCGCGGCCTCAAGCTGAGAGTTATAGGGTCTATGATTCGGGATTATGGGCATCTGGTTGATGCTGCAGCCCATACTGAGATTATGATGCAGGAAGAGGAGGAAGGGCAGAAAGGCTCCAAGAGGAGTCAGGATGGTCATAGTGAGGGCAAGAGACAGAAGGGTTTTAACCCTCAGCAGTCTCAGAGTAGTTTCTCTAGATCGAGTTTTCCGGTGCAGAGTGCTAGTTCGGGGAAAGGCAGCCAGGGAGACATTACCTGTTTCAAGTGTGGCCAACTGGGTCACAAGTCTCCAGTTTGTCCTCAGAGGGGAGGAGTGCAGAGAGCAGCATCTTCTTCGGCTCGATCTCAGAGCCAAAGTCAGGGTAGAGGCCAACCGCTCACTTGTTTTCAGTGTGGTCAGCTAGGGCACATGAAGAGGTATTGCCCGCAGTTGAGTGGCACATCTGGTGCATCTGGTTTGAGGCAGACTCAGAGTCAGCAGCCAGCTCAGTCCGTTCAGGCCTCGAGGGCCAATCAGGGGGCCTCATCGTCCCAGTACGTGCAGCAGTCTTATGCTCCTAGGGGTGAGCAGGTTGATCAGAGGCCGTCTGGGCGCGTGTATGCTGTTACCGCGCAGGATCTTGTGCCGGCTCCATCAGTTGTGAGAGGTACCTTCTTGTTTTGCAACTCGGTTGCTAGTGTTTTGATTGATATGGGTGCATCTCATTCCTTTGTGTCTGCTGCATTTGCATCTGTTTTGGAGTTGGAGTTAGCTCAGTTAGCATCTCCTATTTGTGTAGTGTCACCTCTTGGGGGTGAATTGATCTTGAAACAAGGTGTTAGGGGTTGTGATATAGAGGTCGACTATCATAGACTTCTGTTTCCTTTTGTAGTTATGCCCATGAAGGGCTTTGATGTTATTTTGGGTATGGACTGGTTATCGTCATACCGGCCAGTTATTGATTGCTACCGCCAGAGGGTCACTTGTTGTACCGTGAGCGGAGAGTGTTTTCGTTTTCTGGGGGACCAGGTTGGTAGTGTTTTGCCACCGGGGTATGATCCGCGAGGGCGGAGTGAGCTTAGTGGTCTACTTGCTAGCCTTTTGAGTAGTGAGTGTGATGAGACCCAGATTGTATTGCCAAGGGTGGTTTGTGAGTACTCAGACGTCTTTCCCGAGGATCTTGTTGGTTTGCCACCGCATCGAGAGATTGAGTTCTCCATTGACCTAGTGCCCGGCACGGCGCCAATTTCTATGGCACCTTATCGTTTTGCCCCAGCCGAGTTAGTTGAGTTGAAGATTCAGCTCCAGGAGTTGTTAGATAAGGGCTATATCCGTCCTAGTGTTTCGCCGTGGGGAGCACCGGCCCTCTTTGTTAAAAAGAAAGGTGGTGCTTTGAGACTTTGTATAGATTACCGGAAATTGAATCGGGCTACGGTTAAGAATAAGTACCCTATGCCTCGTATAGATGATCTGTTCGATCAGTTGAAGGGTTCCCGTTGTTTCTCTAAGATAGACTTGAGATCGGGTTATCATCAGTTGAGAGTCAGGGAGGAGGATATTCCGAAGACGGCATTCCGTACGCGGTATGGCCACTATGAGTTTCTGGTGATGCCATTTGGGCTCACCAATGCACCGGCAGTGTTTATGGATTTGATGAACCGGATATTCCGAGAATTCTTAGATCGTTTTGTAGTCGTCTTCGTGGACGACATCCTTATCTATTCACCTTCGGAGGAGGAGCACAAGGAACATGTGAGAGTGGTGCTTGAGTTACTTAGAGCCCATAAGCTTTATGCTAAGTTTGGGAAGTGTGAGTTCTGGCTAGAAGAGGTGAAGTTCTTAGGCCATGTAGTTTCTGGGGAAGGGGTGTCTGTTGATACATCCAAGACGGAGGCAGTGCAAGATTGGGCACAACCTAAGAGTATGTTTGAGATTCACAGTTTTCTGGGATTAGCTGGGTACTATCGTCGGTTTGTGAAGGATTTCTCCAGGTTAGCTTCGCCTTTGACTAGATTGACTCGGAAGGGAGTCAAGTTTGTATAGAGTGAGACTTGTGAAAAGTCATTTCAGGAGTTGAAAGTTAGACTGACCACCGCTCCAGTATTGATTATTCCGGAGAGAGGGTTGGGTTATGCAGTCTATTGTGATGCCTCACGAGAGGGTCTGGGTTGTGTGTTGATGCAAGAGGGGAAAGTGGTTGCCTATGGCTCACGTCAGTTGAAAATTCACGAGAAGAATTACCCTACACATGATTTAGAGTTAGCAGCTGTGATATTTGCCTTGAAGATTTGGAGGCATTATCTTTATGGTGAGAAGTTCGAGGTATTCTCGGATCATAAGAGTCTGAAATATCTGTTTACACAGAAAGACTTGAATTTGAGGCAGAGGAGGTGGATGGAGTTTATTGAGGATTATGACTTCGAGTTGCATTATCATCCGGGGAAGGCCAATGTGGTGGCCGATGCCCTTAGCAGGAAACCTGTTGGTGACATAGCTAGTATAGCCATCCGAGAGTGGGAGATGTTGGGTGCACTTGGAGAGTTTGATTTGCTTCTGAGCGAATCCGTTGAGGCTGCGGCCTTGTTTTCTGTTGTTGCGCAGCCTACACTTGTGACTCGAGTGTTAGAGGCTCAGAGGGGTGACCTTGAGGTAGAATCCCTTCGAGAGAAGATCTCCAGTGGGAAGGTTGAGAAGGGTTTGACGGTGTATCCCGACCTGAGTGTGAGATACCGAGACCGTCTGTTTGTGCCGGAGTCTTGCCGAGAGGAGGTACTCCGAGAGTTTCATCATTCACGCCTTGCGGTGCATCCGGGAGGTACTAAGATGTATCGGGATTTGGGTCGCCAGTTTTGGTGGCGGGGTATGAAGAGAGATGTGGCAGCTTTCGTGTCTAAGTGCCTTACTTGTCAGCAAGTGAAGGCCGAGCATCAGAGGCCAGCGGGTTTGTTACAACCCTTGCCTATTGCTGAGTGGAAGTGGGAGCATGTCACTATGGACTTCGTTGTGGGTCTTCCGAGGACTCAGCGGGGTAGTGATACTATTTGGGTGGTTGTAGACCGGTTGACTAAGTCGGCGCACTTCATTCCTATGCGCGTTAGAGATTCCATAGATCATCTTGCCGATTTGTATATTCGGGACATAGTGAGGTTGCACGGGGTCCCAGTGACGATCGTCTCAGATAGAGATCCTCGTTTTACTGCTAGGTTGTGGCAGAGTTTGCAGAGTGCTTTAGGCACTAAGTTGACCTTTAGCACGGCTTATCATCCTCAGACTGACGGGCAGTCCGAGCGTACTATTCAGATCCTTGAGGATATGCTTCGGGGTTGTGTTCTTGATTTCAGTGGGTCGTGGGAGAGGCACTTGCCATTAGTGGAGTTTGCCTACAACAACAGTTTCCAGTCTAGTATCGGTATGGCACCGTTTGAGGCCTTGTATGGCCGACCGTGTAGATCTCCAGTTTGTTGGGCCGAGGTGGGTGATGCACCTCTGTTGGGTCCGGAGTTGGTGAGGGAAACGACGGAGAAAGTTGAGCTTATCCGTAAGAGGCTTGTTACAGCCCAGAGTCGTCAGAAATCTTATGCCGACCGTAGGAGGAGACCTTTGGTGTTTGAGGTGGGTGATCATGTCTTTCTGAAGATATCACCTAGACGGGGATTGATGAGGTTTGGGAAGAGCGGGAAGTTGTCCCCTCGGTTCATTGGTCCTTTTGAGATCCTTGAGAGGATTGGCGAGGCTGCATATCGTTTAGCTTTGCCACCGCAGTTGTCCGGAGTACATGACGTGTTTCATGTGAGTATGCTTCGGAAGTATGAGCCGGATCCATCACATGTGTTGGATTGGACTGATTTAGTGGTTGAAGAGGATGTCTCGTATGAGGAGAGACCGGTTCGGGTCTTGGATAGGCGGGATCAAGTTTTGCGAGGCAAAACCATCCCTTTGGTGAAGGTTCTTTGGAAACATCACGGGGTGGAGGAAGCCACTTGGGAACGTGAGTTGGAAGTCCGCGAGAAATATCCGGACATGTTTGTTGATTTGTAATCTTGTATTTAGATTTTGTAATATTGTTGAACTTAAGAGCTTTATATATGTCTTAAGTTGGAAAACATTGAGAATGTTTTGGTTTAATGCTTATATTTTTAAACTTGCTTCAATATGGAAGTTTAGTGAAACAGTTATATGATGAATATATTGTTGAAGTGGAGTTTTATCATGAAATCGAATATGATATTGAAAACTGTTGAAATTGAAAGGAAAAAAAATGCATAATACTGATGCAGGTTGTAATATATGTTGTTTGATATACATATTGATGCCTCTTGATAAGAGATGAAATGACCGGTATTGGGTCAAGTTGTTTATTATTGAACTGTCATTTTATTGGAATTTGAGAAAAACTTATTTTTGAAAACTTATGCTTAATTTCGGGGACGAAATTCTTTTAAGGGGGGGAGGTTATAGCGACCCCGGTCTTTTCCCATTTGATTATTGTATCCGGACTTAGGTTCCGTAGATTCTGTCATTGTATCATTGTTGTTGTCATCCTTTATTTTCTCTTGGAGTTGTAGGATGTGTTGGGCAGGTTTGTTTCAGGTTGGTTGGGTTCGGAAACCAAGTGTTGCTGTCCAGTTTTTGGGTTGGTCGCTCGAGCGAGGACTTGGTCGCTCGAGCGAGGGTTGTATTTTGTGTCTGGTGGCTCGAGCCAGCTTCTCTTCGCTCGAGCGAGCGATTGCGTCTAGTATAGACCTGAGAGCAGTGTTTCTTCGCTCGAGCGAGCGAGGTGTATGTTTTCGAATTCTTCGCTCGAGCGAGCATTCTGTCGCTCGAGCGTGCTTCTGGTTTGCAGACCTGAAGCATCGAGTTTTTGGCTCGAGCGAGCTTTTCTTCGCTCGAGCGAGGCTTTCTTGTGTCTGGTCGCTCGAGCGACCATGTCTTCGCTCGAGCGAGCCTATCCAGTTTAAATAGGCAGCAGCAGGATTTTAAGCAGTTTTTTGATATTCTTTTTGTTCTCGACCCTAGGGTCCGACTTCTCTCTCTCCCTATTCACTTTTTCTCTTAGGTTTGATCTATTTAGGGTGGGTTTCTACCTTAGATCCTTTGTTAAAAAGATAGTGTGGGTCGAGGGCTTCAGTTTAATCTGAACTTTTGGTGGTTTGGAACACTTTGGAGTTTGGGTCTTCATCTCCATCTTCCTTTTTTGGGCTATTTCTTCGAGGTAGGGATTTCCTACTCCAATGTATACGTTTTGTTCTAAGTTCTGGCATTTTAATATGTTGGGGGTATTTTGGTAATTTTGGGAAAACCCTAGTTGTTTAAATAAATTGAATTGTATATTTAATTTAAGGAACATTGGGGAAATTAGTTAAATTCATGAGATTGAGGAATTTATTGATTAAATGGGGTAGTTTGTTGATTTAAATCACTCGTCTATTTAATTGTTGAATTATTTATTTCCAAGTCTAGAAATAACTATTTTGGGCTATCGGTGGAGAAGAGTCGTGATTGTTGTAGACATTGCATGTGGATTAGGGATAACTGAAACTAATCATTGGTTAAGTCATTAATTTTGACTGTTGAATTAATACAAACATTATGTGTATTGATTGTGTGTTGTATATGTTATGTGTTTACATACATTGTTTTGTGTGGTAGGAGATAGGGGATGTACTCCACGGTTTAGGGGAAGATAGGGGATGGACCTCTAAACCGGATTTTGTTTGGGAGGAGATAGGGGATGGACTCCATTAGCATCACTTTTATGTGTGCTTATTTATATTGAAGTGTTTTATTGATACAACACTAAAATGTGTATCAATCTGGAAGTATGAAGTGTTTTGATATGAGCCTGAGTCTTATTTGTGTTGTTGATATTGGAAGTAATGTGAATATGCTATATAGTCACAGTTGTAAGTTTGGCCAGGTTCTGAGCCACATTGATAATAATGGATATTGATAAGTGTCATAGACATTAGTGTCTTAAGATTGTATATTGATATAATTGATTATCATGGTTAACCATCTATTAAATGCTATTGCTTTATTCAATGCTTATATTTGGTTTAGTATATTTCTACTGGGCTGTGGCTCACCCTATATGGGAACATCATTTTCAGGTCCAGGTGATTCGCTACCTCCAAGGAATTAGCTTGGAAGGAATTGGACTTTGAAGCCTTGATTTTAGTTATTTGTTTTTATCTGAATTACATGTAAACATTCAAGCCTAGGGCTTTACTTGTAGTTGAGTTAGAACTCATAATTTTGTGTCCAAGTGTTGGCTTGGCAAGATGTAAGCCCCTAGGGCATTTATTTTGATGTTACAAGTAATGTTTTTATTTAGAAATACTCTGATGAATGAATTGTGGTTTATTTACTTCAGTAATGTATCTTATTACTGTGTATGTTATGGGTTAATTTTGAGGGCGTTAAACTATTTGAAGAATAGGGGAAAAATTCCTAAGGAGGATACTTGGGGAGTGGACGTAGGCTTGACATGCTGAACCACTATAAATCACTGTGTTTGATTTCTTTCGTTATCTCTTTCACTTTTATATTGATTATTATTGCTCTATTATTTTATTTGTTAAAATTCGAGTATTTTGATGATTACTTTTAATATTATGAAATTATTTTTAATAATGCAATTCACCCCTCTCTTAGGTTGCCTATCTAGAATAATAGATATAATGGTGAAAATAAAAATGAAAATTATATTTATATACAAAAATTTATACAAAAAATATCATAAAAATGTTTTATAGTGATATTATTGTAAATATAAATCATGTTTATGGATATTTTGTTTTAAAGTGAAAGGTCTCTATTAAGTTACATCATCGTGCTTGAAATTCTTTATAAAATTTATATTTGTATATATCATCACTCAATAAGAATATATTCATGTAAAATTTAATGATGGAAAGTTATATAATATAATCATGATGACATGAAGAAGAAATGGTAAAAAAAAGGACAAAATGATCTTTTAAATTTTTTAAAGATATGACATTAGCAATCCAAAAAGCAATTTGTAATGAAATTACAAACCTTAAGAAGGAGAATGTAATTTTTTAAGTGTGAGAGGAAGATCTATATTAAACAGAAACCTTAAAAGATGTCAGTATTATTTACCCAAAAAATTTACAAGAATGATACGCAATATTATTCTTCGAAATAAATTTATCTTTATAAATATATTATTTTAAAAATAAAAATATACATATTAAAACACATTATTATATATATAAAATTTATAAAATTTATTATTATTAGTTATATATCATTACCCAAGGGAGATTTACCAATAAATCTCAAATTTTAAACTTATGATCCAATTGGTCCCATTTTTTTTTTCTACAAAACCGTTTAGTCCTAGGATATTTTGAGGGACCTTAATGCCCTCATTTAGATGTTATTAGATGCATTACAACTGGTTGAGGCGTATTTTGGGTTTGGCGCCTATGTGGCTCACGCGGGTGAGTAGTGAAGGGATGTGTGGTGTGTTGCACGTGATACATTGTGAGGGTGTCACAGAATGCCAAACCGCATAAGGAGGTTTTTGGGCTGGATTGGTGTGTTTGGTGGTTGACACAAGGCCCACAACCCAATATACAAGGGTTTCCAATTGTAACGGATTCGACACCCACATACCTACACCCCGTGAAAGGTTAACCCGTTTTGTGCATCCATATTCACACAGTCATTGTGGTTCCCTATTTTGCATCGTCGGAAACCCTAGATGTGTGATTGCCAACAAATTCAAAATTTTGTTTGACCAAATACGTCGTTGCCTTATTCGAGTGTAGAAAGGACTACGTTTGGGAGGCTGATTGGATCAATATTGCTGTTGTTGTGTTTTGTTTGTCGATCGAACGGTGTGACATTGCAAACAATTGACGATAACGGAGCCCTAGTTCGCATAATCCTTCGTCGTTGCTCTGAAATAGTTCTTTCATGGACGGGATAGGTATGTTTTGTAACATTGTGTCTTGGTATTTGTGTTTGTCAGTGTGGTACATTGGATTTATGTAGTTTCCTTATTGATTTCGTTCGTTTGATTTAATAATGGTTATGAGCCATTGAAGTATGTTGTTGAGTATTGTGTTTTAGTAATTTGTTTGGGTTTTTGTGCGCGTGTTTGTTGTTGGGTGTTGTCCGGTGGTTGGTTGTATTTGTGGGGTTAAGGGGTGGAAGAAAGTGTGTCAGGGGAACAATGATGTTTGGGACCACATGTATTGGTAAAAAGAATGGTTTGTTTATGGGGTTTGGGTGTTTGTGTGTATGTGTGGGTTGGTTTAAAATATTGTTTGCACTGCATGGCAGGGGGGTATGTGTGAGGTTTGTGTGTGTGTGTTGTGGTACTGTTGTGGAGGTCGTGGGCCATGGTTTGACAATTTGAGGGTGGGGTATGTGTTTTTTTTTGGGGTTTTGTGTGGATTGTTGTGTGGTTGGAGTTGTGAGGTGATGTGTGGTGTGGTTTGGTTGGTTGTTTGTGTGGGGAATAAGGTGGAAAGAACACTAGGATATGGGCATTGATGGTTGGGCCACTTATGGTGGTGAACAGTGATTTGGGGAGGGGATTTGTTTGTGGGGAAGGTTTTGTTTTTTGTTGTGTGGGTTTTGTTGTTTTCTTTGTGGTGGGGTTTTTGTGTTTTGTGTGACATGGTGTGTCAATGTATCCGTGGGGTATGTGGCTTTGTGTTGGGTTTTTTTGTGTTTCATGTTGGTTTTTGTTGTGGTGTGGTAATGTAGTAGGGTGGGTTGTTTACTGGTTTGTTTTGGTTGAGTGGATATGTGGTGTTGTTGGTGGTTATTTTCGTGCCATGCAAGGGCACGGAAGGGTGCATGACATGGCAATGCAACGGGGGTGTTTCTGTGTGGGGTATTTTCTTTGTGTAGTTGTATCCGTGATTGTTGTATTTTTTTTTTTTGAAATGGTTTGTGTGTGATGTTGTAAATTGCAGTACGGTATGTAGTTCGTGGACTCGATCGTGTGAGAAGCGACGGGCTGCAAAAGCATCTTGGTCGAAGGCAAACAATGTGTGTGTGAAAATAGAGGGTCGCATCCTTTTCAAACAGACAAAAGTTGTGCACAATGCAGTGGGACGTAATGTGAATAAGGGTACTGAATACCAACAGCGGCAGGCACACACGAGGATTAACTACCGGTCAAATGTTGCTGATATAATCAAACTTGTTAGCTCAGCAAAACTGAGGGAGGCACATCTAAAACAACCAAGGAGAACGCTGTTTTGGATTATGATCGAGGCGATCCACGTCAACAATTTGAACCACAATGAATTCAAGAAGTGTGATGATCTGATTTCGAAGATTATAAGAACATATGATCCGCGGGATAATGCGTTTCATATTGAAGGGGCCAGTGTGAAATTTGGTAGTAGCGACGTGAGACTAATTTTTGGTCTGCAATGCAGGAAGAGACGTTTGGATTTATCTCCAAGTCAGTGACCGGTGTCTGACTTCATTCAGCGTAGGTGCTATGACACGACGCGGTTAACATCAAAACTCATTAAAAGTTTGTTTCTCGAAGCTGTAAACGGGCAGACCAAGCAAGATGAGGAAGATGTAGCAAAGCTTTTGGCATTGTACATGTGTGGCAAGCTTTTTTTCGCAAACTCAGGTGAAACAATAAATTGGGCATTTGTTCGGTATATGAATGACTTGAACACTGTGAGGATGTACGACTGGATTAGAGCAATAATGACAGCATTGATGGGCCCAGTGAAAGAGTTTCATCGTATGACGTGGAAGGTGACGGGCTACGTGGTTGCTTTATTGGTATGTGAATGCTCAAATTAAGTAGTTGTTGTAACACATACTTGTGGAAGATATATTAATAGGCTGATATTTTATTTTCTTGTTATGTTTAGTATTGGATATGTGAACATTCGACAATACTTGAGCCGCAAACGGATAACATGTTCTCCAGATTCATGAAATAGGACATTGGGAAATTGCTGAGTAAAGCTCAGGGGGTCGATCTCTCCGGTCCAGTTAATTTTCAGGTATGTGTGATGGGTTTGGTTGCTATGTGAAGGCATGTATTTTACTGTTAGAACTTGTGTTGAGTTTGTTGTCATTCGTGATGGTAATATGTTTGTGTTTATGCAGGTTAAAGTTGACCGACTTAGGTCGTTCGAATATGAATGTGAATTGATGAGAGCGGATGTTGTTATGTTTGAAAAATGTTGAGTCAGATATGTTTGATTGTGTTGGAGGTGATGTGGCTTTTGTGGATGAATTTAAGGGCGATGACAGACACACTGAGGCTGCGATGCATACAGACAACTTGGAATTTGGATTTGGCGATGGACGTGAAGAGTGCAGTTCGTGGGAAGGGCACCAACCGGACTTAACAGTGGGGGGAAATGGAATAGACGCGTTACATGGTTCCACAGCTGGGAAAGGCAATGAGGGAGTGAATGACAGTAAACTGAATGAAGCTGTCAGTGCAATCGCAATCCTGGAATTGGAGAATAAAAAAAAAAGATGAAATGATTGCATTGCTTGAGGAAGAAGTTGCTGGTCTGAAAAGGAAACTAGAGGCGCAAGCTGTGAACATTGTAGGGGGTTTTGAGTGTGCGCTGGGAATTAAGAATGATGAGGTGGATAAGTTGAAGAAAGAGAATATGGGATTGTAGAGGAGTGTATTGGTGCTTGAGGATCAGCTCGCTGATTATGATGTGCACGAGGTGACGCAAGCTTTTCGGGAAGTGGAGGTGCGGCGTGACGGCGTTGGAGTTAGTGATGCAGGTGTTAGGTTTGGAGGTGAAGTGGTATACAATGTGTCGCCGATTAGGGCCGATAGGGAGGTGCGCCTATGTGTGACGAGGCTGTGGGTGCGAAGGCCGGATGTGAAGTTATTGATTCGGGTGATGGGCAGTGTGGGAGAAGTGTTGCTAGTTGTGTGAACGTGGGGATGTCTAACATGGATGAGGGTGTAATTGTTACAGGGTTGCAAATATCGTTTGTCCGTAACATTAAAAACAAAGTTAGACAGGCACAGAAATTGCCGGATTTCGAGTACCCCCTCTTAGATGGGCGTAATAAGAAGTCAATCACAGATAGTTGCGTTGTGGTGCGAGATGATGACTGTGTTAAGAATGACGGAGTTATTGATGTGGATGCAGTGGTTGTAACTGGCAAGAAGTGGTCCGGATTTGATATAAATAACAGGTTGGGTGTGTGGAAAATGATGACAGTGGAAGAAAAATCTAGGATCACGCAAGGTTATGATAGGCATGGTGATCAGTACATCTGTATTTTATTTGGATTTGTTAAAACTTGTTGTCATGTAAATTTTTGTAGCAACTGATAAATGTTGGTGTGTCTAGAGCGGTCATGTGGGAGGATGGTGCAGTTGGTGTGGTGGTGTACTTCAGTGATGTGAAGAACCTTATACGCCATAATAGCATTCGTGGAAATGTGAGACTGTAAATGTTTTGCATTAAAATGCGATATTCGTTCACATATGGGGGAATGAAGTTTTATGGAACAACATATGAGGCATAGGTGTTATGTGAATATATGTTATTTATTTGTTTTTGTTTATTGGCAGGTGATTGATGCGTATGTTGAGTTGCTTAAAAGTGATCATTTGAGCATGTATGGGGACGATGAGTTGGCTGACAAGTTATACTTATTTAGTAGTGTGTGTTTGGTGAGTTGTATAGTTGTGTAGTGTATATTGTTTGATTTGTGTGCTTGTGTGTTATGTTGATGGTATGTATGTTTTGCAGGATATGGTGAAAAACGATGATGTACGAGCAATGGAGAAGTTTGTTCGTACGAATGTGTCTGCTACGAGCGAGTGTCGGTTCATCCACTTCCCAATGTGTCACGATGGTCATTGGACGCTTGTAGTGTATGATACGGAAGACGGGAGTTGGAAACATTACAATTCGACGAGGCAGCGTGGAGACAGAGCTGATGTACATCACAATGTAACAACTCTACTAGTATGATTTGTGAGAGTAATATTTTCATTTGTTTTGTGATTCTATAATTGTTGTGCGGGTTATGTTTTTGAAGATTGTTTCATTGGTTTTTGTGAATTATGGCAGAAAGAACGTGTGACGAATGTGATGAAGCAGACTTTGCGTGATTTCTGGTTAGATGAGCAAAGCATTTTGGCAAATTTCAGTAGCCCGCTGGAATTTGTGACCAAGTGTCCGCAACAAAAACCGGGGATGTAAGTTAATTGTGTTTGCGTTTTGTTGGGGGGATTGTATTTTGTAATGTTGTGGTTAGCGCACGTTTGGCTGATTACATGTAACAACTTTTGTTTTTGCAGGCTCCATTGTGGGGTCATTGTGTGTGCTATTATGCGACAGTATGTGCATCGCTGCGACGTGGAACATTCCCTACAAGGAACTAATTGCATCGTACTACGTGCAAATATGGTTAAGGCATTTGTGAACGATCCAACATGTGGTTTGAAAGAGTAGAAGTATGCTAGTTGAGATGTAGGTTTTTTTTTTTTTTTTTTTGTGACATGTTTGGAACAAACTCATGATGATTAATTAGTTGGGTACGAAGACCGTTCCCTGTTCAACTGTTTTTTGAGTCATTAATTTTTTTGGCTTGCACCATTATGGTACATGTTGGAGTTTGGGTTTTTGAAATGTAATTAAAACGGTGTTTCACAATATTTTTTTTGTGGGAAACGTACGGTTTTATTTGACCGTGAAAATGTTTTGTTTAATAATGGGAATTTTTCACCATATTTTGTGCGATTGTGCATGCTATGTATGTTGTTGATGAGAACATAGTGGAAAGTATCATGCAAGTATAGTGAGTAGGTGGGACGGTAAGATACACTATTTTGTTTTGAGAAACAGGTCCATGCATGGATTGCGGAAACGTAAATGCCCTTAAATGTGTAATGTGTTTTAGGTGTGGGAAGTGAATGTATGGCAATGGTGGGTTCGTATGCTGTGGGTGTGAAAGTAATGTGACAGAAATCGTGGACTGTTGACAACATATGCGGTCGTTGAAGTCGTATCGCTGGAAGATAATAATTTACGTATGACATGTTAAGTAGTTTAACATGTTAACAACATACACACAATAAGTTTCATAAAAAAACACATACTTTTGAAACAAAATATTGTCATGAATTGAAAGAAATTTCATGGTAATGGGGTATAAATTGTTCACCCCGGTACTTATAAACTGGAAGCTGTAAATTGTTTGCAGTAAACATAGGTGTGGCATACCCAATTATTTAGAGAGACAACAATTGCAATAAAACAAAGTTTGAAATTTGGAAATGTAGGACTGTGTGTGTGAAGCTAAATTGGTTCCTTGCACGTTGTGCGGTTGTGGTTACCCATGCGTTGACTCCAGCCGCATCAAATTTGTTGCACTTCTTCACCTTTGGAAAGAAGCCTTTTCTTTTTGGGTCGGCCTGGTGGTTGTTTGACCGACGGTGGTTATATGACGAAATTGTCAGGACTGAATGGTGGTTTCTCAACAGTTGGAATGGGTTATATGTTTTGTTGGTATGAGTTTCGGTAAGCAGCGACGTGGTAAAATTCAGCAACTAAGTCGTATAGGTTGAGTCCGCTATTTCGGATAGCAACAACTACGTGAGAGCATGGAAATCCATTGATTTGCCACTTGAAACAGGAACATGTACGTTTGTCAACGTCAACCATGACGGATGGAAAAGAGTGGAGCTCGAAGACTGTGTTGCTAGATTGGCTTACAAGCCATGATCTGTCTTTATTGTACGCTTTGACCAACCGAGCTTCCATTTTTGGGCAAATAACACCGGGCTACGCTTGTGCTTTTATTCGGCGTTTCGCCATCTGACGCATAATCTTCACTCGAATACTATCAACCAGTTGAGTTATTGGTAGGTGGCGTGCTTCCCGTATCCACGAGTTGAACGACTCAACGGCGTTGGAACTCATCTCGCCGTACCGTGAACCGCTGGTGTTGGAGAAATACAATATGTGTGAGATCATAGACAAATGCCAAAAAAATATGACACGCAAGCAATTGTGACGTGGAATTTAAGTGGAAAGAAAAAGTAAAGAGTGAAATACATACCGAAAGTAAGCATTAGCCTAGTATTGAAGGGCTAAGTCTTTTAAGAACGCGGGAACAACCTTCCGTTCACATTTGGTAAATTCTTTGACGCATTGGGTAAATGAAGCCACAGTGGGTGCGTAAGCACAAGCACGAAATTTAGTCAATATTCCAGCTCTATATGAAGTGTTAACATATCGCAACTTATGTTGCAAGTTATGCTGCAAATGTTGTAGGCAAAATGTATGATGGGCTATGGGGAATATGATCGATAGTGATTCCAATAAGCCCGCATGTCGGTTAGATATGAACGTAAGGGTCCTGTCACTGTTGACAACATTTGCGAGATGTCCCAAGAACCAGGCCCAGTTTGTGGTGTTTTCTGAATCAACAATTGCAATGGCTAAAGGGAAGAGACCTGGAAAGGGTTGTTGTGAGTTAGTTTTGCAGATATATTGGTGGTGTTTTGTTGAGATCAAATAACATGTGTGAGAGGCAATGTACACTGAAACATTGTCCTGGTAATAAATAATGAAATTATTATTGTACAACGAAAATGATTTGTGTCAACATTATAACAGCACCTTGATTGCCATGCTTCGCAGTAGCAGCCAACAAGTGCCCCTTGAATTTTCCCTTCAGAAAAGTCCCATCCAAGAATAGCAATGGCTGACAATGATTGAACCCATCGATACATGCTTTGAATGATATGAAATACCTTATGAAACGGTTGTTGTGTTCATCGTACTCAATATTGACGTAACTTCCAGGGTTGTTTTCAATGACAATAGAACTATACCACCGCAATTGGTTGAACGATATGGAGTGTGCACCAAACATCTCCCCCCCGAGCTTTTTCAACACCTAACCATGCAACGCAATAGCTAACCTCTAATCCGTAATCTTTTTTTAGGTCGTAGACAACATCGGTGGGCTGCGTGAGTGGCTTGTCACGTACCCGATCAGAAATAACATCGGACACTAAATCTGAACCAGCCCTGGGGTTTTTTGGGGTTCGAACAGCTACACCACAAATGTGCTCCTTATTCCACTTGCGAAGGTAGAAAAATCCGTTGGCATGCAAAACATTATAGCGATCCTGGTTTTCCTTCATTGTTTATTGTAACCCGGACTCGGTTCCGTAGATGATTGTTGTTGTCTGTATCGCATTTCCATCCCTTAATCTTTGTATTTGAGTTTTAGGTTGAGTTGGGCAAGTTTGGAACAGGTTGGTTATGTTTAGAAACCAAGAGTTGATGCCTAGATTTTGGCCTTCACGCTCGAGCGGGGCTTTTGACGCTCGAGCGGGCCTTTTACTTTTGTTCCTCCGCTTGAGCGGGGAGTTTGACGCTCGAGCGGGATTATTCAACCTTCAGTACTTTTCTCTGCAGGTCATCAGATACTCGAGCGTCGACTTTCACGCTCGACCAGGGACCCTCGTCTGCAGAACTTCTGGAAGTATGCATTCGACGCTCGAGCGGCGCTTTCCACGCTTGAGCGGGGGTCTGTGTCTGATGCTCGAGCGGGGCGTTCCACGCTCGAGCGGGCTATGTAGTATATCAGTCCGAGATGAAGCATTTTGAACCACTTTTTCGACTTTCTCTCTCTCTGTAGCTTTTCAAAAACCTCATTTGAGAGCTCCTCTCTCTAGAATACACCTTCTCTCTACGAACTCATCTAGCTGTAGTGATCTTCATCCCTAGTCCCTTTGTAAAAAGTGTGAAGCTTGGCGTGGCCTTCGTTTGGATCCGGAAAAAAATTGGTGTTTGGAACATCTTGAGTTTTCTTCTTCTTTTCCTTTGAGCTCCGAAATTTGAGGTAGGGATAACTACTCATATTTATGGTCTTTGACATAAACATGTGGTCAATTTGATTTAATGTTGAAGTTGGGAAATTTTGGGTGTTAGGGTTTCAAAATGTATAAAGAGGGGTTTTGTTCATTTGACCCATACATGTGTATTTTGGGTCTTAAAATGAGATTTTTGATGTTTATTGATGATATTTGGATCTTTGGGTCAATATTGAGAAAATGGGGAGAAAAGCCCTAATTTATTGTGATGAATAAATTAGTATAATTAATTTGAGAAAGTTATGGAAATATGAAATTAAATTGGAAATAATGAAATTGGGTAATTGTGAGATTTAATGGTGGAGTTGGATTGATTAATCACTCACCTTTGAAATTGTAGATAATTTATCTGTTTGATAATTTATTATTTGTTTAGAAATAATTATTTTGGGCTATCGGTGGAGGATAGTCTTGATTGTTGTAGACACTGCATGATGATTAGGTGAATTAAAACTAATCAATTGAGTATGTCATTGAATATGACGGATAAAATAACACATTGGATATGTGCTTGGCTTGATCATTGTATATGATAAGTGTTTAAATACATTGTATATGTATGTTGTTTGGGAGGAGATAGGGGATGGACTCCATTGATAACTAAGTTAGCCGGGGTGTCCAGGGTGAAAGTCCCGAAATCTTGATTACGTTTGCATAACGTAGATGAATGGAAGTAATGAAGTGTTAATAATATGAGTTGTAGTCTCATGTTAATTGATTATAATCGAAGTATTGTTAATATGAGCTGTAGTCGCATTTGAACTGTCTGGATGAATTGAGAACCATATCTATGAATTGGTTTGGATAATAAAATGGAAAGAGATGCATATTTGTTTATATGAGTTAAACATTTGTCATATGCCAATGTTTTAGTTATTGCTCATATTATGTTTAGCATATCTCTACTGGGCGTTGGCTCACCCTATATGGGACATCATTTTCAGGTTCAGGTGTTATGCCACCACCAAGGATGTAGCTTGGAAGGTCTTGGGAGTTGAAGACTCTTTTGATTATTTTTGTTGTTCTCTTTTCATATTACCTGTAAATTCAAGCCAAGGGCTTAATGTGTATTTGAGTTAGTGCTCTCTTTTTGTGACCAAGTGTTGGCTTGGAAAGTTGTAAGCCCATAGGGCATTTACTTTTGTTGTCAACATGTAATAGTTTTGTAAAAATACTCTGATGAATGGAAATATGCTTTATTCTCTTGTCTATGAATATCATGAATGTTGGGTTTATATGTATTATTTTTTGAGGGCGTTATAAAACACGTGTGTGTACCGACCACATGCATCCCTTCGATTCCCTCATCATGCATACAGCTGTGATCCGTACATAATCGTTTTTGACATATTTAAAACGAAAGCCACATTCGACAACATACTTGCGAAGAACACTTCGGAATTCATCTGCTCCACCTTCAAAACTTTGGCCAATACGTTGAATCCCGTTAGCCCATTGGGCAGACAAAAACACATTGTCAACATGAGGGTAAAATTTTGCCAATAAATCATCTTCGTCATCCAAGTCTGACTCGTCAAACACATCTGTCAGGTGACAATGAGCTGTCTGTAATTGGTTGTTAGCATTGTCCCCGTCTAGTGCACATCGTACTTCAATTAATACATCAATGCATTGCAATTGAAAAGACCGTGCAAGACACACCATGTTCGCCACATCAACATCGTTCTGTAATATGAAATTATTATAACCGGGCATCTTGAAGTAGAAACATACATCGGCAGGTGTGAGCCCATCAAACGTTTCACACACACCATTGACCACGTCGTCAAATCGAAATGGAACTTGTAGATTAATAGCGACATTCACATTGTCGTAACAACATATTAGCATAATTTCATTGTCCATCCTCCTGCGAATGTTAACATATGATTCGTGACAGGGGGAAAAAAAATAATTAAAACCATTACGAACGGGGCACCACACAAAACCCGCAAATAAAACATTCCACCGGCACACCACACACAATCAAAACGATGACTCCCCACCCACAGCGAAACACATGTCCCCATGTTCCCCACACAGAGCACATCCCATCGGGAAGATGTGGCACTTCAAAACTTGGGTTAACACCCAAAAAAATTGAAAAATAATAACACCACTGGCACACCACACACCATCAAAACCGATGCCTCTACACGCATGTCCCTCTGTACCCCACATAGAACAACGTACCACCCACACCCAACACATCACACGCACTAGAAAACCATGATCGGCCAACACACACAAACCAACCACATACGTGAAAACATGAAAAAAACACAGAGCAAAATGTAAATGACTACAATCCATATCAAAGGCAAACGAACCAAGGAAAAGTAAGCATACCAGGTAAAGAATAGCGTGTCCACGACAGGTATCCAAAAAACTGACAGTGTGTCACACAGCCGTCGGCAAGAAGACACACATTCAAATTCCCAAACCCTACCTGCCAATGGCTAAAATGTATTTGAATGTATCATCAAAATTAGCCAAACCGAATCAGCAACGTTTCCAAAAAAGAACTGGCCCCGCAAAACACTACCAAATTACCCCAAGGGCACAAACGTCCACACAGTGATACCAAAAATGGAAAATAAAAATAGAAAGGATCAAATCTACCCACCAGCAGGACTAACAAGTACAATAGAATAAAAGTGGGACTAATTGGTATAACAGTTCGTGAAGTAAGATTTATTGGTAAATAATCCCTACTTATTTATCATCACCACGCATTTCTTATGTCATTTTCTACGTACATTATTATGACAGTCAATCGGTCAACCCTCGCACATTCTTTCACTCTCCGTCTTTCTTTCCCCACTCAAATGGAAGACCAAGCTACTGATAGCAACAACCAAGGCAACTAGAAATTATTCTTGGTCTTAGCAGTATTTTTTCATTATATTTAGATAAATACTTAGTTATCTTTTCAAATAAGATAAATAAGTAGTGAAACTTACTATTTAACTAATAATACTCAGGACACTACTTAGATTTGCCCATGGGATAATGAGTAATTTCTCCAAGGCAACGTTTTGGTTTAATTTTCAAATTAACATTTAAATTAAAAAATCAAAAATATAATTGATTAATTAATTTTAATTTTTTTTAATTATTTTTTCTCTCTCTTCTTCCTTTCTCTCTTTTTTTTATTTATTTATTAATAAATCAATTAATTTTTTTTCTCTCCTCTCTCATTTTTTTTTATACATTTTATACATTAATCAATCAAATATTCTTTCACACCTATTTATTCAATTACACAAAAAAATAAAAAATAAAAAATAAAATCATCCTAAAATTATTTTCAAAACTCATAACTAAATAAATTTTCAATTTTAAAAACTCTTTTCAATAACTTATTTTTCAAAATAAAACTCAAAACACTATTTTCAAAAATTAAACCAAAAGAACAAAAGTGTTCTTTCATATATTTGTACGATTGTTTCAATGAAACTCCACAAAAGATTTAGGAAAAATTACAAAAAATTAGAGAAAAATAATTGCATTATAGACAAAATCTTTTGTAATACAATTTTGCATATTATAGATGAACTTTGATACACATGATGGACTTGCATATTATAGATGAAATCTTTTATAGTGTAATTTTAATACATATGATGAACTTGTATTATGCACAAAAATAATTTGTACTATGCACATAAAAAAGTGACATTATCATAAAAGTAAAAATATTTTATTACTATGCTATTGAAATGCAATTTCCGCCGTCTTTGTCATAAAAATATTTTATTACTACTCTATTTGTAACGCCCCCAAAATAATACAATAAAGATAACTTATATGCGGAATGAATATGAGAAACAACATACTTTTATACATCAGAGTTTACTGCTTAAACTAGTTAAATGCCATGTTGGCTTACATCTTTCCAAGTCGTTGCTTGGTTACACAAATTGAGTCTCGCTCATTATATCTTAAGCCCTTGGCTTTACAAATCACACACATACACACATAATGCATAATTAAGAAGCTCTTGCTTCCCAAAAGTCCATCCATGCTATTGCCTTGGAGGAAACATCTCACCTGCACCTAAAAATGATATTCCCGTATAGGGTGAGCCAACAGCCCAGTAAAGATAATCTAACACAATATATGAAGTTTAGCAAAGGTATAAATACCACGTACATAAACAATACCGATACTCAAACATCCACAAGGCCTGCATTTTCATATGCTACTAAGACCTAACTTTATTTCCATTTTCCTTCAATTCATTTCAAGTTCATATATGCTACTCAATTCATGAGTTAAATTCATTATCTTTCAACAACCAACATGAGACTACAACTCAATGGTTTTCCATTTATACAATACACACATAAACACTTCAAACGTTGCCATTTTACGGATATTTCGTCCGAAGGAATGGGCACCTATTTATATATGAAATTTTGAGTCTTTCACCCAGGACACTCTGGCCAACTTGATTTAAATGGAGCCCATCTCCTTTCTCCTCCCAAACAAATATACATATGCAATGTATTTATAAACATAATCATATATGGAGTACATCCCCTTTCTCCTCCCAATAAACATACATATACAATGTATTTATAACATGGTTATATTCAATGACACCAACAATGAATTAACATTAAATCGCCTAATCCTCATGCAATTTCTACAACAATCATGGCTATCCTCCACCGATAGCCCAATTCAATTATTTCTAAAGAGATATTCAATCTCAAATAAATATTTTATTCAAAATTTACATAGGTGAGATAATACATATCCAATATCACCATTTACATCCACAACCTTCCAATTTCACATTTTCAATGTTAATTCCCAATTATTTATACAAAAATAATAGTTTGATCAAGTTAGGGCAAAATCTCCCTCTTTCCAAATATCAACCCAAACACCAAAATCAACTATTTTGGCACAACATAATCATATATTCATGCCTCATGCTCACTTACCTCATATTCATCAAAACCCCTCTTTTCATCTCACACCCAAATCTTAGATTTATCTCAAATTACAACTATATCTCATCATCCATACACAATAGCAAATAACTAAGCTAAAAACCATATTAGAGTATAGAAATTCCCTAACTCAAGTGTAGAAACCCAAGCAACAAGGTGGAACTTCAAAGATGACGAAACCAATTACTTCTTGGATCAAAACAAAGCTCTTGAAGCCCTCTACCTTATTCGCAAAGACACTAGGGTCAAGAACACAATAGATCTAGATGAAATCTTAGAGAGAAGGTGAATTTTAGAGAGAGAAGTAGTCGGATTAGTGTTTTGGGGAAGAAATGAAATCAAAATGTGATGTAAAACATCACTGCTGTAATCTGATATACGCAAGCTCGCTCGAGCGAAGGAGTTCTCGCTTGAGCGACCAGACACACAAAGGTCGCCTCGCTCGAGCGTAGAATGAGAAGCTTTAGGTCTGTCGCCCAACGTAGACGCACGCTCGAGCGAAGGAAGTCTCGCTCGAGCGAAGAACAAATTACACAAGGCTCGCTCGAGCACAAGAATCCTCGCTCGAGCGAAGAAGCCAAATTCTAAGCAACAACCATTTGTACCAAAAGACAACCAACCTGTTCCAAACTCGCCCAACAAGTCCCAAAACTCAAATTCAAAGAATTAAAGGGATGAAACAAGACATAGACAACAATATACAATCACGGAACCTGAGTCCGGAACACAATAAAGGTCGAGATAAAACCGGGATCGCTATACTATTGATGAATTCAGACTAGGTGTTCACGTGTGGCAATAGAAAACTAAGTCACTGAGATAGATATAGAAGACATTGGACATGAACATGCTTGGGTGATTTGCAAATGTCAGTCGTATTTGGTTGACTGTATATGTCAGATTGATTAATCACTAAGTCACCTTTACGATGAATTAAATAGGAAAGTAAAGGAAAACGTTCAACTTCTTTTCACTTGGATATGGATTAAGCTTCTATCCCGTCTAGATGGCCCATCGTGGATTTATTTTCAATGATTCTAAGCAAAGTAAAGAAGAAATAATTTCTATGGCTTTTTTTGTTTTGTTTTTTATGATCAGGTGTTCAAACCAATTTATGTTCACTTCAACTAATCCTGAAACTCACGCATAGCGCCCTTCTACGTAAATTGGACAAGTCTCAAGCAGAACCCATAGGCATAGCTCCAAGGAATTGATAGCACTTAGTGGGGGGGAGTACACCCTAAGCTCCAAAATGTAGCAACTAGGCCAACCCTTTGAGATTGAATTTCTATGGATATAGATTCAGTTTTGGCTTGAATTATTGTCTTGAATGTATTATATTCATTTAAAAGACCATTGAGTGTAATGAGGACCAAATCTTTATCATCCATTGGTAAAGCATCCAAAGCTAGATGATCTACTGTCTCCTTAATTTGATTCAAGTATTCTTTCATCGAAAAAATAAGATTTGACCACATTGTGAAGTTTATTCTTCAATTGATATTGCAAGAATTTAGGGTCAGTTAAGATATATGTGTTGAATTGAAATTAAAATTATGGATAAATTACACTTTAACCCCTTGTGGTTTACCCAAAAAATACGGAGCTCCCTTATAGTTTCAATTATAACACTTAAACTCCTGAACTTCATACCAAAGTGCAATTTTGGACGGAACCGTTTGTTTCAACAGAGTGTGTGTTGCACGACTATAAAATCAAAATCTTCCCTCTTCAACCACACTAGATAATTCCTTAGCTTCTTATTCTTCCCAATTTTTTTGAAAACCAAAAAAGTTGGTTCTCTCTCTAAAATGCTTCCCTCTCTCTCTAGCTTATCTATCTCATTTTTCCATCTTTTCTTTTCATTTTTGTTTCATTTTTCTTCTAAAATCTATGTCTATCATTCTCTTAACTCAAATAAAGTTAACCCAGAATACACTATGTTTTTTCAAATTAAAGCCATGCACACTAAGAGTGTAATTTATGTGATCAAATTGGGCCGCGCTTCCAATTTTTGTGGCTAGTGTTTGAATAGGTCGGTCCTGGATCGTTTAGGCACCAAGCTAGCCAGAAGTAGGTTACTAGGGCCCTGACCTAGTTATCCAATGCTAAACCCCGTAGAGGGCTGAGGTGTTAGTAGGGAAACGAACCGAGGTAAAAGGGTTGAGTGTGATACCAGCCGAGGTAAAAGGGTTGAACCCATCTCGTTTGATTGGCTGTGAGAAGGGTGTTTTAAGGATAGGCATTATCCTAGGTGTGTGGTTTCTAGGAGGACTCTGCTAAGGAGAGTTGGAGTCCTTCTAGGATTAGGCCATACGAAATCTATAAAAGCTCATGGCTGGATCTATGCACAGGTAACACAATTCTTACTCTCAAATACACAGAGCTTTTTGTCTATTGTCTAATCACTGACTTAGGCATTAGAGGGGTTTCTGGCACACACCCGCCGGCTAGCTCACGTTTATGCTTTCAGGTAGCAAAGCGACGACGTTTGAAGGAGTGCAAACTTGATCAACAGGATTATACGATAAGATTATTTCATGCTCATACACACACACATACATATATTTACACTATGTATACGTAAATATGTATTTTATATATATCAGTTAATATGTATGTACTAGCGTATGCCCGTGCCTAAAGGCACGATGCAAATAATGATGAAATCAAAATGTAATTGAATATAAAATTGTTGGGTTAAAATATAATTTATACAATTTGTTGCTAAAAATTTGAAGTCAAACTATGAATCAAGGTCTGGTTAATTTTGAAAAGATTTTTTTCTTTTTTAACTTGAAAATATGTTTAATTGTATATTTTAAAAATAAACATTTCCTAATAAGCTATTTAAAGTACGGCAAGTAACTCGATTTTGACCTTCCTCAAGACTTGGACGTCATCGTTTGAACACTCGATGATCATCCATGCTCGTGTTTGTTTTGAGTTCCCGAAGGTCTCAGCTGCGCGCCTTGCCTTAGGATCTCTCAACTTGTCTGTTTTGTGCTTGGTTGTGGACCAAGGACTTGTGTTTTTGCTTCTGAGGGAAGAGGATGGCTTGTGGGCCATCCCCTCAACCCATCGGCTAAGGTTTTGTGCCATCGGCCTTGTGTTCTTGCTATCGGCCAAAAGTGTTAGCCGATCGGCACTCTTTTTGGTCGGTCGGCACTTCTTTTGGTCGATCGGCCATATTTTTGAGTCGAGACCTTTCCATCTGCTTTTTGCAGATATTTTGTGCCAGCTGTGACAACTGGAATGCACAATTCTCATCCTCCATACACGTGTATGGAGGGATTGCATTCAAGACTTAAGCTTCCTCAACAAGCTTGAGAATTGAAATTCTATAAGAAGGAAGCCTTCCCTCCCTTTTCAGAGGTTCTTGAAAATTGATATACAAGTTCTATATCTCTCTCTATATATATTTTACCTCTCTCTCTTGTTTAGTCTTTGTTTGTGCCCAAAAGTGTAGATTCTTCACACTATTGCACACAAACACCTACTAGAACACCATCCTTTGGTTGCTGAGGTCCTTAGGAGTTGGTCTTGGAGTTCTTGGACTGGTTTTGCTCAGAGAAGAGTGCTGGAGTTGTGTTCTTGAAGGTGTTCTTCAAGGGTGAGATTCTAGCTTTTGATACCCCATTTTGGCTTAAGCTTTTAGGCCTACTTGCATATTGTTTTAAGCTTAACTTTGTACTACAATAAGTTCTGATTTTTCATTCTTGTTATGGTTGCTTAAGGTCACTTTTGTGTTGGGGGTTGTTTACCCCCTCTTAGGCCTTGTTTGACCTTGTTTTGTGCCTTCCTTTTTGAGCTTTGGAACCATCTTTTTTTGACCTTCTCACCACTGAAATCCAGAGGATTTTCAGTGGTGGAGAGGTGGTTTTGGAGTCTTGAATAGGAGAGGGACACCCCTCTCTCCTTGTGTCTCATATGCTTGCATTAATGGCTCATAACATTAGCATGTTTGCTTAGCTTGTTTTGGTTCCATTTCAGCAACCTTTTGGTGTTACCTTGCCATGCTATACCTTTGTCTTAGGTTGGTTTAATAACATCTTGCATGCACCATGCACTTGTAGTGCAATCCTCTCATTTGCCATAGCATGCATCTTGTGTTTGAACCATCATTCGTGCATATTTTGGCCCAACTCAAAGGAGCTTTTAGCTTTGTTTTTACCATGCTCTAGCTCTGATTTGCATTGTCTTGGTCATGCATGCATTGCTTTGTATTGCTCTAGTGTACTCTAGCTTGTTAGCTTTGAGTGTCCAAGTCACTAACATGCATTGCTTGGACCATTTTCATGATTTGGCATCATTTCATATGAAATTTCAGTCCATATAATGTGACCATGCATTCACATTTGTAACCTTTTCAATGCTTTGAAGAATTGGTGTTTTATGCCTTAAGAGTGGACCATTGTGCATGCCTCCATGCTTAGGACTTTAGGATGCCATCTCAGTGGGTTTTTGGGCTTATTTTGACATGCCATAACTCTGTTTTTTTATTGGTTAAGTCATGCCATGTTTGGTTGTAATAGGTGTAGTGTAACACCTCTCGTTAGCTTTGCATGCCTCATGCCTTTTGGACTTTTGTTCTAGCTTGTGTTGGCTAGGTTCAAGCTTGCTTCTAGTCTTGTTTTGGTTTGCCTTGGGGCTGTTTTGGTTGCCCTTAGCCCTTTGGGGCTTGGTTGGTATGGCCATGGTTTAAGTCCCTTGGCAAGCCTTAAGCTTTAAGCCCTCGCATGCTATACTTGTGATATATGTGTTGATTTGGCGTCATTCATAACATCATTTTAGAGCATGTAGTATTGTCACACTTGCATGCTTTTCACTTTTTGAGCCCTCTTGAGAATTGTCCTCTTTGTGCCTTGATTCTTGGGCCAATTGGCATGCATGTTTGTAGGTGCATTTCATGCCATTATTTCATCACTTTGGCCACTGATTTGGGCATGGCTGAGGTCTGCCCATTTTGGTTTAAGTCCATCTTTGCATGTTGTTGCATGCTTGACATGTTGCATGTTGTTGCATGCTTGCTAGTTTGCATGTTGTTACATGCTTGTCCATCCTTGCATGCCATGCATGTTTGTATGTTTAGTTTGCATTTTGCATGCTTGCTAGTTTGCATTTTGTCACATGTTTGTTTAGGTTGCATTGTATTTGGCATGCTTGTTACCTTAGCCTTGTGTGCATATTTGAGTCATATTGCATTTGGCATGCTTCATGTTGCATTGCATAACTTTTCCATGTTGCATGCATCGCATTGTGTTTGGTTTGGGGTGTCAAACCAAACACGAGGACCGAGGCATCGGTCGCCGACACTCTTGATCCAACATGATAGAGTGTGAGGCATTCATGTGTTTTTGTGCATTCATTCCATAGTAATTTGCACACTTGGCTTCTTTGGCCATCATGCATTGGAATGCGTGATTGGTGGCCTGTAGACACCCCATTTTTGACCGACCTTAAGACTCAGACGTCATCGATTGAGCGCTCGGTGATGGTGCATGTTGTGCTCGTTCTGAGGTTTCGAAGTTTCGGCTGAGAGCCTTACCCCCGGACCTCGGGACCCTTTTGTGCTTTGCCTCGGTTTACGAATTAGGTCTTGTTTTCTCTTCCTGAAGGGAGGGAGAGGTCTCGTAGACCATCTCTCAGTAACCGTAGGCTACTTTTCGTGGTCATAGGCCACTTTTCCCGTTTGTAGACTAGTTTCTGATTTTCGGAGCCGTCGGCCGTGCGCCTCGATTCGGGACCGCTTAACTTTCTCCGTTTGGCGCGGTTTTTGGCACACACCTTGCTTCCTCTCCCTAGAGGGACACTGTGGCCCGGGAGACCACCTTTGTGGTCGCACGCCACTTTTGATGCTTAGCAGTCTGTTTTCGGGGCTCCCAGCTGCGCGTTTTGCCTCCCGGACTCTCGTTTTGCATCCGTGTTGGTTCTTTTTCGGCACAACCTTTGTTTTCCATGTTTGGAAGGTGATACAAGGGTAGGAGACCAGCATTTCTCTTGGAGACCACTTCTCTCTCCGCCAGCCGATCTTCTTGTCAGGAAACTGGTCTATTTGGTCTTTGAGCCACATTTACTGGTCTCCCATACCACCACTGGCTTGCATTCAATGTGGAGACCATCAAATGGGGCTGCTGACCACCTTTCATTGGTTTGAACCTTTTGAACTGGTCGGCCCACCAGGGGAAGTAGTCAGCCGACCACCTGAACTGGTCGGCCTGCCTTTCCTAGTTTTGTCTCTGTGAGTTGTTGCCAGCTGGAAGGCACAGACTGTATCCTCCATACACATGTATGTAGGATTTGAACCCTTGTTCTAGCTTCTTGAGGAAGTTTGAACCTTTGTTCTAGCTTCTTGAGGAAGCTTGAACCCTTGCTCCTCTATAAGAGAGGGTCTCCCTCTCCTTATACCAGGTTCCAAAAAAAAAAAAATTTGTTTAAGTAAAAAGATATATCTCTCTATATCTCTTCATTTTGGGTTCAAAAGGGTCTTGTTCTTGACCTATTACACCACACCTCATAGCCGCACATCTCCACCATTGTCACTGAGTTCTTGGAGGGTCTTGAGAGGTCTCAAAGGTTGAGTTTTTGGTCCAGAAGGCTGCTGGTTTTGCTGAGCTACAAGGGTAACCCTTTTCCCTTTTTTTAAGCTCTATCTTGATCATTCTATAAGCCATACTTGCATGGATATTTAAGCTTTGTTGTCAACTGAAAAAAGTCTTGTTTTAAAGTCCTTGTGATGTTTGTTTAAGACTATTTTGGTGTTAAAGGTCATTTACACTCTTTCATGCTTGTTTTAGCCTTGTTTTGTGCAATGCCATAAAGCATTCGAGCTAGTCTTGTCTTGGCCTTCCTACCACTGAAATCCAGTGGATTTTCAGTGGTAAGGATGTGGCTTTGAGGGCCTAAATCAGAGAGGGGTGACCCTCTCTTGTTGTCTTGTTTACTAGCATTTTTGGCCTTACAAAGGAGCCTATATTTTCACACTTCCTAACCTTGGTTCAGGCCCTTTTTAGTGGTTTTTAGGACCTGCATAAGCTCTGTCCAGAGCTGGTTCTATCATCTTGGGTGTGCCTCTTGCATGTGTAGAATAATCCCTTTTAAAGCTGATCAAAGGAGCATGTCATTTTTTGCATATAGTGATCATGTTTCAGTGGGTTTTTGGCCATTATTTGGCATGTCATGCCTCTGTCTTTGGTTGGTTTAGTGGCCTCTTGAATGCTTCACATGCTTGTAGTGCAATCCATGCTCACTAGCTTACATTGCATGTTGCTTTGGTCCTTGATGTTAGCATATTTTGGCCATGCTCTAAACTGATTTTGTTCTTGATTTGGGCTGCCTTAGCTCTGTTTTGAGGTCTCTTGGTTGAATGATGTTTGCCATGCATACTTGTAGTTTAATACCCTTGCCTAGTCTTGAGTTTTGAAGCCTCTTGCATGCTTAAATGGAGGTGTTTGCATGTTTTAGCATCACTGTGCATGATATTTTAGAGCTTATAATTGTACCATATTCCCATGTTTATCACTCTTTAAATGTGTTTAAGAGTTGTGCTTGTATGCCTCATTTATGGACTATTGCATGAGCTTCATTTTGGTGCCTTTCAAGCCATCATCTTTGTTCATATTTGCTATTGATTTGGCCAGCATGAGGTCTATTTGGAGTTGGTTAGGTCATTTGAGCATCAGTTTGCATACCTCTAGTGTAATGCACTTCGCTAGTTTCGGTACTTGAGCCATTCAACATGCATAACATGAGTTGTTTGTATGATTCGGGACCATTTTGTATGCCATGCTCTTGTAGAGTTGCATTTTATGCCCTAGACTTGGCCCTTGCATTGTGCATGCTTGTGTGTGTCATGGGGCCCTGTTTTCATCATATATGGCCACTGATTTGGGTGTGGCCGAGGCCCATTCATTTTGGTTTAAGTCCATTTTGCATCAAGTATGCCATTGTAGTTCATAGCATTGAGTATGCCGCGTTGTCGCATGTTTGATCATTGCATTGCGCATGCCTTGTTCACTGCATTGTGTATGATAGTCTTCACATGTGCATTGTGTATGACACATAGTATCATGTGCATTGAGTATGCCATTGTTAGTTCGTAGCATTGCGTCTGCTAGTTTGCATGTTTGCATGACTTGGTTGCATTGCCTTAGGATTGCATGCTTGAGGTCGCATTGTGCATGCCATTCTACTTGTTGCATTGTTTTTGGAATAGGAGTTAGTCCAAATACGGGAAACGTTGAACGTTTCATACTCCAAGTGATGAAACGTGCCTCGATTCCCAGTCGCCGACACTCTTGACTACCCATGACGGAGTTGTTGGCTTTAGGTGTTTGTATGTGCATTGATTTCACATTGAGTTGTGCAATTCGGTTCCTCAGCCATCATGCATCGAGATGCATGATTGGTGGCCCGAGGATCGAGACTTACACTCCCTTGAGCTTGTACAATGATGGGGAGAGTGGTCGTGCACACATATGTTGAAAATACCTTGCCATGCCTCTCTCTTGCTCCTTATTGCAGAAAACCAGAAACTAGAGGCAGAAACTGGTCGGCCGACCAGCTTTTCTGGCAAGTCGACCACCCCTTTTGGTTTCTCTCACGAAAGGTGGTCGGCAGGTGGTCTCTAAGGCCAATAGCTGGTCGGTGGCCTTCCCACAGATTCCCAAGGTGGAGTTTCAGCCTTCTGGAGCCCTGTGCAGTGTTCTGAGGTCAATTGCAAACAAAGGCAAGTCGGGGCGTCACGAGGGATTTTCGAACAAGGCAATTCAAGCATGCATGCACCCTTCATCATCCAAGGCAAAGCTGAGGCAGTCCGTTTCATGTAGTTTGCATGATAGTTTAATTGCTTACTTAGCTAATTTGTTAATTAGTTAGAGTTATGCAATAATTAGCTGTAATTTGTTATTCATTGTGGTTGTGTAATAACTAGTTTAATTAGATTAGCTTAGATTAGCTAGTTGGTTTTGTATTATTTATTCGGACCCTCCGTCGAGAGGGCGAATTTTGTAATAAGTGTGCGTGCGTGTGTGAATGTCTTCCAACCCCACGTCTTTCTCTCTTTTATTTACCAGCTTATGATGGTTAGTTTAGGGCATGTTTCAATTAGCATACTTATGCTCGCATGTTTGCATTCATTCATTTGTCTTGCATGCACCAGGCTCGGCGTATCATACTAACTGCATTGTATTTCAATTCCAAGTTAAATACATGTTATCTGTTGCATTTTGTATGTGTTACATTAGCCATCTTAACATGAACTAGGATCATGCATTGATTACTAACTAGTTTCTGTTTTGGCTCGGAGTACTCGGTAAGTGTTTATGCTTTAGCATCCTTGCATGCGTGTGAGTGACTGCCATGATAGCATGCTTACCATGAGGCTAACTGCTTATGTGATATAACTACCTGAATGCCTGTGGGTGAAGGTTGGATTACTTGAATTGGAACAATTCACTGATTGCGAGTTTTAAACCCACTTGAGAGTGGTAAAATCACCATATTTTCTAAGCCCACTTGAGGGTGGCAAAATCCGCATTTTAGCCTACTTGTGAGTAGCAAACCGCTTTCAAAAACAAACATGAAATATTTTGTTCCGACTTAGGCGATCCAGTCTATACTTGTATGCTGTGCGCATCACATAGTAATTTTAGGCTAATAAACCGGAATAAGAACACATGTGTTTTCAAAAACAAGATATCATGTTTAGTACAGGCCGATCTTTGATCGGGCGAGCGGGGGTGCTCATTGCATGACCTTCCCCAAACGTACCCAAGTTCCCGAGCCGAGGCAACTTTGGTGATGACGGACACGTGGCCTTAGGCACGAGTCAGGGGTTTCCTAAATTCCCCAAAATGAATTATTTAGGTGGCGACTCTGTATCTGGCAAAGCAGTCCATGTTTGGCACTTCTTTCTAAAAATCAGTTTTTCAAAACGATTTGCCGGATTTGGACTCTTTGGTGATTTATCGATCTTGCATTGCACTTTGTGAGATTAGATTCAGAACCGTGACATTGAGTCCGAACTGTAGTGAGCCCAATGGACAAAACGGGATCTTCCCCGGGACGTTCGGGGACGTCTACATGGCCCGAGGATCGAGCACTACACACCTTTGAGTCTTAAACATGATGAGGGGTGTAATTGCAAACATTTTCTTGCAAATGTATTGCCATACCTCTGTTTGTCCTCTGCTGCAGCAAAAGGAGCTTTTTGCAGGAAGAGATGGCCGATCGGTTATATAGTGTGCCGATCGGCTAACAATTTTTGGCCGATATCCTCATATTTGGTCGATGACCATTTTCCATTGGCCGATGGCCACCCCATTTGGCCGATGACCTCTTAGAGTGTCCATGAGGCGGTTCAGAAGCATCACAGAGATTTTCACAGTTTTCAGAGGTGCAAAACAGTGCAAACAGAGGTAACATGAGGCATGGCAATGGATTTCTAAGCGAAGCCAACCGAGCATGCATACGTCCCTCTTCTCGAGGCTGCCTTAGCTAATTTTGTAGCTTAATTAATTTGCTTAATTATTTAAGAGTTTTGTAATAATTAATTAGCTTGTTAGTTAGTTAATTAGATGATTTGTATTATTCATTCGGACCCTCCGTCGAGAGGGCACAATTTTGTAATAAGTGTGCGTGAATGTGTGAATGTCTTCCAACCCCACGTCTTTCTCCCTTTTACTTAACTACTTTCGATGGTTAGTCTTAGGGCATGTTTCGATTAACATCCTTATGCTTGCATGTTTGCATCATTCATCTGTATTGCATGCACCGGGCTCGGCGCATCATACTAACTGCATTGTATTTCAATACCAATTTGAATACATGTTATCAAGTTGCATTTCACATGACATCTTAGAACAGCCAAACCTATTTCTAGTTGCATTTCGCATGTGTTGCATTAGCCATCTTAACATGAACTAGGATCATGCATTAATTACTAACAAGTTGTTGTTTTGGCTCGGAGTACTAGGTAAGCTTTTATGCTTTAGCATCCTGCATGTGTGTAAGTGATTGCCATGACAATATGCTTGCCATGAGGCTAACTGCTTATTTGACATAACTGCCTGAATGCCTGTGGGTGAAGGTTGGATTGCTTGAATTGGAACAATTCATTGAAATGCGAGTCTTAAGCCCACTTGAGAGTGGCAAAATCATGTTTTCTGAGCCCACTTGAGGGTGGCAAATCCACGTCTTAGCCTATTTGCGAGTAGCACCTTCAAACCATTTTCAAACAAACAAACATGAGATGTTTTGTTCCAACTTTGGCGATCTAGTCTATACTTGTGTGTTGTGCGCATCACATAGTAATTCTAGCTAATAAACCGGAATAAGAACACATGTGTTTTCAAAACAAAATATCATGTTTAGTACAGGCCGATCTTTGATCGGGCGAGCGGGGGTGCTCATTGCATGACCTTCCCCTCTCGTACCCAAGTTCCCGAGCCGAGGCAATTTTGGTGATAATGGACACGTGGCCTTAGGCACGAGTCAGGGTTTTCTAAATTTCCCAAAATAAAATATTTAGGTGGCGACTCTGTATCTGGCAAAGCAGTCCATGTTTGGCACTTCTTTATTAAAATCAGTTTTCCAAAACGATTTGCCAGATTTGGACTCTTTGGTGATTTATCGGTCTTGCATTGCACTTTGCGAGATTAGATTTAGAACCCTGACATTGAGTCTGAACTGTAGTAGCTTAAGAACAAAACGAATTTCGCACCATTCGTGCGCAGAGCCGTGACGTTCGGGCACATCTACAACTACCACCCAAATATAACCAAACATAGTCACTAATTGGAGACCCATGGTTTAGGAACAATTGCACAGGTTGCATTAACAATTAGGTTACTAATTCATGGCTCTCAATATATTAATACCACCAAAAATTATTAAAAAATAACAATAAAAAGTTTCAACTTTGACGAAGGCAGTAATCTACTGTAAATTCATAACCACCATCACTGATTGCAGCTCTTTAATGAAACTTGCCTCAATCATTATCAACAAACTTGCAACACAATTTCTCCACAACAAATTTGTTGTTGGGATATTTGAATCAAGATGGTACAAAGAAAGCTACTATGTTCGCATCCCCCGACTCATAATCGAAGTGGTCTTGTGCGATCTCATGTGCGGTCATCATTAAGTTGGGTCTACCAAACAGCTAGCATTATCATGACATCATTGGCAGTAACAACCTAATAGTAACAATGGATATATACGTTTCATCACAACTTGTTAGTAACAATCACTTTGGGTTTTGTTTGGTTTTCAAAAAATAATGAAAGGAAAGAAAAATTTATATAATATCTCCTCTATGATCACCTAAGAGAATTTCTCCTCTATGGTTACCTTTAATCATTTGCCTAAGAGAAATTTGGGATGGGACATTTCTCATACACAAATATGCACGAATACCTTACTTTGAAACAATGAAACATGCGGTTAGCAAACAGATAAATAAACCAAAAAAAGGAAAGAAGAATTCAAGAAACAGTTAAATAAAAAAAGTTGAAGGGAAAATTTTTTAAAAAATAAAATAAAACAACAAAAAATACGCTAGAAACTTCAACTGATAACATCTAATAATTTATTTACTATAATAAACTGAAGCACATGCAACCACATTACAGCTTTAGCTACAAATACAAACTTTTAATGCCTTTATCACTATGAATTTCGGTGATTAAATTCTTTTTACTGTTACCCAAAACCTAAATTGGTGACAATAACTTGTTTACTTTCCCTATTTGTTTTTCCCTTTTTTTTTTTCTTTAAATTCTTAGCAACCAAACAATGCACCGAAAGTAAATGTTGCCCAAAATTGAACCAAAGGCATTAAAAGAACCATTTCATAAAACCCCAAATAAAGACAAACCAGAGAAAATAAACCTATGGAAAACACCCATTCATGGAAACCAAAATAAGAGAGAGATGATACCATTAATTGGATTTGTGTTTCTTAACTTAATTAGTTATGTCTACCCAAACAACTTCTCATCCTTATTCTTCAAAAAAACTCTAAAATTCCAAATAATTTAATGAACCCAAAAAACCTCCTCAAACAACTTCTCATCCTTCATCCTTCAAAAAAAACTTCTTAATCTACCAAGGATGCTTGGGATCAGACACCAAGAACAGCGTGTACAATTCAGATTCAAACTTAGGTCATCAAATGAGCTACAATTATCTTTTAGCAACTTGAGCTTGCCAAGAACTGCTAAGTTCAACTTACAGCCCAACAATTGGAATGAGATTATGTTACTACTGAAAATACATTACGTGTAAAACAATTCAAGATGTATGGAGAGGAACCCAAAGAAAATAGAAGCAAAGCACAATTTCTTACCATGTACTTAGCATCAACAAAAGGATCATTGACAGCTACAACATCCATGCCATCCCTAGATGTTGCTATTCGTAATACCAATCTTCGAATCTGACCAAAACCTGAAAAAGTAAACAATTTGAGTGAGTTTAGTTTTGTTAGTCAAAATAACTTCTTAATCTAGCAAGGATGCTATGAATCATACACCAACAATTACTTACAAGGTCAACTTTTTATCGAAGGAAAATAAATTACATACATAGTCAATAAACAACTGAAACAAAGAATAGTACGGGATGTTGGTTGAAGAACAACTGTAGGAGGCATTGCAGTTGCTTTGATCGGCTGCATACTCTTAGCAATATATTTTCTGTATGGTTTGGACCAAATCATTCTGTGTTCATAACAATATAAGCAAACACTACTCAACTGCACACAGAGGAAACAGTGGATTACTCAACTGTAAGGAAGATGGCTTGCCAGGAACAACAGTACCAACAAATGCTTGATTGAAACTTTGCAGAATTCAGATTGTGATTGAAAGACGACACCTGAAATGAAATAAAACAATAATAATAACAACAATGAGAGCAATTTCCATGTCGCACATTGCAATCCATGAGTAGTGAAAACTAAATGATATAATGTGCAAACAAAATTAGAACAAAAAAAAAAATTTAAAAATACACATACAACAGAATTAAGCAAAATCTCATAAGTTATTGGCAGAAATGGCACAATCATTCTAACACAAATTTTCTAAAAAAACAAAGAAAGTTCTAAGGTTGAGAATTTAACTGGAAAAAAAAAAAAAAAAAAGCATTACCATTAAGAAATCATTATACATTTACCCCAATCTATCAAAAACAAAAGCATTATACTATTTTTTGAATCAGAACAACCATGAGCAATCATGAAACAAACTCAAAAACATCACCAGCCAAGTGATAACCACCATTATGGATTAAAAAAAATAAGAATATAAGAATATAATTTGAGAGCTGATATATACCAATCATGAAATTAGAATCAATAAACTCTATTCATTAGCAATCAAACATTTAGTAGTAGTCAAGGATTCTTCAAAATTAAGTGCAATTAAGGTTTTAGTTCACTCACGATTAGGGTTCTTCACTTTGAATCTTGGAATCTCCTTCAGCTCGGAGCTGTTGACTTAACGAAGAAAGATTTTCAACTTGTATTGTTGTCTTGGCTGCAGTGGAGTGAGAGACCCCGATTTATGCTTGGAATAGAGCATTCTATGAGGAAGATAACCACAACATGAACAGATATGTTCACAAGATTTGGTAGAAATTACAAATATATAACCCGTAAACAAAACCCTAAAATAACCTGTTTGATTATGTTGATTTACCTTGCGAGTCAAGTTCGAAGCGTCAGGAGCAAGCGAAGAGGGAAGGTTCGATTAAAAAACAAACATAGCCCGATAAAGAGAATCTTACCTTGCTAGACGAATTCGAGAGGCAAGAATCGAGGACTAGAGAGCAGCTTCGGGAGCGAGCAAAGATGGAGGGTAGGAAAGAAGAAGAACAGAGAGGCAGAGAGAGATAAAGAGGGAATGGGGGGGAGACGTGGGTGAGAACAGAGAGAGAGAGAGAGAGAGAGAGAGAGAGAGAGAGAGAGAGAGAGAGAGAGAGATAGAGAGGGAAGGTGAGGATACGTGGGTAGATGGGAAGCTTAGGAGAGAAATGTTAGGGCGAGAACTATCGCTGATCTGAACCATTGATATAAATTTAGGATTTATCTTAGCCATTCAACCGAAATGTATCTCTAATACATTTTATATATTTTCGAAAATTGTTATGTTTTATTATATAGATATATATCATATATGTATAATTGAAACTACCCATCAATTCTTTCTTTGGTTACATTAACAACATTTTTTGTCCTTTCCTTCTTTTCTTTTTTTTATTATTTATTTTTAATTTTTTGGCATAGAAACTACCATGGCTGCCCAGCCAAATTAGGCAAGTAAAAAGACCCCACACAACCCATGAAAATATAAAATACATACATATATATATATATATATTCAACAGCTATGGCAAAAAGGAAAGAAAAAAAATTAGAGAGAGGAGATAGTGGGTAGTGGCAAGAAGAAAGTGGGTAGTGGTGGGTGTTGGTTGAGTGGAGGCAGTGGTGGAGGAAAGTGAGGACTAGGGGGGTCATGTGCCCCCTTGGATTTTGGGCTTTTTTTTTTTTTTTTTTTTTGTTGCAAATATAAAGAAAATATTTTAAATGAAAAAATTACAAAAATATTATTAAAGTGAAATGTCAATGACATTTTAAAAATTATGAGAACAATAATGGTTATTTTGATTGAAAATGAAGAGACTATTATAAGCCATATTATCTATGAAATTTTTTGAATGTAACGGTGATGTCATTATTATTGACATGCAAGTATAAGTAATCTCACTATAAAGATATGAAATTATTAGATTGTTAGTTACATTTGACATGTGAGGTTCACTCTTTATGTATTTATTTACTATTAGTTGGTGATATCGCATACTAATGATGACGTGGTATTACCATTATATTGAATTTTTAATCAAATTTTGTATAAAAAAATAATTTATCATTATATAATTTATTTTAAGACTTATATCTATATGTTTTTATATTGTCCATGATACATTAGTTATAAATAACATTATTTTTTTGATGTTTCTTGAAATCAATCGTAAAAACTTGCGTGAAATATTTTTGTAAAATTTTTTGATATTGTAATTAATAAGTACCCTTCTAACTTGATTTTTTGGCTCCGCCACTGAGTGGAGGAGATGTGATGAGGTTAGTAGGTGTTTGCAGTTATGGATTGTTTGTTTGGGTCTAAATTCTAAAGACAGAAAGATTAGTGTTTGTTTGCGTTTAAATTCTAGAGAGGGAGAGATGAGTATTTGTTTGGGTCTAAATTCTAGAGAGAGAGATATATGTATTTGGTAATGGTATGAGAGGTGTGTGGTTTGCCATGAGATGAGAAAGAAGAAGAAGATGAATACAAAAAATTTAAAGAAAAATGAGAGAATATTCTGGTTTGTAATGGCATTAAGAAGAAAATTAGAGAAAGAAATGAGGGTAATTAGACTTTTTATAACTTCTGTTACGTCCGTCCGAAATTCCACTTTGATATGAAGTTCAAGGGTTTAAGTATTATAAATGAAACTATAAGGGGGCTCCGTATTTTTTGGGTAAACCATAGGGGGTCAAAGTGTAATTTCCCCTATTATAGAGTTGATTATTTTAAGTGGAGAAAAATAAACTATAGAAAAAGATAAATTGAGATAAAGAAAAGTATTTTAGCAGAATCTATTAAGTTAGAAGAGAATTTTTAGCATGATTTCAAATAATAACTTTTATATAATTAGTAGCGGCTGGTATACACTATGCATATGTAATTTAAATAAGTAAAAATAAAACAAAAAAAAAAATTATTTTGTGTATCGCTTAAAGGTTTAAGAGCCTTCTTTGCCTTAATTAGGACATCAAATGAAGCTTTTACTTTATATAATAATATAAATTTCAAATCCATCATTAAAACTATTTAATTCAATTTATGTATTTCAAATCTACAACTATTCAAATGGATCCTTAATATTTGGAAAAAATATAAATCACAATCACGCAGAAAATTGCTTTTGCATATATGGTAAATAAAATGCAGCCAAGAACATTTTAATGATGTAAAAATTACATGAAAATAAATACCGCAGAAACCACTTAAGGATGTGGAAAGCTTTTTTAAAAATTTATTTTTAGAGTAAATTACAAATTAAATGCAGAAACAACATTGCAGCAAAAACCATTTTAAGATGCATAAAGTGCACAAAATATTAGGAAACCATTTTTAGATATGCAAAAATGCTGCTTTATATCATTTTATTTGTGATATAAAAGCTGGTTTTTAGCTTTTTGAGAAGATATTTAAAAATTGGCTTTGACTTTTAACCAAGTTTTTTGACTTTTTCAGAAAGTCATTTGGAAAGTTGGTAAAAAGTTATTTTTTTGGCTTTTTTACTTAATATTTGTTTATATTGTCACATCACAATCAAATGACCAAAATACCCCCACCCATTTTAGAAAATAACCATGGTCACTCATGTGGCTCATTTAAACAACATGGAGGGTATAACTGTAATTTCATAGGTAGCTTTTAGCTACCTTTCCAAATGACTTTCTGGCCAAAATAACCAGTTTTTAGGTCTCGTTTGGCATGTAACAGTTTTAGCTTAAAAATAAAAAGTTATTAAAAAAATCAAAAAGTCTATAACTTATACCAAAAAATTAAAGATTCTATTTTCTCTCTACTTTTTGCACATCTTTTCGTAAAAAATCAAAAAGTTATTCCAAATATACTAGTTTTTTTTACCTAATATTTTAACCAAAAAACCAAAAAATTACTAAAATTTTCTGTTCCCAATCGAGGCCTTAGTATAGATTGCCCCCTGTAATTTGAAAAATTACAGATACCCCCTTATTAGAATTTTTTGTTTAACAGAATTAACTAAAAAAATAAAATTTATAATTATTCTTCTATACAACAATAAAATTACCTAAATTATTAATTGAAACATATTTTTAACATCATTAAAAACTGTTAATTGATTTGATGACTTATTAACGAAAGGAGCGATTTGTTATGAAATTAGAAACTTGAAGGAAATAATATAATTTCTAAAATCACAGGGAGTGGAATGTAATTTAATTAAACCAGAGTGTATTTGTAATTTATCCAAAAAAAGAAAAGAAAAAAGAGACCAATACTGAAAGCTAATGTATAAAAGGGAAATTTCAGTAATAAGAAGTTAATGTCCAATAACATGTGATAGGCTTCAACAGAGCTTATTTGGTCCAGTCACATAATTCTAGAAATCCAAAACGAAACCTTAAAAGAAATTAAAAAAACAACCAAAATATAAGAAAAAAAAGGGACTGCATTTGAGCTATCAAACTCTATGTGACATATGTTAATAATCAATCAAATGGAAGAAACAACCGTTAGTTTTCTACTACCCTTGTCCTCGATGTATATAATTGTTTCTGTCTTTCGATATCTGCCGTATGCATTTGGTGAAACTAAGAGTAATGTTAAAAATTCTAAAAATTTTATCAAATGTCTCACATGGGTGTGAGACCCTCACCATGTTAATCTCATGTGAGTCCCACACCCATGTGAGACATTTTGTATAAATTTTGATAAAACTTTTAACATCTCTAACATTTTTGATGAAACTAAGCTCTCAACAACATATGTGTAAAAATAACCGCTGGCTAAAAAGTGAGGAGCTATAGAACAAATTAAATTATGGCACTTTGGATGGTATAAAACCAATTGTGACTTAATTTCAAACACAATAATATCACCATTCTTTGAAATACTCAAAGGCAAGGATCTACGTAGAACTTGATCCTCCAGAGAAACATATAATCTTGAAAATGCATATAAGATGGTAACCTATTTAGTCCAAGACTCTCTAATCCCATGTTCCTTCATTATCCATACACCGACATTAGCATAATTTTGACCATTGAAAACAAATACACAAAGGAGGCATTTTGAACCTCCTAAAATCCCAAAACTCCATAGACAACTTCCATCTCCATAATTGGGCTAGGGTATCACCCGGTACTTCTCTTTCGCTAAATTGAAGCAAACAATGATCTTTGGAGAGCTCAAAGCCAGATACGATTTGGCTTCCCAATGGAGAACTCCATTAATGTATCTACCAGGATTGTATAGATCCAATTACCATTATTGTGAATCATTTCCCCAAAAATAACTGTATAGATACTATGACAAGAATAAAAAATAGCTGAACTCTAAAAATGGTGACATAGGCCTAAGGCCTATTTGAGGCTCATATGGGTCACTTGGGCTTAAAATCATAAAAGAGCAGACTAAAGAGTGGATTTAAAATATGGGATCAACTCCTCTCCAGTTGGCCCAATTGGCGTGTCCTGTTGTCCTCCTTGGGCCCATCATGGAGGTCATATTGATAATTTAAATCGTTCAATATGTAGAGTTTATTGAATATTTCATTTCTATAAAAAATCAAGTCAATCAGATATTAACAATTTATTTTTAAAATTATAGTTACCCTTGACACAAATTTGTTCTGTTCAAGTATCTTTCGATATTTGATCAAAGTGATTTTTTGTAAGGATGAAATACTCGACAAGTCCTAAATATGGAACGATTCGGATCATCGATGTGGGTTTCATAGAGGATCCATAGAGCCCAACCTCAAAAATCTTAAGGAAGCTTTGATTGTTATTTATTTATTGGATAAATTATAAATACACATTTTGAAAATTAATTAAAATACGAATTGTTTTCTGTGATTTTGAATATTACATTCAGCCCTTTCAAATTTTTAATCGTATAACAAATTATCTATTTTATTAATAAATTATTAAATCAATTAACAATTTTTAATCATGAATATATTTTATTTAAAATTTCAAGTAATTTTATTATTGTATATAAGAGTAGTTATAAATTTTCTTTTTTAGTTAATTACTCAAATAAAAAATTCTGACAATGGAGTTTTTATAATTTTAAAATTACAGATTTTAAGAAAATCTCATTTGTACTATCTAAAAAAGAAAAAAAGAACGTATTTGAAATTTATTCAAAAGAAAATGTGAGATGGCCCAATTACAATTGATGTTTTGGTGACAATTTTCATGATCATCCTTTGTCATCTATAGAATGAGGGCTCAGTATATAATCCATTGTAGGTGGTGCCTCTTTGGTGATGGACAATCAGATCCATTGCACACTGCTTCACTTTAAAAGGTGACGGCATAACGAAAAAAACCACGAATTGCTTAACACCTTTAATTCAATACCCAAAATATTCTTCAACTTTTATATAGCTTTCCCAAACATAATCTCCATAACTCCTAGGGATGCCAAAGAAGGTTGGGGTATAAGTAAAATCGATGCCATTAATTTTATCAGTAATAATGACGTATGGAGAATCATTTAATTCTGTGACGACCGGGTCTTGTTTTCTTTCCTTTTCTTTTGTTTTCACTCCATTATTTTCTCACTTTCATTGGGTGTGAAACATCCGGAAATAACTTTCAAAATTTAGTTCTTATTCTTGTCTTGTTCGGTGTGAAATTTCACCTGTTCCGGAGAGTACACAGTTGGTTTCGGAGTGGCCGGGGGTGAAGCCGGAAAATTTTGTGTTGGAGGTCAGGGGCCGCACATGTGGGGGCCTTGGGCTGCACGTGCGGGAGAGGGGTAGCACGTGCGGAATTCAGGGTCTGTTTGGCTTGGTACACTGCTTAAATTGCAGGTGCGGGCCGAGGTGCGGGAGAGGATCCCCGCACGTATGGGAGAGGCACTCCGCACATGCAGGGATGGGTGCCACACATGCGGCAGTCTGGCAGTCCGAAAATCACTATTTTTCTTTTATTTTAGTCCGAAAGTGTATCTCATTTTTGACATTTCTCTTTCACTCTAAACTATATTTTCCTCATCCTTCTCTCTAGAAAACACCTCAAACATCTAAAACTCTTTGATTTTGCTAATCTTGGGCCAAGATCATCATCATCTCTCTCAAGATCTTGAAGATCCAAAGTTGGGGCTTCACTTGGGTGGTGGAAATCAAGCTCCCTCTCATCTTCAAAGTTAGGGTTTCATCTCATTTCCCATCAACAAGTTCGAGGTAGGGAAATTTCCTTGAGTTATATATATATTTATGTTAGTTTTGGTTGATTTTAAAGCTCCATTAATGATATTGAAAGTTTAGTCTTGTCTCATAAATGCTAGAGTATCAAGATGGGTTTTGGTCTCTCTCTTCCTAAACTATCTTCTAGAGGATTTTACTCACATAATAGGAGGATGTCATCTTGAGAGAAAACCCTCTCAAAGGAGAGGAGAAGATTTGCCTTGGTTTTTGACATAAAACCCCTAGAGAATTTTTGGGGATTTTTGATAAAAATGAATATGTTTATGAGTATCTTGTGTTTTGTATTAAGAAAGTGAATTTTCATCATATGTTTAGCAAGAATAGCAAAATTATTTGATACATGAGGAATGAGGTGTTATTTCAACATTATTGTCAAACTTTTGAATGTGTATTGTTATGAAATAACAAATAATTGTGCATGATGGGAAGTGTTGTCTCTATGAGTTGATAACATGTAAGCTATCTTGTGAAAGAGCATTGAAGAGAAGAAATGAGAAATGTTGTGTGGCCTTGAGAAATCTTGATGTTGCATATTCATTTAAATTAATTAAATTTTATGCATTGTAAATTTGGATTGAAAATGTTTATTCCATAAATGAGAAAGGCTTATAATGAGAACAACAGTAATGTGTATGGGGTAAATACGTGGTAAGTTCGGATAGGGGGTGTAGTTGAACTTGATAAGTTGGCCTGAGTGTCCATGGTGAAAGACCAGAAAGCCGCGCGGATAGGTGTCGAGCCTTCCGGTTAATATTGGTAAAAATGACAGTTTGGTAGTACTCGTAGAGTCTACTTGCAGACACTAGCATAGGGATTACCAGTGTCGTATTTACTGCCCCTTGTGATTAAAAAGTTGAAATTTGGAAATTGATAAGATTGTAATTGTAAATGAAGTGCATAGTGTTTCTCAAGAAAAACATGGATAATAGCTTGAAAAGAGTATTGCATTGCATGTGCACTTGCATTTAATTTTGGCCATCTAACATAAATGTATATACTTTGTTTGGTATTTCTCTACTGGGCGTTATGCTCACCCCTATGGGATTTGGTGCATGAAAAGATGTTGTGATCCCGCCAAGCTGAGGGTGGGGATATGTTTTGGTGAAGAGTAGATCGCTCTTTCTTTGTTGAAATTTTTGTAAAGCCTAGGGCTAATTTGGTATGGGTCCGAGAGACCATCTGGTGTAACCGGGCTATTGCCTTGGAAGATGTAAGCCATTAAGGGCATGTTGTTGATTTTGGAATTAGATGCTTCACATGCTATAGATTCATGTATTCTTTTGGTCTTGTGAATGTATATCGCATGTGGAACTTTTGTATTAAACTCATTTATTATATATATGAAGATGGAAAGTTTATTGTCATTGTATATGAATGCTTGTAATTTGGGGAGTTCATGTTGAGTTATTTTCAGGGCGTTACAAATTCCATGGAGCAACTTTCTTCATCCCCAGCTCTATAATAAACAACTCTCAAAGTGAACCTTGCAATGTAGTCGTCTTCTCTTTGTACTACTAGCACTTCTAAGGATATCGAAGAAGACCCTGTTATTTTATAGCTAAAACTATTATTGAAGTCACCGGTATAGAAAAAGTCGCCTGTGAGCAAGGAGTTGTAATGAAGATGCTGTCATATGAATTTCTAATTAGTAGAGTGCTAGACGAAAAAACAAAAAAAAATTAAAATAAATTTGTGGATACAAAATCAACTATAAAATCAATAACATAAAATATAGGTAGAATAATTTGATAGTGAAATGGTATCTGTTATGATAAGTCTCACTCTTTTCATGTGATATGCAAGATTAAGATTATGTCATGTTGCCTCGTTTGGAAACTCAATAAGAGTCACTAAAAAAATTAAAAAGCCAACAACCTATATCAAAAAGTCAAAGATTTCCTTTTCTTTCTACTTTTTGCACATGTTTTCATAAAAAATCAACAAGTCATTCCAAACATATTAATTTTTTTACCTCATATTTTAGCTAAGAAACCAAAAAATTACTAAAATAGCCTGTTCCCAAACGAGGCCAGAGTATCCCCATAATCTTGTTTGAAATTTTTTTTGCATCAAATTAATAAAGTGACAAGTTTTAATTTGGGTAAATTATACTTTGCAACCCTGCACTTTGCACCAAATCTCGCTTTGGTCCCTACACATGAAATTGTGATAGTCAATCTCTTACACTTTTGGTCAAATCTCATTTTGGTCCCTAAACATAAAATTGTGACAGTCAACCCTACACTTCTAATCAAGTGTCAGCTTGCCCCTTCCATTACTCAATTGTTTAAGTTTTTAACAGAATCCAGTCATGTGATAAACATATAACTACGAAATGAGGGCAAGAGAAAAAAATCATTCTTATTTCTCACTAATATACACTTTGTCCTACGTGATGAACATGTGAGAGTTATATAATATTTATGCGTATGTTTATATGTGTTTATATGTTGAAAATTAGGACGAAGAGGTAAGAAAATAGAGCTTTTGAAATTAAAGAGAAAAAAAAAAAGGCAGCAGAGAAATTGAAGACTCTATTACTATAGAAAACAAAATTTTATTATTCTAATTTTTGCAAGACCCCAACTCATCTCTTTAATCGTTCACAATTTGCTTTTTGTTTTAGCTGAATACAATCAAAAGTTGATGTAAATTTTGGGACGAAATATGTATAGACGGAAAATTTGTGTGATTTTCTTCATTTGCTTTCATTTTGTAGTCATATGCTTGTCACATGGTTGACTTCTATCAAAAACTTATACGATGGAGTAATAAAAGTGAGACATTGATTCTTGAGTAGAAGTACAAAGAGTTGATTGTTACAATTTCATAAGTGTAGGGAGTTAACTATCATGATTTCATGTATAAGGACAAAGTGAGATTTGACCAAAAGTGTACGGGGGTTGACTGTCACAATTTCATGTGTAGGGACCAAAGTTTTTTTTTTTTTTTGGCATCAAATTAATATAGTGACAAGTTTTAATTTTATCATTTAGAATTAAAAGACTCATCAAAGTTATTTATATTTTAAAAAAAGAAATGTTATATATGTCACATGTTTTTATCATTGTTTTGTATTATTGTCTACATGGATATTTATAATTGGCTCATTTGTTTAGACATAACTATTAAGAAATCAATGAAAACAAATTACATATTGTCATAGAGAAATGCTATATATGACTGATTATTTATCATTATTTTGTGTCACCGTCTATATGGATACTTATAGTTAATTCTCTTATTTGAAGATGATTATTAATTATTAACATATTAATGCAAACAAATGACATCTTTCCAAGTAGGTTGGTGATATAAAAAGATGATATAAACATGTGATATATAATCGTCTAATATATTATCATGTAGCTGGTAATAAAAACGGTGAAAAAGCTAGTGAATCCTATTTTTAAAATTGTTGTTAGTGCCACATCATTCAAATGAAAACCTTTGAATAAAAAATTCATAAGAGTAAGATATTATTTTCCATCTCTAATAGGCAACTCCTCTCTAGTCCACTGGTCTTGTTTGGGTCCACGAGACCCACCATAGGTTTCATTTATATAATTTAAACTATCTATTTTGTTAGGCACTTCATCTATTTCATTTATACAAAAATTAAGTCGATCTGATAATCATAGCCTATTTAATTTATTGTGTTTGTCACCAAAAAAATTATATTATTTATTTTTAAAAAACACAGTTGTCATTCAATGTTTTGTGACACATTTGATAAATTGAATATATTTTGATTATCGGATCGATCCAATTTTTTTATGAATAAAATATATGAAATGTCTGAAAAAATGAAATATTCAAATTATCGGAATGAAACCCGAACCCCATGGTCAATTCCACACACCTACACAGCGTCCTCCGGTCCATATCATCTGGACATGAGGGAATCCTTCTCCTTTGGTATTACATCCAAAATATATTTGGTTTCACGCATTTCACTTTTTTCAGAGAGATTTTTTTTGCAAAATTGTTGCACTTGAGAGAGAGAGCGAGAGAGAAATAGACTTGAAAGAGACTTTGTAAATAGTTGAGCTTGTCCAAGGGAATGATTCGTGCACCATGAAAATGGTGAGGTTCTTCCATTCCATCCTTATTACGATTCGAGAGACTACGCCGACATTGGTGGTTACTCAACCACATTAATAGAGTCTTCAATTTTGATAGATCGAATATTTTTTCAAGTGATGCACAACCATAAGCCTGTAATTCCAATAAGTTTGGACGAAGATCTAAGATAGATTGAAGACTTCTACAGTTATTCAACTTAAGGTCTTCTAGCTTGGATAGATGACTGAAGCCATATGGTACGTTACAAAAATTGTTTCCGTTTAAATCCAACACTCGCAATGAGGATAACCTCCTAAGATCAGCTGGAAAATCTCCTTCAGACAGATTGTGATCACTGAGATCTAGCTCTGTTAAGGAACACAAACCTGAAATAGAGGATGGTAAAAATCTAATAGAGTTGACATTTTTTCTCAGTAAAACTCAAGATGAAATGAGAGAAAACCAAGATTCAGTTGTCAATTGCCTATTACATCCCTTCAACGATAACCTCCTAAGATTCTTCAGTAGTCCAATAGAGAAAGGTAGTTGTTTAATGGCTATTCCATCTACAAGAAGCTCTGTTAAGCTTTCCATATGTCCCAAGTGCTCTGAAAACTCCTCTAATTTTGCACAACTAGTGAGATTTAGATGTTTAACAAACTTTAACTTGCAGATACTACTTGGAAGATACCTGAGGTTCATGCAATATTTGAAATTCAAGTGAACAAGTTTATCTAGGAGCCCTATTGATTCATGGAGCTCCATTAAACTTGTATAACTTTCAAGCAGTAACTCCTCGAGCATCGGTAGTGTGCAGAAGATGGGGCTCTTTGTTAGGCATTTGGAATTACTAAGATTTCAAATTTTCAAGCTCTTGAACTGCTGTTAAATATATATATATATATATACAAAATTACATAATGTTTCTTTCGTCATGATCCACTACATAATTTATCCAAATCCCAAACAATAATGAATTTGCTAAGAATGTCATACATTGCCATCTATCCAGAGTGTTTCAAATCTACTGAATTGCATGTCTAAAATAACAAGTTTCTCTGGAAGAAAATTGGATGGTAAATTCTCCAATGGGCAGTTATGCCAATAGAGCCACCTTAACTCTTCAAATAGATGTTCAAAATTTCCCTTGAGGTGCACATGATTTATTTGAACCAGTCTTAGCATATCCATCCCAGCAAATGCTTTATTTGCTAAGAGTCCTGATTTTAATCTCACAAATTGAGTTTGTGTGTAAAATTAGAGTTTTGATTTGTTTATTATTTGGATATATTTTGAAGGGTAAATTGGGAAAAAAATGTGTATTGAAAGTAAATTATAACCCTAAATAATTTAATAAGATCTACTGAGAAATTATGCGTACTTAATGATTTTTTAGGTGCAAATAGAATTCCCCAAGCACTCCCATTTGATGGGCTTTTGATCTTAAAATATATGGACGGAATCCTCATAGAGTTAAAATAAAATAAAATAAAATTTAAGAAAATATTATTTTTTCCAAATAATTTTATTTTTATAAATGTTTTATTTTAAAATAAAAAATACATATTAAACCACGACATTATATATATTAATTTTATATGAATTTTTTTAGAGCGTGTCCATAAATAAAATTTTGAATTTGTTTCATCTAATTGTCCATGCGCTAAACTTTTAAGTTCATAAGGACACGATTTTGATATCATAATCATTTATCTATCTGTACAATATAAAACATCATTGTTTAGGTGGGTTCTCTCTCCTCTCTCTTTCTTTCTCTATTTCTGAATCTCACCATTTTTGTTCTTCATCATCTCTTCATCCTCCTCCTCCACTTTTATCTCCTCCACTTTCATCTCCTCCATTACTCTTTTTTCCTTCAGATATGTTACAGAAGTGGGATTTTGTTGGAATGAGAGTAGGAGAAAGGGGCAACGGTGATTAGTGCAGGTGAGGAGGGCAACACCATTGAGAGAGATCTAGTGTGTGGCGGAGGAGATCTTAGAGGAGACCATGCCCATTTGTGTTTCCCGATGAGGGTGTTGCTGTTGGCAAAGTCGTGGTAGTCCATCCTCGCTTCGATGGTCGAGAGTTTCAGTAGAGGGATAAATGAGTCGTCGTCGCTGCTATTGCCACCACCCATTAGAGGCTACTGCCTGTAAAGGATCTCGAAGCCCCTCTTGATTCATGTGAAGTGGTAGACTTTGAGGCTAGCGTCAGTAGATCGATGCTCTCTTCTTCTTCTTTGAATCTGCCATCGTCATCTTCTTCTTCGTGGAACTATGCTTCTCATGAGCTCGCCAAACTCTCTGCTTCAGAGAACGACTCCATTTGCATTGTTGGAAATAAGCCCAAAGGTATGAGATTGTCAAGGGTTTGTATATAGAAACTCTGTTTTATTTTGGGTTTTTTTTGAATTTTTTTTCAATCTCATTCATAATGGTGGTGGTGGTGGTAATGGAAGAGAATGAGGAGCGAGAGATTTTTAGGAAAAATAGGCTCTGTGAATTTTAACAGGTAGGAAAAATAGACTTGGTGAACTTTAATGGATAGGAAAAATAAGCTTGGTGAATTTCAACAGATAAATTAAAAATATTAAAATAATTTTGAGAGATAGATAAAAATTAAGACATATTTTAACAGATAGATTTTCTCAACAGATTGTTTATTTATAAAAATTTCAACAGATAGGTTTTAATAGACTCTTGACAAATAAATATTCTTATCACCAAATAAGATTTTTCATTGAATCTAATGCTTGTATAGGGTGAAATGAGGTGGTGGTGGAGAAGGGGAAATGAAAGGGACGAGGAAGTGAAAACACGATTGGAAAAATGAAGAGTATATATAGCATGAAATGGAATAAAAGTAGAAGCATAACGTTGTGTTTAGTTAAGGGATTTGGAAATGAATTTTTTTTTAAAATGAAAAAGGTGTAAAATTAGGTGAAATGTAAGTATATTTTATTTACATTTTACCTATCTTTTCTCTTTCTCTTTTTAAATCACTTCTCAAATCTTTTAACCAAATACAATGTAAAAAGATAGTAGAAGGGAAATAAAAGGTAAAGATAGTTGAAGGGAAATGAAAGCATACTGGAGAGAAAGAGAAGGGGGTTTTGTGCTCTAAGTTCAAGGTTGATCATATTACATGACTCTGATTTAATGGATAGTTAATAAATAGTAATGATAATATTGTGTGATCAAGTTTAAATTTTCCTTTTGGTAACTTGCTTAAAAGTCATATTTTTTTTTCATTTTTTTTTTGTCTTTAGTTATTTTTTTTAGGGAAAATTATTTATAAGTCCTATTAGGGAGACTTATGCTACATATGGTCCTACTAAAAAACTTATTGTCACGACCCCATCCCGCCCCTCGTAGAATGGTGCCATGATGGCCAGTAATCCGAGATTACCAATGGCCAACTTACAAGATTCACACACAAACAGAGTATACATATGGGGCTTACATGGGCGGAAGCAATAAATTTAAATCTAGTTAGTCCATAAGAGCTGTGCATAGGTTAAATGAAATGGCATACATCTTACAGTCTTACAATCTGAATACAAATAAAATAAAATACATATTACATCTTGATCAAAAGGCTTCTCAAGCCGACATATACAAAAGGAATGAAATACAAGGCCAAGAAGCATAATCTTCAAGATGCTAATCAAACAAGAATCCAAAACATCTTGCAACAATCAACTAGGCGTCACCGCCTTCCTGCTCGTCGCCTACATATATATAGAGAGGGTGAGCTTGGATACTCAGTGAATGATATTAGAAATAAAGGTTTGCATGAATGATATTCAAGATCTCTTTTCAAAACAATACATAGCATATCTTATACAAAATCAAGGGATGAACCAAGTCCATCTAACAAGTCTTTCAAAGCTTCAAGGGATGCTTACTAGCATCAATAATACAAGGGATGACATTAACAAAGGTGCTACAAAAGCTTAGAGTCCTCTAGCACGTAAGGACTTGTGTTACAAAGGCTTAAAGTCCTCTAACACGTAAGGACTTGTGCTACAAAGGCTTAGAGTCCCCTAGCACATACGGACTTTCCAAGAATGTCATCCAAAACAAAGCTAGTACTTGATACTCAAAATAGGGATAATCATTCATGCTTAACAAATCCTTTTCCAAAACAAGGCAAAGCAAAGCTTTCATCGAAACATTTCAACATAGCTTTATTAAAAATACCACTCACTTGGTTCTTCAAACGTTGGGGTCAAAGCAAGAGTCCAAATCCTACAAACACATGGCAAAGTCTATTGAATGCACTCTCAAACAAGTTTTACATGAATGCAAATGATCTCGGCATTCCTTCGAAACTAAGTCGGACCAAAACAAAACACTGTTTCTCATCTCGGGAAAACATAATGGGCACCAACCAGGTTTTGGCCGAGGTCCCACACCTCTTTGCCGAGGTGTGGTCCCGATGGCCACATTCAAGGAAAAGGAGTCAGGAAAATCTGGGTTTCCCTCTGCTGAAGAATATGAAGAACATGAACATGAAGAACATGAAAAACATGAATGCTCAATCACAACTTGTTATTACGAAATCTAGGATTTCATGAGATGAGTTCGAAAACATGGACCTGGGTACCCATACTTGAAGATCTTATGAAGACAACCACAAAAACATGAATCTTGATGCAAGCTTTCGGATCAAACAAGGCTTTTATTCAAGAACACATGAATATCACTTTCTCTTTCTAAAACCAAACTTTAAATCAATGCATGGCTTACAAATCGTGCTCAATCATGCAATGCAGCTAGATGAACAATAAGAACAACAGGAGTAGATCAAGATTCTAACCTCAAGACACGAATCTAACGACTCAAGGTGTGAAGATCAAGCTTAGAAATCTATTCCCTCTCTAAGAACTCCTTCTTCTTCTTCCTAAAGCCTCTCTCTAAAAGCAAAGGATATGATACAAAATGATGTGTTTCTCAACAGCTCACTGACTTAACCCTCTGCTGGAACACGTGGCATCGGCTGGTTGGCTCTTCTCAAAAGGTGACTGAGTGAAAAGACAAGACTATGCCAAAGTGTGTTCAACAAGCAAGATAGCATAGGCACTCCGGCAGGTAATGATCTCGGCTAAGGACAAAGCTTCGACAAGTAAGGTCTTAATGATCCTGGCTAGGAAGGACAACACTTGACTTAGCTGTGCCACACCTCGGCCTAGATGTGCCACACCTCGGTCTAGGTCATACCGATCCAGGAACAAGATCACTAGGTGCAAGGGTAACATCTCGGCCTAGATAATACACATCTCGGCCTTGGTGATGAACACCTCGGCCTAGATAGTGACATCTCGGCCAATATGCCAAGGTGCAAGTGGAGGTTAACCAAAAGATTCCAAGATAGTCCTAGGTATAAGAGATTCAAAGGTGCGACCTAGGCTTAGGATGACCTCGGATAAACTCACACCAAGCAAGGAACAAAGCATGCAGTAACACTTAAGCAAATCAAAGACAAGATTTGAAATGCAAGCTTAACAAGACAAAATCATATAAATGCATGAGAGCATGACTAAAATGAAGTGAGGGTTGTTACACTTATGTTCCCACAAGTCCTGTAGGAAGTTTGTTGACACATTTACTCTCAATATTAGTTGTTAATATCATAAATAATAGTAAAACCATATATAGGAAATTGAATGTTACCATAGATCATATCTATATAAACGTAACGTAACGTGACACCTACATAAACGTAACGTGACACCTATACGTAACGTGACACATACATAAACGTAACGTGACACCTATGATCTATGGTAACATGCAATTTCCTATATAGGAAATTGCATGTTACCATAAATCATATCTACATAAACGTAACGTAACGTAACGTGACACCTACATAAACATAATGTGACACCTATGATATATGGCAACATTTTGAATGCTACCATAGATCATATCTACATAAACATAACATAACGTGACACCTACATAAACGTAACGTGACACCTATGATCTATGGCAACATTCAATTTCCTATATAGGAAATTGAATGTTACCATAGATCATATTTATATGAAACGTAACGTGACACCAACATAAACCAGCAACATTTTCACATTCAATTTAAAAAGATAAAAACTCATTAAGTTTGCGAAACGTAACATGACACGTTATGTTACATTTATGTAGGTGTCACATTACGTTACGTTTATATAGGTGTCACGTTACGTTACGTTTATGTAAGTGTCACGTCACGTTACGTTACGTTTATGTAGGTGTCACGTCACGTTACGTTTATGTAGGATCTTGTGGAATACATTCCTATCTAAATAGGACTTGAGACTCTATAAGAAATTATACAGGACTTAACCAACCATAAGTATCTGAAAAAGGACTTATAAATAAGTCTCCATTTTTTTAAAAAAAAATCACGGCAATTTTTTTTTTTTAATTTTCCTGCTTCGTTTTGTCAAAATGAATTTGAAAAGTGTATATATATATATGTTAAAATTCCAAAAAATATTGAAAAAGCCAAAATAAACAAAAAAAAATTCACTATTTTTTATTTTTTTGGGGGTCTTTTTTGGACTTTTTTTTTGAAATTTTTTTAAAAATTATAATTTTCCGATTCTTCTTGTCGAGCAAAATTTAGAAGTTTAAAATTTTTTTGAATTTTTTTTAAATTTTTTTTTTAAATTTTTTTACTAAAGACAAAAAGTTAAAAAAAGTCAAAAAATAAGCAAACCTGAAAACTTAATATTAAGTGAAAAAAAGCAAAATGTGAAGGTATTACATATATGTTAAAAAATTTATTAAATTCAACTAGAAAACGGAAATGGGTGGAAGGTGAAAATTAATATTATTTAAAATGGAAATGAGTGGAAGGTTGAAATTAATGTTAATTAAATTTTGAAGTTTAAGTTGGAATTAAAAATTTTATTAAGTGTAAGAGCATCTCCAACGGTGAATCAGATTTTTCATCAAATTTGAGTAAAAAATGACTCATTTCACCAAATCTGGTATCACATACTCCAACGGTTCACCTTTCACCAAATTTGTCCCGGGACAACTGGGTGGTCGACCGGTTAGGCCAAAAATTTTTTTTTTTTGAATTGTCTGAACTTTTTTTTGAACTTTCTGAACTTTTTTTGGGACGACCGAGTGGTCGACCGGCCGGTTGACCGGTTAGGCAAAAATTTTTTTTTTTTTTTTTTTTAACGGTTTGAACTTTTTTCCTGAACTATTTGAATCTTTTACTGGTTGACCGGTTGGTCAACCGGCCGGTCAACCGGTTGGTCGACCGGTTGTTATAACCCAACGGTCAGTAACAGTGATTTGGTGAAATGCTTCGCCTGCTCTCAGTTTGATGAAATGTTTGGTGAAATCTCATTTTGATATCGATTTGGTGCAACCGTTGGAGCAGTGAACAGTAGCTTTTTCATCAAATTTTGAATTTGATACTGGGTTTGATGAACCGTTGGAGATGGTCTAACCCAGACTTTAATATATTTTTAGAAAAATTCTAATCTACACACTTTTAAAAAATGTGCATCATATGTATTTTTAATTATGATTATTTTTTAATTATGATATTATTTTAATTATAATTGATAATTTTTTTAATTATATAACATATTATATTTAGTTATGAATTTATTTTTTTAATTATGATTAAAAAAGTGAAGTGTTTCCCATATTTTAAAAATATATATATATTCAATCCCCTCCCCCCAAAAAAAAAAAAAAAAATACCTCTAGTACTCGATATTGGAGGGGGCCGGAGGGCGAGGCGTGACCAGGACACCGTAAATACTCATTCACACGGTCGGGGCGAGTCGACACAATACCTACTTCAGCAGAAACCAACCAGACAGACAGTGAGAGAGGGGTTTATGATCTACGAAACCCCAAAACCAAATACTCCATACTCCAAAACCAAAGCAAAAGCCATGTGGAGAAGACTCTCTACACAGCTCCACCGCTTGGCCGCCGCCGCCAACATCTCTTCTACCCCGCGGTCGCCTTTCCAGCCATCCACCATATCCTTTTCTTGCTCCGTCACTTCCAATTACGGTACAAAGGTTAGTTAGGGCTTTGTTTAAAGTTTTGTTTATTTATTTATTGATTTGCTAAGAAACCGAACCAGTGAATAGATAGAGTGCTTTTTGGCAACTGTCCTTGTGCTATAGAACTAGAAGTAGCTAAGAAACAAGGTATTTTTTGTTTTTGTTCTTGTTTTATTTTGATTTGGTTTTGTTTTCTAAATTTCATTGAGGCAGAAAATTTGTTTCAAGAAGCATGATATTGGAATCAGAAAGTATATCCATTTAGTTCAACATACTGTGGCAGCAATTCAAAGAATTGCCTTAGGCGGCATTTGAATAGCATTCATTTCAAGTGGAATTACTTAATTGAATGATCTATATCCAGCAGTGGCTAAGAATACATGGCCACAGCAGCATATGTTCAGAAGCCTGTTAACACTTCTTTAGACAAGTTTTAATTGATCAAATTTCCAGCTATTTTAACTTTTAATATTTAGGCCCTGTTTGGGAATTGGCGATTTTAGTTGGCTTTTTGACTTTTTATGAAAATATGTGCAAAAAAGTAGAGAGAGTTATGTGATTGGTTGTTTTGTTCTATTGGCTATTTTTAGCCCAAATGGTTGAGATTCAGTTATATGAAATATTTTTTTCGAAAGATAGCTTAGCTTGATAGACATGGCCAAATCTTGAATGAATTTTTTAGGATGCTGTTTATGTCCATGATGTTGCCTGTGTATCAGTTACACATGTTTTTGGGATTATTTGTAAGAAGTGTGCTCAGTTGTCATATTTTAGTATACAAATTAATATCAAGAAGCAAACATTTGCAAATGGAATTGCTGTAATCCATGTACTGATCATTACCTAGCAACTCATTTGGTCCAAAGTTGTTGATAAAACATGTAGTTGGTTTGTACTTGTTTCAATTAGTCTCATGGTCTATCCTTACCGCAACTGGCCCACATTTCTACAAATATTTATCAAGGGGGAGTTCATCGGAGGATGAGACATCATTCTCAACATGCACCAGATATTATCATATCAAATTTGTTCTTCTTCTTAAGCCTGGGATACATCATACATTGTTTTTATGGTTTGGTCTGTCATGTAGACTGGCAAGCTGAAGGAAATGCTTAAAGATATTGCTGCCAACTAGGAGAGATCAGAGTAACTCATGATTGCTGGCCATGTATAGTCAGGTAAGAATTTGGAGTTGTCTTTGATGTTTTAATTTCTTTTGAGGTAATATAAGCATGTTAAATTTATGTCTGGTTAAAAGACCATGCTTTAGCGGGAAGTTCATGCATTGAGTTGCTCCTTTTATGTATGTTAAACTACGAATAATTGTTGACTTAATCAAATAATGGTTTGCGCAAGTATGGATTCAAAAATTGTATATGTATAGCATTACTCCATGAAAATTTACACACAAAATTATATATATTACTGCAGTCCACCTTTTATTTTGGTGTGTAGTACAATGAAACAACTCAAGCTGGTACAATATTTAGCACAATACACACATCACAACCGAAGGAAAATATCTCTCTGTCTCTCTTCAAATCTAAAAATACATTATCACACTGCTGCTTCTTATTTCTTCAATTCAAAGGACTGCTAAAATTCACGACTGACATAGGAAGAATCTATCTATCCACTAGTCGTAGCAATTTCAGGGGTACTGACATGCTCAACAATGACCACATGATGATAATGTTCCTTGCCGTGGCCTCCAGGTTTGCCATGGCAATGGTGCCTTTTGCCAGGACTGCCACCACCGTGACCATGATGTCTCCCACCATGATCATGACGTCCTTCATGGTGACAACCACCACGGCCACCATGTCCGTGATAACCGTGACTATATTGATGAATATGATGTCCCCAGCCATGACCGTGGTGTTGGTAAATAAGACGTCCCCTGTCACGCCCCACTTTTTATTACTCGGATTACTATTACCAAGCCTTTATTATACATTCAATTTCAGAGTTAGCATACAGAAGCTCATAATATTCTCAAGGAATATGTATATACAGAATTCTCACAGTCAGATAAAAATGAATGCAACATGAATATACAATTAAAGAAATTGCCCGTAGGCTTACATAAAAAAAAAATCAAGAAGAAGGGTGTAACCCTTTTACATCAATGGCATTTCCCCTACACATAAAGAAGCCCCGTGGCCAACAAATAAGGAAGATCAGTAATCTTGTAGCACATCCTGATTATCACCTGAAAAGATTCAACAACGTGGGATGAACATATAGTCCAGTAGGGATCTCAACATGATCCTCAACAATAACAACTTACAGATAGCTATGATCATGAATGCTAATCTCATACCATATAAATAATGTGACATTTTATAACCAAAGTATATATATATATATATACTATTCTCAAAATCATTCAGTTATTTAACAACGTCAACTTCCACTTTTACTACCCTTTTTCCCAATGAACAACTCTTATCCATTTCCATGTTTTCATTTGTGACAAAAACCCATAATACCCACTTTATATTTTTGAAAACAAGTTCACCAAATTCATATATTTATCAAATTCATAATAGAAACCCAAGTTTGGCTCCACACATTCGTTGCATCTCAACCTTACATTCAAGTTAAAGAGATATTATCAACAATTCATTTATGGTAGGCAACTCCCCCAACCACTCTCAACATGTCCAAACATACTCAAACACATCTACACTACATATGAGACAATTCCTTCTCGTCGAATCACAATCATCACAACACATAATACACATAACCAAGTAAGACAACAATAACAACGGTTCTCCGCTCTACTTGCCTCAAGCACAGTAAGCCAATGGTTTCACCTCTCAACAACAACATGCCAATTTACCAGACACCAGCTGGAAGGGAATGGTACCTCTGCTCCATTTTACTAGGCGCTAGCTGGAAGGGTATGGTACCTCTAATTCTCAGTGCAACCAATTCTCCAGGCGCTAGCTGGAAGGTAATGGTACCTCTGATTCTCAGCGCATTACACCCCTTTCGATCATCACAGCGTGACAAGGTACAACCAACAAATGCAATGCATACACATAACCACAACAGAGTGCAACTAACTCAAGCGTAAAACATATATGCAACCATTCAACACAATAATGTCATCCACCACCGGCGACCAAGAACAAAACCCTTAAGTGTTTGTATTTTCAACGCATGAGTTTTAACAATTTTCAATTCTCAAGAGGTTCTAAAGCCAACCATCACAACAAGGACGTAAAGCATTAGTGATCTAAACTCAAATAAATCTCTAGGACTCATATTGTTTTTACGTCTCATCCCTTTCATTTCAAAACCAATTACCTTTTTCCTTCTACAATAACATTCTTCACCTTATGTCTTAATCCAATTTTTTTTACTTTATTTCACAAAAAGAAATGTCCAATTCACTTTCCATCATTTTGAATAGGAAATCTCTATCATGGCGGCAAGTTATAATTTACATCATTTCTATTTAATGAGGACGTAATTCTTTAAATAAATCCAATTTCACGGTTGTGTTCCCTTCCTTTTTGTACAATTAACAATTTATTAATTTATTGTAATAAAACATAGTCAAATCCAACACCAAGATAATACCCAAATCGTAAAGTCCAATTTAAAATCTTAAATCAAATCCCAACACACTAACCTCATTTCATAAGTTTATAACATACTCATCTCACAATCTCCATCCATTTTTATCCATTAGACATGACTATAAAAACTTAGGGCTTTGACTCTTTACTCATGAATATAATAAATCACACCCCAAATTTAACCCAACACTCCCCACCTCATGAAATTTCAATCTCTACACCCATATCTTATACCCTCTAACATGATTTTCGAAAATGGATCCATACCACATGGTTTTTATGCAATAAAAACATACCACATATCTATCTATAGTAGAGGCATTGAAAAGAACCAAAGAAATCCCTACCTCATGAAGCCAAGAGATGATGACCCAAAAGTCAATGGCGATGAAACTACGAACCAATCGGACCAAGAGGAAGCCCTCGTCGAGATCTACACTTTTTCTCAAAGGACCAAGGTGAAACAATCACTCTAGGTGAGTAGATCTAGAGATCTTAGTGCCAAAAACTTGATTTTAGAGAGAGAGAGGTGAGCTCACGGTTTGAGAGAGAGGAAAGAGGAGAAAAGTGAAATGAAATTATGTTTGGGACCTATTTATAGTTGTAGAGAAGTAGCCCCAAGGTCAATAAAATAATAAGCCCAAAACCCCCCCAAGGTAGGGCCCAAACCAGCCCAAAAATCTGAAAAAAAAAAAAACACGCAGGTGTCGACACCACCAAGGCTGGTGTCGACCCTATTTTCCAGCCACCAACATACACAGATTCTGCAACACAAGAGGGTCGACCCTATCCCAGGCTGGTGTCTACCCTTGTGGACAGCAACAAGAGGAAGGTGTCGACACCACCAATGGTGTCGACCCTATATTCCAGCGACACTTCCAGAAACATTACAACATGCAAGGGTCGACCCTTAGGAAGGCTAGTGTCGGCCCCAAGGCAAAATTTCTAAGTTTTCAAGGAACTTTAGACCAGAACAAACACGAACAACCAAACCCAACAAGATTAATTCGAATTATACTCCTCCAAAACCAACATTCAATAACACCAAAGATTTCCAAAACAAAATAAAGGATTCAAATACACTTCTCAAAAGTTTTAAAGGACACAAATGCTACATCCCCAGCCGTGACTGTGATGCCCTCCGACGTGACAAGCTGCACCTCTGTGATGTCCACCGGTGCTGTGGTGTCCTAAGTTGTGAACACCATGATAGAATGGATGATGATGTTCGCTGCACCCAGACATCTTTGTTGTTCAAGTGTTTGTCTAAATCTCTGAAGATTGCTTGGTGAATGAATATTGTGTGAGGAGGGACAATGCTGGGAGCTCAAATATTTATAAGGCAAAATGGGCTGAGTGGTCAGTTATGCTTTTACTTGGAGTGTACCTTTTTTTCTTAGGGAGTAAGAGAACGGAGGAGAGAGACTTACGGATATGAACATGTGACCTTTATTCATGTGTTTGTCATAAGTTTATTCGTGTTCTCCAAGAAATAATTATGGGATTGAATGACGGTTGGGACTCTTCTCTCCTAACAGTCTTTTTTTTATTGATGAATTCAGACTAGGCGTTAACGTGTGCTGTATAGCTAAGTCACCGATATAGATATAGATATAGACATTGGACATTAACATGTCTGGCGATTTTTTTTTTTTTTTAATGTCGATCCTATTTGGTCTACTGTATATCAGATTGATTAATCCTTAAGTCACCTTTAAGCAGTGTTTGAATAAATTCTTAAGTTAAATTTATATTCCAATTTATGATTTAAATAAAGTCTTAACATGGATTGATAAACGTGTTACTTTTTCTCTCTCTAATCTAAATTTAAATTAGAGATTAGAGAGTATTGTGGACTTGTTAGGTTTATCAAGGGGTCTTTTTTTAATGATATTAACTGTTTATTTTATAAGATTTTCATGTATTCATGAACAAAATTATGTTAACTTGATAAGAGCAATTTATTTATTTTTTTGTCTCAAAGAAAATAGATGGTCTATTTTGACAAAAATAATGCCATATTTATTAAGTTAATTAACAATTTTTAATAATGTTAGAAATATATTTCAACTAACAATTCTTATAATTTTATTATTTTGTAAGAGAGTAGTTAGAAATTTTATCATTTTTTTCTATAATTCCATTAGAATGTCACTTGGAAGAGCTTAGCTATTTTACTAACTTGTTTCATTAGCCCGGTTGGCTTCTCGCGGTGTATAACTCACATCTAAATATCTGATTGGGGAATGGGGCAATGCCCATGAAGCTCTGGTGAAAAAGGAAGGCTAAACTGAAGCAGAAGCAAGGGCAGGTCTTGCCTTGAGTTGAACAAAGCGGGTAACTTTTGATTGGGAAGGAAAGCGACCCGAGAAGAAAAGAAAAAATAACTTAAAACCCAAACAAACTAAACAAGCCAAACAAGTAGCGATTTTGTTGTTAACTGATATCTGATTGAGTCTCTCATCCTGAGTATCGCAGCTCGCCTAACTCTGACTAACATCTAAACCTACCTATTAAGACGTTTGGATATGATTAGATACCTGTTCAAGAACAAATAGAAGGATGAAAGTCAATCTGAACTCGTGGATTCCTCAATCCCCTGATTGTTTTGTCTGAATAGAACTCCGGGCTAGACAGCACAACCTTGCTTAGTTTTTGTTGTGTCCTTATACCATTAAGAACCTTTAGTGAGGGAGTTGGATAAAAAAAAACCAATTTTATTATTGTATAGTGAACTAGTTAAGAATTCTATTTTTTTAATTAATTTTGTTAAATAAAAAATTCTAACAAAGAAATATATGTAATTTTCCAAACTATAAGAGATAATCTGTATTTTAAACAAATTTTAAAAAATATATTTATAATTTATTCTAAATTTTATAAAAGAATAGATGTATAAAGTACAAATTATAACATCTTAAAGTTTTAATCGCAAATAACAAAATGAAATATCATGCAAACTATAACATGTGTTCCACCACACGCAGATGAACACATCCGATGTAGGAATGGCAATGGAGCAGAGCGGAGCTGGGGATCACACGTCCCCAATCCTCGACCGTGGAAATTCCCCAGTCCCCGGCTCTGATCCCCGACGGGGACCCTATATCCACCCCGCCCCCTAACAGGGATTGGGCTTCCCTGACCCCGAAAATTCCCCAGTCAAAAAAAAAAAAAAAGATCCAACAGATCTATTCAATCAACAACAACAACAACGTAGAAGAGAAGAGAGAGAGATGTGTTCATCATTATCATATAGATCTGTTCATCATCATCACCATTAACAGATCTGATGAGCTCAAATGTAAAAAAATAAAAAAAATCAAATCTAACAGATCTGTTCATCATCATCATCATCATCAACAACAACATAGAAGGAGAGAGATCTGTTCATCATCATCATCATCATCATCAACAATAGCAATATAGAGAGAGATAGAGAGAGAGATATGATGCTTAAATCTAATATATATAACAAATCGAGAGAGAGAGAGAGAGAGAGGGGAAATTACAGACCTAGGGCGAGGGCCGCGACGGAGATCTGCGAAGCTTGGCCTTACCGTCGGATGGTGTCACTGCCGAATTGGCAAAGCTTGGTCGGATGGTGTCACTGCAACTGCCGCAAACAGTGGTGGTGGTGGCGGTGATTCGGCAAGCTTGGCCTCACCGCTGTTGGAGAAGAAAAAGTGACAGTGGAGTTGTGGTGGCTCAATCGGTGGTCGGAGATAGTGACGGAGGTCGGGGAAAGTGAACTCAGATCTCGGCGGTGATGGGAGGAGGGAGAGAAGGGAGATCGGCGGAGGGTTTTAGAAAGAGAGAGATAGAGAGAGATGAGAGGCGATGATAAGTGAGTGTGAGGTTCAACCTTTGTGAGTGAAAAGGGTTGGTTTATATATATAGAGGGGTAAAATGGTAATTTTACTTCAGGAAATTCGGGGCTAGGGACAAGGACGGGCCGGGGCTTGAACACTGATCACCGTCCCCTACTTGAAACTAATCGAGGATTTAATTTCGAATACCATCTCCTTTCCCACGGGGGTATTTTTCGGGCAAAAACCATTCTAATCAGGGGTCGGGGGATCGGGTCCCTGTCGGGCCGGGTTCAAATTGCCATCCCTAATCCGATGTGTCCAACTTGCGCACAACCTAATGGACAAACTTCAAAGGGTAAATACCTCTGCAAAATGAAAACAATTGAAAAGGACTTTATGGATTAAAATTAGAGTTTTGCTATATTTATCTATTTCAACTATGTTGAAATTCAACACCTTTAATTATATTTCTAATGATATAATAAGTAAAGTCTTCAATAATTAAATATGTGACAAATTAAAAATTGATACCTATTATTCTACTAGGGTGAAATTGTGACGGTTTATTAGGGGTCTTAAATACCTTCCAAACTAAATGGATACTGTGAGAGGCTAAAATAAGTCCAGCCCAAGCAGGACCAGAATTCCTAGATAGGATGATAGGCAGGACCAGAATTCCTGGGCATGATGATACAGTGCAAAGACAACTTTACAAGAGGGAAAGAGATTCAACCCTCGATGGACTGAGTCTAGTGTGGGGGTCTAGGACTGGGAGTCTAGGACCAAGATGGATCATGAGAGTCTAAGGACAGAATCAAGGCAGTTGGAAGTAGGGATGGCAATTTGAACACGACCCGACGGGACCTGATCCCCCAATCCCGATTAGAATGGTTTTTCCCTGAAAAATACCCCCGTGGGGACGGGGATGGTATTCGAAATGAAATCCCCGATCAGTTTTGGGCCGGGGACGGTGATCAGTGTTCAAGCCCCGGCACGTCCCCGTCCCTGGCCCCGAATTTCCCCGAAGTAAAATTACCATTTTACCCCTATATATATATATATAAACCAACCCTTTAACTCACACAGGCTGAACCTCACATTCACTCATCACCGCCTCTTATCTCTCTCTGTCTCTAAAACCCTCCGCCGATCTCCATCCTTCCATCACCGATCTCCCTCCTCCTATCACTGTCGAGATCTGAGTTCACTTTTCTCGACCTTCGTTACTATCTCCGACCACCGATTGAGCCACCACAACTCCACCGTCTCTTTTTCTTCTCCAACGGCGGTGAGGCCAAGCTTGCCGAATCACTGCCACCATCACTACTGTTTGCGGCAGTTGCAGTGACACCATCCGACCAAGCTTTGCCGATCCAGCAGTGACACCATCCGGCAGTGAGGCCAAGGTTCGCGGATCTCTGCCACGGCCCTCGCCCTAGATCTGGAATTTCCCTCTCTCTCTCTCTCGATTTGTAATATATATATATATTAGATTTGAGCATCAGATCTCTCTCTCTCTCTCTCTCTTTATCTCTCTATGTTGTTGATGATGATGATGATGATGATGATGAACAGATCTCTCTCTTTCTATGTTGTTGTTGATGATGATGATGATGATGAACAGATCTGTTAGATCTGATTTTTTTTATTTTTTTATATTTAAGCTCATTAGATCTGTTAATGGTGATGATGATGATGAACAGACCTGTATGATGATGATGAACAGACCTGTATGATAATGATGAACATATCTCTCTCTCTCTCTCTCAACGTTGTTGTTGTTATTGTTGATGAACAGATCTGTTGGATCTAATTTTTTTTGGCCGCGGAATTTTTGGGGTCGGGGAAGCCCGATCCCCGTTAGGGGGCGGGGGTGGGGGTGGATATAGGGTCCCTGTCGGGGCTGGAGACGGGGGAATTTCTACCATCGGGGATCGGGGACAGAGAGTGTGACCCCCGGCGTCGCCCCGCCTCACCCCGTTGCCATTTCTAGTTAGAAGTGCACCTTAGGAAGGCGTAGACTTAGTCAAACACACGTACCTATATGGTTGGATAATTATTTATATATTTATTTTTGTAGATTTTATTAACAAATTTTATATATAAAAAAAATTAATTTATATATATTTTATACCTTATTTTCGAAATCTTAAACAAAAATGCTTGGGAGAATAGCTATAAAATTTACGACAGTTGAGCATTACCCTACCTTTAAATTAACAATTCATTAGAAGATATATTACAAATTGGTCTTAATAAAAAGAACTGTGAGAACTGCTTGTAGCCAGTAAAAAAGAGGAAACACTGAACTAAATATTTGTGCATTTAAAACAAAGATTTGTCCGAATGTTTTATACCTAAGATGGCATTTGTTTGGAAGGGTTGGCTTATGGGATAAGACTAATAGTCTATTCGGACTAATAGTCCGTTATTTGATTGAAATTTTTTGCATCGAACTATTAATCCCAAATTTATTGGACTATTGTATCCCATGTATAGCTCGGCTTTTCGCGCCCTCTTTCGGAAGAATGAATAGCCTGTACAGTTCGAACTCCATTGGTGTTGGTTTTGAATCTGATTTCACAAGTGCAATGTGAAACAGTAGAAACACAAAAAGAGTCCAAATCCGGCAATTTGTTTTTTGGAAAATCGATGTTTGAATCAAATGCCAAAAATGGACTGCTTTGCCAGATTTCAAAGTCGCCACCTAAATATTTATTTTGGGAAATTTAGAAAACTTGTGATTTGTGCCAACGGCCATTAGTCCGTCGTTACCAAAGTCTCTTGGTTCGGGAAATTAGGTATGAGAGGGGAAGGTCAATAATGGGCACCCCACTCACCCGATCAAAGATCGGCCTCTACTAATTATGATGTGATTCTTATGTACAGTATATGTTTTTATTTTATTTTTACCATACAAGTGTAGACTAATTTCACTAGAAGTTGGAATGTTTGATTTCATGTTTGTTTTGAAAAAGTGTTTTGCATATTTATCACTTGAAAAAGTGACCTCACATATACATTAATCAAAGTATTCCAATGTCAGTGAATAGCCTTCATCCATAGGCATTTAAACAATTTATCATTTAAGCAATTAGCCTCATGGTAGTATGTTTGATACGATAACAATCACATTTATGCAATATGCTAAAGCATAAAAACTTACCTCGTACTCCAAGCCAAAAAAAAAAGTAGTTAGAAAAAAATGCATGATCCTAACTATGTATTATGGCTAATGCAACACATACAATATGCAATTAATAAGCTCGGCTACTAGCATGGCATGCGAGTCAATTCAAGACATGTGATAGCTCACGTATTCAAGTAAAGAGTTTGAATTTGAATAATATGATGAGCCGAACTTTTATGCATGCAATACAGTTGGATGCAAACATGAGTATGCTAAATTAGACATGATGTCCTTAAACTAACCATCATAAGCAGATAAATAAAAAGGAGAAAGAATGGGGGTTGGAAGACATACAACTTATTACATATTTGTCCTCACGAAGGCAGGTCCGAATGTCCAAATGTTCGAATAATTAATTATTACAAATCTGAATGAATAATAATGAAAAGGGGCTGTCGAATTTATTACAACAAATAATATGTAATGATTGCGCGATGCTCCTCAAGAATTACTCTGTCTACCTTGTTGAGACTTGTGTTGTTTCACCTTATCATTGCTTTCGACCAAAAGTGTATTGTTTGCAATTTATTGGAGCCTTGCTGACCCAAAACAAAACTTAGTCTAGCCCCAAATAAATCCAAGCATACCTTGTTTTCTTTGCGGAAATCTGTTTTTTATGCTTGAGGTGAAACAGTGCAAACATGCAGACAGGGTATTCCTAGCCATGTTTGTCTCTTCTACTCTTCTCTATCATGGAAAATACTCAAGAGAGGAGCGAATTTGGTTCCCAAACCATCTATGGTTGCAAGTTGATTCGCAAGATGATTTTGGACACGATAGGACAAAAATTAATAAATCTAATGCATAACAACCACCCCTCTCTCCTATCATGAAGCAAATTTAAGAAGGGAAATAGAGACGCTTCAAGGTTCATCAAAACATTATGGACTAATGTAAGACAAGCCTTGACGCAATAAACTCGGTATAACGTCTGACCGAATTCAATCAATCATATTGGTTCTTTATGTTGGTTGATTCATTTTAAGCTCAATTTTATTAGCCTCTTTTATATTACCTTTCCTTTTCTTTAATCCATTAAGTCCACGGTGATATTTACATCCACTAAGTCCGAAATACAATAAAGGAAAATAAGTGTCGACTTAACCCGAGGAAATAAACCTTATTTTATTCGAAGGAAATTACAAAGGAAGAGTCAAACTTATTTACAAGTTAGGGATTTCAAGTCAAACCCAAGATGCGCAATAAGAACTAGTCAAACTTAGAAGAGTGATAATGACTTAGAAAAACCCAAAATGAGCGATAATGACTTGAAATCCAAACTTGATAATAAGTGATAATAAAACTTTTCTTGGTGATTTCCAAGGGTCAATTAATCCCTTAACAGTAAACATATTGATGATAAATTCCTCAGGGGAAATTACAAAGAAAGAGTTAAACTCATTTACAAGCGATAAAGGATTTCAAGTCAAACTCAAGATGCGCAACAAGGACTAGTCAAACTCCACAGAGTGATAATGACTTAGATAAACCCATAATGAGTGATAATGACCTGAAATCTAAACTTGATAATAAGTGATAATGACACTTTCCTTGTTGATTTCTAAGGGTCAATTAATCCCTTAAAAGTAGACACACTGGTGATAAAAAGAACTAAAAAATAAATGATTGTACTTTAGTATAAGAAAGTTTTTATGCCTTTGGTAGTGAACCTCTGGAGAGATTAAACCATTAAGCATGAGGAAGTTTTATGCCTTTGGTAGTGAACCTCTTAAGAGATTAAACCATTAAGCATGAGAAAAGTTTCTTTTTTATGCTTGAACCACAATCTTAATTTTTCACAACTTTTTAATCAAAATAATCGAAGGATGAAGGGAGGTTGCAGAGGTGATTATGCAAAGTTGATTAATTGGTTAATATAACACAAACATAATATGTAAAACAAACTTATTGAAATAAATTAAACAGCCCCCAAATAATATACAACAGTGCTGAAATTTAAACTATAGAAGGTGCACAATCATAGAGAGATTAAAGCTAGTACAAGTATGAGGAAGGGTGGCTAACCCCTCCCCATTTTTACAACTTCAAATCACATAGTTTAGATGTTGAAAAACAGTCCCAAATCAGCCCCAAAACAGTGAAGTTGACGAAAACAAATGGGAAACACAAGGATTTAAGCTAGGAGTAAGGTTCAAGCAAGGGGGATTAACCCTTCCATCTTTGGGTAGCTTTGAATCACAAGTTTCAGCCCTCAAAATAGTCCAAAAATAATATGAAAACACAAGAAAAAGATGAACAAAGATTGAAATAAAAGCAAGAAAGCTTTACCTCTTGTAGAGAAGGTGTTCTTGTTGTAAATCAAACTTGATTCCAAAGCACCCTCAAGTTTGAGCATGATTTTCAATTCTCAAATCAAGTTCAAGTTCAAGTTCTTGTATGGTATGTATGGATGATATGAGAGCTTCAAGGCTTGTGGAAGAACAAGAAGGATGATAGCTTTGATCTTTTCTACCTCTTGATATTTCTAACTCACTCTTGATATTTCTAGCTCACTTGATTTTGATTTGATCTCTCTAACCAAATTCTATATATGTTTTTCAACCTCTATACAACAGTCTGAACCCTGCTATTTATAGGCCCCGAGTAGGTTTGATCAAAATATCTGCAGAATTGGGCAGCTGGCAGAACACTGTTGAATCTGTCTAAAAAGTCAAGATGTCAGGCCGGATGTTAGTATCTCCGGCCGGATGTATCTTAGGTCCGGTCGGACTTTAATGTATTTCCACTACCTCTTACTTTCAGGTTCAATACAAGTTGATACAAGGTGCAATACTGAAATTCTGGGGTAGAAATACAGTGGGTATGGCAGGTTGAAATTGTTTAGAGCTCGAACTCAGATTCTTTTATTGAGAATTTAAACCACTGACTCAATGTAATCGTCATCGTCGAGTGCTCGAAATCAAGCGCCTAAGTCTTACGAGCGGTCAAAATTGGGGTGTCTACACCATGGAGGGTGGGTGGGACACAAATAATGGGATAACTCATTCCATGAGATTAGGTAATGAAATTACATTTTTAACCCTTTTCTATGTAATATCTTTTTAAAGATAAAATTTATTTAATAAATTATTTATACTTAATTTATTTATTAATTTATTTATACTTAATAAATTTATTAAATTATTTATACTTAACAAATTTATTTATTAAATTATTTATACTATTATACTTAATAAATTTATTTATACTTAATAAAATTTATTTATTAAATTATTTATACTTTATTAAATTATTTATTTTAATAATATGGTCTTAATTATACTTGGTAAAGTAAAATAAAATTTAAAAATCTCAACTACAAATTAAAATAAATTTATGTAATTTTTATTAATATTCTATTTATTTAATTTTTTAAAAAGTTCTAGTAAAAAAATAAAATAAAATTTATAATTCAGATTTAATATTCTTATTATTTAGTAAATAATTCAAAAGGGAAAAATAGTCTTTTGAGTATTTGTCCTTCTCCATAATATCCCAAACAAACATAAGATTCAATAAAATAGTCACAATCCAGACCAAACAAATATAGGATACAAATCCAGTCCAATGTATCTCATGACTAACAGTCCGGTGGATTACAATCCCCCCTTATCCATTCCGTCCAAACAAACACACCCTAATTTCACTAACAAAAATATTCACCGAATCTAATACTTTATACCCTTCTTACCTTGGAATTTTCCAACAATTATCTCTTTTGAATATAACATCCGACCCTTTCAAATTTTTAATTGCATAACAAATTATCTATTTTATTAATAAATTATTAAATCAATTAACAATTTTTAACAATGAATATTTTATTTAAAATTTTTGGCAATTTTATTATTGTATATAAGAGTAGTTATAAATTTTATTTTTTCTGTTAATTATTGAAATAAAAAATTCTGATAATGAAATATTTATAATTTTCAAAATTATAAGAGATTTTAAGCAAATTTCAAAAGAATGTATTTATAATTTATTCATAATTGAAGGGAAAAAGTGAGATGGCCCCACTACAATTGATGTTTTGGGGACAATTTTGATGATAATCCTTTCTCATCCATAGAAGGAGGGCTCCAGTACATACTCATAGTAGTTGGTGATGCATATGTTGTAATGGACAATCAGATCCATCACACTTCTTCACTTTAAAAGGTGACGACATAATGAAAGAAATCTCGAATTGCTAACCACCTTTAATTCGAGACCCAAAATATTTTTCAACTCTTATACAGCTTCCTCAAATATAATGTGCACAGCTCTCAGGGATAACATACGAGGTTGGGGTATAAGTAAAATCGATGCCATTAATTTTATTAGTAATAATGGTGTATGGAGAATCATCTAATTCCATGGAGTAATAATGGTGTATGGAGAATCATTTAATTCCATGGAGTAGCTTTCTTCATCCCCAACTCTATAGTAAACAACTCCCACATGGAACCCTGAAACGTAGTTGTCTTTCCCTCGCACTACTGGCACTTCTAAGGATACCGAAGAAGACCCTGTTATTTTATAGCTGAAACTATTACTCAAATCACCAGTATAGAAATAGTCACCTAGGAAGGAGCGGTCATGAAGATGTTGTCATATGAATTTCTAATTAGTAGAGTGCTAGACGAAAATTAAAAAATTAGAATAAATTTGTGGATACAAAATCAATAACATAAAATATACGTAAAATAATTTGAGAGTGAAAATGCATATTTTATGATAAGTCCCACTCTGTTTATGTGATACGTATGATTATGTCATGTTTATTCTCTATCCCCATAATCTTGTGTGAAATTTTTTTTGCATCAAATTAATACAGTGGCAAGTTTTAATTGTATCATTTAGAATTAAAAGACTCATCAAAGTTATTTATATTTGAAAAAAGAAATGTTATATATGTCATATATGTTTTTATCATTGTTTTGTATTATTGTCTATATGGATATTTATAATTGTCGCATTTGTTTAGAGATAATTATTAAGAAATTAATGAAAACAAGTAACATATTGTCATAGAGAAATGCTATATATAACAGATTATTTATCATTATTTTGTGTCGCCATCTATATGGATACTTATGATAATTCTCTTATTTGAAGATTGAAAAACCTAGGTGATTCGTGATTAGATCAAGAATTAATTGTACAAATTCCCAAACAATTAAAACTAACAATCTAAATCATCAAGCACGTACAAACGTGATTTAGATTGTTGTTTTCGAAACAATAAATCAACACAAATGTTTTTTATGTGGAAAAACCATAATTGGAGCACCTCCAATTGTGATAAAAAAACCAGGGGCGAAACGCCACAAATGAATCCACTGCTGAAGAAAGAAAAATTACAAAGATGCCGAACAAATTATCCAAATGCTTCTAATTTGACTTCAAATCTTCTGTATATCTTTCACTGCAACCTTCGTCTCAAAATTGATTAGATTGATGTTGAATCCACAACATTTATCGTCGAATCAACGACTGCGTACAGTATCAAACTTTTTCAACACTCCACGCTTGAATCTCCGGATTCCGCCAAAGAAGAACACTCTTGAATATGAACAACCAACCTTCTTGATGTGTGCTTATCAAAACATGAGTTTAATACTCATTCAAGACATCAAGAAAAACTAGCAAACAACCCCAAAAGAAAACCTTAAACACCTTAAAGAAGATCTCCAAAACGTAACCCTAGATTTGGACTTAAACAAGTACTTATAGAAAACAGGGGCAGCGAAGCTCGCTTAAGCGAAGACTCTCTCGCTCGAGCGAAGACTCTCTCGCTTGAGCGAGGAACCAAATACCCGTGAAGACTCTCTTGCTCGAGCGAGGAACCAAATACGCGTTTTTTCCTTAAATGGCTTCGCTTGAGCCACGCTACTTGCGTTCGAGTGCACAATCTTCCTTCTCAGGTTTTTGGACAGACAGAAGCAGCTTCTGAGAGCAAGACTCCTTCACTCAAGCGAGCAAGACAAAATGACTAGAAAAATTACAAAATTGTACGAGCACGAAATAATCTTCTCTTATAATCATATTGATCAAGTTTGCGCTCCTCCAAACGTCGTCGCTTTATTCCCTGAAAACACAAACGTGAGCTAGCCGGTGGGTGTGTGCAGAATACCTCTCCGATGCCTAAGTCAACAAAATAGACAAATAGACAAAAGCTCTATGTATTCGAGAATCAAAGTTGTGATACCTGTACATAGGTCCTTTTATGAGCTTTTATAGATTCTGTGTGGCACAATCCTAGTAGGATTCCAACTCCCCCTATGAGAGTCCTTTTAGGAATCACACACCCTACTCACTACCAACCAAGTGAGATGGTTTGCATAATCCTAGTAGGACTCTATTTCCCTTAACAGAGTCCTCCTAGGAGTCTCATCACTGCAAGCCAAGTGAGATGACTACCACGGTTGAATAACAGTATGACTGAGCTAACACTAGCCTTTTGACATACTCAATCTGATGCTTTCAAATGCAACGCTTAGCTCGGTCCTTGCCCACTTATATCTTGGTTTTGGCTGTTTAGACCGAGCTAACTGCAGCAGTCTCTGACCGAGCTAAAAAGGGTGAGGTCCAAGTTGTGAAGCCCAAACACCTCGACCCATAGCTCTCATTCTTCACCTGGTCCTAGCTCGTTAATTTCAAGACCGAGCTACTCCAGCTCTTATCCCGGCCCAGTGTGCTACCCAACTTTCAAAGAAGACTCTTCCTTAGCTCGGCCCAATTTATTTATAAATTACCCTCTCAATTGCCCCTTAATCCCATCTGCAGGGAATATTCTTCTCCAGCCGAGCTAGAAACATTCAAGCCAACCGAGCTCACTCTCCACCGAGCTACCAATGAGGCCGGTCCATAAACGTCTTTTCAAATGCTCTGCACATCTGAATCGTTTTCTATTCTCTAGGACACGTGGCAAGCTCCCATTGGCCAAATATAGCTGTCACAACCGTCTTTGAACCTCACAAATTTTGAACAGTCCCGCCCATTTCATGCGCTTTATACAAAAGAACCCTCATTTTGAAATACACTCCCACTGTTCATCTTCTTTCCTTTGTCGTCTGAGAACCTGTGCATTCGAAAATCCATACTCATGCCTTCATCTTCGTTGGCTACTGTTTCTTCACGACTTCACACTCGTAAGTTTATTAATACCTCTTTATGCTGTTCTTTTTTAACTTTTTTCTTCATTTTTGATATTCAATCCCCACATACATGTGTTTATATACACTAGACATCCACCAGAGTATTGAGCAAATGCTATAAACCCCAAACCTTAGGCTTGAGCTTAAGAACACACCGTCTGGATTCAGAAAATATGAAGTTGAATCTAGAATCGTGCTGTAACTGAGCTGGATACCTGTTTAGGCAACTTTAGGCTTAAACACAACCGAACTAAAAGCTTAGTCATAAAGATGTATACCCATCGTCAACCGAGCTAGGGGCCTTAGACTGGCCCTTATTTACGACCGAACTGAGAAAGTGAACATAACCCTGTATACTATCCACTAAACGAGTTAGAGGCCTTGTGTTGGCCCTTTTGTACTACCGAACTGAGAACTCCCTATCATTCAGACGAACCGAGCTAAGCCTTCACAATTTTTCTGTAAATTGACTGTTTACTTAGTCCGGTCCAGTTGTCTGGGCATAACACTTCTTATTTCCACTTTGCAGACTTGACTAGGTTGGCCAGGCACACCTTTGCATGCTCAACCGAGATACTCGACGTCATCTCAACATCGAGCTAGGATTTCGAGCTATTTTTATACGTAATTTAAGTTTAAATGGGTAAATACTGGTTCTTAGTAAACCCACCTAGGGCCATCGCCGAGTTCCGCAAGGACTACAACATCCTTAACAATGTTCATCTTTCTTTGGCCGAACTAGATACTATGCCCTGGGGTAAAACGGGCTTCGTTCCTTTCACCGTTATATCCATTGTTGAGGCTAGTCTCCATTTTCTCGATCAGCCTCTCCTTTGTGAATTCCTTGGGCAAACAAGACTTTGCCCCACCCAGCTTTCCACAAATTCATATAGAATAATAAATGGCATCGCCGAGCTAAACCGCCAGCTTGGCCTCAACCTCGGTTTGGCCGAGCTATTTCATCAATACTCGCTTGGCCAGAACGAGGACGGTTGGGTGTATTATTTAAGAATAAGAAGACGCCGAGAGAAAATAATTAAAAATACACCGGACAAAGACGTAAATGATGATGACTTCTTTTGGGTTTCTGGCAATTTCGAAGACCAGGAAGCCCAAATACCGGGTTACAACATAAATTGGAATAAGGGGACTGCTGGTAAGGATACCTTGGTTCTCTTTTTGTCTGTTTCTTATTCTTGCTGTTTATAACTTTTACACCGCGCAAATCGTTGCCTTTGTTCTTATGCAGACTTGGACCAGCTAAAGTCATAATACCAGTACCCCAACCTTGAAGCTCTCCACGCCACGCTTCGATACCGCCATCGAGGTTGGGCCGAGCTCTTGAACTTTGAACCAACATATAGATAGAGTGGTAGGAGGAAGACCAGAGTAACTGATTTTCTATTAGAACCGTCACCAGAACCGGACCCTAACTTGCCATAAATAAACCTCGTTCCCTTAACCGAAGAACAAGAAATGGCAAAGCGCCGAGCTGTTCAAGCCTTGATAACCGAAACAACTCCAGTTAGCGGGGATCAAACCAAAATATCACAAGCTGGCCAAACACACGAGGCCGTGGTAGCCCTCTCAACTGCTAGGGCCTCCTCATCTCACCCGAGCAAACGCGCATGAACTATTTCAACCGAGCCGCAACACCTAGTTGACGAGGATGACACCATGTCCCTTGAAGCCACGCTGCCAAGTCCTAAACCCGTGCTCTTTGGCCGAGCTAGCCCGTCTAAGTGGGCACCTAAGACGACCTACAAGAACAAGGGTATTTCGAACACAAACTCTGTGGTCGCGGACAAGGACCACACGCTGGCCTTCAATCTTGCCAAAAGCGTGTGTCTGCCAGCCGATATGGAGCATCATGATCACTTAACTGAGCTCAAGGCTATCCGCTTGGCAACCAAGTCGATGGTACTGGTAAGTACTCCCTTTGTTTGTTTTTCATTTCTCACATCTGTTTGATCGGTCTTAGTCACAATCTCCATTCCTCCTTTCGCAGGCCATGTAGAAAAATCATGTTGCTCACAAGCGCGTGCTAGAGCTGCGTAAGACAACGCGGCTGGCTGTTGCAGATGCCAATACCAAGACGACCGAGCTGAACGAGGCCAAACAAAAAATGACCGAGCTTGCCTCTGAAATAGCTCCACTCACCGGGCTGGTCAACTCAGCGGAAACAGATAAGCAGAAAGCTTTGGCCGAGAGGAAAGAACGCTATCTGTGCGAGCTGGCCAAGCTTGAAAAGAAGAAGGATGCAGAGATTGCCGAGCTGCAGAAGAAGATGGATGATGCTGAAGATCGTGGATATAAAGAGGGGAATGCCACCTATGTTCTGTAGTGTGAAGGTGCAAAGGACATCTTTTTCAAGTGTGGATGGAAGGCGGCTGCTCTGAAGCTCGGCCTGGGACAAGAGACCGAGGTCTTCCAAAATCCTCCCCCTTACTTCATTCCAAGCTACATGGTAGACTATGCCAACGCCATCCAACAAAAGTTGCTTCAAGAGGGCGGGGGGAGGAGGAAGGATCCCCAGAGCCAGACAACGTCCCCCTGTCATCAGTGAGCACGGTCTCCAAGCTACTCAATCAGCTCGGGTAGAGCCACCGGCCCCAGACACAGTTGATGATGTAACTGAGATCGACCTTCCTTCTGGAACCGGGCTACCGGGTGGTGAAGCTTGGGCTATTCTTGATGTAGATTTGGACAACCTCTTCGCTTGACCTAGTTCGAAAGAATTTGTAACCGGGCTTCGGCCCTTCCTATGTAATGAACATTTTAAAATGGAATGAAATGAGCTTTTTCTTTTTGCGGTTCTTGCCATACTTGTGTTCCTTCAACCTTAATTTTATGAAGCTTTGAACTCTCTTTTCGGTTGCGATGTTTTTTGAATTTTCTGGCCGAAGTACCTATCTCGGTCAAAAAGTCCTATAATCTGTATACTATGTTTGTCACATCCTCCAACTTTTCGTCAGCCTAGATCCTTATCTCAGCTAAAGAGGGATAAATGCTGGTTATTCCGGCCAACCTCTCTTTAGCCTAGATCCTTATCTCGGCTAAGGAGAGCTGAATGTTGGTTTATTCCAGCCAACCTCTCTTTAGCCTAGATCCTTATCTCGGTTGAGGAGAGCTAAATGTTGGTTTATTCCAGCCAACCTCCCTTTAGCCTAGATCCTTATCTCGGCTGAGGAGAGCTAAATGTTGGTTATTCCAGCCAACCTTTCTTCAGCCGAGATCCTTATCTAGGCTGAAGAGAAATAAATTTTCGTTATTCCTACCAACCTCTTTAGCCTAGATCCTTATCTCGGCTAAGGAGAGCTAAATGTTGGTTATTCCAGCCAACCTTTCTTCAGCCAAGATCCTTATCTAGGCTGAAGATAGATAAATGTTGGTTTTTCCTACCAACTTCTCTTTAACCGAGATCCTTATCTAGGCTGAAGAGAGATAAATGTTGGTTATTCCTGCCAACCTCTTCAGCCTAGATCTTTATCTCGGCTGAAGAGAGATAAATGTTAGGTATTCCTGCCAACATTCTTTAGCCTAGATCTTGATCTCGGCTGAAGAGAGCTCAATGTTGGTTATTCCGGCCAACGTTCTTCAGCCTAGATCCTTATCTCGGCTGAAGAGAGCTAACTGGTTTGGTTATTCCTGCCAAACTTTCTGATTGCCCCTTGCTGGCAATAATCTGAGAACAACTTTTACAATAGAAAGACTTATGCTGAAAAAGTAAACTACTTGTTTTATTTGAAAAAGGGAAAAAATTACAAATATTCTAAGAGAAAGTTAAAAATAAAATAACTTGAGATTGGCAGTGTTCCATGGCCTGGGGATAGCCTTGCTATCTCCATCTTCCAAGTGATATGCCCATTTTCCCGCTAAACCAACCACTTTGTATGGTCCTTCCCAGTTAGGTCCCAATTTGCCACCTCCGGGTACCAAAGTGTTGCCCATTACTTTGCGTAATACCCAATCCCCAATCTTGAATTGCCTCGGATGCACCGTTTTGTTATATTTTCTGGATAACTCCTGCTGGCTATGGCTTCTCCATTCAAGTCTAGGTCAAAATTTTCACTTTTAATGGTGGGGAAGCCTACTTCCAGTGGGATTACTGCCTCCATGCCATAGGCCAAGGAAAAAGGCATTTCTCCATTTGATCGCCGAGGTATGATACGATAAGCCCATAAAACATGAGGAAGCTCCTCAGCCCACTTGCCTTTTGCTCGCTCCAACCTTTTCTTTAAACCATCTAAGACGACTTTGTTTGAAGCTTCTGCTTGGTCATTCGCTTAAGGGTATCACTACAAGAAAAGACACTTTTGGCGACCACCTATTTTTTTGGTCGCAAATAGTCCACTTTCTGCGACCAAAATTTAACTTTTGGCGACCACAATTTTTTAGTCGCGGAAAATCACCCTTTGGCGACCAAAAGAAAAAGTTGGTCACGGAAAGTATACTATTGGCGACCAAAGGCTTTTTTTGGTCGCGGAAGATCACATTTTGGCGACTAAAAAAAAAGTTGGTCACGGAAAGTATACCCTTTGGCGACCAAAAAAAAAGTTGGTCGCGGAAAGTATACTATTAGCGACCAAAAGGCTTTTTTGGTCGTGGAAGATTACCCTTTGGCGACCAAAAAGAAAAGTTGGTCGCGGAAAGTATACTATTGGCGACCAAAGGATTTTTTGGTCGTGGAAGATCACCTTTTGGCGACCAAAAAGAAAAGTTGGTCGCAGAAAGTATACTATTGGCGACCAAAAAGCTTTTTTGGTCGCGGAAGATTACCCTTTGGCGACCAAAAAGAAAAGTTGGTCGCGAAAAGTTATGGCGGGATAAATTTTTTAAAAAAGGATACTACTATAATTACATACTATTTTTTTTGTTTAGGCATTAAAAGTTTTATAAAATAATAAATAACCCAATTTTTATGGGTTATATATTTTTATTTTCAAATATGAACAAGAAGCATGTAATTGGCAGAGTGGATTGGGTGCATGGTGACTCTTTGGTCAAGAGTTCGAGTCCCAGGCGGCACAAAAGAATTACATTTTTTGGGTAAAAGGCGCTGACTTTTGGCGACCAACTTACCTTTGGTCGCTAAAAGTTTACTTTTAGGTAATATGAATTGGACTTTCCGCGACCAAAAAAGTTGGTCGCGAATGGTCACTTTTAGCGACCAAAGGCTTTTTTGGTCGCAGAAAACTATCTGTGACGAGGCTTTAGCGACCAACTCGCAACCAACATATTTTGGTCGCGAAAAGGTTTTAGCGACCAAATATGATACTTTTCGCGACCAAAATGTTGGTCACAGAAAGTGTTTTTTCTTGTAGTGTATGCTAGTGTAGAGTTGTAGAATTCTATCTTGTATTCCTCGCAAAAGCCCCTGAAGATTTTGACGTCAAACTGAGTGCCATTGTCGGATATTAGAGCCTTAGGTATGCCGAATCGAGTTATGATATTCTGCCAAACAAACTTCTTGACATCTTTCTCCTTTATTGATGCGAGTGCTTCTGCCTCCACCCATTTTGTGAAGTAGCCTGTTACTGCGAGAAAGAACTTTCTGTTGCCGGGTGCTGTTGGAAGTGGTCCCACTATGTCCAGGCCCCACATTGCGAAGGGCCATGGGCTAGTTAATGGTAGAAGCTCTCTAGCTGGTTGGTGTATCTGGTGTGCGAAATTCTGACATTTCTCGCACTTCTTGACATACTTCTCTGAATCTGCCTACATGTATGGCCACCAATATCCTTGCGAGATTGCTCTGTAGGCCAACGATCTTCCCCCTTGGTGGCTTCCGCATACGCCTTCATGTATCTCGAACAAAAATGCCTCGACCTTGCTTGGGTGGACACATTTCGAGTAAGGTCCTGTGAAGGATTTTTTGTATAACGCCAATGATGGAGAGAGACAAAATCGCTGTGACTTTGCTCTTATTTTGTTGGCCTCTTTCTTTTCTTCAGGCAAGATGCTGTCTTTTAAGAATACTATAATGAGATCCATCCATGAAGGGCTTAGTTCGGCACAACATACCTCAGCTACTTTGGGTTCTTCAATGCTTGGTCTAGGTAGGAAGTCGATCAGTAATGGATGTGGGATAGATATATCTGCCATTGAAGCGAAGCCAGCTAGTTCGTCTGCTCTACTGTTTTCTTCTCGGCCGATCTGTTTTATTCGCACTACTTCGAACTTCATGATCTCCTTTCTGACTAACTCTTGGTACTTAGCCATCCTCTCATCTTTTGCCTCGTAGTCGCCTGGAATCTGGTTTACTACCAGCTGGGAGTCATTGTAAACCATTAGCTCAGTGACCTTCATGAAAAGTGCTGATCTTAGGCCTACTAAAAGTGCTTTATACTTCGCCTCATTGTTTGATACTGGGAAGCCAAGGTTGACTGCTTGTTCAATTGTTAGGTCGTCCGGTGAGATGAGGACTATGCTAAGTCCTGCACCGTGTCTATTGGATGCTCCATCCACGAATAGCTTCCACATCTCTCCTACGAATAACTTCCAGCAAGTAGAGGGATCGGATGATGTCTTGGGATTAAAAGTGTTGCTAATGTTTTCTTCCAAGTCCATGCCTGCTGTTGGGGTTTGATCTTCATTATCTGTTTGCCCCAAGTCTTTACTTTTTGATGAGTCTTCGCTGGGAACAACGTGGTTTGCCCCCTCCCTCCTTTCCTCAATCCTGTGCAGCATGCAATGTGGTTGGGCATCTTGTATTAGGGGCTGCGCAGTTCCAGCAGCTCTTTCCCCCCTTACTTCAGTTGCATCAGTCAAGTCAACTGGGCAGATGTGATGGCTTCCTGGTGTGAACTCAGCCACAAAGTCTGCCAAAGCTTGGGCTTTTATTGCGGTTCTAGGTTAAAACTTGATACCAAACTGTCCCAATTCCACCGCCCACTTCAAGATTCGTCCCGAAAAGTCTGCCCTCTCAAACAAAGCTTTTAAGGGAAAGGCTATTAGGACGATTATTGTGTGAGCATGGAAATAGTGCGACAGCTTTCTTGAGGCCATCATCAAAGCTAATGCTATCTTTTCTAATGGCAGGTACCTTGTTTCAGCGGCTAGCAAGGTTTTGCTAACATAAAAGATGGGCAGATGTTGGATTCCTTCCGCTCTGACCAACACTGCACTGACTGCATGCTGTGAAACCGCTAAGTACATAAAGAGCTCTTCTCCAGGTACTGGGATTACTAGCAATGAAGGAGAGGTCATGTAGTCTTTCAAGCTCTCTAGAGCGCGGTCGCATTCTTCATCCCACTCAAACTTGGCCTTTAATGCTTGGAATAATGGTCGACATCTGTCTGACGACCGACTTATGAACCGGTTGAGCACGGTTGCTAGGTCAGTGAGATGCTGCACCTCTTTAATTGTGTTGGGCCTCTCAAGATCCTGGATTGCTTTGATCTGAGAGGGGTCTGCTTCTATACCTTGGTTGGTCACCAGAAAGCCTAGGAATTTGCCTGACCCAATGCCGAATGCACACTTAGATGCATTTAGATGCAACTTGTTCTTCTTCAGAATTTGGAACATTTCATCTAGGTCCCTGAGATGGTCCTTCTCATCCTTGCTTTTGACCACCATGTCATCTATGTAAGCCTCCATTGTTCTGCCTAACAACGATTCAAACATTTTGGTGACCATCCGTTGGAATGTAGCCCCTGCGTTCTTTAAGCCAAAGGGCATGACCTTGTAACAATATAATCCTCTAGGTGTTGAAAATGATGTGACCTCCTGGTCTGGTTCATACATAGTAATCTGATAGTAACCTCTATACGCATCAAGGAAGCTAAGTCAATTGTGTCCTGCCGTCAGGTCTACCAATTGGTCTATCCGTGGTAGGGGAAAACTGTCCTTTGGGCATGCCTTGTTGACTGTTTTGTAATCCACGCAAACACGCCATTTTCCATTCTTCTTAGGCACTACTACGGTATTGGAGATCCACCTGGGATAGTGCACTTCTCTGATGGCTCCTACCTCCAACAAGTTTCCTACTTCCTCCGCCACTATCTCCGCGTGGTGGAGAGCCGATCTGCGAGTTCGCTGTATAATTGGTCTGGCAGTTGGGTGGACATTGAGTTGGTGACAGATAAAGTTTGGGTCAATGCAAGGCATGTCGTATGGTGTCCAGGCAAACACTTCGATGTTAGAGGTTAAGAATTCCATGACCTCTATTATCTCAATGCTGGACAAGGACGAGCTAAGCAAAAAGAACTTTTCTGGGTTCTTTTCGTCTATTCTTACCTCTACCAAGTCTTCCACTGCCTTCTGTTCGGCTGCCTTGCCAACATCCGCAAATAGCTCATTACTCTCTGGCTCTTCCACCATCTATACATACCCTTTTGCAGCCCTACTGCCATTTACTGTGACGAAGCACTGTTTCGACATAATTTGGTCTCCCAAGACCTCTTCAATTACTTCGGCTTCGTTGGGGAACCGCAATGCTTGATAGTAGGTTAACGCTACCGATCGCATGGCGTGCAACCATGTTCTCTCTAAGATTATGTTGTAAGTGGAAGGGGCTTTCAACACCCAGAATTCCACCTATTTTGTCATGGTTCCTGCCTTTACTGGGAGGATTATCTTGCCTACTAGCCACTCTGGCATCGAGTTGAATCTGACAAGAGGGGATGTCACAGGTGCCAAGTCTTTATCCTCCAATTTCAACTATTTGAAGGTCTCGTAGTACATTATCTCACATGAGCTTCCTTACTCAATCAGAATCCGCTTGATATCGAAATTTTTGACGCGTAAAGTCACCACCAACGCGTCATTGTGAGGGCAATGTAGCTTTGCTAGATCCTTGTCTGAGAAAGATATGACGTTTGTCGCCTCTGTTCTGCCCTTTTTTATGGTAGACTGTGCACTTAATACCTCTCTCAAGTGTTCAGCCTTTTTGATCATCCCCCTGAGTTCACATACCGGCTCAGGTTTGATGATCCCATGTATGACGTTGATTACACCTTGGGGTGGACCGTCAACTGGCATCCCATTCGGTTTGTTGAGGCCCTGGGGGGCTGGCTGTGTCCCTCCTTCTATGTACTGGTTCAGGTGCCCAGCTGCCACTAACTCCTCTAGATGTTGCCTCAATGGCGTGCAATTTCTAGTGCGGTGCCCCTTTTCATCATGGAAGGAGCATCGAGACCTCTCGTCATAGCCTTTTTTTGCTTCTCCTGTAACGCCCTCAAAATAACAACATTAAACCCAACAATAAAGACATGCATTGATATATAAAAGTTCCACATCCTTCTATTCATCACAGTTTCATTACAAAAAGTATTACATGTTAACGACAAAAGCAAATGCCCTAAGGGCTTACAGCTTTCTAAGTTAACACTTGGTTACAAAAAGAGAGCACTAGCTCAAATACACCTTAAGCCCTAGGCTTGAATTTACATGTAATACATCAAAAGAAAATAGACAACAAAAGTCTGTCAGCCTCAAGCCTCCCAAGCTATGTCCTTGGAGGTGGCATGCTACCTGTACCTGAAAATGATGTTCCCATATAGGGTGAGCCACAGCCCAGCAGAAATATACTAAACCAGTTATGAATAATGACTAAAAGATCAACAGTTGATAGATGGTTAACACTTTTACACTCTTTCATAACACATTACAATTCCAAGACTTTCAAGTCTATGTTCATTTCATTTTCCATTTTCTTTAAATTCTCAACTTAAAATCCATGGCTCAGAACCTGGCCAAAACAACTCATATGAGACAGTAACTCATATTAACTACTTTACAATTCCATCACAGATAAACGTATTAGTTATCTCATTACTTCCACCGATAAGCATACTAGCTATATCACACTCCCAAGACAAGCATATGAACTTTGTCAACACATTTCTAGATAAGCATATGAGCTCTATCTACGGAGTCCATCCCCTATCTTCTCCCAAACAACGTCTGGTTTAGAGGTCCATCCCCTATCTTCCTCTAAACCGTGGAGTACATCCCCTATCTTCTCCAACACAACACAATGCATATAAACAATAATTATACACATCACAAATCAATACATAAAGTTAATGTATCCTTTCAACTGTCATACTTAATGACACATTCCAGTGATTAGTTTTAATTTGCCTAATCATCATGCATTGTCTACAACAATCAAGACTATCCTCCACCGATAGCCCAAAGCAGATATTTCTAAACAGAAAATAAATGCACAAAATGGATATTAAATCAACATTTCAATTAGGTGAGTGATAATTAATCCAACAACACCCTTTGTTCCCATACATCTCCAATTTCATTCTTCCCATTCCAATTTCTCACTTCCCAAATTAATTCCACAAATTAATTAAACGACGTAATTAGGGCATTCTCCCAAAAATTACCAATTCAACCCTTAGGTTCCATTTTCACCAATGAATTAACATTAATTACATTTCTTCATGCCAAACATGCATATAGGTTCATTATAAACAAAAACCTAACTTTTGTAAAATTACACAAAAGGCCCAAAGTTTTCTCAAAATTACACAACAACATCCAACACATCAAAATGCTAAAATTCAAAGACAAAATCCATAAAGAGGAGTAGGATATCCCTACCTCAAAGTTTGAGCTCAAATGGAGATGAAGACCCAACACCCAACTTGCTCCAAAACCAAATATTTTCAGATTAAATCGAAGCCCAAGTCACTCTCTATCTTTTTAACAAAGCACTTAGGGTAGATTCACACTCTAGGGAGATGATTTCTTAGAGAGAAGGGAAGTCTAGAGAGAGAGGGTCTCAAATTTAGGGTTTTAAGATGTAAAAGTTTTAAAAAAGTGAAGTTCATCACGGTTGCTGCTAACTGATATAAACAGGCTCGCTCGAGCGAAGCCTTGGTCGCTCGAGCGACCAGACACAAGAAACTGCCCTCGCTCGAGCGAAAATACGCTCGCTCGAGCCAACAGTTCAAATCCTCCGATTTGCAACACGACGCTCGCTCGAGCGAATAACCGCTCGCTCGAGCGAAGAACGAACCAGATCGCTCGAGCGAAGAAAAGCTCGCTCGAGCCAAAAAATTCCAGTGTTCAGGTCCAAGTACCAGACGCAATCGCTCGCTCGAGCGAAGCCCCCCTGGCTCGACCCACCAGAGACAAAAACTCAACTCTCGCTCGAGCGACCAAACCCTGGCTCGAGCGAAGAACGAAAGACAGAAGCTCGCTCGAGCGACCAACTCCTCGCTCGAGCGAAGGTCCAAAAAATCTGGGCAGCAACTCTTGGTTCCCATCACAACCAACCTGTAACAAACCTGCCCAACACATCCTATAACTCAAAAACAAAGTATGAAAGGATGTAAACAAGATAACAACCAATTACAAACATCCACGGACACATGTCCGGATTACTGTACAATAAGGGGTAAACCCGGGATCGCTATAACCTCCCCCCCTTAATGAATTTCGTCCCCAAAATTAAGAACAAGTTTTTGAAAAGCAAGTCTTTTTTTTTTTAAACAATGTTATAACACAACATTCAACAATTCGACCCATTACCGGTCATCCATCTCTTATTAAGAGGCATTTCACAATATACATTTCAAAGTGCATCTATAACATGCATTTCCCTTCCATTTTCCAACCATTTTCAACATACATGGTTCGCAATTCATATCATAATAAAGTTTCATGATACATATCCAGTTCTATAATATAGCCAATAAATGCAATATTACGATCCACTTCCATAAACTAAAACATATGCTATGTTTTACAACTTAAGACATAAACAAAGCTTAAGTCCGGCAAGATTATAAAATCTAAGTACAAGATTACACATCAATAAACAAGTCCGGATATTTCTCGCGGACTTCCAACTCACGTTCCCAAGTGGCTTCCTCCACTCCGTGATGCTTCCACAAAACCTTCACCAAAGGGATGGTCTTGCCACGCAAGACTTGATCCCGCCTATCCAAGACCCGAACCGGTCTCTCTTCATATGAGGCATCCTCATCTACCTCTAAGTCGGTCCAATCCAACACATGTGATGGATCCGGCTCATACTTCCGAAGCATACTCACATGAAACACGTCATGAACTCCGGACAGCTGTGGCGGCAAAGCTAAACGGTAAGCAACCTCGCCGATCCTCTCAAGGATCTTCAAAGGACCAATAAACCGAGGGGATAACTTCCCACTCTTCCCAAACCTCATCAATCCCCGCCTAGGTGATATCTTCAGAAAGACATGATCACCCATCTCAAACATCAACGGTCTCCTCCTACGGTCAGCATAAGATTTCTGACGACTCTGGGCTGTAACAAGCCTCCTACGGATAAGCTCAACCTTCTCCGTCGTCTCCCTAACCAACTCCGGACCCAACAAAGGTGTATCACCCACCTCGGCCCAATAAACCGGAGACCTACAAGGTCGGCCATACAAGGCCTCAAACGGTGCCATACCGATACTAGACTGAAAGCTGTTGTTGTAGGCAAACTCCACCAATGGTAAGTGCCTCTCCCACGTCCCACTAAAGTCAAGGACACAACCCCGAAGCATATCCTCAAGGATCTGAATAGTACGCTCAGACTGTCCGTCAGTCTGAGGATGATAAGCTGTACTAAAGGTCAACTTAGTGCCCAAAGCACTCTGCAAACTCTGCCCCAACCTAGCAGTAAAACGAGGATCTCTATCTGAGACGATCGTCACTAGGACCCCGTGCAATCTCACTATGTCCCGAATATACAAGTCGGCAAGGTGATCTACCGAATCTCTCACGCGCATAGGAATGAAGTGCGCCGACTTAGTCAACCGGTCTACAACCACCCAAATAGCATCACTACCCCGCTGAGTCCTCGGAAGACCTACAACGAAGTCCATAGTGACATGCTCCCACTTCCACTCGGCAATAGGCAAGGGTTGTAACAAACCCGCTGGCCTCTGATGCTCGGCCTTCACTTGCTGACAAGTAAGGCACTTAGACACGAAGACTGCCACATCTCTCTTCATGCCTCGCCACCAAAACTGGCGACTCAAATCCTGATACATCTTAGTACCTCCCGGATGCACCGCAAGGCGCGAATGATGAAACTCTCGGAGTACCTCCTCTCGGCAAGACTCCGGCACAAACAAACGGTCTCGGTATCTCACACTCAAGTCGGGATACACCGTCAGACCCTTCTCAACTTTCCCACTGGCGATCTTCTCTCGGAGGGACTGTACCTCAAGGTCACCTTTCTGTGCCTCTAACACTCGAGTCACAAGTGTAGGCTGCGCAACAACTGAAAACAAGGCTGCAGCCTCAACGGATTCGCCCAGAAGCAAATCAAACTCGCCAAGTGCCCCCAACATCTCCCACTCTCGGATGGCTACACAAGCTACATCACTAATGGATTTTCTGCTAAGGGCATCGGCCACAACATTGGCCTTTCCCGGGTGATAATGCAACTCGAAGTCGTAATCCTCAATAAACTCCATCCACCTCCTCTGCCTCAAATTCAAGTCCTTCTGTGAAAACAGATATTTCAGGCTCTTATGATCCGAGAACACCTCGAATCTCTCACCATAAAGGTAGTGCCTCCAGATTTTCAAGGCAAAAATCACAGCCGCTAATTCTAGGTCATGCGTAGGGTAATTCTTCTCGTGAATTTTCAACTGACGTGAGCCATAAGCTACCACCTTCCCTTCCTGCATCAACACACAACCCAAACCCTCTCGTGAGGCATCACAATAAACTGCATAACCCAACCCTCTCTCCGGAATAATCAAAACCGGAGCGGTGGTCAATCTAACTTTCAGCTCTTGGAATGACTTTTCACAAGTCTCACTCCATACAAATTTGATTCCCTTCCGAGTCAATCTAGTCAATGGTGAAGCTAATTTAGAGAAGTCCTTTACAAACCGACGGTAATACCCAGCTAATCCCAGAAAACTACGGATCTCAAACACACTCTTAGGCTGTGCCCAATCTTGCACTGCCTCTGTCTTGGATGTATCAACAGACACCCCTTCCCCGGAAACCACATGGCCTAAGAACTTGACTTCCTTTAGCCAAAACTCACACTTCCCAAACTTAGCATACAGCCTATGGGCTCTAAGCAACTCAAGCACCACTCTCAAGTGTTCCCCGTGCTCCTCCTCAGAAGGTGAATAGATAAGAATGTCGTCTACAAAAACGACTACAAAACGATCCAAGAATTCCCGGAAGATCCGGTTCATCAAGTCCATAAAGACTGCCGGTGCGTTGGTAAGCCCAAATGGCATCACCAGAAACTCATAATGGCCATACCGCGTACGGAATGCCGTCTTCGGAATATCCTCCTCCCTGACCCTCAACTGGTGGTAACCCGATCTCAAGTCTATCTTAGAGAAACAACGGGAACCCTTCAACTGGTCAAACAAATCATCTATACGGGGCATAGGGTACTTATTCTTAACCGTAGCCCGATTCAACTTCCGGTAATCGATACACAATCTCAAGGCACCATCTTTCTTTTTAGCAAAGAGGGCCGGTGCTCCCCACGGTGAAACACTAGGGCGAACAAAGCCCTTATCTAGTAATTCCTGGAGCTGAACTTTCAACTCAACCAACTCTGCTGGAGCAAAACGGTAAGGTGCCATGGAAATCGGCGCCGTGCCGGGCACTAGATCAATAGAGAACTCTATCTCTCGGTGAGGTGGCAAATCAACGAGATCCTCGGGAAAGACGTCCGAGTACTCACAAACTACCCTCGGCAACTCAATCTGGGTCTCATCACACTCACCATTCTCAAAGCTAGCAAGTAGACCACTAAGCTCATTCCGCCCTCGCGGACCATACCCCGGTGGCACAACACTACCAACCCGGTCTCCCAAGAAATGGAAACACTTCCCGCTCACGGTACAACAAGTAACCCTCTGGCGGTAGCAATCAATAACTGCTCGGTATGACGATAACCAGTCCATACCCAAAATAACATCAAAGCCCTTCATGGGCATAACTACAAATGGAAACGGAAGCCTATGATCGTCGACCTCGATATCACAACCTCTACATCCGTGTTTCAAAATCAACTCACCCCCAATAGGTGACACAACGCAAATAGGAGATGCTAAAAGTGCTAACTCCAACTCCAACACAGATGCAAATGCAGCAGATACAAAAGAATGAGATGCACCCGTATCAATCAACACTCTAGCAACCGAGTTGCAAAACAGAAAGGTACCTCTCACTACTGATGGAGCCGGTACTAGGTCCTGCGTGGTAACAGCATACACGCGCCCTGTAGGCCCCTGATCCACCTGCTCGCCTCTATGAGCATATGACTGCTGCACTGACTGGGACGAAGAAGCCCCTGGATTGGCCCTCGAGGCCTGCACAGACTGAGCTGGCTGAAAACCCTGCGTCTGTCTAGAACCAGACGCTCCTGAAGTGGCACTCAACTGTGGGCAGAACCTCTTCAGGTGCCCAGGCTGTCCACACTGATAACAAGACAAGGGCTGCCCCCTGCCCAAACTCTGACTCTGTGGTCTGGCTGAAGAAGATGCAGCCCTCTGACCTCCGCCCTTCTGCGGGCAAACTGAAGCCTTGTGACCCGGCTGGCCACACTTGTAACAGGTAAACTCTCCCTGATTGCCCCTCCCGGAGCCTGCACTCGGTACTGGGAAAGTCGACCTGGAAACTCCACCCTGAGACTGCTGAGGGTTATAACCCCTCTGTCTCCTGCCATCATTCTGGCCCTCTTGGCCCCTCTTGGAGCCTCTATGTTTCTCCTCCTCTTCCTCCTGCATCATCAGCTCCATATGAGCTGCAGCATCTACCAAGTGCCTATACTCTCGGATGTAAGATCCACCAACTCTCAACTTGAGGCCCCGCCTCAACTTCCGCTCGAACTCATAGCAACGGCGCTCCTCTGTCGTCACAAGTTCAGGTGCAAACCTGGACAAGCTAGTAAATGTAGCCTCAAACTCGGCCACAGACAAACCCTCCTGTTTAAGCCGGCTAAACTGATCCCTCAGCTTCTCCCTGGCAACTGCAGATAAGAACCTCTCCTGGAAAGCATTTACAAACGCCTCCCAAGTACCACCTACACGGACTTTCTCATACTTCCACCATTGACCCGCATCTCCCTTCAGCTGGAAGGATGCCAAGGTCACTTTCAATGCCCCGTCCTCAATGCCAAGCATTTCGAACGTCTTACTCATTTGTTCCAACCACTCATCTGCCTTAAGTGGTTCCTTTGGATCCCCGATAAACTCGTCCGGATTTGACCGGAAGAACTCCCTCTTCAAGAAGGAAGGCCTTGCCTCAGCTGCCTGATTCCCAGCTCTGAGAATACCCAAAGCTCCTGCTATCTCCCGGGCCAAGGCACTCATAGGCTGTTGACCTGCTGGCTCAGCCACATTGGCCTGGCCAACCCCCTCCTGTACTGCCGGAATCTCATCCGGTAAAGGCATTTCCTGCCCCCTCGGCCTGCCACGCCTACCACCTCTTCCTCGTCCTGACATCCTAATAAAAGTAACACAGAACGTTAGCACATTTATAAACGTGCCGAAACTAAACACTCACGTCCTAATGCATGGACAACTGTAATTCACTCCACGTAAGCACATAAACACATAAGCACTTACGAATTTCCTTTCCGGATAATGATAGTCCCGAGGCGTTACTAGAGTTCCGGTTAGAAACAGCATTGATCAAGTGCTTTTCCAACAAGACTCCCAGAAACCCAAGGATCCAATCAACATCCTAGAAATTAAATCCCATACCCAAATAATCACATAAGCATGTTATCAAGTAAACACATAGCATGTGATATTACATCTAAGTCTCTATCAAGCGAGACAAACCCACTATGATACTAATCACTTCCCACGTACCCAAAGTATTCGAACCCGGTACGCTCTGATACCAAGTTGTAACGCCCTCAAAATAACAACATTAAACCCAACAATAAAGACATGCATTGATATATAAAAGTTCCACATCCTTCTATTCATCACAGTTTCATTACAAAAAGTATTACATGTTAACGACAAAAGCAAATGCCCTAAGGGCTTACAGCTTTCTAAGTTAACACTTGGTTACAAAAAGAGAGCACTAGCTCAAATACACCTTAAGCCCTAGGCTTGAATTTACATGTAATACATCAAAAGAAAATAGACAACAAAAGTCTGTCAGCCTCAAGCCTCCCAAGCTATGTCCTTGGAGGTGGCATGCTACCTGTACCTGAAAATGATGTTCCCATATAGGGTGAGCCACAGCCCAGCAGAAATATACTAAACCAGTTATGAATAATGACTAAAAGATCAACAGTTGATAGATGGTTAACACTTTTACACTCTTTCATAACACATTACAATTCCAAGACTTTCAAGTCTATGTTCATTTCATTTTCCATTTTCTTTAAATTCTCAACTTAAAATCCATGGCTCAGAACCTGGCCAAAACAACTCATATGAGACAGTAACTCATATTAACTACTTTACAATTCCATCACAGATAAACGTATTAGTTATCTCATTACTTCCACCGATAAGCATACTAGCTATATCACACTCCCAAGACAAGCATATGAACTTTGTCAACACATTTCTAGATAAGCATATGAGCTCTATCTACGGAGTCCATCCCCTATCTTCTCCCAAACGACGTCCGGTTTAGAGGTCCATCCCCTATCTTCCCCTAAACCGTGGAGTACATCCCCTATCTTCTCCAACACAACACAATGCATATAAACAATAATTATACACATCACAAATCAATACATAAAGTTAATGTATCCTTTCAACTGTCATACTTAATGACACATTCCAGTGATTAGTTTTAATTTGCCTAATCATCATGCATTGTCTACAACAATCAAGACTATCCTCCACCGATAGCCCAAAGCAGATATTTCTAAACAGAAAATAAATGCACAAAATGGATATTAAATCAACATTTCAATTAGGTGAGTGATAATTAATCAACAACACCCTTTGTTCCCATACATCTCCAATTTCATTCTTCCCATTCCAATTTCTCACTTCCCAAATTAATTCCACAAATTAATTAAACGACGTAATTAGGGCATTCTCCCAAAAAATACCAATTCAACCCTTAGGTTCCATTTTCACCAATGAATTAACATTAATTCCATTTCTTCATGCTAAACAAGCATATAGGTTCATTATAAACAAAAACCTAACTTTTGTAAAATTACACAAAAGGCCCAAAGTTTTCTCAAAATTACACAACAACATCCAACACATCAAAATGCTAAAATTCAAAGACAAAATCCATAAAGAGGAGTAGGATATCCCTACCTCAAAGTTTGAGCTCAAATGGAGATGAAGACCCAACACCCAACTTGCTCCAAAACCAAATATTTTCAAATTAAATCGAAGCCCAAGTCACTCTCTATCTTTTTAACAAAGCACTTAGGGTAGATTCACACTCTAGGGAGATGATTTCTTAGAGAGAAGGCAAGTCTAGAGAGAGAGGGTCTCAAATTTAGGGTTTTAAGATGTAAAAGTCTTAAAAAAGTGAAGTTCATCACGGCTGCTGCTAACTGATATAACAGGCTCGCTCGAGCGAAGCCTTGGTCGCTCGAGCGACCAGACACAAGAAACTGCCCTCGCTTGAGCGAAAATACGCTCGCTCGAGCCAACAGTTCAAATCCTCCGATTTGCAACACGACGCTTGCTCGAGCGAATAACCGCTCGCTCGAGTGAAGAACGAAGCAGATCGCTCGAGCGAAGAAAAGCTCGCTCGAGCCAAAAATTCCAATGTTCAGGTCCAAGTACCAGACGCAATCGCTCGCTCGAGCGAAGCCCCCCTGGCTCGACCCACCAGAGACAAAAACTCAACTCTCGCTCGAGCGACCAAACCCTGGCTCGAGCGAAGAACAAAAGACAGAAGCTCGCTCGAGCGACCAACTCCTCGCTCGAGCGAAGGTCCAAAAAATCTGGGCAGCAACTCTTGGTTCCCATCACAACCAACCTGTAACAAACCTGCCCAACACATCCTATAACTCAAAAACAAAGTATGAAAGGATGTAAACAAGATAACAACTAATTACAAACATCCACGGACACATGTCCGGATTACTGTACAGTAAGGGGTAAACCCGGGATCGCTATATCTCCCAACTTAGTTGGCCACCGGACGAAAGGTTCATTGCGTATCTCGCTGAGAATCCGGTAGATAGGCTTATTGAATACTATAGTAATGGCAGTGCGGACTCTGAGGTTCCTTTTTTCTGGGTCCTCTCTGTTGGCTCGCTTGTCGCGTCCATTCCTGCTTGGTTGTTCCACCGTGTTGACTTTCGCTGTAGTCTTTTTATCTGGCATCGCTGTTGTGCCAGATTTTGCTTTAGCACGGGTACTATCCTCCTCTACTCGGATATGTTGATGTACTCTCTCCATTAAGGCCTCCATCGTGAGGGGTGACATCATAATAATTGAGTCCCTCAATTTGTTTCCGACTGGTAAACCCCTTTTGTATTGTGCGATAGCGAGATTTGTAGGGCAATCCCCAATCTGGTTAAAGGTCTCCCAATATCGACTGTTGTAAGACCTCAATGTCTCCTTTTCGCCCATGTCAATGGAGAGTAGCTAATCAATCTCTACTAGTGTCTTGGTGTTCGTTCTGAATCTAGTCACGAACACCTCTGCCAATTGTGCCCATGAGGCGATGCTGCCTTCTGGTAGCCTTTCGAACCAAGTTAGACCTAGGTCACCCAGGCTGGATGGAAACAGGATACACATTAGAGTCTCGTTTTGCCGGTATACTGCCATAACCTGGCAAAAGTGGCTTAAGTGCATGTAGGGGTCTGTCTTCCCCTCATAAGTAGTAAATTTGGGCTGGTGGAAGCCTGAAGGTAGTGGTGCGTTCTCAATCGCCGAAACGAACGACGAGCTCTGTAACTTGGAAAATACTTTGTCTGCTGGTTCGTAAGCAAGGCGCGACATTGGCATCCCTACCTCGACACTCCCATGCGTCCTAGGGGCCAACCGTTGTAGGGCTGAAACTCTACGTGGGTCGCGCGAGCCCTGGTGTCCTCCTTCTATCGGGCCCTTTCCTCGAGCACTGTTCGCAGGTCGGATGATCTAGGCAACTCCGAGTGCCTAGACGTCGTTTGGTGCGTATGCGAGGGGCGATAGTTGCTTTCCTCTGTATATGACCTTTCAGTCCTCGTTCTTTCAGACCTGGAGTGACAAGTCCTTGAAGTCCTTGACTGAGTATCGCCTGTTTTAAGGCTCTTACTTCCTGCTGGTGAGGGTGTGGTATGTCTGTCACGGTCTTCTGAGTGGCGAGGGGGCGTGTTGCCTTTGTGCCCCTCTCCTGTCGCCACCCCTTTCCCTTTTATCTGGCGCTTCATTGTCTCCATGTCTACCGCTATCCTCCTTATTAACTCGTCATGTTCCCTCACACGATCCTCCAGAACTTGAGGATCCAGCCTCCGCTTCTGTCTATCAGGACTTTGAGAGCGACGAGGACTAACGTCCTGTCTCTCCCTTGTGTCCCTCCGAGAGTTCCATCGCTGAGGTTCTAATTCTGCCATGGGTGGAACAGAGGGTAAACCTTCGCGCCTCCCACCCCCCTCCGGGGTTTGCCCATCAATAGCAGATTGCGGCTGGTCTTCATTGTGTGCCATTGTTTTCAACTAGAGAGGAAAATTTGATCAAGAGGTTTTGTTCTTTGTGTAGTTCCCACAGACGGTGCCAATTGTACGAGCACGAAATAATGTTATCGTATAATCCTGTTGATCAAGTTTGCGCTCCTCCAAACGACGTCGCTTTATTCCCTGAAACACACAAACGTGAGCTAGCTGGCGGGTGTGTGGCGGATACCTCTCCGATGCCTAAGTCAGCAAAATAGACAAATAGACAAAAGCTCTGTGTATTCGAGAATCAAAGTTGTGATACCTGTACATAGGTCCTTTTACGAGCTTTTATAGATTCTGTGTGGCACAATCCTAGTAGGATTCTAACTCTCCCTATGAGAGTCCTCCGAGGAATCACACCCCTACTCACTACCAACCAAGTGAGATGGTTTGCACAATCCTAGTAGGACTCTATTTCCCTTAACAGAGTCCTCCTAGGAGTCTCATCACTGCAAGCCAAGTGAGATGACTACCACGGTTGAATAACAATATGACCGAGCTAACACTAGCCTTTTGACATACTCAATCCGGTGCTTTCAAATGCAACACTTAGCTCGGTCCTTGCCCACTTATATCTCGGTTTTGGCTGTTTAGACAGAGCTAACTGCATCAGTCTCTGACTGAGCTAAAAAGGGTGAGGTCCAAGTTGTGAAGCCCAAACACCTCGAGCCATAACTCAGCTCATTCTTCACCTGGTCCTAGCTCGTTAGTTTTAAGACTGAGCTACTCCAGCTCTTATCCCGGCCCAGTGTGCAACCCAACTTTCAAAGAAGACTCTTCCTTAGCTCGGCCCAATTTATTTATAAATTACCCTCTCAAACTCGATTAAACAAGTTTGTTCGTGGGATTGACAAGACTAAGGGATCTAACAATTTAATTGTTAACAAATTAATGCAAACAAATAATATCTTTTCAAGTAGGTTGGTGATATAAAAAGATGATATAAACATGTGATATATAATCATCTAATATATTATAATGTAGCTGGTAATAAAAACAGTGAAAAAATTAGTGAATCCTATTTTTAAAATTGTTAATGCCACATTATTCAAATAAAAAATTTTGAATAAAAAATTCAATAAGAGTAAGATATTATGTTCCATCTCATATGAACAACCAACCTTCTTGATGTGTGCTTATCAAAATATGAGTTTAATACTGAATCAAGACATCAAGAAAAACTAGCAAACAACCCCAAAAGAAAACCCTAAACACCTTAAAGAAGATCTCCAAAACGTAACCCTAGATTTGGACTTAAACAAGTACTTATAGAAAACAGGGGCAGCAAAGCTCACTCGAGCGAAGACTCTCTCGCTCGAGCGAGGAACCAAATACGCGTGTTTTCCTTAAGTGGCTTGGCTTGAGCCACACTCCCTGCGCTCGAGCGCACAATCTTCCTTCTCAGGTTTTTGATAGACAGAAGCAGCTTCTGAGAGCAAGACTCCTTCGCTCAAGCCAGGACTCCTTCACTCGAGCCAGCAAGACAAAACAACTAGAAAAATTACTACTCGATTAAACAAGTTTGTTCGTGGGATTGACAAGACTAAGGGACCTAACAATATAATTGTTAACAAATTAATGCAAACAAATAATATCTTTTCAAGTAGGTTGGTGATATAAAAAGATGATATAAACATGTGATATATAATCATCTAATGTATTATAATGTAGCTGGTAATAAAAACAGTGAAAAAATTAGTGAATCCTATTTTTAAAATTGTTAATGCCACATTATTCAAATAAAAAATTTTGAATAAAAAATTCAGTAAGAGTAAGATATTATGTTCCATCTCTAATAGGCAACTCCTCTCTAATATATTATTCTTGTTTAGGTCCATGGGATCCACCATAGGTCACGTTTTTATAATCTGAACTATTCATTTTGTTGAGCACTTTATCTATTTCATTTACACAAAAATTAAGTCAATCCAATAATCGTAAACTATTTAAATTTATTGCATTTGTCACTGAAAAAATATATTATTTATTTTCAAAAACACAATTGTCATCCATTTTTTGTGACAAATTTAATAAATTAAATATATTATAATTATCAGATTGGTCTAATTTTTTTGTGAATGAAATACACAAAGTATCCAATAAAATGAAAGATTCAGATCATCAAAATAGAACTTGTAATAGACCCCATGATTGATTTCACATACCTAAACAGCGTCCTCCAGTCCATATAATTTGGATCGAATGAAATCCTCCTCTCTTTTGGTATTATATAAGTCGCATCTAAAATAAATTTGGTTTCACACATTTTACTTAATTTTCAGTGAGATTTTTTTTGCTAAATTGTTGCACCTGAGAGAGAGAGAGAGAGAGAGATGATTGTAAATTGTTGAGTCTGTCTAAGGGAATCATTCGTGCACCTTGAAAACAGTGAGGATCTTCCATTCCATCATTATTACGATTTGAGAGAAAATGCTGAAATTGGGGGTGACTCAACTAGATTACTAGAGTCTTCAACTTTGATAGCTCAGATATTTTTTCAAGTGATGCACAACCATAAGCCATTACATCCAATAAATTGGGAGGAAGATCTGAAATAGATTGAAGACTTGTGTAGTTATTCAATCCAAGGTCTTCTAGCATGGATAGATGAGTGAAGCCATATGGTAGGCTATGAAAATTATTTCCACCTCAATCCAACGCTCGCAATGAGGATAAACTTCTAAGATCGGCGAAAAAATCTTCTTCAGACAGATTGCGATCACTGAGATGTAGCTTTGTTACGGAACACAAACCTAAAATAGAAGATCGTAAAAATCTTATGGAGTTGGCATTTTTTCTCAGTAAAACCCAAGATGAAATGAGAGAAAACCAGGATTTAGTTGTCAGTTGCCTATTACATCCATTTAACGATAAGCTCCTAAGATTCTTTAATAGTCCAATAGAGAAAGGTAATTGTTCAATGGCTGTTCCATCTGCAAGAAGCTCTGTTAAGTTTTTCATATGTCCCAAGAGCTCTAGAAAGTCCTCTGGTTTTGCGCAACCAGCGAGATTTAGACGTTCAACAAACTTGTAGATACTGCCTGGAAGATACTTGAGGTTCATGCAAACTTTCAAATTCAAGTAAACAAGTTTTTTTAGAAGTCCTATTGATTTGTAGAGCTCCATTAAACTTGTACAACGTTCAAGTTGTAATTCCTCAAGCATCGATAATGCGCAGAAGATAGGGCTTTTTGTTAAGCATTTGGAATTACTTAGATTTAGAATTTTCAAGCTCTTGAAGTGCTGTTAAAACCAAGAAAAAAATATACAAAATTATATAATTTTTTCATCACGATCCCACTAAAGAATTTATCCAAAATCCCAAACAACAATAAATTTGATAAGAATATCATACCTTGCCATCTATCTAGAGTGTTTTAAATCTGCTGAATTGCATGGCTAAAATAACAAGTTTCTCTAGATGAAAATTGGATGGTAAATACTCCAATGGACAGTAATGCCAACAGTGCCATCTCAACTCTTCAAATAGATGTTCAAAATTTCCACAGAGGTACACATGATTTATTTAAATACATCCCAAGAAATGCTTTATTACTCTATTGTATCTTCTTTAACATGTGTAGGGTCAAGATCACACCTTCAACTGCTTCTGTTCCCTAATATTTAGAAACAAAATGGAAAAATTAAAAGGAAGAAAGACTATAAAATAATTGAAATTATTGTTCTAAACCAAAAACTTATGAACTACTGGAAAGAATTAAGATTAGACTCTTACCGTGTTTTTTTCAAGTACATAGCAAACATCTTCATGAAACCACAATCTACTGCACTTTCCAAGCTCCTTTGGGAATTCTTCATGAATAATTTCCCTCCCCATATCCCAAAGTAGATCTTGCATCGTCAACTTATTTTGTACATTAATTCTCAGTAAACATCTACTAATCAAAACACTAATTCCAATTTCTGCGAAGAAACCACAACCACTCTACTATGAAAAAGTATGCAATATCAAGGAAGATATCAAGGACATAGTTATGACATAGTCTCTGTCCATTCCAATGAAAAAGGATGCAATATCAAGGAAGATATCCTTAATGTTGTCATCATCTAGTGCATGAAAACTTATCCTAAGTTTTTCCTGAATTTTCTCATGAGGAATTTGTTGTAATTTATCAAATGCACTTTTCTATTCTACTATGTTTCTTCCACACAAATAAGAACCCAACACTTCAAGAGCTAGTGGCAGCCCACTAACATAACTTCCCATTTGCAAGATCTACATAATTTTTTAATGGATTGGTTTTGCCAAAGGCATGCCACGTGAAAAGCTACAGAGATTCTATTTGATTCAATTCCTTAGCCATGTATCTTTCATCAACTTTCAGTCCCTTCAACAAGTGCTCATCTCTAGTTGTTATGATGATTCTACTTCCTGGACCAAACCAATCACGATTTCCTGCCAAGGTATTTAATTGACTTAATTGATCCACATCATCAAGAATAATGAAAACCTTTTTAGAATGGAGCCTTTCTTTCATCAAATAAATTCCTATGTCAACATTGCCAATCTTTAGATTCTTTGTCCCTAATAATTCAAAACGAAGTTGTTCTTGTGATTGAAATAGGCCATTGAGTTGTCCTGCAACTTCTCTAACATTTGCAAGAAAACAACTTCAAGATTCATACTTGTAGCCATGCCAAGTACAACCCTAATAGAAGACATCTTCACAACTAGGGAGAAAATTTCATCAAAGTCAACACCTTTTTTTTGCCCAAAGCCTTTCACAACAAGGCGTGCCTTGTACCTTAGATTCTTGCCATCATTCTTCAATTTGAAGACTCACTTATTTTTTAGAATTTTCCTCCCCTTAGGCAACTTCACCAAATCGTAAGTGTGATTTTCAAGCAAGGAATTCATTTCCTCTTTCATGGCCTTTTTCTAATCACCTTTCTTTGCACGCTCAATTGCTTCTTGGTAGCTCATGGGCTCCCCTTGATCGGATATCAACACAAACTCATTGGGCGGATACTTTTTAGACCGTTGTTGGTCCCTGTAGATTTTCTCAACTCAAGTTGTGGTGGCGGTTCTTGAGTTGGATACTCTTTCTCAATTTCAGGCTCAACTTCATTAGGATTAGCATCATCCTCCACATCTTTAATAGGTGGTTGCACATCTCCCCCATTTTCATCATCCACCGAAGACGAAGGAGATGGATCAATGTCAATGAGATTCCTAGTTTTTGGCTCCGGTTGATCACATTTGCCAAAGTCATCAATCGTTTGGTCTTCAAGGCGTATGATTGCATGTTTTGTTAACTCAAACTGTATTTTATTTTTTATTTTTTTTGTGGTGTTTGATATGCCAAGACACTGAACTAGTGAATACATGGATTGATTTTTGTCAATTGTTCTTGTGCTATAGAACTAGATGTAGCTGATGTTACTGAAATTTCTTATTGGAAACAGTGTATTTTTTTGCTTTTGTTTTCGTTTTATTTTGATTTGTTTTTGTTTTTGTTTTTTTTTTAAATTACATCGAGGCTGAAAACTTGTTTCAAGAAGCATGATATTGGAATCAGAGTACAACCATTTTTGTTTAACATATGGTGGCAACAATTCAAAGAATTTCCTTAGGCGGTATTTGAATAGCATTCATTTCAAGTGGGTTTAGAAATTACTTAATCAAATGATCCATATCCAGTAGTGGCTAAGAATACATGCCCACAGCAACATATGTTCAGAAGTCCATGAACACTTCTTCAGACAAGTTTTCAATGATCAAATTTCCTACTATTTCAACTTTTAATATTTAGTCCATGTTGCCTATTGAGATTTAGGTATATATATGAAAGATCTTTTTCAAAAGATAGCTTAATGTGTTACTTCATAGACATGGCCAAATCTTAATTGAATTTTTTAGGATGCAGTTTATGACAAATATCCACAATGTTGCCTGTTCATTAGTTACACATGTTTTTGGGATAATTTGTGAGAAGTGCACTAAGTTGTCCTGTTTTAGTGATACAAATTAATATCAAGAAACATACATCTGCAAATGGAATTGCTGTTTAATCCATGTACTGATCATTACCTAGCAACCAATTTGGTCCAAAATTGTTAGTAAAACATGTAGTTTTCTTGTACTTGTTTTAATTAGTCTCACGGTCTATCCTTACAGCAACTGGCCCACATTTCCATAAATATTTATCAAGGGGGAGTTCATCGGAGGATTAGACATCATTCTTAAAATGCACCAGGTATTATCACATCAAAATTGCTCTTCCTCTTAAGCCTGGGATTCATTGTTTTGGTGGTTTGGTCTGTCGTGTAGACTGGCAAGCTGAAGGAAATGCTTAAGGATATTGCTGCCAACCAGAAGAGATCAGAGTAATTTATGATTGTCGACCATGTATAGAAAGAATTTGGAGTTGTCTTTTGATGTTCTAATTTCTTTTGAGGTAATATAAGCATGTTAAATTTATGTCCTGTTAACAGACCTTGTTTTAGCAGGAAGCTCGTGCACTGAGTAGCTCGTTTTAAGTATGTTAAACTATGAATATTTGTTGATTTAATCCAATAATGGTTCGTGCAAGTATGAATTGAAAATTTGTATATGTACAAGCATTACTCTATGAAAATTTACACTCAAATTATATATATTACTGCAGTCCACCTTTAACGAAACAACTCAAGCTAGTTTAATATTTAGCACAATACACCGAGTACACCAAAGGAAATTATGTCTCTCTCCAAATATAGTAATACATGAACACACTGCTGCTTCTTCAATTCAAAGGACTGCTAAAATTCTCAACTGGAAGAATCTATCTATCCACTAGTTGTCGCAATTTCAGGGGCACTGACATGCTCAACAATGACCACATGATGATAATGTCCCTTGATGTGGCCTCCATGTCCGCCATTGAAATGGTGCCTTTTGCCAGGACTGCCACCACTTTGACCATGATGTCTCCCACGATGAATGTGACATCCTTCATGGCAACCACTAAGGCAACCACGTCCATGATGTTCATTATGAACATGTTGATGAATATGATGTCCCTAGCTGTGACCGTGGTGTTGATAAATTAGATGTCCCTAGCCGTGACCATGATGTCCTCCACCATGACACCACTATCATGTTTGTTATGTCCACCGGGGCAGTGGTGTCCTAAGTTGTGAACACCGTGACCAAATGGATGGTGTTCGCTGTAAGAATTTGTTCTTAATTAGGCTGTCATTGACTATATTTTGTTTGGTTTATGATAAACGGGTTGAACGTGATTCAAATAAATTGACTGGTATGAGCCCCAAATTATTATTGTGATCCATAAAGTTTTGGGCCATGGTCTATCTTAGTGTATATATTATTTTATATGTGGATATGTGATATGGAGGTGTAAGGCCTGTTTAAGTTACTTCGGTTCCTTAATGGGAGGGCCCAGTAATTGTTTTATTTAGGCCAAGTCCCCTCTCCTATCCTTATTAGGATTTACATATATCTATATATATGTAGATCAAAGGGTTGTTAGCCCCATTGGAAAGACAACAAAAAGGTTAGGAGAAGGAGGGGAAGAGCTGGTGCTAAGGTTTTCCAATTGTGAATACTATATTCTTTCAAGGAAGCAAAACTCAAGACAATAACGGAATCAAATGGTATGTATCTAAGTTTATATTTTAGTAGTTAATTATATTTATAGTGTTTTGATTTCTAGTATATAGATCCTATATTCTTACATTCACCACACCCAAACATCATTGTTGTTCAAGTGTTTGACTAAATCTTTGAAGGTTGCTTGGTGAATGAATATTCTGTGAGGAGTGACAATGCAGGAAGCTTAAATATTTATAGGCAAAATGGGATGAATGGTCAGTTATGCTTTTACTTGGAGACTATTTTGTTTTTCTTGGAGAAGAAAATAACGGAGGAGAGAGACTTGCCGATAGGAACATGTGACTTTATTCATGTGTATGTTGTCTTATTCGTGTTCTCTAAGAAATAATTATCAGATTGAATGGTGGTTGCGACTCTCTCTCCTAACAGTTTTTTTAATCAAATATTGATGATGAATGAATGATGGTCTAATTTTGTAGGAAGGATTCAGACTAGGTGTTTACGTGTGCTACATGCTAATTCACCAACCTATTCAAAATCTACACAAGAATGTTAAAATGGATTAAAGAGATATGGGCAAATGAAGGAAAACTTACTAGTTTCTCTAGAGAGTGTGACTCTCCTCAAGAGAGTGTATTTGTAATTTATTTTATCCTTTAAAACAAATAAAGAAAATATCATGACGACACCTAAATGTGAGTGGATGAAAGGGTTAACGATATTTGATTAACTTGATTTCTTACAGGTATATTCTACTCGATGTATTCTAAAATGTGAAAGGTTAGGATTATCAAAATGGGTTCCGAAATAGGCCCATTTGGCCTCACAGCAGTGGCTGCTGCCCCCCAGAGCAGCCATCCCAAATCCCCTGAAATAGGGGATGGTAAAAATCTTATGGAGTCGGAATTTTTTTGCAGTAAAACCAGAGATGAAATGAGAGAAAGCCGTGATTTAGTTGTGAATTGCCTATTACATTCCTTCAATGATAAGCTCCTGAGATTCTTTAGTAGCCCAATAGAGAAAGGTAATTGTTTACTGGTTGTTCCATCTGCAAGAAGCTCTGTTAAGCTTTCCATATGTCCCAAGTGCTCTGGAAACTCCTCTAGTTTCGCACAACCAATGAGATTTAGATGTTTAACAGACTTTAACTTGCAGATAATGCTCAGAAGATACCTCAAGTTCATGTAATCTTTCAAATTCATGTAAACAAGTTTATCCAAAAGTCCAATTGATTCATGGAGCTCCATTAAACTTGCATAACTTTCAAGCAGTAATTCCTCGAGCATCGATAGTGCACAAAAGATGGGGTTTTTTGTTAGGCATTTGGAATTACTAAGATTTAGAATTTTCAAGCCCTTGAAGTGCTGTTAAAACCAAAAATATATTTCTTTCTTCATGATTCACTACTCAATTGATCCAAATCCCAAACAAGAATGAATTTGCTAAGAATGTCGTACCTTGCCATCTTTCCAGAGTGATTTAATTTTGCTAAATTGTATGCCTAAAATAACGAGTTTCTCTGGATGAAAATTGTATGGTAAATACTCCAATGGGCAGTAATGCCAACAAAGCCACCTTAGCTCTTCAAATAGATGTTCAAAATTTCCATTCAGCAGTCTTAACTTGGGCATCCCAACAAATGCTTTATCACTCAATTGTATCTTCTTTAACATGGGTAGGGTTAGGATCACACCTTCAACTGCTTTTGTTCCCTAATATTTAAAAACAAAATGAAAAATTAGAAGGAAGAATATTGGATATGTAAATAGCAGTATGTACACATACCATGAACGTCTGTGTGTGTGTGAGAGAGAAAGAAAGAGTAAATAACTAAATTATTGTTCCAAGTTGAAAACTTGCTAACTCATCAAAAGGAATTAAGATTTGACTCTTACCTTGTGTTTTTCTAGTATATTGCATACATCTTTATAAAACCACAATCTACTGTGCTTTCCAATCTCCTTGGGGAATTCTTCACGAATAATTTCCCTTCCCATATCCCTGAAGTAGATCATGCATCATCAACTCATTTTCTTCATTAATTCTCAATAAACATCTACTAATCAAAACACTAATTTCAATTTCGATGCAGAAACTGCAGCCATTAAGTATAGTAATGACATTGTCTTTGTCTGTTCCAATGAAAAAGCATGCAATATCAAGGAAGATATCCTTCATTTTGTCATCATCTAGTAAATCAAAACTTATCCTAAGTCTTTTTTTTTTTTTTTCCTGAATTTCATTATGAGGAATTTGTCGCGATTTATCAAGTGCACTTATCCATTCTACCATGTTTCTTTCAGACAAATAAGAACCCAAAACTTCAAGAGCTAGTGGAAGCCCTCCAGCATAATGTTCTATATCATTTGCAATATCTGCATAATTTTCTTAAGGATTGGTTTTTTTGAAAGCATGCCAATTGAAAAGTTGCAGAGACTCTGTGTGATTTAATTCCTCAGTCATATATCTTTCATGAACTTTCAGTTCCTTCAACAAGTGCTGATCTCTAGTTGTTATGAAGATTCTACTTCATGGACCAAACCAATCACGATTTCCTACCAAGGAATTTAACTGACTTAATTGATCCAAATCATCAAGAACAATGAGAACCCTTTTAAAATGGAGCCTTTCTTTTATCAAATTCATTCATTTGTCAACACTGCCAATTTTTAGATTCTTTATCCCTAATAATTCAAAAAGAAGTTGTTCTTGCAATTGAACTAAGCCATTGAATTGTCGTGAAAATTCACTAACATTTGCAAGAAAACAACTCCCTTCAAATTGGAGGAAAATATGGTTATACACAGCTTTGCAAGGGTTGTTTTGCCTATTCCACCCAAACCGTATATCCCAATCATGCGTACATCATCTGATCCAATGCTTAACATCAAATTTATGTGTTCAACACGAGAATCTATTCCAACTGGGTGCACAACAACATTTAGGAATGCATGTTTTAGTTTGCATAAAACCTCTTTAACAATTTTTCAGATGAACTTTGCTTCATGCCTGTCAATTTCGATTCAAATAAAAAGTGAAGCAAGTATATATTTGTGTTACCAGAAAACGCTAATACTCTAACGAATTACGTATTAGTACGCACGTTCCAAAATATGTTACACTTCCATTTCAAAATAGTAAATTTAGTGATCCGAAATGATTTCAAATTTTTTTTCAAATATATTTCCTTAATGTTACCTTAGAAGGAAGAAAAAAAAATCAAATTTAATGAACTAAAATCTAAGATTAGTTAAGTTTTGACAAGACAAAAAATCAAAAACGGGTCATAGTGCTCATAGAAATATTTTGTTACATGAAAAAATAAATAAATAAAAATTACATTTTATTGGATGCTTAATAATTAAAAAAAAAAATTATTCTAGAAGTACCTTAAATTCTTAAGTGTAATGTACACAAGTCTACCCCTATCATATCATATTTTAAAGTATGTGGCGTACCACGTTCACGTTCCCATTCCATGTACTAGAATGATCAATGTTCCAGGTGACATCTATATAATATAGAAAGAAGGTTTTTGAAAATGTCCAAAATATATAAGAGATACATTTTGTTTCAATGGTTCAGATTGTTCCATCCAAAATTCAACGATTGAGATGCCTTCATTTCTCGCCCAAACGCTCTCTCTCTCTCTCTCTCTCTCTCTCACCTCAAAATCTAAGCCCAGACCTCTCTCTCCTCTCTTTGTCCTCCTCCTCTTCTCTCGTGATGCTCCCATTGACTACCATGACCATCAACCACCCCACCACCACCATCTCTCTTCTCCAACGGAGCCATGCTGTCGTCTGCCCGTCATCGCCTCTTGCCGCTCCTCCACTCTCTCCTCCCAACCTGCTCCTTCCCTCTCTCCTCCCAACTCAAACCCAACCCAAACATACACTCTCTCTCTGACGGACCCTGGCCACCCTGCTCGCTAGTCATCATTTAGGCTTCAACAGCAATGTTCGGCAATAGAGCTACTGCCTCAACCTTCGTGTGTGGCGGTTTCTTCATCTGTTGATGGCTGTTCGTCTGGCCAAATGAGAATGGCCCCGCCCCCATTCTCTCTTTCTCTCTTTTCTCTCTAAAATCTAATCTCTCTCCATATATATCACCATACTCATTTATTTTTTATTAAGCCCATCTTGATTGCTCTCCATCTCATTTTCTCTCTCTCAAATTTCCATTCTCCCAAACCCACAATTTTTTTTTAATCACAATCCATCCTCCACAATTGATTAATTAAACCCATCATCATTCCCTTTTTTTTTAATCACAACCATCTCATTCTCTCTCTCACGGGTCATTTTTTTTTTTTTTTTTATCCATCCAAGTTGAAGACCCAAACACCAAGAGATGCCCTACCACTTTCAAACCCACAACACATTTTAATATTTCAACCTTTTTTTATTTTTTTCTTGAATAATGTTTGAGAGTTCTAATACAACTTTAATGATATGGAGAGTGCCCATGTGAAGGTGGAGCTCACACTCCTCTCTCTTCCACCTCACTAGAACTCCATTTAGAGCTCTAGTATTAGAGTTATGTATCATTACTGTTTTTTTTCAACCCACCTGGGCATATCTCTCACGGGTCATTATTTTTATTTTATTTTATTTCTATAACTCGGGCTTATTTCCACTCAATATATATATATATATATATAATGTAACTCAATCACATTATCCCACCATTTTTTTTTTGGGACAAATTATCCACCAACTTTTGTTCCATCATATTTACACCAACTTTTGGAATTTGAAGCTTCAATTCTCTGCCGGAAGCAGAGAGTTCAATGTATAAAATATTTTATTTTGTATTATTCAATCCACCAATTGGTACAATAAAATTTATAATAAGATCCTAAAATTGTGTAACATAAGTCATAATTTTATTTCACCATAAATCATAATTTTATGTTAAAAAAATGTTTGTGGAATTTTTTTTTTTTTTTTTGATTGTCAAGGTTGAACTCAAAATTTAAATAAATAAAAATATGAGAAAAAAAGCTTACATTTATTAAGAAACGTAACATCATTAGAAATGTTTATGTTTATTTTCAAAAAAAAAAAGTGGTTACGTGGAAAATGATGTGTTTTTAGAAAATATTTTTTTTTGGGTTAGACAAATTTGAACTCAAAACTTAAATTGGGTTTTGTTAAAAAATATAATCTTTTCCCAAGACAAGTGAGAAAGAGAGATAATGAGGGCAGTGATTTGTTTAAAGACTAAAAAAAAAAGATTTTTTTCTTTTTTTAATAGAACTTTTTACTCATCTCGATGACAAAGCCCATGAGACATATTCTTACAATAAATTACTTTTTCCAATTTTTACTTTAATTTTCTTGGGTGCATTTTTATCCAAGTAATTTTACAAAATTCATCTGAAAGTCAAAATCGAATCTGTATTTATATTTTGACCTTAAATTTTTAACAATGAATTTGATAAATTATATTTTTATCTCATCATTAATTGCACTATATTACGGAAATATAAAACCTTACAAACCCGACTCCCAATATGCTGTTAAGAAACATAAAATGCAAAACATCTAAAATAGACAAAGTGAACTAACTATACAAAGTGAACTAACTATACTTTAATAGTTAATATAGTGGTTTGTATGCATTTAAAATTAAGAATAAAATTTTAATTAATTTATTATTGACAAATGTATCATAAGTTTTAATAAAAAAATAGACAAATGTATTTGTTTTTTATTTTTTATTTTCAAATTGTAAAAACAATAAGGATTAACATGGTAGGATTCTTTAGTTAAAGATAAAAATTGATAGCAGCAGAAGCAGCAAAATTAAAAGGATGTTGAACATTACCCATTAGCAACATTTTGCAAATCCCAGCCTGATAATTTAGCAGCTTCAGAGAGAGCAGCTTTCCACCCATCCACCTTCTCCATCTCATCCACATTACGCTTTTCGTGTCTTCCAAATGCTTCTCCAAAACACCCTGTTTGATGTCGTACGTCGGACGGATCAACATCGTACAATATTAGGAGAAGTAATTGTCCAAGTGTTCTCTTGCATTCAATGATCTTCACGAGCTCATCAAGGCACCATCTCGAAGAAGCGTAGTTTCTGGAGAAAACAACAATGGAGATCCTCGATTCTTCGATTGATTTTAGCAACTCCGAAGAAATGACTCGTCCTCTTGGGAGTTCATCATCATCCCTAAAGGTGTGAATTCCAGCTTGAACCAAAGCAGCGTAGCGTAGAGATGATCGGTAAAGGTTTTGCGGGTATCTTCACCTCTGAAACTCAAGAACGCGTCATAGCTCCAGCAAGGTGGTGCTGAAGAAGATGAAGAAGCAGAGTCATCTTGGGGTCTTTTAGCAGCCATGGATTAATAACCTAAGATTAGAGATCAAATGAATTGCAGAGAGGAATACAAAAGTGAGAGAGTGGTGAAAAGCGTTAAAAAAAATACCTTGTTTGGTTTGTGTTTGTAGAGTAGTTTTTGAGATAAGAGTAGTTTTTGAGATAAAAAGTACGAAAACTTGTTTGGTTTACCTTTTTTCAGAAATGGTTTTCGAAAATTGTTTTGGGGAGAGAGTTTTAAAAAAAGTGATTGATTTGAGGTGTATGAAAGAAAGTGATTTTGAAAAGTAGGTAACCAAACAAAATTTTGATATTTTTTTTGGAAAAATTTGTTTAGTTTGATTACTCTTGAAAATTTGTTTGTAGAGAATTTTTCTCAAAATGTTTTTAGAAAAACAAACCAAACAAGGCCATTATATCTGATGGGCTTTTGATCTTAAATATCATAGTATAACCAATCCAGACTTTAATTAGTTAAGATTTACTTACAAGTTTATGTTATATAAATTCAATCTCAATCACAAAGACTTAATCTCTTAAATATATGGATGGAATGCTGGAGAGTTAAAAAATAAATTTAAAAAAACTTGAGGAAAAAGATTAATTACACAAACACATGCTCTTTTTAAAACCATAAATCAATGGTATCAATTTTAAATTAGACATTTATATAATTTTTTTAATTAAGCAATTTAGGCCAGTTTAAAAAGCAGTTTTGTCAATGATTTTTTTTTGTTGGACATTTTACCTAAGATATGAGTTAATAAAATAAAGAAAAAAGCACCAATAAATCCCAAGTTAAGAACTTGTGAACCAGTTAGTTCTATGTTTTATCTTTCAAACTCATAAGTCCTATTTCAATATTAATGACCTATTTGTACACAATTTAAGCATGTGTGGTCCAACTATTAGGGGTGTATGGGGCTTTTTTACTCTAAATTTTTTTTTACTCCTTATCTGCACCAAAGATTGTTTTTATTAAAAAAAAATTGACATAGAGAAATACTTGCAATTTTATCTCAGAAGGAGAAAATATTTATAGATTACATGTTAGTTTTGAGTAGGCTTTATAATTTTTTTTCTCTTAATTTCTCTCAATAGCTTTTCATGAGCCTCTCGAACATGAATTTCTCTATTTTTGACTTTTGTGAGTTTAGGCATTTTAGCGGTTGCATAATATTGAACCGCATTCTCCAATTGTGCATTTTTTGTTCTAGACTTATCTTCGCCTGACGAGTTTCAGCAAGTTGTTGTCTTAAATAGATCACTTATTCTTTCAATTGCTAAGTCTCTTGGTTTCTTGCTTGTAGTCATTGAGCAATATTGGAAACCCCAGTTATAGTCTGTGTACTGAGAGCCATAGTATTATTAATAGCATCGGTATCATTATGATTACCAAATACACTAGGACTCTTAGTTATTGGAATAACGTGCGAATGCACTATTGATAACCTTTTGTTTGCCTGAATTTCAAGCACCTCATTCAAGTCAGACCCATTAATAGCCAAGGTAAGAAATGATATGATTACACAGATGGTAAGCAATTTTTTTTTCCTAGAACACTTGAAGGATTTGTATCGCTACGTATCATTTTTGTCACTTTTTATACACATCACAGATACAATAATCAATGCATATTTGCTCAAATCTCTTGTTTGTCAACATTTTAGGTGCCGCTTCACGATTTTTTTTTAGGCGAATCTTGATAATGATCACGGGGGAGAAATAAAATAAAACAAAATATTTTCTCTTTTGTCTAGTCAAATTATTTGCTATATCTCTAAATCATTGATCAAATGTGTTTACATGATTTTCGTTTTGGGCATTGAAAGTTTTCATTTTCTATAAAAATTCATATATCAATATTTTATTTTGATGATGTCAAAGGAGGATAAGAAATATGATTTTTATATAAATTATTTGACAAATAATTTGTTGCAACAAGGGAGTAAATATAATACAAATAAATGTTTGTTTTATGTTTGTTGAATATTTTTTTGTTGCATTTATTTATGTAAAATTTTGTGTCAAATTCATTTGTATTGCCATCATAAAAAATGAAGAGATTGTTAATCATGTAATTTAATTTTGATGATATCTAAAATATTATGGGATAATTTATGATTTTTAATATACATATTTTACATTATTTGACACAAAATATTATCTATTTAAAAAATATGTTGTATCATGTATTTATTATAAATATTACTTGAATAGAATTTACTGTGCATCACATATTTTTTAATAGAAAAGTTATTGTGCAAGTTTATGTGTAACATTTGAAATTCGTTAAATTTGAAAGAAAATCAACAGATCACTATTCATCAAAGGCGACCTAGCCAATATTTTCAAAGGAACGTTACTCCGCGTGCTACAAAGTCAAGATGAGTAGCGTCTGCCCAACGGATATAATTTTGTGTATAAATAGAGGTATTTTGGTTGAAGTAAAATATGAAGTGAAGAAGAGAAAAATCTATGATATTGTTGAAATATTCTTAAATATTGTATTGTACTTCATTGAGTTGTATTTTCTGTGAAAAAATTTGTTGAGAATTTGAGCAAAAATTGTAAAAGGGTTTTCATTGTAAAAGAGAGTTTTTGTGAGTGATTATTTGGGATAAAATCACTTGGGTTAGTTGAGACTAGGTATCGGATTCAAAACTAGTCGGGTTATTTTTTTGAGTGATTTTTGGGATAAAATCACTTGGGTTAGGTGTAACTAGGCACCGAATTCTAAACTAATCAGAGTGATTGGGATTGGTCACTTGTTGTAAAGGTTCATTAGCACACTTGAAACTAGTGGTGTATTACTATTTGAAGAATAGTGGAGAAATTTCAGAGGAGGATACTTGGGAAGTAGATGTAGGTCTGGCGTGCCGAACCACTATAAATCGCTATGTTTGATTTACTCTCCCTATCTCTTTTACTTATATTGATTTTTATTGCTTTGTTATTTTATTTGTTAAAATTCAAATATTTTGATTATTATCATTAATATTGTGAAATTATTTTTAATAATTCAATTCACTCCTACCTACCTGGGATAACAAGCTCCTTAGTGTACTTTTACCAAATGTGACAACGTGGCTGATATAATGTGATATTCTAAAAAAACTAAAAACTCCTTAGTGTACTTTTTTCTAAATGTAACATGTGACACTCCAACGTGGCGGGGATGATGTGATACTAAAAAACTACTTAGTGTATTTTTTTTTTTTTTTCTAAATGCGACACTCTAATGTGACGGGGAAATGAGTCATTACACATCCAAAAGGATTAAATAGATCATAAGAAAAAAATATGGGACTATATAGATCACTAAGTTCAAAATATGGAATTTATTGGTCAATCTCCCTATATTTTTAGGGAAATTCTAACCTACTGTAACAACCCAGATTTTTAATTATTTTGTAGAATTTATACTAATATTATTTAATTATAGTTGGAAAAATATATGATTTATTTTGTATTATTATGTATAATTTTGTGAAATAATATAATTATTAAAAGTTTAGGGGTCAAAATATAAATAATAATAATATAGATAATATAAATAATAATAATAATGGGTGTGGTAGTAAAATAAATAAATAATTTTCTGTTGGTATACGATAAAGTATAATTTAATTAGAAATTATTTTATTTATATAATTATATTAAAATATTGGGTTAAAGGGTAATTATCTTAAATATCTATTAAGGATAAGAACGAATCTGTGAAATCATTACCGAATCTGCCACGTAGCGCCTTTCCCCCTATAAATAGGGAGGCATGTCACGCCTGGAGAGAAAACAGAAAGAAGAAAGAAAAAGAAAGGAAGAGAGAAAGAAAAGAAAGAAGAAAGAAAGAGAAAAGAAAGAGAGGAAAGAAAGAAAAGAATAATGGAAGTTGAAAGGGTTTTTGATAGTGAAAAGAAAGAGTAAGGTATTAAAGTTAAGGTGAGTTATATTATACCTTGAGTCACCAAAATGTATTTTACGTATGTTTTGACTTACCAAAATCTATTTTATACAAGCATGTTTTATTAGTATATTAATAAAAGTTATGTTTTATAAAGATTTCAGTTACGTGGATTATTATCTGAACCCTATTTGCTTAAAAGGAAACCCATGGATATGTTTGTTTTATATTTAAAGAATATTTGGCTATGACCTTATAAACAATTATGTTTTGTAAGTACCACCATGGGCAGTGGTGGAGCTAGGAATTTAATATAGGGGGGGCACCTATTAATTACAATCTCAAATTTTTTCTTCCCAAATCAATAACAATAACATAATAATAATTTTTCAAACTAATGTTAAACATTAAAAATTAATATCCATTACAAAAAGTTTTAAATTTTAAACTTTTACAATTGACCCCGACGAGTTTTCATCTTTTGAAATCTTTCCATAATAGTATCATTGTCAATGCCATCAAAAATATCTCTCTCAATGTAGACAATCAAGCTATCATTCATCCATTCATCACCTATTCGGTTCCGCAACCGATTCTTCACAATATTCATAGCTGAAAATACCCTTTCAACAGTAGCAGTTGCAACAGGTAAGATTAATGCTAAAGTCAAGAGCAAATACACCAATGGATATACTTTGTTCTTCCAGTCTCTACCATTTTCTTAGCAAGATCGGCAATTCCATTCAACATTGAGAACTCACTACTGGATAGCATGTCGATAATATATGTATCAAGTTGATCATTAAGTACCATGAGCTCCACTGAAGAAAATTCTTTGGGATAAAATTCAGCAAGATGAATTAACTTTTTCCTGTCAAAACTAGAGAAAGAGTTAGATGGATTCAAACATGCCACACAAAGTAACAACTCAGTGTTCGACTCAGTGAAACGAGCATTTAGTTCTTGAATTTGCATATCTAAAACAGTGTAGAATAACTCAGCGCGATAGTAATGTAAGTTTGTAATTTCTTGAGCATTGCGCCTTTTTCTCCCTCGAGCTACAAACATATCTTCCATTTGGGGAACATCAATTTCATGCTTTTCACAAAAAGACAAAATATCATCAAGTAAAGATGTCCACCCACTCTCCCTCATCTTTTGGAGTCGTACTTTAGAAATTTGAACTAAATTCATGGCATTAACAATATCTTGATCTTTCCTTTGTAGTGCTTGCGATAACTCACTTGTAATAGCCAATATCGTTTTCATCAAATGAAGGTTGAATACAAACTCAAACGATTGAATTGAGTCCAACAATATATTTGCTTCTGCTCGTTGTTCTGAATTTGAACCATCCTCCGAAATCATTTCAAGCACATCAATCACTGTTGAAAACATACTAGCCAAGCTGACTAAAGTACCATAGTGTGAACCCCAACGTGTATCACCAGCACGTTTAAGATTAGTTTCTTGATTTAAGCCTTGCCCACTAGATAGCTCTCCAGTATTAAGTGCCTCAGCAACTTTTGCAGCTTGCTTCTCCCTAACAATATCTCAGCGTTTACATGATGCTCCAACAACATTCACCACATTAGAAACCAAAGTGAAAAGTAAAGCAATTTGATTATGATTCTTTGCCACGGCTACAAGTGCCAATTGCAATTGATGAGCAAAACAATGAACATAATATGCACAAGGATTCTCTTTCAGTATAAGTGTTTTAAGACCATTGAACTCACCTTGCATATTACTAGCCCCATCATATCCTTGACCCCGCAATCTGAAAATACTCAATCCAAGTTTGGAGAATAAATTTTCCATAGCTTGTTTAAGTGAGAGAGCATTCGTATTAGCAACATGCTCAATACCCAAAAAGCGCTCAATCACTTGGCCTTTTTTGTCAACATATCGTATTACAACTGCCATTTGCTCCTTGATTGATATGTCACGAGCTTCATCAATCAAAATAGAAAAAAGTGCATCACCAAGATCTCTAATAATCACATTGATAGTTTCAAATGCGGCCACATTTACAATGTCTTTTTGAATATCAGGAGATGTCAACTTGAGATTTTGTGGAGCATTGCTCAATGTGACCATTTTGACATCTTCATTATGATCAGCAAGAAACTTGAGAAGTTCAAGAAAATTTCCTTGGTTACTTGAATTTGCAGATTCATCATGCCCACGAAACGCAAGTCCTTGTCTTAGAAGAAATTTAACGCAATCAACCGATGAATTCAAACGGGTTCGATACTCAATTCGAGCTTGATCAGATTGTTTGAAAAAAATCGTTTCAATATGTTGGTTTTGGTTTAACAAGTCTTGACAGTTACTCCAAGCTTGATTATGAGCACTATTGGGACCTCCAACATGAGTCTGAATTTTTTCTTTTTTCTTCCAATTTGAGAAACCCTCACCAACAAAAGAATCACCACCAGCTTGATCTCCAATATCGGGTTTGAAAAGATAACAACATAAACAAAATGCTGCATCTTTTGCTACACTATACTCCAACCAATTAGGAAATTCACTAAACCAAGCTTGATTAAATCGCCGAAGTTTTTGTCCAAATGATTTTTGTGGAAAATTATGATCACGAGGTTGACAAGGACCTTTTTGTAGATATGCCCTACGAATTCGGTCTCGATCATTAGCATTATAGTCCATAATCCGAGGCCGTAGTCCTGGATCTGCAGGAAGGTCTACTAAGTTGATTTCTATGCGACTTTGTTTTGCGGAAGAATAATTTTCATCTTTTTCTTGAGAAAGAGACGATTCCCACTTTGATTTTCTTTTGAAATATTTCTCCATGACTGTTTGAAAAAACTAAAAATCAAAATAAAAATTCATAATCAAAATCTCAAACCCCCCACAAATCAAAATCTTCAATTTTAATACAAATCAAAAAAATTAAATTAGCACAAATCACAACAAATCAAAAATTTTAATTTTAGCACAAATTATAACAAATCAAAATCCCTAATTTAAATATTAATCACTGCAAATTAATATTTTTAATTTTAGCACAAATCAAATTCCTAATTTTAGCACAAACAACAACAAACCAAAATTCCTAATTTTAATATAAATCACCACCAATTAAGATTCATAATTTTAGCATATCAAAATCTCTTATTTTAACATAAATAATAACAAATAAAAAAAATTTACAAATCAAAACTTAACAAATAATTATAAATTAATACTCATAATTTTTATTTAAAAGTTAAAAAAATAATAATAAAGTTACCTGTAAACAATGAAAAGAAGATACTAAGGTTGTAGTGTGGTCCCAAATCTGTGTTTTGTGATCTTAATTTGGTGAATCGCGAGTCGATAAATTGCAAAACAACAAAGGTAAACAAAGAAGACAAAGAAAATATGAAGATACTTCACAAGTACTGTGAATAAATAAAAAAATAAAGAATTTCATATACTTATAGGGTTTTAGAGTTTTAACCTTATTGTAATTGGAGTTGTGTATATTCACCTAAAAAAAAAGTTATGTATCAATGTTTGATTGGGATTGGGATTCTTAAAAAATAAATAAATAAATAAAAATAAATAAAAATCCAAACTTGGGCGTCTAAGTGCATGGTGTGTGTGCGTATGTGAGTGGTCAGTGGGCTAATGTGTGTGTGAAAGTAAAGGAGACCAACTTTTTAAAAACAAAAAAAAAACAAAAAAATTGCCAAAGTCAGGGGGGGCACGTGACCCCCCTAGGCCCAAGCTCCCTCCGCCCCTGACCACGGGAGTCCCACGCCTTGGGGGACTCAAATAACCATTGGCTTCTGTTTGGTTACTTTGTGACCCTCTGTCTGTCATGGATCCATTGACCTCTGTTCTGTGCGGACCAAAGTGCTGTGCGGAGCTAAGTGCTACACTATTGTGGGAGCCACCTCTAGAATCCGTACGAGCCACCTCTTGAATCTGTACCTCTGTTCTGTGCAGACCAAAGTGCTGTGCGGAGCTAAGTGCTACATTATTGTGGGAGCCACCTCTAGAATCCGTACGAGCCGCCTCTTGAATCCGTACCTCTGTTCTGACTGTCACTTCTGTGACCTCTGTTCTGTTCTGTTCAGTACCGTGGTTATGGTCATTTACTTACATAATTTCCGTATTTCAGTTTCTGCCACCTAAATGATTTATTTACATAAACTCGGTTTTGCTACTTAAAGGATTATTTGTTCCGACTAAGTTATCTTAAATGTTTTGGCCTAACTAACTATCCATGGTTATTTCGTGTCCCTTATACTCTTGGTATAATATTTCTCACTCTGCCACGTGCTTATAGTTGTTTACCAATTTTCAGGAAATAATACAATTCAGAAATAGCTTTTGGAAAGTCTTAGACGCGGGGCTGCGGAATAGACACACACAGCACTTTATTGATATTTTTATATGTAAATATCGGCCTTTTTGGTCAATATATTTTGTAATAAAAATAGAAGCTCCAATGATTATTTTGGTACCCTTACTCAAATATTTATTCCGCTTGCGTTTATTGATTTGTTTAAGAATTGGCCAGAGGTAACCTCAGTTACTGGCCATCACGATGCTTAACCCTTGGGTACGGGGAGCGGGTCGTGACACCTACACACTTTGAAAGATGGTGCACCATATGCATTCGTAATTATGTCATTTTTTCCTTTAATTATGACTAATGTTTTCTTTAATTATAACATTATCTTAGTTATGCTACATATTATGTTTAACAATAATGATACAAAGCTCTAGAGGAGGAGCTCTAATCACAGCTCTACATAGCTGGCGGGCAAAAGAGAACTTGAAATCCATTTGCATATACAGTGCGTGAAACACACGCACTGTGTAAAAAAAAAAAAAAAAAACTTTACTTGTTTTTGGTTTTCCAAAAATACTTTTTAGAAAATTCTACTTTATTGTTTTCCGTGTTTTTTTTTACTAAATTTTTTTAATATTTTAAGTAATTTTTTAAATTTTTAGACACGCCCAACATAAGAGTGCTGCTATTAGCACCCCACGAATTATTTTGGACCCCTCAATTTTTTTTATATAATAATAATCTCAAATAAAATTACTAAAAAGGATATCATTAAATTTGGGACACCTTATCTCACAATTAAACCAACACACCACTACTTCATGAATGAGGGTTCATGAGAGCACTCACCTCCATCATCACCCATCCATCTTCCCCAAATCTCACCTTCAAAACTTACCCACCCTCAAAACCTTGAAAACCCTTTGGCGGCAATATTCCAGCGATAACGGTAGCAACCATTTGATTACTCGCACTTCTTCAGCAATCATAATGAGTGGACGTTTTTTCAGCAACCACAACTCCATGAGACGAGAGGAGTACAACAATAAAAGTTCAAAGGAAGTTCATAACTTTGATGGTGTTCTTAGCTCATAGGAGATTGGCCTTGTAAGGGTAAATTTCTAAAAAAAATGGCAAAAATAATAAAATATGTTCGTCATTTTTTCGGGACTGAACTCCCGAACATATGACTGAAATTCGGGAACACAGGCTCGAACATTGTTTATTTGTTTCGGAAACCAGTAACCGAAGATTTATTATTTGTTCAGGAACTAGTAACCGAACATTAATGACCGAAGAAAAGGATAAGGCGACAGAGAGAAAGAGAGAGCAGAGACAGTAATCACACTTGGCTCTTCTTATTCTTCGTGGGTTTTGTTAAGGTTTTTGAAATAGAGGTTTTTTTGGGGTGTGGGGGGTGTGCATTCGATTGAATGAGTGGAATGTTTTCACAAGGATAATTTTGGTATTATTTGTGGGGGAGAAAAGAAATTTTAAAGGTTTCAAAATTTATAAGTGGGGATCCAAAGAAATGAAGGGTCAAAAATAATAGATTGGGTGCTAATAGCACCACTCCTAACATAAATACACATAAAAAGTATAATTTTTGTGAAAAAAATCTTTTAAAAATTCACTAAATACCAAAAATACAAAAAAGTACAAGAATTTAGTATATTTTTTATATTTTATATATTTATTAATTTTTTAAATTATTTTTTCACAAATTTTTTACTTTTTAGATACATCTAAGTAAGATGCATATAAAAAAGTAAAAAAATACTTAAAATTTAAAAAATATTCATTAAAAATAAAAATAAAAAACACGAAAAAAAAAACTCAATTTTCAAAAAATTTAATCCAAAACACTCAAACCAAACACACACACGTTATAAAAATCAGCACAAAACATCTCAAATCTGAAACAAGGATTTTTCTATGACACATGAAGGTGGTTTTCATGTACCATACATAAATAAATTTGCACCAATATATCTAAAAGTAAAATAAATGTAACCATTGATTGGTAATAATTAAAACCAGGTTAAGAAATCTAGGTAGTTTCGTAAAAAATAAGGTAGTTTTCAATGGTTTTGAAACCAAAAAGTGGTTTTCAACTTATCACAATAATTAAGTACACTTACTAGTTGATATGATTATACTTACTATTTATAATAACTATACTTACCATTCAATTATTAATAAAATACACCTAACATGCTATTTAGGTAACAGGTAAACTTAAAAAATTAAGTTATAATAAATCTTCAAAACCTCTAAAATAAATATAACATTTATAAAATAGAATTTCAGAAAAAAATATACAAAATAAATGTGAATTTTATACATTTTATTATAATTTATTACATTTTATGAAATATAATTATTTATTTATTTATCTACTTAATGGCAATAAATGAAACCTAGTTTCCTTTTCATTTACCACACTTGAAAATAATAAATGCAATTAATGAAGAAATATAATTAATAAAATATAGGAAAATTTAAAATTTATTTGAGGATTCCATGAACAAAATTTTATGTTTATTTTTAAAAATTTTGAATATTGAAAATTTGAAGATAAGATTGTTAAATAATAAGTAAAGTCACACTGAGTAGTAAGTGTGGTTTAAATGAGTGATAAGTAAGTCTAACAAAATAGTAAATATGGTTTAAATGAGTGGTTTCCAACTTACTACAACAACTAAACACACTTACTACTTGATATTGTTGTACTTACTATTCCACATAACTACACTTGCCATTCAAACATTAATAAAATGCACCTAACCTCTAAAATAAATATAGAATAGAATGTAAAAAAAAAATGTACAAAATAAATATGAAATTTATCAATTTTATTATAATTTTTTACATTTTATGGAATATGATTTTTTTTTTTATTTATCTACTTAATGTCAATAAATGAAACCTAGTATCTTTTTCATCTACCACAATAAATGCAATTAATGAGAAATATGATTAACAAAATATAGGAAAATTTCAAATTCATTTGAGGATTCCATAAACAAAATTTGATGTTCATTTCTAAAACTTTTGAAGATTTTAAGATAGAATTGTTGTTGATTTGGAACTCCTTAGGTAAGTCTCTCTCTTTTTACTTTCACTTCCATTATATTTTGAATTTATAATTTTTTTTTGTTTTGTTGGAACAACATTTCACCTAGTTAAAAGAAAAATTATGAGATTCAAGTGGTAAGAAAAAAAATCAAGTTTGATGAAATAGTAAATGTAGTCTCAAGTCTAGTTTAAATGATTGATAAGTCAAGTCTAATAAAGTAGTAAGTACAGTCCCATTGAGTAGTAAGTATTGTTTAAATGAGTGATAAGTCAAGTTTGATAAAGTAGTAAGGGTGATTCAAATAAGTGGTAAGTCAAGTCTGATGAAATAGTAAGTACAGTCTCATTGACTAGTAAGTGTGGTTTCAATGGCTGATTAGTCAAGTTTGATAAAGTAAGAAGTAGAGTCTCATTGAATAGTAATTGTGATTCTGATAAAGTAGTAAGTACAGTTTCATTAAGTAGTAAGTACAGTTTCATTAAGTAGTAAGTGTGATTCTGATAAAGTAGTAAGTACAGTTTCATTGAATAGTAAGTGTGGTTTAAAGGAGTGTTAAGTGAAGTCTGATAAAATAGTAAGTAGAGTTTTATTGAGTAGTAAGTGTTGTTTAAATGACTGATAAGTCAAGTTTGATAAAGTAATAAGTAGAGTCTCATTGAATAGCAAGTGTGATTCAAATGAGTTGTAAGTCAAGTCTGATAAAATAGTAAGTACAGTCTTATTAAGTAATAAGTGTGATTTAAATGAGTGGTAAGTCAAGTCTGATGAAATAGTAAGTACAGTCTCATTAACTAGTTAGTGTGGTTTAAAGGGTTGATAAGTCAAGTTTGATAAAGTAGTAAGTAGAGTCTCATTGAGCAGTAAGTGTGATTCTGATAAAGTTGTAAGTACAGTTTCATTGAGTAATAAGTGTGGTTTAAATGAGTGTTAAGTCAAGTCTGATAAAATAGTAAGTAGAGTCTTATTGAGTAGTAAGTGTTGTTTAAATTATTGATAAGTCAAGTTTGATAAAGTAGTAAGTAGAGTCTCATTTAGTAGCAAGTGTGATTCAAATGAGTGGTAAGTTAAGTCTGATAAAGTAGTAAGTACAGTCTTATTGAGTAGTAAGTGTCGTTTAAATGAGTTTAATTACCATTCAAAACCACAACATTTACCATTTCTTCTCATTCTACTTGCAACTCTTTGTGACTCAACTTACCATTTACCATCCATTTTACCACCTAGTAAATAGAGTCTCATTAAGTAGTAAGTGTGATTCAAATGAGTGGTAAGTCAAGTCTGATAACATAGTAAGTACAGTCTTATTGAGTAGTAAGTGTGGTTTAAATGGGTTTAATTACCATTAAAAAACACAACACTTACCATTCCTACTCATTCTACTTGCAACTCTTTGTGACTCAATTTACCACTTACCATCCATTTTACCACCTAGTATTGTACTTACCATTTTTTACTTGCTTTTTCCTAATTAATTTGTTTATGCTTATTGCAGATGGAAGACAACACTAAGCACAACAAGAATAACAAGAATAGGTGAAAGAGGGTGATTTAGATTTTACAAATTGAAGATAATTTCCAAATAATAATTTATCTATGTCTCTATCTCTCTTTTATTTTAACATTATGTGATATTTTTAATTTATAAATTTTAATTTTTTGTTGGAAAATCATTTTACAAAGTTAAAGTGGAGTTTTAAAATTTTAAATCAAGTTTAATGAAGTGGTTTTCCAATCCAGACATCTAATCCCATGACTAAACAAACATAGGATACAAATCCAGTCTAACCAAACAGTTCAGGGACAATGTATCCCAGGGCTAACAGTCTGATGAATTACAATCCCCCTTATCCAGTCCGTCCAAACAAACACACCCGTACTACTCAATGAACTTCCACACTAGATTCTACTTACTACTCAATAAGTTTTCACTTACTATTTCATTACACTTCACTTACTACTAGGGGTGTTCGCAGTTCGGTTTTGGATAGTTTACGGATTGGTTTGGACTCGCCCGCATGTATGTGGTTTGGAGAAAATTCAACCCGCAACGGTCCACAATGCGGTTTGTGGTTTGTGCGGATAGGGTTCGCTCATGTGTGAGCGGTTTGCAGATTAGACTTTTTTCAATTTCCAGATTCAATTTCAATTTTCAAATTCAATACAATGTAAGATTGATTTCAATTTCAAAAGTAATTAACAGATTCAATTTCCACTCCATAAAGAAGTAGATTCAATTTCCTACAATGTTCACAGAACAAACAAAAACAAAAACATTAAAAAACAATGTTATCAAACAATGTTCTCTACAACATTTCTTTTTGTATCATGAAATTAGGGCTTGATATGTTAGCTAAAAAAATCTAGGATAGGATGAATGAAATCAATGGTCCAGATTTTTTTTATATAAAAAAAAAAAAAAAAAATCTAAGTGTGGGCGGGTTATTGCTGGTACGGGTTAAACCCGCAACTTGCCCACAACCCGCAATTATGCCATATTTCAAACCGCATCCACCCGCATTGTGTCTGCGAAACTGGTTATTTGTATGTGGATCGGTTCGGATTGGGCCTATGCCTAGTCCTATTTACTACTCAATTTTGATTTCACTTACATTAGACTCCACTTACTATTCAATGAGTTTCCACTAACTATTTCATTACACTTAACTTATTGCTCAATTTTGATTTCACTTACTACTCAATGAGCTTTCACTTGCTACTTCAGTAGACTCTACTTACTATTCAATGAGTTTCCAATTATTATTTCATTACACTTCACTTACTACTCAATTTTGATTTCACTTACTACTTAATGAACTTCCACTTACTACTTCACTAGACCCCACTAACCACCCAATGTGCTTCCACTTATTACTTTATTACAGTTCACTTACTACTCAATTTTGATTTCACTTACTACTCAGTGAGCTTCCACTTACTCGTTCACTTTTTACTTACTACTTGAGTAGTAAGTAGAATTTAATTGAGTAGTAAGTAAAATCTAATGAAGCAATAAATGGAAACTCATTAAGTAATAATTACAATTTAATTGAGTAGTAAGTGAAGTCTAATAATAAGTGGAGTCTTATTAACTAATTGTAATATCATTTACCATTTGGTTTGATCTAGTTAATTTTATTATACTTAGCACAGATGGAAGACAATATTGGGATGATGATGATGGTATTGACACTGATAAGTACAACATTGGCAATCAAGAGAATATCGTTAGTTCTGATGATCTCCCAACCGCAAGAGATATTAAGTGTGTGGATCAATTAACTGAAAAAGATGTGTTTGAAATAACATTTGATTCGGTAGAAAATTGAGAAAATTTATATAATATGTATGCAAAGGTGAAAGGTTTTAGTATTCAAAGAGATCAGTTGTATAAGGACAATAATAATATGGTTATATCGAGGAGATTGGTTTGCTCAAAAGAAGGATATCGACAATACATACAATTTATTGAGATAATGATTACCATTCACTAACATAATTGTAACTATTCATTATGATTTTACTCACCATATTCATAACAACATAATGGTTTTCCATGAACACATAATTGTTATGATGGCATTGTCACTATCAAAATTGAGTATTAAGTGAAGTGTAATGAAATAGTAAGTAGAAACTCATTGAGTAGTAAATGGAGTCTAGTGAAGTAGTAAGTAGAAGCTCATTGAGTAATAAGTGAAGTATAGTGAAGTAGCAAGTAGAAGCTCATTGAGTAGTGAGTGAAACCAAAATTGAGTAGTTAGTGAAGTGTAATGAAATAGTAAGTGGGATTTGATTAAATATTAAGTGGAGTATGATTGAGCAATAAGTAAAGTTTGTAGTAATCCAATTTGTAGCGAGGTTACACGTTTTGTAATTGATGTTATTAAAATTTGTAGTAAAATTACACATTTTGTGATAGGGTGCATATTTACTAAACAAAATACTTTCTAATTTTACTTACCATTCATTGTAACACTACTTATCACTTAATATTTTATCATTTTTACTTTTTTGTATAACCATTCATTCTAAATCTACTTATAATTTATTTTCAACCTACTTATCACTCATTCTCCTAGTAAGTCGTTTTGATCTTAATTACCATTCAATAATAAGTGGAATATGGTTGAATAGTAAGTAGAGTTTTATGGAATACTTCTTCTCATTTATAAATACAATACTTACAATTTATTATGATTCTACTTATCACTTCTATTTTATTTATATATATATATATATATATATATATTGTATATTTACTATAAGAACAACGATGGGAACATTTGTAGTATGTAATTGTCATTCAATATGATTATTTAGTATGACAAAACTTACAATAATTCTAATATTACTTAGCATTTAGTCTCATCTAATTAATTTTCTTATACTCTTATAGATGGGGTATTTGTAATTTTTCAAATCACAGAGAGTAATCTGTACTTTAAGCAAATCTTAGGAGTGTATCTGTAATTTATCCTATAAATTAACTTATCCATGTTTAAATAAAAGGGTAAATTACACTGACACCCCTTGAAGTTTGTCTTTAATACAAGTATCCCTTTCATGTTTTAGAAATTACATTCCCCTCCCTAAGGTTTAAACTTCAATTATAATTTAATCTTTCCATTAATCAATCATTAAGTCAACTAACAGAAAAAATTAATATAAGAAATTAATTTTTTTAATGCCCATTTTACTCTTATTAAAAAAAAAAATTTTAAAAAAAATTTACTAGATAAGTAAAGAAAATCTGTAGGAAATTATAAAAATTTATTCTATACATATATTATTACACTATTAAACATTGAGGTAATGTTATGGTACATAAGTTTTTGTGGTGTTAATTATCACAAATATTACAATTAGATCCTTTTTAATCATAACTAAAAAAAATAGTTATAACCAAACACCGGATAAGTAATAACCAAATGTCTTTTGAATCATAATCAAAATAATGTTTTAATCAATAATTGTAACTAACACCATAATAAGTCATAACCAAAGATCACGACTGGGCATATAAAATTTTCCTAAACAATAAATTATTTGTTAATTTTATACATGCAAATAAAGATAAAATAGTCATTTAAAAAATTTAATTTCTTATATTAATCTTTTCCGTTAGTTGACTCAACGATTGATTAACAGAAAGATTAAACTGTAATGAAAGTTTAAACCTTTCTTTAAGGGATGTAATTTTCAATACATCATAAAAATATTTATATTAAAAATACACCTTGTAATTTTTCTGAAATAAAAAGTAGAAATATCGTAATTTACCACGCTTTGTAATTTTTAGTTAATTTCGTCACCTTTCTTTGCGAGTGGTAAGTGCGTTTAATTTTTTACCAGTTGTAACCGGTTACAAGGGCCTGTTTGGTAATCATTCCGTTTCTAATTTTCAGTTTATATTTACAAAAATTTAAAAAACTGTCATAAAAACTTGTTTGATAATTTTTTTGGTTTATAAATGATTGTCTCAGTTTATAAATTTGAGGAAAAAAATGTAAACTCAAAAAATGAGTTTACGTTTCAGTTTTCAATTTTTTTTTTCAATTAATTTTTTTTTCAAATAATTTATTTTCAATTATTTTTTTTCAATTAATTTTTTTTCAAATATTTTTTTTTTCAATTAATCTTTTTTCAAATTTTTTTCCCAATTAATTTTTTTTCAATTATTTTTTTAATTAATTTTTTTTCAATTAATTTTTTTCAAATAAATTTTTTTTCAACTAATTTTTTTTTCAATTAATTTTTTAAAATTATTTTCTTTTTCTATTATAATGTGTGTGATCCTATTGTCATAAATAATAAAAATAAATAAAAATATTTTAAACCTAAATAAATATATTTTTTAGTTTATATTTTTAAAATTTTTCATTTAAACAAAACGCATTTATAATTTATGTTTTTTTAAAAATAAATAAAAATCAATTTATAAAATTTTTATAACACATAAACAAAAATCAATTTATAAAATTTTTATAAAAATAAACAAGAACGTAAACGCTATCAAAAAGTTTTAAATGGATGCCCTCGATCAAAAGAGTACATCTAATTGCTGATATGTATGGTACCTCAAAACCAGCCTCTTGTACTATAGTCGTTCCCCTGAAGCGGAGGCTTTGAAGCCCATTTGCAGATCTTTCCTCCGCCGTCCACCGTCCGGCGTCTTTTCTCTCCTCCGGCGATCGGCATCTTCGCTTCTTCTCCCTCTCCGTCTTCCCTCTCTCGCTCTTCGGCATTTGCAGATCTCTCCTCGCTGTCCCTCTCCTCCACCGTCCGGCGTCTTCTCTCTCCTCCGGCGATCGGCATCGTCGCTTCTACCTCTCCGTCTTCCCTCTCTCGCTCTTCGGCTTCTCTCTCCGTAAAAAATCCCTCTTCTCAGGTAAACTCTCTTCCCCAACTCTGTAACATCAATCAGTTAGGATTTGAATTGTTGATGAAGAAACAGAGAAATGGCAACTGTAGCACAAAAAATAACTTTTTCAAAAAAAAAAAAAAATGATATTACCTAGATGAATATTTAGACTGTAATTTATTTAAACATTAACTGAGAACCTAGATGAATATTTCAAAGGTTCTAGCACAAAATGAGATCATAGGTGGCAATTTTACAATATTCATTTTTACAATAAATTACAACTGCAACTAGATGAATATTTTGATATCATAGGTTGATGAATATTTAGACTGTAATATTAGAGCTGCAATCATCGGGGAGTGAGAGGTCGAAGAGAGAGAGAGAAGGAAACAGTGAGAGGGCGAAAAGAGAGAGAGAGAGAAGCAAAATAATTTTGAAATCAAATCGAATGAGAAAGAGAGATAAGGGTGAGTAGGAAAAAGTTGTTGCCACGTCATTAGAGCCGTCGTAGAGCTCTTCCTCTAGAGTTGTGAAACATTTTCGTATGTTTAATTATAAATTTATTTTTTTAATTATAATTCAGAAAAGTGGATATAGTGTTTCCCATATTTAAAAAACAAAGAAAAGAATACTCACCCCCAAAAAAACTCCAATACTTGATATTGGAGGGGCCGGGAGGGCGAAGCGTGACCAAGACACCATAAATAGTCGTTCACACAGGCGGGGCGAGTTGACACAATCTCTACTTCAGCATAAACCAGACAGACAGAGAGACAGACAATGAGAGAGAGGTTTCTGATCTATGAAACCCCAAAACCAAATACTCCATACCCCAAAGCCAAAGCAAAAGCCATGTGGGGAAGACTCTCTGCACAGCTCCACCGCTTTGCCGCCGCCGCCAACATCTCTTCTCCCCCGTGGTCGCCTTTCCAGCCATCCACCATATCCTTTTCTTGCTCCCTCACTTCCAATTATGGTACAAAGGTTAGTTAGGGCTTTGTTTAAAGTATTTTTTCTCTTTTTTTTGTTGCTGTTAATTGTTAATTGCTTTTTACGGAAGTCAATTTGGTTTAAATGATTGATTTGATCTAGAGATACTGCGATTAGCTGATTCTAATATAAACATTCAGCCTGTGTGTTTGGTTGGAGATTAGGGGAGAAATTTAGAAAGGAAAAGATAAAAGGTGTATGAAAGTGAAATGTAAGGTTATTTTATTCACATTTCATCAGTTTTTTTCCTTTTCCTTTTCAAATCCTTTCCCAAACCTCCCAACCAAACACAGTGTCAATATTCCCACATATGTTATTAAAACAAAGAAACTGAAGGATTATTTCTTGGAAATCTGGCATAGCTACAACAATATGATCTGATAGTATAGACTCTACTCTACAACTCAATATTTGAATTACAAATTGTTTGATAAAGAAGATGCCTAACAAATAAAGTAATATAATGTTATGGATTCTTATATGTAACACACACCCACAAAGCTTAGTGGGTTTTGTATCCACCGTCCACACTAGTATAGCATAAGCATTTCCGTGGCCCCAATCTTTAGATTCAATACTTGATTGAGCGACAATATTTTGCTTTTTGAAGGCACGAGAGAGTAAACTTGGGACTGAGAATGATGCGTTGAGCAGCTGTCATCTAGGCACCCAGCTCAATAGCCATCCGGGAAACATTACGGAGAAAGAGAGTTGAAATGGCTAAGAAATAAATCTAATTCATTGGATAATTTCAGTTGGGCTATGTACAAATTGGGTGACCTGATCTACTGAAAAGGAGATATTTGGTTTAGTGTGAGAGAGATATTGAAGAGCGCCAATGGTCCATTGAAACTCAATTGGAAGGGTTCCTAAGAGGGAGATTTATAATCTGGTTTTGGGCCGTGGTAGAAGCCGAACAGAAGATGGCCGAGCACGTTTGGGTCGTGCTAACTTGGGCCTATTTAGAGGTGGTTTTGCTCAGTTGAGGTCGTGGACCAAGTTAGGGCCGAGCTATTTGGGCTTGTCTGCGTCCAGAATCGGTCTTGCTCGGCCGAGGGTCAAGCCCCGTGTATGGGCCGAGCTTACTTGGCCAAGATGGTCACCTGCCAACCCGGGTTCCATGGTTCGCACGTTTAGCTCGGCGGGAAAGCTTTCTGTTTGCCGGCTCGACCTATCTGGAACTCGGCTCTACCAGAATGCTACTGAGCTCGGTTGTTATGGAGCTCGGCGAGGGGACACTGGGACTCACTATGCAGCCCGGTCGTGTGAAGCCGAGGTGATGCCGCCGGGCTACCAAGTTCCCGGTAATGTTGTCTGGCGGTTTGGTTAGATGGTGTCCGCTGGATTTGTGCTGACAGATGGGAAAGCAGCTCCACGTGTCAAGAGACTAATGGGAGCAGATTTGAACGCAGAAAGTATATAAGCATGACTGTGCCTCCCATGCGGAGGATGGAACATCATTTGGTGAGAAAAACATAAACCCTCAACTCTCTCCTTTCTATATCCCTGAGTGTGTGCTAACTTGACCGTCGGAGGGGTTTTCCGGCCACACACCGCCGGGTAGCTCACCGCCGTTGTGTTCGCAGGTCGATCGGATAGACAAGGAGCTTGGTAGAAAGGAGTACGGGTGTAGACACCCCATTTTTGACCGACCTCAAGACTTGGACGTCACCGCTTGGACACTCGGCGATCGTCTTTGTTTGTGTTCGTTTTGAGCTCCCGGAGGTCTCGGTTGCGCGCCTTGCCTCAGGATCTCTTAACCCGTCTGCTCCGTGTTCGGTTTTGGCACCAAACACTTGTGTTTTCGCCTTGAAGGGCAGGGAATGGCTTGTTGGCCATCCCCACACCCCCACCGGCCCTCTCCTACCATCACCGGCTGCATATGTGTGCCGCCGGCCTTGCTTTCTTAAAAACAATGGCCGGTCGGCACTATGTTTGGCGGACCGGCACTTTATTGTGCCGATGACCTATTTGGTTGGCCGGTGACCCTTCTGCACCCCTTGGGGCATGGTGCATGCCAGCTATGCCAGCTGGAATGCACCAACACCACTCCCCATGCGCGGGGATGACTCTTGTGAGCCTTTGAACCCCCTAACCTTCTAGAGGGTTGACCCCTTTTGGCCAAGCTTCTTGGGGAAGCTTGGCCAGCTGTCTTAGCTTCTCCAAGAAGCCAAGACCCCTTTGCACCCCTTGACCCTTTCTCTTTAGCTTAGCCATTAAGTTTCTTGGCTTTGCTTGGCCTATATAAGCACCACTCCCCTCCCTTTGTCAAGGGTTGGAGCTTTTGAACCAAAAACCAGAGCATATATCTATACATCTGATATATACACCTTCTCTCTCTATATTTCCTTCTCTCTCATACCTTGTGTGTGTTTCTAGGCCTCAAAAGTGCATTTTAACCTTACTTTTGCACTAATACACACACCACTACACCTTGCTCCGAGATTGAGAGGCTTGGAGGGTTGATTCTTGAGGTTTTGGACTAATTTTGATCAATAGAAGGTGGCTGGATTGGCTGTTCTTGAGGTGTTCTTCAAGGGTAAGCATTTTACTTTAGTTTCCCCAAACTTGCACTAGATTTCTACCTGTCTTGTATGCTGATTTGGGTCTTGTGTATAACATAAAAAAGTCTTATATTTTTGTGCTTAAGAACTTCCATTGAGGTCATTTTGTGGTTTGAGTTCAAACTCACCCTCTTAGGCCTTATTTGGCCCCTTTTGGTGCTTCCTTTGTGAGACTTTGTTTGCTTGTGTGTTTGGTTCCTTTTACCACCAAAATCCAGTGGATTTTTAGTGGTAAAGGAGAGGGTTTGAAGTCTTGTATAGGGGAGGGATACCCCTTTCCCCTTTGTCCTTCTTTACCTTGGTTTTTGGTTTTAAAAGGTAGCATGCATGTATAGTCTTGTGTGGCTTCATTTCAGAGTTTATTTGGGTGTTTTGGGTCATATTATATCTCTTTCCTTAGTTGGATTTGTAACCCTTAGCATGCATATTATACTTGCTTTGCATTCCTCTATTTGGCATAGAAATGCATCTTGTGTTTAGGCCATGATTCTTGTATGTATTAGCCTAGCTTCATGAAGGTATTAGTATTGTTTTATCATGCTTTAGGTCTGTTGGCCACTGATTTTGCCATGTTTGGCATGCTTGATGAAGTTGCTTTGCATTATGGCTTGTAAGCCTTGAGTATGTGATCCATGAACATGCATTGGTTAGGCTATTTAGGTGATTTGGGATCATTCAACATGCTATTTCAGTCCCCATGCCATGCTTATATACCTCCATTTGTCATCTCTTTCATGCTTGGAAGTGTTGTAATCTTGTGCCTTAAAGGGTGATCATTGGGCATGTGTGCATGTTTAGGCATTTGGGCTGCCATATCATTGGATTTTGGGGTGTGTTGTGATGCCATGAAGCTCTGTTTTTGGCCTAATAATCCATGCCATGAGTGGTCTTGGAAGTGGTAGTTGAATGCTCCCTTTTGTGCCTTAATCTTGAGCCCATTGATTTATATGCTTGTTGAGCATTTTGTCCATGGTTTTAGGTACTTTTTGGCCACTGTTTTGGGGTGGATTGAAGTCTGCCCCTTTATGGTTTAAGCCCACTATTGCATGCTTGTCTCATGTTCCTTGCATGATTGCTTCACTAGGTGTTGTAGCATGATGATCCTATTGCTTAGATTGTCCTTGTTTGCATTGCATTTGCATCTTGCATGTTTAGCATTACATACTTGCCATGATAGGTTGCATTGCATTTGGCATGCCTTGCCTCTTAGCCTTAGGATGCATTGTTGAGCCATGTTTGCATAACATGCATCGCATTACTTGGTTTGGGGTGTCAAACCAAGTGTGAGAGATGAGAGGTGTTTGTACTTTAAGTGACAAAACACATCTCAATTCTCATGTCACCGAGGCCCTTGACTTTGACATGATAGGGCCTTGGTCCCCATTTGTGTGTTGGATACTTTTCCATTGAATTGCAATCTTGGTCTCTTAGGTCATCATGCATCAAAATGCATAATTGGTGGCCCAAAGACCAAGGGCCATGCTTCCTTAAGTCCCATACATGATAGGAAACATGGCCGTGCGTACATATGCCTAAAATTCCATGCCATATACTGTCTGTCCTTGTTGCTGTCAAAAACTGTCTTCTACAGGAGTTTTCTGCCGACCGGCAGTATAGAGTGCCGACCGGCCATTAGTGTGTGGCCGATGACCTCATGAGCAGCCGATGGGCATTCTACATGGCCGGTGGCTCTTTCATCCAGCCGATGGTGTGAAGCAGTGTGCATAGAAGGTATCCTGGGGCTTTGGCAGTCTTTGGAGAGGCAGGACAGTGAAAACAGAGGCGGCAGTGGTATGGTGCGGGTTTTCCAGGCAAGACGAATCGAGCATGCATCATTCGCGCATCCCGAGGCAGAGCTGAGGCCCCCTTCTTTTTACATGTGATTTAATTCGATAATTAGAATTTTTGTAATAATTTATTCTGTATTCGGACTGTACTATTTGGGACTGTATATTCTTTTAGTCCCTCCGTGTGAGGGCGTATTTTGTAATAAGCGTGCGTGTGTGTGATGCATGTCTTCCAATCCCACGTCTTTCTACCCTTTTATTTACCTGCTTATGATGGTAGACTAGGGCATGTTTAAATTAAATTAGCATACAGTATGATAGCATGTTTGCATTCATTCATCTGTTTTGCATGCATCGGGCTTGGCGCATCATTCTAACTGCATCTATATTTCAATTCCAAATTGAATACGTGTTAGTTGCAGCATGTCACATGTCATTGTAGATTAGCCGAGCCTATCTAAAGTCGCATTCTGCATGTGTTGCATTAGCCATCTTAACATGAACTAGGGTCATGCACTTGATTACTAACTAGTTTCTGTTTTGGCACGGAGTACTAGGTAAGCTTTTATGCTTTAGCATACCGCATGCGTGTGAGTGTTGCCATAATAGCATGATTACCATGAGGCTAGCTGCTTATGTGATATAACTGCTTGAATGCCTGTGGATGGAGGTCAAATTACCGAAATTGGAATAAATACATTAAAACTGAGAGTTTTAAGCCCACTAGATAGTGGCAAAGCCATCTTTTTCCAAAGCCCACTCGAGGGTGGCAAAACCTGCATTTTAGCCTACTTACGGGTAGCAAACCATTTTCAAAACAAACATGCAATGTTTTGTTCCAATTTAGGCGATTTGGTCTATACTTGTTTGCTGTGCGCACAACATAGTAAATCTAGGCTAATAACCGGAATAAGAACGCATAACGTTTTCAAAATTGGATATCATGATTAGTAGAGGCCGGTCTTCGGACCGGGCGAGAGGGGGTGCTCATAGCTGACCTTCCCCAATCGTACCCAAGTTCCCGAGCCGAGGCAACTTTGGTGATGACGGACACGTGGCCTTTGGCACCGAGTCAGGGTTTCCTAAATTCCCCCATTAAAAAAAAATATTTAGGTGGCGGCTCTGTATCTGGCAAAGCAGTCCATGTTTGGCACTTCTTTTCAAAAATCTGTTTTTCTCAAAACGATTTACCGAATTCGGACTCTTTGGTTCAAGATTAAGAACCGTGTCAACAAATCGAGTCCGAACTGTAGTAAGCCCAAATATGAACAGAACCGGCGTTCATCCTCCCGGGACGTTCGGGGACGTCTACAGTTTCTGGCGACTCTGCTGGGGAAATTAGAGAGCTTGACTCGAACTCGTAATATCTTGTTTTGATTTCATTTATGTGTTTCTTTGCATTGCATGTGCATTGGTGCGCCTAGGACACCGTGTTGGCCATCTGCTATTCCTGAGCGGTTTGCCGGAGGCTTGACTTTGTCAAAGCATGCCATAAGGCTGACCGGTTGCGGGCTCTGCCAGTATGGGAACACAAACCCCGGTTTTACCGGGGCACCCTTTTCGACCATTCGACCTAGTGCATATTCGGAATCCATAGTGACCATTCCAAACTAGGATAGGTTGCTTACCCGATGTTAGGTTGTTTGAAACCGCTGTGTGCGTAGTGAAACCCTAGCTCCTGACAAAATAGGACAGGGAAACCCTACCCCAACATAGGGGTGTTTTGGCTCTCTTTTTTTACATGCTATGTGCTTTTAGAGTGTATCTCTACAGGGAATACGTGTACCAGTTTGCAAGGCTCGGCATCAGGCCTGCGGGCATCAGTCATTATTTTGGGGAATCAGTTATCTGTGGGTATCCGATTCAGACTTGGGGGCAATGATTCAGAAACAGTAATCAGTATTTGAGGAACAGTATATCCAGTTCACTAGCAGTGTGTTATGATATCCAACCGTGTGTTGTATGTTTATTTTGCGTCGTTATGCTGTCCGATTGTCTATTTATTTATATGCTTTATTTATCTTTTTACTAGGTAGTTGAGCACAATTGCTTCCAACCCAGCAGATATTCCCCAAGCACTCTGGACTTGAGGTCGTCGACTCCATCGATCTGAGGATCTGGTAGACGGACAACCAGTGTAACACTCTCTACCCCCGGTTACTATACGGAGGTCAGCTAGGCAGAAGGCATCAGTTCAGCAGTCAGTACAGAGGGCTTTGTCTACCCCACCCGTGTACAGTAGGGATCAGGACTCCGCTCCTCCCACAGAAAGAGAATATATACCGGTAATTCAACCAGAGCAGAATAGTATGGCTAGTTTAGAGGAGATGGTGCGCCACCTCCAAGAGAGCATGAAAACAATGCAGCAGGATGCCGTCCGTCAGGCAGAATTCGCCAGGCAATAGGCCACAGTTGTGAAGGAACAGGCAGAGACAATTGCCAGGCTAAAGCAGCAAACCGGAGCATCTGCTTCACATCAAGCTCCTCCCCCACCAGGAGTTCCGAACCTTGGGGAGACAGCCAATGTTCAGAATGATACAGAACTTCCCACAGGACCACCCCCACCTCCGATCCTACCTCAAATCCAACCTCAGCTATCAAAAACACCCACCAACCTACCGGACTCTCCCTTTGAGTTCGAGACTGATCCTACCGCACTGAAGTTGAGCAAGCTTGAAAAGCTGTTCAAGAGATCCCAGGGGGTCAAGACTATCCCCGATATTGAAGATGGATACACCGATGCGGCTGTGACGCTGCCTGACAGATTTAAAATGCCTCATATTGATCGATTCGATGGGTCCGGGGACCCCATGGTGCACTTGAGACTGTTTTCAGATATCTTAAGGCCAATGGGCCTCAGTAGGCTTCAGAAATTGTCTTTATTTGGCCGGACCCTGTCGGGTGTGGCGGCCATATGGTATGCCAAGCTAGAAGATGACGTCAAGAGGAATTGGGATGAAATGGCTGAGGCCTTCATCGCACAGTACTCATACAATACACAGATTGAGATTACGACTCGTGATCTCGAGACTACTAGGCAGGAACCTAAAGAGAGTTTCTCAGAATTTGTAACCAGATGGAGGGCCAAGGCTTCGATGATGGCTTTGAGGCCTACAGACAAAGATCAAATTCGGATGATTGTGCGCAATCTTCAGCCAAAGTTGATGCAAAAGATGATTGTACTCCCCTTTCCTACTTTTTCTGACCTACATGAAATGGGGGTGCAAATTGAGGATGTCTTGAAACAAGGCTTAATTGATAATGACCGGGAGCAACCTCGAAGAACTTTCAACCGCAATACTAATGCAGGCCCGAGCGGCACTACAACCACGAGAGCCTCCGAAGTGAGCATGGTCACCACCAACCCTCCCCCGAGAAATATGGCGGCCACACCATTCTCTGGTGCGTCCGGAAGCAACCCCCCAACAGCCAAGTACCCACCCAAAAACACCAAGACCTTTGCGCCACTTTATATGCCCCTGTCCAAAGCTCTGGGGGTGCTAATCAGAAAAGGGCACTTGAAGCCCCTAGAGCCGCGGCCCTTACCAGAAAGACTCCCTGCTACCCACAACCCAGCCAAGTATTGTGCATTTCACCAACAGCACGGTCACGACACGATCTGTGCTTCCGATTACGTCATGAGATTCAAGATCTCATTGATAGCGGGGTGATCTTGCCTCCCGAGAAACAACGTTACTACAAATCCCCTCCCCACACATAACCAAGCTCCACCACCCAAAAGACTCAATTTCATCCATACTGGGGTCGTGTCCTACGATCCGAGTATCTATATCACACCTTCCCACCTGCCTAAGCCGGAGATTCGCCTTCCCAATTGCACCGACTTGTGCATGATGGACATCTCCATGACCCAACCTAAGCCAGCGGTGGTGACTGTCGAAGACAGGAGAAGGAGGTCCTAAAGGAGAAGAGGGTTGTTGGGCTAGAGTCCGCGGAATCTGGAAGTTGTGTTGAGAAAACGTATAGTCCGGGTGACTACATTTCATCGATAGGCCAGGATGTGCCAGCTGTGGAACTTCCAGCAGAAGGAGAACTGTGTGTAATCCAAGGAGATAGTCTGGGACAGGGAACAGATGATTTAACAATTGTGGAAGAGGGCCTTGCCAATCTCCAGTTTTACAGTGATCAAGATCTAGGGGACGCGGCAGTCAATTGGTATGATTACGGGGAATTGACAGAGGTTACGGGATGGTTAGACGATCAACCAGATGTGATAGACGAGTTTCAGCTAGAACAGGGCCCAGCAGGGGCGAGGATGTCAGTAACAGCCGGAAGGGTCGAAGAACAGAGTGCATCGCCGGAGAGCGCCGGTGTCAAGAATTTCGCTCGGGATTGGAGCATTTCAAATACGGGAATTATTGAACAGTCGGTTGTATTGACACACCCAGAACAGGAAAAATTCGAGGACTCCGAGAGAATCAGGAAGGCAAAGGCCCATGTGGGGACAGAAACTGGTGTGTGTACAAGAACTGAAAATGCTACGAACACGGGAATGGAAGGTGCCGCGAGTACAAGAACAGTTATACCAGAGCCAGACAGATGTTTGTTAGCTGCTGATGGAATGTGGTGGGAAGATAAAGACTTGCGTCTTGCCCACACGGACAAAGATTGGGGGAACAACCAACCCGATGACACCTGGTACCTTGGAGAGGTCGATCATATGACGCGGAGCGGGCGGTACTTCAAACCCCCGCACCTAGATCAACCAGAGGCTTCGGGGAAGGATAGAGAGGTTGAGAAGCAAAAGGAGAAGCAACTTGAAGAGGAGGCTGTACTCAAACAGCTTAAAAAGATACAAGCAGACATCTCCATATGGGGACTGCTCATGGCATCACGGGTGCATAGAGAGGCCGTCTTATCAGCCATGGACAAGGCAAAGCTTTCAATAGAAACCACACCAGAGCAGCTGGTGGGATTGGTCTTTCCGGGGGGAGCTACCCCGACGCTGACTTTTTTCGACAAGGTATTGCCACCCCAGGGGGCAGAGCATAATAAACCCCTCTACATTTCTGTGGAATGTAAGAATAAATGGATACCGGTGGTTCTCGTCGATACCGGATCCGCCATCAACGTCTGCCCGGCAAGGACGGCGTTTGCAATTGGCTTGAAAGTCGCAGATTTTGTACCAACAGCCCAAGTCATCCGGGCATATGACAATACAAGTAGGGAAGTGATGGGAACAGTTAAAGTTCAGACTAAAGTTGGGCCAGGATAGCATGAGATAGATTTCCATGTCTTGGAGGTGCCTGCAACTTTCAACTTGCTTTTAGGGCGGCTGTGGCTGCATCAGGTCAAGGCGGTGTCATCCACTTTGCATCAAATGGTGAAATACCCCTATGGGAAGGGAGTAGCCATTGTTTTTGGGAATTCATCAATCCATCCGCCACCGGAGGTATCCACGCCTGTTCTAGAAATTGAGCATGGCATGGAGGATGTGTTCATGTCAGGATTTACCCTAGCCGAGGCTCGGGTTGTACAGAACATCATGGCTACTAATGAGGGGATATATGTCAATGCCCAGACAGTCTATCTCATGAACAAACTCCAACATATCCCCGGGATGGGATTAGGAAAGAGCGGCCGTAAGGGCGTCGCAGCATTGGCCGAAGTGCCACACAACCCCCATACCTTTGGCTTGGGTTATCTACCCACCAAGGAGGATTGGGTAAGAAAAGGAAAGGAGATGGTTGGGAGAGCCAGGGTGAAACAGATGGGGAAACCATTTGAGTTGATGCACCGGCCCATCCAGGGTACCCTAAACGGACGCTTCATCCGGGAGGGGGAGGATTTTCCATTCTGTGGCTTCCCAGAGCCGTGGTTAAACGTGGAGAGGAAACGTGTACCAGGGTTCGAGATTTTCTTTGACCTACAGTTACCTGGGGATGATGTTGCCGAAGAGCAGACAGACCCAACAATTGAGGGTGAACAGAACAGGAAAGTGGAGTCTGAGGACGTCGAACTTGAAATGGGGGTAGCACTGGCGTGTCTACTTTCAGATCCTTCGATCGACCAGTTGTGCTTGGAGGATAACTCCTCGGTGTCCATGATTGGAAATGAAACGGCTGCGGGCCTACCATCAACCATTTTAGATGCATCCATCGCACCCTCCCTCACCTGGCAGTACGAAGAGGGATTTTTGTCGAGCAGCACCGGGTCAGGTAGTGAGCCGGAATCTGATTCCTCTAAATCTTTTGAGTCGGAATCAGGTTCCAGCTCGACTGAGTCTGAGTCCGGTATTCCTGGGGGTGATAACCCGGATGCCATAGTCCTGTCCACGTCGTCTTTTTCTTTCTCTTTTGAGTCTGTTGTAACAGAAGAATTGGACGGTTTGGAAGTACATAATAAGAATGATGTGAATGTGGTTTCCGAGTACTTTTCTGTGTCTTTGATTTATTGCTTAAATCAGGACTTTAAAAATTTTGATGAAAACGACGAGGACGAAATTCCTCCGATTTTACAACGTTTAATTGAACAAGAGCAGGAAAGGTTTGTCAAACCTTTAGTTGATGAAATCGTTAATGTGAATGTTGGTACTGAGAAGGACCCGCGGCTGGTCCAGATCGGGTCCACATTGTCTTCAGAGGAGCGCGAGCGCTTAGTCGCTTTATTAAAAGATTTCAAAGATGTTTTCGCGTGGTCCTACGAAGACATGCCTGGAATCGATCCTGAGATTGTACAGCACCAGATCCCTCTCGACCCCGAGGCCCGACCTGTCAAACAGAAACTCAAGAGGATCCGCCCTGATTGGGCCATTAAGATCAAAGAAGAGGTCACTAAGCAAATCGACGCAGGCTTCCTGCTGGTATCCGAATACCCGACTTGGTTGGCTAATATTGTTCCAGTACCAAATAAGGATGGCAGAATTCGAGTATGTGTAGATTTCAGGGATTTGAACAGAGCCAGTCCGAAGGATGACTTTCCCTTGCCACACATTGATGAGTTGGTAGATTTCACAGCGGGGCATGCTTTGCTTTCATTTATGGATGGCTTCTCAGGCTATAATCAGATAGTAATGGCACCCGAAGACCGGGAGAAAACTGCATTCACCACCCCGTGGGGTACATACTGCTACAGAGTAATGCCATTTGGGTTGAAGAATGCTGGAGCTACTTATCAACGGGCAGCGACCACAATATTACACGATATGATCCACAAAGAGGTTGAGGTGTATGTGGACGACATGATTGTCAAATCCAAAGAAAGAGAAGGTCGCTACACTGCCTTGCAAAAGTTTTTCCAAAGGATCAGAGAATTTCGGCTGCGGTTGAATCCTCAGAAATGCACATTCGGTGTTACAGCGGGAAAAATGCTAGGGTTTCTGATTACGCAAAGGGGCATCGAAGTCGACCCTTCCAAAATCAAGGTCATCTTAGAAATGCCACCACCAATGACTGAAAAGGAGGTGCGAGGCTTTCTGGGTAAAGTGCAATTCATAAGGCGGTTTATCTCAAAACTAACCTTGACTTGTGAACCACTTTTTGGTCTCCTGAAGAAAAGAAGGAAATTCCAGTGGGACGGCCGATGTCAAGCAGCTTTCGAACAAATCAAAGAATATTTGCAAAACCCACCCGTGTTGTCACCACCGGAGCCAGGGAAACCATTGATATTGTACCTTTCAGTAACCGAAACTACAATGGGCTGTATGCTCGCACAAGAGTCAGAGGGCAAAGTGGAAAAGGCCATCTACTATCTGAGCAAGAAGATGTTGGGTTACGAGACCCGCTACACTCCGCTGGAGAAAGCTTGCTTAGCTTTGGTATGGGCTACTAGGAAGCTGCGGCACTACCTGTTAGCTCACTCCGTAATGCTGGTTTCACGACTCGATCCTATCAAATATCTTTTCGAGAAACCGGCACTTATGGGTAGGCTAGCTCGTTGGCTGCTGTTGCTTTCCAAATTTGATCTAAAGTATGTGACGTGCAAGTCCGTGAAAGGGAGAGCAGTAGCGGAGTTCCTTGCCGACCATCCGGTTGAAGGGGATGAAGCAGTTGAGTATCTGTTCCCAGATAAAGCCATTTTGTGTGTCGAAGAAGAAACTTGGACAATGTACTTTGACGGAGCGTCAAACCAGTATGGGTATGGGATAGGAGTGTTGCTGATAGCGCCCGACAATTCCCGTATCCCTTTAGCATTCAAGCTCCAGTTCAATGTCTCGAACAACGAAGCGGAATACGAGGCATGTATTGCCGGTTTGGAAGCAGCTCTGGAACTAGGGGCAAAACGATTGGACGTTATCGGGGACTCCAACCTTGTTGTATCTCAAGCAAAAGGAGATTGGAAGGTCAAAGAAGAGAAAATGATAATTTACCACCAGACCTTGGATTTGTTAATTCCTCGGTTTGAAAAGCTGAACTTCACTCATCTAGTAAGAGAGAACAACAGGTTTGCAGATTCACTAGCAACTCTATCTTCCATGATAGACATCCCATCCGGAGTCCGGATGCGTCCGATCATCATTGACCAGAAGTTTGTGCCGGCATATGAGTCGATTTCTGCCATAGATGAAGCTCAGGATGAGAACCCCTGGTATTATGACATATGGAACTTCTTGGAGAAGGAGACATATCCACCAAGGGCAAATGCCAAAGATAAGAGGGCAATCAGAAGATTGGCCGTTCAGTTCATCATCTGTGGGGGTAAGCTGTACAGGAGAGGTCATCTGGGAATGCATAAGCTGTGTGTTGATACCGAAGAGTCGAAGCGCCTAATGGAAGCCATCCATGGAGGGGAATGTGGAGCACATATGAATGGGGTAATGCTGGCACGGAAGATCCTCAGACAGGGGTACTATTGGTCCACCATCGAGGAGGATTGTATTGGCTTTGTTCGACGATGCCATAAATGCCAAATCCATGCAAACCGCATGAACATCCCGCCGTCAAAGCTATACAACATGACTTCGCCATGGCCATTCTCAGTATGGGGAATCGACGTGATTGGGGCTGTTACTCCAAAGGGGTCGAATGGGCATGAGTTCATCCTCGTCGCGATAGATTATTTTACAAAATGGGTTGAGGCCCAATCTTATGCGGTGTTGAAGGCTTCACATGTCGCGAAGTTTATTAGGAATAACATTATCTGCCGCTATGGAGTCCCGAACGAGATTATTTCAGATAATGGTTCCCATTTCAAGAAGGAGGTGATTGATTTGTTGGAGAAATACAATGTGGCTTTTCATAAGTCTTCTACATACCGGCCGTAGACCAACGGAGCAGTTGAGGCCTCCAACAAGAACATCAAACACATACTGCGGAAGATGGTGGAAACCTACCGGGATTGGCCAGATAAGTTACCATTCGCTCTGTGGGGCTACCGGACTTCGATTAGAACTTCTACTGGGGCTACTCCGTATTCATTAGTTTATGGGATGGAGGCCGTCCTACCGATCGAGATCGAGGTTCCGTCATTACGAGTATTGGCTGAGTGCCAAATAGCTGAAGCAAATTGGCAGCAGAACAGGTTTGAGGAACTCATGCTCTTCGACGAGAGAAGACTGAAAGCACTGTACCATGTTCAGGGTTATCAGCGCAGAATTGCCCGGGCTTTCAACGAGAAGGTTAAGTCTAGGAACCTAAAAGAAGGAGATTTGGTGCTCAAAGACAACCGAGCTCCCATCCATGACCCAAGGGGCAAGTTCAGACCCAATTGGACTGGTCCCTACATCATCAAAGCTATCTGGTCGGGTGGAGCTGTGGTTCTGATGGACCTAGGTGGCCTAGAGTTCTCACAGCCGATCAACATGGACAAGTTGAAGAAATATTACCCTTGAGAGGCTCGCTAGGCCGAAAACCCGAAAGGGCGACCTAGGCAAAAATTAGAGCATAAAAAATTAGAAAATAGAAAAAACTGAGCTCGCAAGGTTGAAAACCCGTAAAGGGCGGCCTTGGCAAAAGTTAGAGCGTAAAAGGAGAGTGAAAATACTCGAGTGAACCTAAGCCGAACTACGTAAGTCTTGATTCTCATCTTTGGGATACGTAGGCAGCTTCATCCTGAAGTTCAGCCACAAACTTTTCCCCGACCAACTTTGTCCATTTGATTATTTCAGTCATCTCTGTCCATCAGCATTCATCGTGGTCTCCCGTGCAGCGCTGCAGTGCTATTCAGACTAGGGGCAACTTTCCAGTTGCCGGGATTCGGGATTGTGCGTCTCAGTGACAAATTTCAGGCATGTTCAGTTTTGATCCATATCGAAAATGGTTTTGAAAAGTTTTAATAAAAGTTGACTTTGTTCAAATTAATCTTTTTACAACTAAGACCATTTTTGGACCAAAGCGGAAAATTTTCAGTACCACAATCTTCAATTTCATTGATTTCAATACAGAGTTCTCCTGCTCTTGCATACAATTGAAGTTGCTTTTTATTACAATCATAAGGAAAAACTTGAAAGTTCGAATAAAGCAATAAGCCCGGGGCGTAGTCAAGTCAAGTGCCCCTGCGCCCCCTCCCAGAGCTAGTCGAAGTCTCTGATGCCAAGCTAGGCCCATTCTGTGCCTCTTCATTAAGCCAATCCTAACACTCATCAGACAAAGTGCAATGGAAAATGGGAGCGGGGGCCAGGAGTTCTCTGGTTCTCCATGCTGTAGCGTACCGGGCAAGCTGTGCGCCTCGGATCGGGAATGCAGCCGGGTATTCTATCTCTTCTGGTGGACAAGTCTGGTCATGACCAAATTGACGACGGATCCGGAACGGAAAATAGAAGACACAGTGAGTCAAGCCAATCAGCTGAATCCCAGGTTGGCGAGTCATACTATAGCTCATTGCCGGTAGATTGAGCCAAGGACACCGTCAAGCAATGCGATCTACGGACAAGTTACACATCCAATCGAACCACCAACCCTCATCAAGGGCATCGACAAGGCGTCGCCTGAAGAAGTAACCACGGGCTGAGTATGTTGGGCAAGAGTCCACAACCTGCAACTTGTCCATCAACCATGTCTGGGGAGGGATAAAAAATGAGAGAATAAAGAATAGAGAGGTGTACGATGAGAGAAAAAGTAAGAGAAGGGTGTTGTGAGAAAAACCGAGCTTAAGGGCCGAGTGATGTGAGCAATACATGCGAGAGATAGGGTGGGAAGTTTTACCTGCAGTAGTAGTGGACTCCCCGCAAATTTGGTTGCTTCGCGATGATAGAAAGCATCCAAGCCTATCAGCGTTTCGGCCAACGCCATGGCAATACAGCTCTTTCCCTCCTTCAAACCTTGAGCAACTTCAATCAATCGGACGCTAGATCTTCCAGAACCCGAGGCAAGTAAGAAATGAGATAGCATACACAAACAAAGTGCGTGCTGCCGAAAGCCTTGCCAATGACGGTCGCCGCGGTCACCAGTCTTAGAAAAACGGCAAACCAAACTCGGAATATCCAGCATTCCGTCACAAATCAGAGATCGAGCATCAGGTACGGAGAACCCACACATTTGTCCTAAGGCTTGGGCGTGGCCAAAACGGGGTTGGGGCAGGATCTCTTCATTGCGCTCAGACTCCATTAAAACTTGAAAATCCTCAAAGGTGGGACATACCTCTTGCCCGCCAAAGCTAAAGACATGTGTCACCGGATTCCAAAACCTTGCCGCGGCATAGAGAAACGGAAGGTGCAGCGGGGTACGACCCAAAGTGAATAGTGCATGTACGCCGAAACCCCGAAAATTTAGCTTTTCCGAGCCATCCAAGTTGCTAATCCAAGTTGCGAGATTTTGGGCAAGAAATTCTTCCATTTGGAGTAAATCAGTGTGGGAATGAGGAAAACTACGAAGTTGGGGCCTCTTGTAGGGGATAAGGTTGAATGGAGGACAGGTGTCAGCATTCTGCTGGTTCCTTCCATTTTTGGCCGACCGGCCAAATAGATTGCCGACCGGCCATCACTTTTGGCTGGTAGAGATTCCTCATGGCCGGTGGCTCTTCCCTAGGGCCGGTGGTCTTCCCCTTTGTTCCCTGAGTTGTTTATGCTCGGAGGTTGAGGAATCTTACCATTTCCAATGCCCTCCGATGATCAATTCTTGCGGGGTCACGTCCATTTGCTTATCGAGTTGTTGTACATTTGTTTATCGAGTTGTATTTCACTCTCTTTAAGTCTCCGTGTTGCTTATCGAGTTGTACTCGCACTTAGTTAGCTTATCGAGTTGTAAGGCGGTTCGCTACCTGATTATTACGATGCAAGTGCTTAATTTTCAAATGAATTTCAATTTCATTCACATTGTTATGTGCTGCCTCGTGATGCGATGCATAGAAAGCACAAATGTAGCACCCCTTTTGATCAAATAGCAATTTCATTTCCGTCATGTGTTTTGCAAAGAAATACACAGTTTTGAAGAACAATGATGAACAAACCTGCTTGAGGCAGTGCAATGTGCTTAAACTACCAGTAAAAAAAAGGAAATGTAAAGCAGAAGGAAAGTAGGGCAACAGAGTGTCGGGATTGCTATTAATAACCCTCTCCTTTTTCTCGAGGACGATACACCACCTGCGCCCTTGTTCAGGGTCAATTACATGGTTTGGCACCTTCCTTATTTAAGATATCGCAAGAAAGCGCGCCTTTTGGTAGGTTTTCGAGTTGACCTCAGGCCATATCTTTTTGAGCGACGCTCCTTATGTACGAGGAACATCCCTTTCCAGTATCCTTTTGCATCTTGTGAGCTCCACAACATGCTTCAATTGTATAGTGTTGCAGTGCTTCGCATCACATACCTCGAGTTTCTATACACATTGCTTGCGTAGACCGCATGTTTCACTTACATGTATTCAAGTTCTGTTCTTATATGTTTTACTTGCGTAGACCGCATGTTTTATCATTACTTGCGTAGACCGCATGTTTTGTTCGCGTAGACCGCATGCTTTACTTGCGTAGACCGCATGTTTTCTCATTACTTGCGTAGACCGCATGATTTCTCATTACTTGCGTAGACCGCATGTTTTCTCATTACTTGCATAGACTGCATGTTTTCTCATTACTTGCGTAGACCGCATGATTTCTCATTACTTGCGTAGACCGCATGTTTTGTTCGCGTAGACCGCATGCTTTACTTGCGTAGACCGCATGTTTTCTCATTACTTGCATAGACCGCATGTTTTGTTCGAGTAGACCGCATGTTTTGTTCACGTAGACCGCATGCTTTACTTGCGTAGACCGCATGTTTTCTCATTACTTGCGTAGGCCGCATGATTTCTCATTACTTGCGTAGACCGCATGTTTTCTCATTACTTGCGTAGACCGCATGTTTTCTCATTACTTGCGTAGACCGCATGATTTCTCATTACTTGCGTAGACCGCATGTTTACTTGCATAGACCGCATAATTTCTCATTACTTGCGTAGACCGCACGCTTACTTGCGTAGACCGCGTGTTCATAATCGAATTTCATTACTTGCGTAGACCGCATGTTTTGTTTGCGTAAACCGCATGTTTTGCTTGCGTAGACCGCATGTTTATAATTAAATTCATCACTTGCGTAGACCGCATACTTATGTTCAATTTCATCGATTGCGTGGACCGCATGCTTCACTTACACGTGTTCAATATTCATCGCTTGCGTAGACCGCATGCTTTACGTACATGTGTTTGTACCTTCATGGCATTGTCATGCCTCCCACCTGATTTGTGTTGTCACGCATTTTCAATATGCATGTTGCTAATCACATTGTACCTGTTAAGATTGTTTTCTTTGCAGGCACGATATTGTATGTACGGTTCATTTGCGACTGGTGGAACCAGATGAACCGCACAGGTATTGTATCCTCCGCGTGAGACGTAGCGAGAATTGCATAATTCTCTTACATCCTTTCTGCATTATAGTGTAGTTTGGTGTATGCTAGCTTAAAACTGTTGCATGTGTGCTTCGTTACAGCTTTTCTTTGCATGATCATAAGTTATGCTCGGCTTCATGCATTGTCTTGCATTTTGCCCCTGCCTTCGGGCGCATACCTTGTTTGTCTTGCGTGTTTGTCTAAGTCTTCGGCCTTGTCAAAAATGGGTCGTCTCTGGGCTTTGACATTCACTCCCGTCATTGTTATGACTTTCGAGTTCTGTCAAAGAGGGGCAACTGTAGACACCCCATTTTTGACCGACCTCAAGACTTGGACGTCACCGCTTGGACACTCGGTGATCGTCTTTGTTTGTGTTCGTTTTGAGCTCCCGGAGGTCTCGGTTGCGCGCCTTGCCTCAGGATCTCTTAACCCGTCTGCTCCGTGTTCGGTTTTGGCACCAAACACTTGTGTTTTCGCCTTGAAGGGCAGGGAATGGCTTGTTGGCCATCCCCACACCCCCACCGGCCCTCTCCTACCATCACCGGCTGCATATGTGTGCCGCCGGCCTTGCTTTCTTAAAAACAATGGCCGGTCGGCACTATGTTTGGCCGACCGGCACTTTATTGTGCCGATGACCTATTTGGTTGGCCGGTGACCCTTCTGCATCCCTTGGGGCATGGTGCATGCCAGCTGTGCCAGCTGGAATGCACCAACACCACTCCCCATGCGCGGGGATGACTCTTGTGAGCCTTTGAACCCCCTAACCTTCTAGAGGGTTGACCCCTTTTGGCCAAGCTTCTTGGGGAAGCTTGGCTAGCTGTCTTAGCTTCTCCAAGAAGCCAAGACCCCTTTGCACCCCTTGACCCTTTCTCTTTAGCTTAGCCATTAAGTTTCTTGGCTTTGCTTGGCCTATATAAGCACCACTCCCCTCCCTTTGTCAAGGGTTGGAGCTTTTGAACCAAAAACCAGAGCATATATCTATACATCTGATATATACACCTTCTCTCTCTATATTTCCTTCTCTCTCATACCTTGTGTGTGTTTCTAGGCCTCAAAAGTGCATTTTAACCTTACTTTTGCACTAATACACACACCACTACACCTTGCTCTGAGATTGAGAGGCTTGGAGGGTTGATTCTTGAGGTTTTGGACTGATTTTGATCAATAGAAGGTGGCTGGATTGGCTGTTCTTGAGGTGTTCTTCAAGGGTAAGCATTTTACTTTAGTTTCCCCAAACTTGCACTAGATTTCTACCTGTCTTGTATGCTGATTTGGGTCTTGTGTATAACATAAAAAAGTCTTATATTTTTGTGCTTAAGAACTTCCATTGAGGTCATTTTGTGGTTTGAGTTCAAACTCACCCTCTTAGGCCTTATTTGGCCCCTTTTGGTGCTTCCTTTGTGAGACTTTGTTTGCTTGTGTGTTTGGTTCCTTTTACCACTAAAATCCAGTGGATTTTTAGTGGTAAAGGAGAGGGTTTGAAGTCTTGTATAGGGGAGGGACACCCCTTTCCCCTTTGTCCTTCTTTACCTTGGTTTTTGGTTTTAAAAGGTAGCATGCATGTATAGTCTTGTGTGGCTTCATTTCAGAGTTTATTTGGGTGTTTTGGGTCATATTATATCTCTTTCCTTAGTTGGATTTGTAACCCTTAGCATGCATATTATACTTGCTTTGCATTCCTCTATTTGGCATAGAAATGCATCTTGTGTTTAGGCCATGATTCTTGTATGTATTAGCCTAGCTTCATGAAGGTATTAGTATTGTTTTATCATGCTTTAGGTCTGTTGGCCACTGATTTTGCCATGTTTGGCATGCTTGATGAAGTTGCTTTGCATTATGGCTTGTAAGCCTTGAGTATGTGATCCATGAACATGCATTGGTTAGGCTATTTAGGTGATTTGGGATCATTCAACATGCTATTTCAGTCCCCATGCCATGCTTATATACCTCCATTTGTCATCTCTTTCATGCTTGGAAGTGTTGTAATCTTGTGCCTTAAAGGGTGATCATTGGGCATGTGTGTATGTTTAGGCATTTGGGCTGCCATATCATTGGATTTTGGGGTGTGTTTTGATGCCATGAAGCTCTGTTTTTGGCCTAATAATCCATGCCATGAGTGGTCTTGGAAGTGGTAGTTGAATGCTCCCTTTTGTGCCTTAATCTTGAGCCCATTGATTTATATGCTTGTTGAGCATTTTGTCCATGGTTTTAGGTACTTTTTGGCCACTGTTTTGGGGTGGATTGAAGTCTACCCCTTTATGGTTTAAGCCCACTATTGCATGCTTGTCTCATGTTCCTTGCATGATTGCTTCACTAGGTGTTGTAGCATGATGATCCTATTGCTTAGATTGTCCTTGTTTGCATTGCATTTGCATCTTGCATGTTTAGCATTACATACTTGCCATGATAGGTTGCATTGCATTTGGCATGCCTTGCCTCTTAGCCTTAGGATGCATTGTTGAGCCATGTTTGCATAACATGCATCGCATTACTTGGTTTGGGGTGTCAAACCAAGTGTGAGAGATGAGAGGTGTTTGTACTTTAAGTGACAAAACACATCTCAATTCTCATGTCACCGAGGCCCTTGACTTTGACATGATAGGGCCTTGGTCCCCATTTGTGTGTTGCATACATTTCCATTGAATTGCAATCTTGGTCTCTTAGGTCATCATGCATCAAAATGCATAATTGGTGGCCCAAAGACCAAGGGCCATGCTTCCTTGAGTCCCATACATGATAGGAAACATGGCCGTGCTTACATATGCCTAAAATTCCATGCCATACACTGTCTGTCCTTGTTGTTGTCAAAAACTGTCTTCTACAGGAGTTTTCTGCCGACCGGCAGTATAGAGTGCCGACCGGCCATTAGTGTGTGGCCGATGACCTCATGAGCAGCCGATGGACATTCTACATGGCCGGTGGCTCTTTCATCCAGCCGATGGTGTGAAGCAGTGTGCATAGAAGGTATCCTGGGGCTTTGGCAGTCTTTGGAGAGGCAAGACAGTGAAAACAGAGGCGGCAGTGGTATGGTGCGGGTTTTCCAGGCAAGACGGATCGAGCATGCATCATTCGCGCATCCCAAGGCAGAGCTGAGGCCCCCTTCTTTTTACATGTGATTTAATTCGATAATTAGAATTTTTGTAATAATTTATTCTGTATTCGGACTGTACTATTTGGGACTGTATATTCTTTTAGTCCCTCCATGTGAGGGCGTATTTTGTAATAAGTGTGCGTGTGTGTGATGCATGTCTTCCAATCCCACGTCTTTCTACCCTTTTATTTACCTGCTTATGATTGTAGACTAGGGCATGTTTAAATTAAATTAGCATACAGTATGATAGCATGTTTGCATTCATTCATCTGTTTTGCATGCATCGGGCTTGGCGCATCATTCTAACTGCATCTGTATTTCAATTCCAAATTGAATACGTGTTAGTTGCAGCATGTCACATGTCATTGTAGATTAGCCGAGCCTATCTAAAGTCGCATTCTGCATGTGTTGCATTAGCCATCTTAACATGAACTAGGGTCATGCACTTGATTACTAACTAGTTTCTGTTTTGGCACGGAGTACTAGGTAAGCTTTTATGCTTTAGCATACCGCATGCGTGTGAGTGTTGCCATAATAGCATGATTACCATGAGGCTAGCTGCTTATGTGACATAACTGCTTGAATGCCTGTGGATGGAGGTCAAATTACCGAAATTGGAATAAATACATTAAAACTGAGAGTTTTAAGCCCACTAGATAGTGGCAAAGCCATCTTTTTCCAAAGCCCACTCGAGGGTGGCAAAACCTGCATTTTAGCCTACTTACGGGTAGCAAACCATTTTCAAAACAAACATGCAATGTTTTGTTCCAATTTAGGCGATTTGGTCTATACTTGTTTGCTGTGCGCACAACATAGTAAATCTAGGCTAATAACCAGAATAAGAACGCATAACGTTTTCAAAATTGGATATCATGATTAGTAGAGGCCGGTCTTCGGACCGGGCGAGAGGGGGTGCTCATAGCTGACCTTCCCCAATCGTACCCAAGTTCCCGAGCCGAGGCAACTTTGGTGATGACGGACACGTGGCCTTTGGCACCGAGTCAGGGTTTCCTAAATTCCCCCATTAAAAAAAAATATTTAGGTGGCGGCTCTGTATCTGGCAAAGCAGTCCATGTTTGGCACTTCTTTTCAAAAATCTGTTTTTCTCAAAACGATTTGCCAAATTCGAACTCTTTGGTTCAAGATTAAGAACCGTGTCAACAAATCGAGTCCGAACTGTAGTAAGCCCAAATATGAACAGAACCGGGGTTCATCCTCCCGGGACGTTCGGGGACGTCTACAACGGGCTCTACGGAATATTTGCTCCCCATACAGTTCCCAACAAGGTCTGAGGGAGGTGGTGATCAGGGTGGGCCCTAACACATTAATTTTTTTTAATCTTTTTTTATTTATAACATCCATCATATATATAGGGTATATAGTGTTCATATAATCTTCTTAATACCACATGTAGTATATAATCTTCTTATACATGTAGTGTGTGTGTGTGTGTCTGTGTTTTTGTTCCCTGAAACACTGAAAGACACTAATGCTTTTATTTTTTGGTTTTACAGTATTTTTTTTTTTGTCTTTTGGCTATGTCTCTATTTGCTTCAAAACCAAAGGATTCCCTTTGTTTGAACTGTTTCTTTTTTATTCACGTTTCTCTTATTTTCAAAGGACTTGCAGTTAAAGAACTACTTAGGATCTTGATATGTTCTCATATCCTTAATCATAAAATTGTAAACAAAAATGCTTGCATTGTTGAAGTCCACTCAGAAAACCAAAAAAAGGGTTTTCTTGAAATGTAAGCCACAAGTGTGTGGTTTTATCTTTAGAGCAAATGATTTTTGAAGACCATATAAATGATGCTTGCTAATATTTTTTCTTTAATTGTTGGTAGGCAGCTGGATCCTTTAACCACCATGGGATGCAATACTCAACTACCATGCCGAATGATCCTGACATACACGAGGACTTCAGACCCACTAATAAGCTTGAGAGTTCTGGCCTTTCTTTGAAGGATATTGTAGAGCTGGTAGAGAGTAGTCATCTGTACCTTCTGCATTAGAGATACTGAGCCTCAAGTATTTTCTCTTTTAATTATCAAGCAAAAAAATTTAGTTGTTTATTTGTTAAGAGTCTGTTTTTATTGATTGCTTTTAGCTTTTAACGTAGGATGTCAAGGACAACCCGGTGATGCTTTACATGAAAGGGGTGCCTGATCTTCCTCGATGTGGATTCAGCTCACTAGCAGTAAGAGTGTTCAAAGTGTTCTCTTTCTTAGTTTTACGACTATTTTTGTACATTCCATTCCCTGGTTCAGTTCAGCAATGGTATCTTTTAAATGAGCTTGGATGATTTACCCTTGTTTATGTGGTCCATAGTGAGTATTTGGTTTAGTCATGTCTGGAAAATGAAAATTGAAGTGCATTATATTTGCAGTTGAATGAATGTGTGAGGCTATTTATAGATGACCATTTACAAGAAGGTGACACAATAGAAGCTTTAAATGAGTAGCTGACTTAAGTTATATATGATAGCTGGGTTACATTTGGGCATCCTGTTTGTTAAACTTTGATCTGACTTTGCACTTTACTGAATTTGAGGTGACCTTGCTCTTTACTGACTTGACTGCGTTAGGTTATTATGGCATTCTTACCATTGATATGCCTTTTGCAGATGTTCCTTTGAGTGCCAGAAACATATTGGAAGATCCTGAGCTTAAGAATGCTGTCAAAGCATACAGTTAACTTGGTGCTTGGTATTGTACTATTTAGAACACTCATATAACATTGCTATACATATACAGAGCATTAAGAGCCTCCTGCTCATATATAAGGCACCCTCCCATTGGCACTTTGTAGTAACACAGGATATACTCAAATTACAGTGATAATTAACATTTATTGTACCTGAATACCCTTCACCTTGTGGTTGGCCTTACTGGCACCATATCATCTCCAACTGAGACAAGGGATTGTCAAGTGGCAACCCATACTGGCGCGTGTCATCTTCCAAAATAAGCTATTGGGGTTGTGAGTCTAGCCTAAGCAGGGGCATAGAAACTACCAAGTATGTTATCTTGGCTAGCTAACATGCTCAATGCCTTAGCTTTTAGCCATGTCACCACAAGATGAACCAACATAGGGCATCTCGAGGCGAGGCCAGAGCACCACGTAATTGTGTTGTGGTTTCGAGGCATCCCTGCTCAACTAACTGTGGTCCATAGCAACATGGCTCTATATCCCATTTGGTTTGGCTGAGTGGTCCTCTGCCAGACCATGACCCTACTATGTCTCATCTCCTCTTTCTCCGTAGAGCTGTCTTCTACTGATCAAGACATCTCCAACACCATCATCCAATACCTTGATGACCTAGGTTCAGTGTTAGGCCTTGGAATCTTTGCTCAGGGTATCATTGGAGGTATGTGGCTTCGAAGCTAGAGTTAGGGATTCATTTTGGTACCTTTCCATCCCCTTACCCCGAGGGTCTTTGCACCTTGATCAGTCTTAGAGAGACAGGTGCTCTAATCAAGACATGAGATTTTGGAAATTGTATCATATGCAACACTGAAGCCCCCAGTGATGCCTACATTGTTGCTCTTATGATACAAATCCCAAGATTTGATCTTAGGCCACGTTTGTTTGGTAGATTAGATTGGATGAGATTGTTAGTGAAGAGATTGCTAATGTGGGGATTGCTAGTGAGAAGATTAAGTAAAAGTGTGTTTGTTTGTATGTAATACTATGGTATGGGATTAATATATAAAATTACATAAATGCCCCAAACTAACAAATGTTAAAATAATTACAATATATATATAATAAAAAAATAAAAATGGGAAGACAACCCACGTCGGTGTGTCTTGCCCTTTACATAAATGCCCCCAAACTATTTTATTTATTTATTTATTTTTTGCCATTTCTTGCTGGAAATGGTTTGGCATAGTGTTGAAGAGGAAGGGCAAAACAATAATAGCACCAACAATCTCGGGCCTAAAATCTGAATCCCACACCCTCTACAGCTTAGCTAATCCGATTGTGTGGTGGGATTGACAGTCAGACTGAACAAATTATCCAGCCACAAACTCCTCAAACTAAACATGCTCTGAGAGATCCCACCTCACTATCACCTATGAAGCACGGATACGAATACAGATACAGATACAGATACGGATACGAATACGGACACGGACACAGACACGGGACATAGCAATTTCCAAAAAATGGGGACACAGACACGGCGGGGGACATGGTGAATTTTATTTTATTTATTTTATATATTTTTGTGTTACGTAGACTCATATTACATTCATTCTAAATTAAAATTAACAGACACCAACATAATAACATTAATTGAATAAACATAACCATTACATTTAAACAAATTAATAGATCATCCATTCACAAAAAAATTCACAAAAAAGTCATAATAAACAATAACAAGAACTAAGACGAGAAGGGGAAAACATTCAACATCCAACAATATTTTTCACAAAAACACTAAATAAGAGAGGCAAAAGATTAAAAAAAAAAAAAAGCCCTGCCGTGTCCCCGCCGTATCCCATGCCATGTCCCCATATGGACACGTGTGTCCCCGCCGTGTCCCCTACAAAAAAAATCATTAAATTAAAGGGACACGCCACGTGTCCCCGACATGTCCCCGTGTTGGACACCGCCATGGCACTGATTTTGGAGTGTCCATGCTTCATAGACTATCACTCCAATCCCACCATTCATGCCGGATAACAAACGTGCCCTTAGGATGTAGAGGTGGTGAGGATAACTCATTCTTGTTGAAACATAGAGGGTCAGCTACCTCTCCAAGAGTGAGCTGGCCTCCATGGTTTGACCATCCTATATAAGGAGGCCTCTATGCAGACGTTGAAGCATCACTACCTTATCAACCATCACTACCTCTATGCACCGCCCTCTTTTCTCTCTTCTAAGGCTTCTTGATCTCTCACCTCCTCCCTCACTGGTGATTACCTTGACATCTCAGTATCTGCATTCTTCCCAAAAGGTCATCTGTAGGCCACCTTAACAAATACCACCCACAACATTATTGTTTATAATTGGGATGTTTGGGTTTGCACCAGGGGCAATGTTTGTAATAAGTTGGGATCTTAGTTTACATGTTTTGTTTACATTCAAGGTGTATGATTGCATGTTTTGTTAATTCAAACTGCTCTGTGTGTGTGTGCGTTTTTTTTTTCTTCTAAGAAACCGAGCCAGTGAATAGATAGAGTGCTTTTTGGCAATTGTCCTTGTGCTATAGAACTAGAAGTAGCTAAGAAACAAGGTATTTTTTGTTTTTGATTTTGTTTTTGTTTTATTTTGATTTGGTTTTGTTTTCTAAATTGCGTAAGGTAGAAAATTTGTTTCAAGAAGCATGATATTGGAATCAGAAAGTATATCCATTTAGTTTAACATACTGTGGCAGCAATTCAAAGAATTTCCTTAGGCGGCATTTCAATAGCATTCATTTCAAGTGGATTTAGAAATTACTTAATTGAATGATCCATATCCAGCAGTGGCTAAGAATACATGGCCACAGCAGCATATGTTCAGAAACCTGTTAACACTTCTTTAGACAAGTTTTAATTGATCAAATTTCTTGCTATTTTAACTTTTAATATTTAGGCCCCATTTGGGAATTGACTATTTTGGTTGACTTTTTGATTTTTTACAAAAAGACGTGCAAAAAAGTAGAGTGATGTAATTGGGTGTTTTGTTTTATTGGCTATTTTTAGCCCAAATGGTTGAGATTCAGGTATATGAAATATTTTTTTTCAAACGATAGCTTAGCTTGATAGACGGCCAAATCTTGAATGAATTATTTAGGATCCTGTTTATGTCAAATATCCACGATGTTGCCTGTGTATCAGTTACACATGTTTTTGGGATTATTTGTGAAAAGTGCGCTCAGTTGTCATAGTTTTGTGATACAAATTAATATCAAGAAGCAAACATTTGCAAATGGAATTGCTGTTTAAGCCATGTACTGATCATGACCTAGCAACCCATTTGGTCCAAAGTCGTCGATAAAACATGTAGTTTGTTTGTACTTGTTTCAATTAGTCTCATGGTCTATCCTTAGAGCAACTGGTCCACATTTCCACAAATATTTATCAAGGGGGAGTTCATTGGAGGATCAGACATCATTCTCAACATGCACCAGGTATTATCATATCAATTTTTTTCTTCTTAAGATACATCATACATTGTTTTTATGGTTTGGTCTGTCATGTAGACTGGCGAGCTGAAGGAAATTCTTAAAGATATTGCTACCAACTAGGGGAGATTGGAATAACTCATGATTGTTGACTGTATAGTTACGTAAGAATTTGGAGTTGTCTTTGATGTTTTAATTTCTTTTGAGGTAATATAAGCATGTTAAATTTATGTCCTGTTTACAGACCCTGCTTTAGCGGAAAGTTCATGCACTAAGTTGCTCCTTTTACGTATGTTAAACTACGAATAATTGTTGACTTAATCCAATAATGGTTTGTGCAAGTATGGATTCAAAAATAGTGTATGTATAACATTACTCCATGAAAATTCACACACAATTATATATATTACTACAGTCCACCTTTTATTTTGGTGTGTAATACAATGAAACAACTCAAGCTGGTGCAATATTTAGCACAATACACACAGCACAACCAAGGGAAAATATTTCTCTTCAAATCTAATAATACATGATCACATTGCTGCTTCTTATTTCTTCAATTCAGAGGACTGCTAAAATTCACGACTGACGGAGGAAGAATCTATCTATCCACTAGTCGTCACAATTTCAGGGGTACTGACATGCTCAACAATGACCACATGATGATAGTGTTCCTTGCCGTGACTCCGCATTTGCCATGGCAATGGTGCCTTTTGCCAGGACTGCCACCACCGTGACCATGATGTATCCCACCATGACCGTGATGTCCTCTACAGTGACAGCCACCATGTCCGTGATCACCATAACTATGTTGATGAATATGATGTCCCCAGCCATGACCGTGGTGTTGGTAAATAAGATGTCCCTAGCTGTGACCGTAATTCCCTCCGCCGTGACCAGCTGCACCTCTGGGGCTGTGGTGTCGTAAGTTGTGAACACCGTGACGGAATGGATGATGATTTTTTGACGCACCCAGACATCTTTGTTGTTGAAGTGTTTGTCTAAATCTCTGAAGATTGCTTTGTGACTGAATATTGTATGAGGAGTGACAATGCTGGGAGCTCAAATATTTATAGGCAAAATGGGATAAGTGGTCGGTTATGCTTTTACTTGGAGAGGGAGACTTATCGATATGAATGTGACCTTTATTCATGTGTATGTCATAAGTTTATTCGTGTTCTCCAAGAAATAATTATGGGATTAAATGACGGTTGGGACTCCCTCTCCTAACAGTCTTTTTCTTCAAATATTGATGAATTCAAACTAGGCGTTAACGTGTGCTATATAGCTAAGTCACCGACATAGATATAGACCTTGGACATTAACATGTCTGGGCGGTTTTTTTTTTTTTTTAATATTTAATGTCGGTCCTATTTGGTTGACTGTATATTGGATTGATTAATCCTTAAGATATTTTTAGATAGGGGTGAGCAGTGGATCTTTCGATCCGTCCAAATCGACCAAATCAAATTGATTCGTCGTATTTTGGACTGATGCGTGATGATGAGCAGGTGGTTGCGGATTGATTTTTTTCCAATCCGTCTAATTTTGGACGGATAACGAATTTAAAGTTCCTTTGGCCGCAATCAAACTGTCAAACTGCGAGCACCCTTAGTAATTTATAAGATTTTGTGTTGTCAATTTGTTTAGATATTCTATTTGTGTTTTCAATTGAAAAATAGTTTAAATATTCTGTTATGTTTTCAATTTGTTTTTAATTTGAAATTCTTTTATCAAATGGCAAGTGTTGATATTTGGTATTTTTGTGTGAAAAATATAAGGCTTAATTTTGTCATTTTTTTAAAAATCAAATTAAATAGTTTTCAATAAAAAAAAGTAATGAAATAGTTTTGATAATGCATGGTTTTATTATGTATTTATTATTGGTTTGACAATTTACTTGATAATATTGAGTTGGATTGTTATCCAAAAAAAAAAAAAGTTGACAAGTTGTATTATATTTAAAATTTATAAAAGTTTAAACCGCCAAACCGATTTGCATCTATCAGTCAATCCGCTCAATCCATATCCGTTAATCTGGCGGACGAATGCAGATTGATTTTTTCCAATCCGCCAATTCAGCGGACGGATGGCGGATTAGAGGTTTTCCGGCCGCAACCGAACTGTGAACACCCCTACTTTTAAGTAGTATTTGAATCAATTTTTAAGTGAAATCTATACTCAAATTTATGATTTAAATAAAGTTTTAAGATGGATTAATGAGATATAGGAAAGTGAAGGAAACACAATCTAAATTTAAATTAGAGGATGTCGTCTGGACATGTTGGGCTCATTAAGGTTTTTTTTTATTATTTTTTTTAAATGATTCAAATCGTTTATTTTATAAGATCTTTCGCGTATTCATGAACAAAATTAGGTTAATTTGATAAGTGCAATTTATTTATTTATTGTCTTGAAGAAAATAGATGGTCTATTTTGACAAAAAAGATGTCGTATTCATTAAGTCAATTAACAATTTTTAATGATGTTAGAAATATATTTTAATAATCAATTCTTGTAATTTTATTATTGTATATAGGAGAGTAGTTAGAAATATTATATTTTTTTTCTATAATTCTGTTAGAATCTCCCTTGGAAAAGATTAGCAACTTTACTAACTTGTTCCATTAGCCCAATTTGCTCCTCGGAGAGTATAGCTCACATCTAAACATCTGATTGGGGAACGGGGCAACACCCATGAAGCTACGACGGAAAGGAAAGCAAGGGCAGGTCTCGCCCTAAGGTGAACAAAGCCGATAGCTTTTGATTGGGATGGAAAGCGACTTGAGAAGAAAAGAAGAAGGAACTTAAAAACCAAACAAACTAAACAAGCCAAACAAGTAGCCATTTTATTAGCAAAGAATATATAATCAAGCTATTTCTATAACTAATATTTGACCAAGTCTCCCATCTTGTGTATCGCATCCAACCCAACTCTGACATCTAAACCTACCTATTAAGACGCTTGGATATGATTAGATACCTGTTCGAGAACAGATAGAAGGATAAAAATCAATCCGAACTTATGGATTCCTCAATCTCTTGACTCTTTTGTCTTAAAAAAACTCCGGACTAGATAGCACAATCTTGCTCAATCTTCTGTTTTGTGTCCTTATACTATTAAGAACCTTTAGTGATGGAGTTGGATTAAAAAAAAAAAAACCATTTTATTATTGTATATCAAAGTAGTTAAGAATTTTATTTTTTCAATTAATTTTGTTAATTAAAAAATTTTGACAAAGAAATATATGTAATTTTTCAAACTATAGGAGACAATTTTTATTTTAAACAAATCTCAAGATATGTATTTTTTAATTTATCCTAAATTTTATAAAAGAATAAATGTATAAATTACAAATTATAACATTTTAAGGTTTTAATCACCCTATCTAAAAAAAAAAGTTTTAATTGCAAAAAAACAAAATGAAATATAGGCCCTATTTGGTAAGGCTTATTTCTAGCTTATTTCAGCTTTTAGCTTAATTTAAGCTATTTTGATGTGTTTGGTTCAGCTTAATAATACAGCTTATAGCTTTTTAGAAGTCAAAAATCAACTTATTCTTTGAGTGGGGGAGAAGAAACTTAATTTATAAGTAAAAAATCAACTTATTTTCACAATTATAAGTTATAAGTTGTTAAGCTATAAGCTATAATCACTTTCCCACAGCTATACCAAACGGGGCCATAATGCAAACTGTGAGCTGTTTTGGCAACACACTAAAAAAGCCAAAAGTCATCTTTTAACCCATTTTTGATCACATCACCTCTCACATGAAACAGTAAAAAAAGTCAAAAAAATCAAAAAGTCAACTTTTAACCATATTTTCAAAACCACCCACAACATGTGTGATGACCCAGAATTTTAAAAAAAAAATAAAAATAAAAAAGCCCTCAAATAGACATTATACAGACGCACACACCCAATTTATATATACATGGATATGTAGAGATTTGTGTGTGCTGATACAGACATATATAATATATATATATATATATATTTGTGTAAAGAGAGGCAACCACTCCTTTCCCCTCATTCCTTTTTCTCTTTTCTTATTCTTCTTGTTTGAAGCATCCACCATGGCGAAGATGATGAAGCGAAAGATGGTGAAGAATCCTCAACCATAGAAAAACAATTTCGAAAAGAAGAAATAGCTGGTGGAGAAAACCCTAGCAGCCCCAAAGGAGACTAAGGAGGCTGAGAACGACGACGACTCGGAGAAGAAGATCCGGGAGCTTTTCGAACCCTACAGCAAGGACCAGCTCCTCGATTTCATCATCCACGCTTCCGTCAAGAATGCCTCCATCCTCACCCGCTTCCGCGACGCCGTCTCCGATCGCAAGGTCTTCGCCGAGCAGTCGAGGAAGAAGATCGACATTCTAATTAAGTCATATTGGTTAGCCTCTCTGGACGCTGCCGTCTCCCAAATTGGACAGACTTTATTTGCTTCTAGGGCTCCTGGTGCTGCTGCTTCTTTCTGTGGGTATTATCCACCATTACACCTACCACCCGATTTCACAAATGTGAGATTGGTTGAACTTGGTTTCAGTTATGGAGACATGCTAGCTCATAATCTTCTTTGGAGGAAATGTGAGAAATCATCACACAATGTTGCTGCATGTTTGGCTGCAATTCCACTTGTTCAGGTTTTAGACCCGTGTTCTTGAGACCAAAGTGAAGAGGTTGGTGAGAGCAACGTTTTGACCGGTAGAGATTAAAATCCAACAACATCGAAAATTGGGGTTTTGCTTCTTTTTTATTCTAGCTTGAGGTAGGGATTTTTTCTGCACTTCTTTATGCACTTTTACTTGATTATATGGAGTTTAGAGTTGTATATAATTTAATTAGAATTTTTGAAAAATTGTGATTTATTTGCTTAAAAGAGAAATTTTGAGAAAAATAAAGAGTTGATGCCCAAATTGCGAAACTGTAAACTTGGAATATGTTTGTAAAGTTATGAAAGAACTATGTTTTAAATTTGAACAAAAACAAATTTCGACTCGATCGGTTTTGAAATTTTTACCGGTTTACGACCAAAAGAGCATTTTTAAAGAAAACAAAGGAATTATGTTTAACTTTTGGGGCTTTTGATCAAAATAGGATGTCATAATTCAATAATGCTTGGAGAATGAGTTTGGAAAGAAAATAATATTTTCTTGGGCATTAACGGTATTATTTTGCTTAATATATCTATTGGAATAAAACCGACACGGTTAGAAATGGATCTTGAGAGGTTACCGGACGTGATTGTGATATGAAAACTAGTGTAGTTGTTCATATTTTATGAGATGTAGAATAGATTGTATTTATCAGAATTTGTTTTGGAATTTAGTTGTTTAAATATCCGTTTAGAAATGTCTATTTCGGGCTATCTGTGGAGGATAGCATTGATTGTTGTAGAAATGCATAAGACTTAGGTAAATTGAACCACATTCTTCATTTGTTGCATTGGACATTGCATTACATTCATTTTATTGGACATGTATCTGTTTTTGAGAAATGTTTGGAAATGTATCTATTTGTGAAAATATAAATACTTGGTGAATTTGGGTAGGGGGTGTGGAACCGTGCGGTTAGGTGTCGAGCCTTCCAGTTTACTGGTAAAAATGACAGTGGTAGTGTATTAGGGCCTACTTGCAGACACTCACCTAGAGATTCACAGAGCCTGTATTCATATAACAGATATGGTTTAAAATGGAAATGGTTTTATATTTGTTGTTGCATCTCAACATTGCATGCTTTATAAAAAGAGAGATAAACTGTTTTATCATGAGCATGGCATGAACATACTCCTCTTTAGTCTTGTCATTGTTCATATGTTGTATAGTATATCTCTATTGGGCTGTGGCTTACTCTATAAGGGAAACAATTTCAGGTACATGTGCTATGTCTCCACCAAGGCATTGACTTGGGAGGACTCGGAGCTGAGGCTTCATTTTTGTTTTATTGTTATTTGTTGAATGTAAGCTCAGGGCTGTATTTGTGTTGAGTTGAAACTCCATTTTGTGTAACCAAGAATGTTTTTGGATAAATTTGTAAGCTTATAGGGCACTTATCTGTTTGGCTTCCATTTCATATTTGTTGTAAAATGCATGTTTGGGATTAGAACTGGGGCATTGAGATATGACCAACATGTATTTGGCATTTGGGATTTAATGGAAATGGGTGTATGGATTAGTTAGCTATATATATGTGTTTGTCTATCAGGTGTGTTTTGTTGCATAAATAGATATATCATGCCCAATTTTCGGGGCGTTACAACATGTGTTCCACCACACGCCGATCAACGCATTTGATGTGTGCACCTTGAGCACAATACATGAAAGTGGTTTTTATGTATAGTACATAAAAAGATGTTGACTATTAGATTTAGATAGGATGAATGCTCACCATTGGATGAGTAAATAGTAAAACTAGGTAGAAAAAGTAAAGTGATTTTCTATAAAGTAGAGTAGTTTTAGTTAATTTTGAAATTAAAAAAATGATGCTAACTTACCATTTACTACAAACATACTTACTATTTGCTATTTACTCACTTACTATTTATTATGAATAAGCTTACTATTTAAAATATCACCTACTAAACAGGTCACTTTTAATTTTTTGAAAATTGTTCCTTTTTTTGCATTTTAAATTAATTTTAAATACATAGAACTATTGATATTTAACTATTTTCCCTCCATGTTTTGTATTGTTATGATTTGTAAAAAATAAAATATGGTATTTAAATGTTAATTTATTAAAATTTCTTAAAGTTTGCTAATTATTTTAAAATAGTCATTATTGAAAAAAATTAATTTTAGATATAATATTAACAATAAATAAAAAATAAAACAATTATAAACAAAATATTTTTGAATTGTAAGTTATTGAAAATTATTTTTAAAACATTAATTTAAAATAGTTAGTTTTTTTTTTTTTTTTTTTTTTTTTTACCTACAACTCAAAAAATCTTTTAGAAACTTTTATAAATTCATATTTTTTTTTTATCAATTTAATATCCGTAATGAAATATTTTTTTATTCGTAATATTTTTTAATATCTAAAATATTGTAAAGCATAAATTGAAAATAAAATAGCTCTGAAAGAACTCTCATTTGTCAATATATTTTAATGGTTATAAATGAATACATGTGCAGTAATTTCCTTCTTTTACCAACTACAATTGAAAACATTAATTGCTATATAAGAATATAGTTAATTAGAAAAATATAGAAGAACTCTCAATTCATTCACATACATAATGAACGAGATTGTGTTTTTTTCATATTTTTTCACAAAGAATAAGTGAAAGAGGGTGATTTAGATTTTACAAATTGAAGATAATTTTCAATTAATAATTTATCTATGTCTCTATCTCTTTTTTATTTTAACATTATGTGATATTTTTAATTTATAAATTTTAATTTTTTGCTGGAAAATCATTTCATTGAGTTAAAGAAAAAGTGGAGGTTCAAAATTTTAGGTCAAGTTTAATGAAATAAGTATAATTTCATTGATTAGTAACTTAAGTCTATTGAAGTGGTGTCTTATTGATTGACAAGTCATGTTTAATTAAGTAAAAAGTAGAGTTTGATTAAGTAGTAACTGAAATGTAATGAAGTCGCAAGTGTTCACTATACTCCACTTACTACTCAATGAACTTCCACTTACTTATTACTCAATAAGTTTCCACTTACTATTTCACTAGACTTTACTCACTACTCAATAAGTTTCCACTTATTAGTTCACTAGATTCTACTTACTACACAATAAGTTTCCGCTTACTATTTCACTAGACTCTACTTACTACTCAATAAGCTTCCATTTACTATTTCATTACACTTCACTTACTACTCAATTTTGATTTCACTTACATTAGACTCCACTTACTACTCAATAAGTTTCCACTAACAATTTTATTACACTTCACTTACTGCTCAATTTTGATTTCACTTACTACTCAATGAGCTCTCACTTGCTACTTCAGTAGACTCTACTTATGAGTTTCCAATTATTATTTCATTACACTTCACTTATTATTCAATTTTGGTTTCACTTGCTACTCAATGAATTTTCACTTACTACTTCAGTAGATTCTATTTACTACTCAATGACATTCCACTTACTATTTCAATAGACCTCACTAACTATCCAATGAGCTTCCACTTATTACTTCATTACAGTTCACTTACTACTCAATTTTGGTTTCACTTATTACTCAATGAGCTTCCATTTACTAGTTCAGTAGATTGCACTTACTACTTGAGTAGTAAGTGAAATTTTAATTGAGTAGTAAGTAAAATCTAATGAGGTAGTAAGTGGAAACTCATTAAGTAATAAGTACAATTTAATTGAGTAGTAAGTGAAGTCTAATGATAAGTGGAGTCTCATTAACTAATTGTAATATCATTTTCTATTTGGTTTGATCTAATTAATTTTATTATACTTAGCACAGATGGAAGACAATATTGGGATGATGATGAGGATGATATTAACATTGGTGAGTACAACATTGGCAATCAAGAGAATATCGTTAGTTATGATGATCTTCCAACCGAAAGAGATATTAAGTGTATGGATCAATTAACTAAAAAAGATGTGTTTGAAATAACATTTGATTTGGTAGAAAATTGAGAAGATTTATATAATATGTATGCAAAGGTGAAAGGTTTTAGTATTCAAAAAGATCAATTGTATAAGGGCAAGAGTAATAAGGTTATATCGAGGAGATTGGTTTGCTCAAAAGGACATTAACAATATGTACAATTTATGGAGATAATGATTACCATTCACTAACACAATAGTAACTATTCATTATGATTTTACTCATCATATTCATAACAACATAATGGTTTTCCATGAACACATAATTGTTATGATGGCATTGTCACGACCAAAATTGAGTATTAAATGAAGTGTAATGAAATAGTAAGTAAAAACTTATTGAGTAGTAAGTGGAGTTTAGTGAAGTAGTAAGTGGAAGCTCATTGAGTAATAAGTGAAGTATAGTGAAGTAACAACTAGAAGCTCATTGAGTAGTGAATGAAACCAAAATTGAGTAGTTAGTGAAGTGTAATGAAATAGTAAGTGGAAGCTCATTGAGTAGTAAGTGGGGTTTGATTAAATAGTAAGTGGAGTATGATTGAGTAGTAAGTAAAGTTTGTAATCAGCCAATTTGTAGCGAGGTTACACATTTTGTAATTGATGTTACTGTAGACACCCCATTTTTGACTGACCTTAAGACTCAGACGTCATCGATTGAGCGCTCAGTGATTGTGCATGTTTGTGCTTGTTTCAAGTTTCCGGAGTTTTTGGCCGAGTACCTTGCCTCCGGGCCTCTGAACTCTTTGTGTTTTTTGCTCGGTTTGTGGACCAAGCCTTGTTTTCCTTCCCTGGGGGAGGGAGAGGTCTGTGGACCACCTTTTTGTGGTCGTAGACCACTTTTCCTACTTAGAGACTAGTTTCTGGTTTTCGGAGCCTTCGGCTGTGCGCCTTGTCTCTGGACCGCTTAACGTTTTCCATTTGGGGTGGTTTTTGAACCACACCTTGTTACCTCTGCTTAGAGGGACTCTGTGGTCTGGGAGACCACTTTTGGTGCCCGTAGACCAGTTTTCAAGGCTCCCGGCTGCACGCCTTGCCTCCCGATCTCTCGTCTTGCATCTTTTTTGGTTTGTTTTTGGTACAAACTTTGTTTTCCTTGTTTAGAAGGTGGTACAGGGGTGGGAGACCAGTTATTCCCCTTGGAGACCACTTTTCTTCCTGCCAGCTAGTTTTCTGGTCGGATAACTGGTTTTCTTGGTCTTTGGGCCACCTTTTCTGGTCGGCCACCACACCACCACCTTGGTCTCATGATGCAGACCACCTCTGCCCAGTGGCCGACCACTTTTTCTCCTGGCCGACCACTTCCACTGGTCGGCTGTAACTAGTTGGCCGACCACTTCAAGTGATCGGCAGCTTTCCAGCTCATTCCTTGAGATATTTTCTTCCTAGCTGTCACAGCTGGAAGGCTTAAAAACCATCCTCCATACACGTGTATGGATGGATGGATTTAGACCCTAAGCTTGTTCAACAAGCTTGAGCATTGGTTCTCTATAAAAGAGAACCTCCCCCCTCCTTCTCCAAGTTCAGAATTTTGGGCTTGAGAGTTATAGATACACCTTTGTATCTATCTTGCATCTCCTCTTCATATTTGTGTTCAAAAGTGCATTTCATCATACTATTACACACAAACACACACTCAAACACTATCCTTTTGTTGCTGAGGTGGTTAGGAGCTGGTTTTGGAGTTTTTGGATTGGTTTGAGCTCAGAAAAGCTGCTGGAGTTGTGGTTTTGAAGGTGTTCTTCAAGGGTGAGCTTCTAACCCTTAAAACCCTTGTTTTGGTTTAATCTTTTGGACATATTTGCATGCTGATTTAAGCTTAACTTTCTACTATAAAAAGTTCTAATTTTGCATGCTTAACATGTTTGTTTAAGGTCACTTTTGTGTTGGGGGTAGTCTACCCCCTCTTGTGCCTTGTTAGGCCTTGTTTTGAACCTTCCTTTTAAGCTATTGGGACCACCTTGTTTTGGCCTTCTCACAACTGAAACTCAGAGGAATTTCAGTGGTGGAAATGGTGTTTTGAGGTCCCAAATAGGAGAGGGTCATCCCCTCTCCTTGTATCTTGTATGCTTGCTTCATTTGCCTCATGTTTGAGCATGTTTGTTAAGCTTATGTTGGCTCCATCTTCTCTTGTATTTGGGGTTATTTTGACATGGCATACCACTATTTTTACTTGGTTTTGTCATCTCTTCCATGCCTTATACACTTGTAGTGTAAATGTTGCAAACTAGTCTTGTATGCTTCATGAAGTAGCATGCCTTTCTAGCATGATTTGATTCTATTTCAGCATGTTTTTGGTGATATTTTGCCATGTCATACCTCTTTTAAGGTTTGGTTTGGTTGGCCCTTGCATGCTCTATGCACTTGTAGTGCAATTCTATAAATTAGCCGAACATGCATCTTGCTTTTAGCTATCATTCTAGCATGCTTTTGGATTAACTTCAAGAAGTTTTTGTCCATGTTTTAGCATGCTTAAGCTCTGATTTTTGTTGTTTTGGTCATGCATGCCATGCTTTGTATAGCTATAGTGCATTCTAGCTTGTTAGCTTTGAGTTTCCAAGCCACTAGCATGCATTGCTTGGCCTATTTGAATGATTTGGCATCATTTCATATGTGATTTCAGTCCATGTAATGTGGTCATACACTTGCATCTTTCACTCTTTCAATGCGTTGGAGGGTTTGCCCTTTATGCCTCAAACATGGGTCATTGCGTAGGCCTTCATGCCTAAGCTTGTGAGCTATCATTTCAGTATGTTTTTGGAGTTATTTTGCCATGATATAACTCTGATTTTTGTTGGATAAGTCATCTCATGCTTGGTCTTGGTAGGTGTAGTGTAATCCTTCCTTTTGGCCTTGTATGCATCATGCCTTATGCCCTTTATGCTAGCTTGTTTTGGCTTCCTTCTATGCATATTTTAGACTCATTTTGACATGTTCTTGGATTGTTTTAGGTTGTCCTTGCCATATGCTTCATGTTTTGCATAGCTATAGTGCAAATGCCTATGCTAGCTTTGAGTTTTGAGAACCATAGCATGCTTCATTTGTGTTGTGTGCATGATTTGGCATCATCTAACATGATATTTCAGAGCATATAGCATTGCCATGTTCCCACTTCCTTCACCCTTTGAGTGCCTCTTAGGGTTGTGCATTGTTGCCTTGTTTATGGCCTAGCTTGTATGCATGCATGCCTAGGCCTTTGAGCTCCCATCTTAGCATGTTTTGGTCATCGTCTTGACCTATTTGAGCTCTGTCTATGATTGGTTCGTGCATTTGTGCCATGTATTGCATGCCTCCTTTGTAGTCCTCTTTATTAGCTTTCATGCTTTAGGACCTTTGCATGCTATACTTGTGTAGATTGAATGATTTGGCATCATTTCATACCTTCTTTCAGTGCATATAGTGTTGTTCCACTTCCACATTTCTCACTCCTTGAGTACTCTTGAGAGTTGTGCTCTTATGCCTTATTTCTTGAGCCAATTGGCATGCATGCTTGTCTTGCTTTCATGCCTTCATTTTTCATCATTATGGCCTCTGTTTTGGCATGACTGAAGTCTACCCACATTCGGTTTAAGTCCATTGAGCATTGTGTATGCCATGTTACATTGCATTGTGCATGCTATGTTGTTGTTTGCATTGAGTATGCATCCCATTAGCATTGATAGTATACTTGTTGTTTGCATTGTGTATGCATGACTAGCATATTTGTCCCTTGCATGTTGTTTGCATGCTTGTCGCATTGCATTGTTGTTTGCATACTTATGTTGCATGCATTAGCCTTGCTTGCGTGCTCATGTTGCATTAGCATTGTTTGTATGCTTTTAGCTTTGTTAAGTTAATCATGTTACATTGCATTGAGTATGCCATGTTGTTGCTTGCATTATGTTTGGATTAGGGTGTTAGTCCAAACACGATAAACGAGGGACGTTTCATACTTGAAGTGATGAAACGTACCTCATTTCTCGGTCGCCAACCCTCTTGATCAAGCATAATAGAGTTTTAGGCCTCATGTGTTTATTTGTGCATTCATTCCACATTGAATTGTGCAATTTGGCTTCTTGGCCATCATGCATCGAGATGCGTGATTGGTGGCCCGAGGGTCGAGAACCACACTCCCTTGAGCTCATGAAATGATAGGGAAGGTGGTTGTGCATACATATCTTGCAAATACATTGCCATGCCCTTTCTTGCTCTCTGTTGCAGCAAACTGGAGAAGTGCAGCAAAAACTGGTCGGCCGACTAGATAAACTAGCTGGCCGACCACTTTTTCTGGTCTGCAGCAAAGATGGGTGGTCGGCAGGTGGCTGGCAACTCCAGAAAGTGGTCAGTCATGCTCCTACAGGTTCCCATGGTGGAGTTGAAGCTTTGTGGAGCTTGGTGCAATGTTCTGAGGTCAAATGAAAACAGAGGCAAGTTGGGGCATCGCGATGGATTTTTGACTGAGGCGACCATGCATGCATGCGCTTCTCGCATCGAGGCTCCTGTTTTAGTGCTTTCCTTAGCTACTTTGCTTTAGTAGTTAGCTATTGGTTTTGTGCTTAAGTAGTTAATGTAATTAGCTCCTTAACTTGTGTTGCAATAGCTAGTTAATTAGCTTGTGATGTAATAATTAGTTTAATTAGCTTAGATTAGCTAGTTAGGTCATTATTCGAACCCTCCGTGGAGAGGGCCAACTGTTGTAATAAGCGTGCGTGTGTGTGATGCATGTCTTCCAACCCCCATTTCTTTCTCCTTTTTACTTAACCGCTTACGATGGTTAGTTTTAGGGCATATTTTGTTTAGCATACCTTATGTTTGCATGCGTGCATCCATTCATCTGTTTTGCACGTACCAGGCTCGGCGCATCATACAAACTGCATCGTATTTCAATACGTTTACTTGAATACGTGTTCAGCAGCATGTTATCAAGTTGCATTTCATATGCCATCTGAGAATAGCCGAGCCTATTTCTAGTTGCATTTTACATGCGTTACATTAGCCATCTTAACATGAACTAGGATCATGCATGATTTCTAACTAGTTCTTTGTTTTGGCTCGGAGTACACTGTGAGTGTTTACGCTTTAGCATACTGCATGTGTGTTATTGATTGCCATGAAAGCATGCTTGCCATGAGGCAAACTGCTTATTTGATTAATTGCCTGAATGCCTGTGGGTGAAGGTTGGATTACTTGAATTGAAACAATTCATCAAAACCCCGACTTAGCTTACTTGCGAGTAACAAACTTCAAACCGTTTTCAACCAAACAAACATGAAATGTTTTGTTCCAACTTAGGCGATCTAGTCTATACTTGTATGCTGTGTGCATCACATAGTAAGCTAGCTAATCAATCAGAACAAGAACACATGTGTTTTCAAAAACAAAATATCATGCTTAGTACAGGTCGATCTTTTGATCGGGTGAGCGGGGCTCATTGCATGACCTTCCCCTCTCGTACCCAAGTTCCCGAGCCGAGGCAACTTTGGTGATGACGAACACGTGGCCTTAGGCACGAGTCAGGGTTTCCTAAATTCCCCTAAAATAAAATATTTAGGTGGCGACTCTGTATCTGGCAAAGCAGTCCATGTTTGGCACTTCTTTATTAAAATCAGTTTTCCAAAACGATTTGCCGGATTTGGACTCTTTGGTGATTTATCGGTCTTGCATTGCACTTTGTGAGATTAGATTCAGAACCGTGACATTGAGTTTGAACTGTAGTAGCCTAAAAACAAAATGAGTTCGCGCCCTCGCGCGCAGAGCCGGAGAGTTCTGGGGGCCCATCTACAGTTACGAAATTTTATGGTAAAATTATACATTTTGTGATAGGGTGCATACTTACTAAACCAAATATTTTCTAATTTTACTTACCATTCATTGTAACACTAGTTATCACTTAATATTTTTATCATTTTTACTTTTTTGTATAACCATTCATTCTAAATCTACTTATAATTTATTTTCAACCTACTTATCACTCATTCTCCTTATAAGTCGTTTTCATCTTAATTATCATTCAATAATAAGTGAAATATGATTGAATAGTAAGTAGAGTTTCATTGAATACTTCTAATTTATAAATACAATATTTGCCATTTATTTTGATTCTACTTACTATTTATTATAATTCTACTTATAATTCATTAGGGTTTATTATAATATCTTATATGAATCCAATCTAAGAAAAGTAATCAATTAATTACCACTGTTCTTTTTCTCCCAAAACGTAGGATTATTACATAAATTAACTTATCCTTATTTAAATAAAAAGTAGAAGCATTATAATTACCACGTGTAGTTACCGTAGTTTTCAATTAATTCCGCTTGATTTTTTATAGGCTAGAACCAATTATAAAGGTTTTGAATGGATGGCCCAGATTGAAAGAGTACATCTAATGGCTAGTAATTAATTTCATGAATGGTACCTCAAACCAGATTTGCGTACTGTAACTGTTCCCCGAGAGTTTGGATCCCCTCCTTGAGAATCCTACTTCATTTCCTCCTTGCAACGGCTGAGATCAGCCGTTGCACATCCAACGACCATAAAATATATATATATATAATTGAAATTTTAGTTTCTCGCCCAAAACAAAACAGAGCTTATACAGAGGTTATATAGATTTGATGCGCACTCCTTCTCACATAGCCTCACACTCACCCCTTCTCCTCCATCGAACCCACCATCACCGGCGACCCAATACCGGCGGCATCCCACTCTCGACGCCGTTGCAGATCCAACAACGGTGACCCACTGTCGACCCGATACAGATTCTGTCTGCTTGGCAAACCAGAGCCGTTACGTTCTTCTCCTTCACCTCACCGAAGCCGTCGCACCGACAGACCCTTTCTACAGCAACCCACTCCCCAAATTGAACCCATTGCTTTGCCCTTATTCTATCTACCCTCACTTCACAAACCAGAGGTTAGTCTTCTTTATTCTATCTACCCTCATTCATTATTTGAGCTTGATGTCAGTAAATGGAACTGCATTTTGTGTGTTTGGAATTTTTTCAAACTGAAATTAGTCTCCACGTTTTTCTCTCTGGAATATTATTTTGTGTCTGGAATTAAGAAGAAATAGAAGCAATTTATAAACTGTAATTAGCAAATTGCAATTTCTAACTTGAAATTTGCGTCTTGCATAACTAAATTTAATGATGGCTTCATGGGTTTTTAACAAACTATAAATCAAGAAAAAGTTATTTATAAAACAAATAGAGCATCAAAATAGAAATAAAATACTACCAGCATACTAAGGACATAGAAGCGTGAAAAACACAGTAAATCATTGCCAAATGAAAACAGAATACAGAAAATGAAAACACAATCAAACAGGCCTTAAACCTTTGTTTTTTTGTATGTGATATTCAATTTAACATTGGAATAGACAAAGAAACACAAATTTCTAATAACTCAAAAAGCAAGCTTACCATTAATTGAATTGGTAGATGCTGCTACAACCAAAATTTGAATGAAAATCACAAAAAGGCAGACCTTACTAAATTTGGGTAATTGGGTTCTTCTTCTTCAAAACAAGTTTTATACAATACCCACAAACCACCATTGACTAAAACAAAAGTGTGAAGGCTTAAGAATTCAACAAAAGAACACATGGTATCTATGTAAAGCTATATAAAACAAACAAGTAGATAAAATAGAGAGTTGGTCATATCCATATTCAATGCTAAGCACACCTTATAATGAGTCCTCCCATTATATATACATACAAATATTTGAATTCAAATGTGACAAATATTTTAATTTATGTAGCTAAGATTTTATTTATATGGGTTTTCAGTTGCATTTTGATATGGATATGGAACCTGAGAATGATTGTGTTTGGAAGCCAAAACAGGGAATGACATTTGATTCTGAACAATGTGCGTATGATTTTTATAATACATATGGAGGAAGAATGGGGTTTAGCATAAGAAGGGATTATTGTAGGAAGAACAAGTTCACTAACCAACTTATTTGTAGACTTTTGGTTTACAACAAGGAGGGATTTCGGAAGGTTGACAAGCGAGACCCATTGGCAAAAAACCCTAGAGCTGAAACTAGGACTGGTTGTGAGGCTCAACTTTATGTGAATTAGATGAGGGTATTGGGAAATTTGTTGTGACTGATTTCAAAGAAAAACACAACCATGATCTTATATCACCCGAGTGTGCCCACACGTTGCCGTCACAAAGAAAGAAATCGACTACCCAAGCAATTGAGTTAGATTTGGCGGCACAATCTGGTCTTCGTTTAGGCCAGTCTTTTGAACTCATGGGTAGGGAAGCTGGTGGGAGGCAATATCTTGGGTTTATGAAATTAGATCAAAAAAATTATTTGAGAACCAAAAGACAACAAAGTTTAGCATATGGGAAAGTAGGCAATGTGTTGCAATACTTTAAAGAAAAATCTTTGAAGAATCCTTCTTTTTTTTTATTCTTTTCAGTTAGATAATGCGGAGCAAATAATGAATATGTTTTGGGCCGATGCACAAATGATCATGGATTATGCCTAATTTGGTGATGTTGTCACATTTGATACGACTTACAAGTTAAACAAAGAACATAGACCCTTTGCATCTTTTGTGGGATTCAACCATCATAGGGAAATAGTTATATTTGGTGCATCCTTGTTGTATGATGAGACCGCCGATTCGTTTGTATGGTTGTTTCAAAATTTTCGAGAGGCTATGTCACGAAAGGCACAAAAAACTTTGTTCACAAATCAAGATGCTACAATGGCTAAAGCCATAACCATTGTTATGCCTGACATGAGTCCCCGATTGTGTACTTGGCATTTGATGCAAAATGCATTAAAACATGTTAATTGTTTGTTCCAAGATAAGGGGGTAAAGGGTGTATTAAATAAATTCCTGTTTGACATTGAAGATGAAAATCAATGGAAGTTAGAGTGGGCTGAAATGCTTGATAAATATGATGCGCATGATAACAGTTGGTTGAAATTTACTTTTGCGGTGAAAGAAAAATAGGACTGGCCATATGTTAGATCAATTGCATAGAAATGCTTGATAAATAAATTCCATTCTCATTGGTTCTTACAATATATATGGCAGCGGTTCTTCCACAATTGCACAGTCTCGGTTGTAATTTTATGTTGCTATTGTTAGAAGAAGAAGCCATTTTTTAAATCTGCATACATGAGAAGTTGCTTCTTTATCTATCTATGTGGATGGTCCTAAATTATAAAATTTTTATAACAATACAATTTTCAGAGGAGAGGGACAAAGAATCATGTCAAGATCAGATTCCATCACAGCAACAGCAAGCATAACTAACATCAGACTTAGACAACAGCACAAAAACACCCAAATTCATCACAGCAGCGCAAAACAAAACCAGTATCAGACTCAGACAGCAACACAAAACAGAACCATAACTAACCATCACCCTCGGTCAAGATGCAAGCTCAACAAACAATAGCACAATATAACTAACCATAACATAACTGAGTAGCCAAGAGGTAGACACACCCAAAGTCATCACAGCAACACAAAACAAACCAAAACACTGCATTGTTGGTCTGCAGACCACCATAACTAACTATCAGTTCAGTAGTATAGCATACCAGCTGAGTATATCATATCAGCAGACCAACAAAGAATACCAATTAATAGACAGAACAATGATAGGCAAACCAACAATTAATAGGCAGACCAACAAAGTATCACCCTCAGATCAGCAGAACAAAGAGACAGAGCAATAAATAAGACAGAACAGCCAAGAACAGATCAACAATGTATCCCAGGACAGCTCAAACAAGCTCTGCAGACTCAGAAGAGCAGCATAGAAGCAGAAGAAACAAAACAGACAGGTAATCACAATGTTATATACCATACAGATCAGCAATAGCATCCATGCCTCAGTCCATTTTGTATACCAGATAATCATAAAACAAAGAGATATAGCAATCAGAAGGAACAGACCAAACAGAATCAACTGAAATCACTACCATTTCTGATGCAAAACAAATAAAACTCAACCAGATAAACTCCCAAAACAGATACACACTATCAAGTTGTGCTATGCTTGTGTTTGAAGCAGGATCAACATTCATGAGAAAATAAATGATTTGTAAAGTCTCATAGACAATTTTGTTAGTCATTTTCTTTTCACAAGCAAACAAATATATGAACATAGCATTTGAATATCATATTCCCAGAGGAGAGGGACAGAGAATCATGTCAATGTTCATGTTGCCCACATGTCAAATATTTATCTCTTTTGTTTCGTCTTCTTTTAGAAGCTTAGAAGCCAAATGACAAGTAATCTGAGATGGTAGGTAAAATTAGAAAATAAAACACAACAAACTAATCTGATATGGGAACTAATCCAAAAGGTCATATCTCTACAAATATCAAGTCAATAACACCCAAATCAAAGTCGTAATTTTTGCCTGTTCGAATCCCTAATCAAAGCCCTAATTTTGAAATTTCAAATCTATTTTGTCCATCACAACCCTAACTTTTTAATTTCAGAGTTTCAAGAACGAACCTGGTTCATCTATGGCCTGAGAACCCACCTTCTCCTCAACAAATTTCTTCGCTAATGCATATGGTGGTTGCGGTTGCGGTCGCGGTGGAGCTATGGTTCACGAAGCAAAAAAAATGAGGGCTGGAGCAGTCAGTTGGGTTTAGGGGTCGCCGTCGTTGGGAGTGGGTCACCATCGGGAGTGGTCGCCGGTGAGGTTGGCTTCGGTGGAGGAGAAATGGTGAGTGTGAGGCTGAGTAAGAGTGACTCAAATGTATAACCTATGTGTATGTATAGCAACGGGTGGGAAAATTTCAGTAAAAAAATTTCATATTTTTTTTTATGGCCTTTGGATGTGCAACGGCTGATCTCAGCCGTTGCAAGGAGGAGATGAAGTAGGATTCTCAAGGAGGGGATCTGAACTCGTTCCCCAAAGGGCAGATACCACTGCAAAATGAAAACAATTGAAAAGTAGGACTTCGTGGATTAAAATTAGAGTTTTGCTATATTTTTCCATTTCAAAGGGTAAATATACCTCAACAAAATGAAAACAATAAAAAGTAGGACTTTGTGGATTAAAATTAGAGTTTTGCTATATTTTTCCATTTCATCACCCTTAATTCTAACTCTAATGATATGGTAAGAAAGCAAAATTTTAAATAATTAAATATGTAACAAATCAAAAGTTGAACATATATGGGATGAAATTGTGGAAGTTTATTAAGGGTCTCAGATATTTTCCAAACTAAATGCATAATATTACAAGAAGGGAAATCCTATGGGAGTGCATACCATATGCACCTTATCACAAAAATATGTAATTTTATCACAAATTTTCATAACATCAATCATAAAATACGTAAACTCACTACAAATTGGCATAATAAAATGTCTAAAATTCTGTGTTTAATGTTACAAAAATTTGTGACTTAATTATGATATTTTTTATTATGCTAATTTGTACTGAAATTATGCATTTGTAATTAATATTATAAAATTTTGTAACAAAATTAGACATTTTATAATAGGATACATACATAACTTTTCTTGACAAGAATAACAAACAGCTAGACTCTAAAAATGACAGGCCTATGGCCCATCTGAGGCTCGTATAGGTCACTTGGGCTTAAAATCATAAACAGGACAACCTAAAATAAGGGATTAATTTCGACTCAAATATCAAACAACTTCTTATAGTTGGACAAGGTTAGTTGCTAAAGTTACCTGCACAATAAAGATATAAAAAAAAAAAATTAAAATAGTTAATATGATAAAATATTACATCTTGTATATTAATTAATTATTTTTTTCTCTCATAATTAGTTACTTAATTATAAAAAAGTTCACAAATTATCCCAAACAATTTTTTTTCTATCTCGTAAAATAATCAAAAAGTTAAAAAGCCGATTAAAATAGTCAAATTCTCAAAACAGCCAAAGTACCAATCACCTTGTTTGGGTTTCAGAAAATTGAACTCACTTTTTAAAAAAATGAGTTATTTATTTTTCGTATTTTTTTTTAGTTAAAAATTTTAATATTTTAAGAATTTTTTTTTTATTTTGTAGATGTACTTAACCTAGATACACTTAAAAATTATAATATTTATAAAAAAATCTTTAAAAATTCATCAAATACAAAATAATAATAATAATAATAATAATAATAATAATAATAATAATAATAATAATAATAAAACAATTCGGTATATTTGTGTATTCTTATGTATTTATTGAATTTTTAAAATATTTTTTTACAAATATTTTACTGTTTAAGTGCATCTATATTATGTATATCTAGAAAGTAAAAAATTACTTAAAATATTTTTAAAATTCACCATAAAAAAAAAACATGAAATACAAAAAATTCAATTTTCAAAAAATCAATCAAATCAAAACAAAAGAAAACAAGGTGATTAAGTGTTGGATCAATTTCATAGGGAATAATGATTAATTAGAATGTGATGAAATAGAATAAAATGTCATTCTTAGGCTCCTATGGAATCCATTGCAATGGTAAATGAAATATCCATTTGCAATGTATTTGTAATGTGAGATGGCCCCACTAATTTAGGAACTTGGTTAAAAGTTCATTTTTGGTCTTTTAGCCTGTTCTGAGTCATATCTTAACCTACTTCCTAGGGGTGTTCACGGGTCGAGTTGGCTCGGATTTGTGATGGACTCGTCATTTGAACTGCCTCTATCAGGTTAGAGATTGCTTCATCCACTTTCAACTGCACTGTTGTTCGAAACCACACACTTCGAAACCGATTTTGGCAGTCGGATTTAGGTTAGGCAAACAAGTTGGATAGATCTGCTGACCTTACCCTTTTCTTTTTCAAACTCTAATCTATACATACATATGCATAGATATTCCGATTTGAAAGAGAGTGAAGAAACAGAAAAATAAAAAAAATTAAAGTGATATTTGTAGCAGCCTTGCACGAGCGTGCACACACACACACACACACACACACACACACACACACACATATTCATCTATAGGTTTAGATTATTGATTTCTGACCAAAGCTGCTTCTTCAATGTCCTTTGCTTTTAAAATCACCGTTATAAGAACTCTTTGGTTTGTATGAGAAGGTGAGTGTGAGAGGGAGATGAGGGGTTTTGAGAGTGAAGGAGTTGAGGATTAAAAATTTATAAAATTAGAGAGTTTGAGAGAGAGAGAGAGAGAGAGAGAGAGAGAGAGAGAGAAACTATGAGAGAAAAGTTGAATAAGAGAGACAAATTGTGAAGAGAAGGCTATGAATGAGCGCCAAGATTCTCTAGACTAATACCCCTGCAGTCATCTCCTATAGTGAAAAACAAGCAGCTGACACGTGGCCCACTCACCAAACCAAGGGCTGAGATTTAAACTCACCAAAATGACGTCGTTTTAGTGAGTAAATTGGAAAAAAAAAAATTCAAAATTCAAAATTTCACTTTTTACTTTGTTTCTGGGGAAGAGTTAGAGAGAGAGAGAGAGAGAGAGAGAGAAGGGTTGAGAGAGGAGAGAAGAGGTGGAGCCATCCCACTCTGCCCTTTCCCATCCCGACGCTTTGCTGCCGCTGTTGCCACTCCGCTGCCGACGCCTTTCCTGCCATACTCCAACAGTTTCACTTTTCTTTTCTTTGCTTTTCTCTGATATGTGCTTGTGTTCATACATACATAAATATATATATCCTATTTAGGAGCTGGGTTTGTGAATGTTTCCTTTTATTTTTTTGTGTTTGTTTTTAATTTTTTTGTATTTTTCGAGCTGGGTTTCTGTGGATTTCTTTGGATTTATATATATATATATCCTTTTTATTTCTTTGGATTTTTTGTGAATATATCCCATTTAGAAGATAAACCCACCTCCATGCCTTCTCTTTTCAATTTGATGCCTAAGTTACTAGAAGAGAGAAAGACAAGAAGAGAGAGAGAAGAAGATAAACTCATAACTTGATGCCTTCTCTCCAATGCCAGATATAGTGTTTTCTTCATCCAAAACCCACCTCCATGCCTTCTCTCTTCAATTTGATGCCCAATAACTTGCTAGAAAAAAAATATACAAATACAAGCACAGATCCACAGAGGTGGGTTTTTCTTCTTGTCTTTCTCTCACTCTGCTTTTTCAAAGCCCTAATATTTTCAGTTTGGAGGATGGCGGTGTGGCAGTGGTGGCAGCGTGTCGGGGGTGGGAAAGGGCGGGGCGGGGATGTCCTCCTCATCTTCTCTCATTCTCTCTCTCTGTCTCTCTCTGTGTAATTCTTCACAGGAACAATTCGATGTTTTGAAATCTAATTTTTTTTTATTTTAAAATTGCTCACCAAAATGACGTCGTTTTGGTGAGGCTTAATATTTGTCCTTAGATGAATCACTGTAGGAGATCACTGTTGGATTCACACTCTAGAGGATCTTAACGCTATGAATGAGTGGAATGAAAAGTCTTAGAATAAAAATTTTATTAAAAAAAAATAATTATGACACTAGGCTTTGGAATACACCTAGGCTGGCAGTCCACTTTTCTAAAAATATAATTATGATGACTACTCTTTTTTCTAAAAATTTTAGTGTATTGGATAGAGTGTAGAGATTAACTTTCGAGAAGATATAAATATAAAATTAATAAAATATAAAGATGTAATCTGTCTAGCAAACAAAACTATGGAGTAATGCTAAGATCTCAAACAATCTATCAAATGTTTTACCAAACCTCTCACATAAGTGTGGGACCCACACACATGTGATTTATGTGAATCCCACACCCATATGAGAGATTTGGTAAAACATTTAGTAGATTATTTGAAGTCTCTAGCATTTTCCAAAACTATGACATGCATAGAATATATTATATTTAATTATGTCGTCAGTTCGGGTTTTATGATTTTTGGTCTTAGGAAACCATGACTCAATCAATATTCTGGAAAAATTTGAATTTCTCAACCGTAGTTGTCACAATCCAACCCCCGCATGAAGGGATTAGAGATGTGATCAGCTAGTAATTCGAGATTACCAAAGGCCTCTCAAACAAAATCACAGTAATAGGGACTTGCAAAGCATACAAATTAAAATAAATTGTCCAATGAACTGTACAGACTTATATGAAACAAAAGATACATCTATAATACATACATGAGTATACATCACAACATTGTCAAGGATTACGACTTAACCCTTCATACAGTAACATTATCATTATCCTTTAAACTTTATCACAGTACAAACCAAGAGGGAAAAACTCCTTAACACAATAAGCCTTGACATTTGACATTTCCGAAACCTCGACGTGAGACACAAAGTTTGGCTTCCCAAAAACAGAGTCCAGACAGACACCTTTAAGCCCGGTCTTGTGCTTGATCACCTACATACATATATATAAAAGGTGAGCTGGAGCCTAGTGAATAACAACATAAATGGGTAATGAATGATGTCTAATCGGTAACAGCTTAACACATCAGTGGATTAAAATTCTTGAATCAGAATCTTGTAACATTAGAATCATATTCGTATTTGTAAACAGTCATACGTGGTACATCCATTAGTAGAACAGTACAGTTGACTAGAACAGTCATATTTGATGGCCATCAATGCAGTTAACCTTAAAGCTTAGACAGTAGTTCCAAGAATTAGAACTGATAGAGATCTCTGTAACAGTAGCAGTAGCAGTAACAGTATTCATCTATAAAACTATCAGTTCAAAAACATAGCATAACTTGTAATTCAGAAAATATTTTTAAATAAACATACCTTTACAGAGTTGTTACTCACAGTTAGCTCCTTAAACAGATTGGACAGAATGAAGCGCATGACCCACACAACACATAACAGAGCTACATTAAAACACACATTTCCAAACTATGTTTTATTTAATTTAATCATATTCTAATGTGTTTTTAACTCGTTTCCTCATTAACATTGTCTAAACAATTGCTTAAGAATGCCTGTGAGGGTATGGAGATGAAAATATGCATTTGGGGATGAAAATATGCATTTGGAAATGCATTGCCAAAATGTTGAAAGCAGGGCAGTTCGCTTGAGCGCAACTTTGATTGCTCGAGCTGTCTGCAAACCTCTACAAAACTTCTGGATGCTCAAAATCTAAGCTCGAGCCAACTTTTTAGTCACTTGAGCCGTATGCTATCCAAAGGTGAGTTCGTTCGAGCGTACACTTGGTCGCTTGAGCCAACTGCAAATGCCTAGAAAAATACTGAGAGCATGCAAAGTGCACTCGAGCGACCGATTGTTCGCTTGAGCGGTAAGACAGAATCCTAGAATTTTCAGAATAGAGTTGAGCTTTAAAACATTTGGTTCCAAATCATAAACTTGCATGGCTCATTCTTAACTTAGAAAAATATTGAGAAACTCTTCAAAATCATGAATTTAAGATCAATTTGCAAAATCAAAGCTTAAAACCTTGTTAATTCTTTAATATCAAATTCAAAACTTCAAAATGAAATCATGCATGCAAGGAAGTCTACTTCAATGGTCCCAAAAAAGTCTAAATATGAACAATTGAGTAGAATTCATGGAATATTCTCAAAATCAACAAGTATGATCTTCATGCATGTATGGATTTTGATAACCAAGCTTTAAAAGTGATGAATTGATGCATGCATGCCCATATTAAGCCACTTCTCACTATTTTCTAGTTGATTCAATAATTACTCCGTCAATCTCTTAGTTTTCAACTTGATTACAATTCCTAATTGGATTAAATTCAAGAATTGAAGGTGGAATTCATACCTAGAGTTGAATTTGGTGGCTTGCAAGCTTAATCTCCTCAATTCTCCCTTTTTTCTTTATTTTACTCTTGTCTCTCTCTAGGGTTGATCTCACTCCCTCTCTACAAGTATTTAGCTCAAAGGAGAATGAGAAAATGTCTTCATTAAGCTTATATTGCCTATATATATTTGGATTATCTTAGGTTAATTAATCTAGCTTAGGTTAATTAATTCAGTTTAATTCAAATTATTTTGGTTCCGAATCAAATTCTAATTAAATTTACCATAAGGTTCTAAATATTCCAATGGACCTATTAGCTTAGTCAATTTCGCTTTCTGTCGCCATTAAGGCCCTCAATTTTCATTTTATGTCAAAGTTCACAATAGATATTTCTATAGCTAACAGATATGCAGTCAATAATCATATTAAACACACAATTAACATAGAAGTTCACTTTAAGCACGTAATTAGTAATAATTAAGAGCACATTACGAACCGAGGTTATTATAACAGCTGACAGTTTATTCGCACTAAACTGTTCGTTAAGTGATTTTCAAGTCGAGTGAATCGGTTTCTTGAACACCCCTACTTCTTCCCAAAACAACCCTCTTGATTTTCCTTCATCGTCTCTTGTAGGGGTGTGCGCGGTGCGGGTCGGTGCGGTTTGAGAGAAAAATAGAAACCGTATGGCAGGTGGCGGATTGATAAAAGTGTCACTAGAATTTACCATTTTCCTTATCAAAAACCGGCGGTTCGGTTGGCAAATAATGGCGGATTTGCCTTGGCGGTTCGGGCAGATTGGCGGTTTATAAAAAATATAATTCAAATTACAAAACTTAAATTAAAGAGTAAAAAAAAGACGAGAGATACCGTGATGTTAAGCATCTTACGAAGCTTTCTTCTGATGCAGCAAGTGTAGCAACAACATGATAATATCAACGACTATGCCATCAGTTAATTACAAGCATCTGTGGAAGCTACAATGATCAAATACAATACATAAAATTAATATCATTCAGGGTTTACAATATATTGAAAATGTTTAACATGGCCAGAAAAAAAAAAGATTGAAAAGTGAATTGGAATCCAACTTTATTTTGGATTACTAACATCTTGAATTCCCCTTGAGCAGCAATGTAATACTATATTCTAAGGTATAGAACAACAAGCAAACTTAAGTAAAAAAGAATTTTTAGAATCTTATAAAACATGATTTAATAGCGGTGCGGTGCGGGTCAGTGCGGTTTGGAAGAAAAATAGAAACCGACGGATTGATAAAAGTGTCACTAGAATTTGTCATTTTTCTTACCAAAAACCGGCGGTTCGATTGGTAAATAATAACGAATTTGCCTTGGCGGTTCGGTGCGGTTTTGACGGTTTCGACAGTTTCGGCAGTTTCGACGGTATTATGCACACTCCTAGTCTCTTGGAGGAGGGCACCGATAACCTACTGAAATCATATAAAGGCTTCAATAAACCACACAATCTATGGAAGGTAATGGTGTTGCCTCTGTTGTGACAGACAATTATATCCTTCGCATACTGATCCACTCCAGAAAGTGAAGGCATAATAAAAACCTCGAATTGTTTACTACCTTTAACTTTATACCCAATATATTCTTCAACTTCTACAATGGTTTGCCAAACATAATCTCCACTACTCTCAGGGATGACAAAGAACAAGGTTGGGGCATGAGTATGATTGATGCGATTAATTTTATCAGTAATAGTGACGTATAGATGACGTATGTACAAATCATTCCCTTCATCTAATTCCATGGAGCAACTTTCTTCATCCCCAGCTCTATAAAAAGCAACTCCCACATTGAACCTTGAATTGTAGCCGCATATCCATGGCGTTGTTGGCGCTTCTATCGAAGACCCTGTTATTCGATGGAGAAACTTCCTAGGGAACTCCTTCTCACCAAGATGCGGTTGTCATATGAATTTCTAATTAGTAGAGTGCTAGACGGAAAAATAAAAATATAAATAAATAAAACTAAAATAAATTTGCGAATACAAAATCAACATCATAAAATATAGGCAGAATAATTTGAGAGTGAAACTGTATCTTTTATGGTAAGTCCCACTCTTTTTATGTGACATGTATGATTAAGATTATGTCGTGTTATTTATTCTGTATCCCCATAATCTTGTTTGAATTTTTTTTTGGCATCAAATTAATACAGTGGCCAGTTTTAATTTTATCAATTAATATTAAAAGACTCATCAAAGTTATTTATATTTGAAAAAAATAAATGTTATATATGTCACATGTTTTTATCATTGTTTTGTATTATTATCTACATGAATATTTATAATTAGCTGATTTGTTTAGAAATAATTATTAAAAAATTAATGAAAACAAATAACATATTGTCATAGAGAAAAGCTATATATGACAGATTATTTATCACTATTTTGTGTCATCGTCTATATGGATTCTTATGATTAATTCTCTTATTTGAAGATAATTATTAACAAATTAATGCAAACAAATGACATCTTTCCAAGTAGGCTGGTGATATGAAAAGATGATATACACATGTGACAAATAATCATCTAATATATTATGATGTAGCTAATAAAAACAGTGAAAAAACTGGTGAATCCTATTTTTAAAATTGTTATTGCCACATCATTCAAGTAAAAACTTTTGAATGAAAAATTTAGTAAGAGTAAAATATTATTTTCCATCTCTAATAAGCAACTCCTCTCTAGTCCACTGGTGTTGTTTAGGTCCATGGAATCCACCATAGGTTCTGCTCTATAATCTGAATTATTCATTTTGTTGGACACTTCATTTATTTCATTTCCACAAAAATTAAGTTGATAATCGTAACCTATTTAATTTATTGCACTTATCATCAAAAAAATATAATTTATTTTTAAAGACACAATTGTCACCTTTTTTTGTGACAAATTTGATAAATTGAATATATTATAATTGTCGGATCAATTTAATTTTTTTGTTTTGAATAAAATACACATACACGAAATACCCGATAAAATAATCTGAGACCGGATAGAGTCCTCCACTTTTGGTATTATATAGGTCACATCTAAAATAAATTGGTTTCACACATTTTCAGAGAGATTTTTTTTTTGCTAAATTGTTGCACCAGAGAGAGAGAGAGAGAGAGACCTGACGGAGATTTCGTAAATTGTTGAGCCCGTCCATGTCCAAGGGAATGATTTGTGCACCTTTAAAACAGTGAGGATCTTCCACTCCATCCCTCTTACGATTTAAGAGAATATGCACAACTTTAAATGGAGAGTTACTCAACCTCACGAATAGATTCTTCAGTTTGGATAGATCGGATATTTTTTCAAGTGATGCACAACCACAAACAATTATGATAAGTAAATTAGGAGGAAGATCTGAGATAGATTGAAGACTTGTGCAGTCTTCCAACCAAAGGTTTTCTAGCTTGGATAGATGACTGACACCATCTGGCAGGCTATGAAAATTGTTTTTGCCTAAATCCAAGGTTTGCAATGAGGATAAAATCGAAATATTAGTTGGAAAATTTCCCTCAGATAGATTGCGATCACAAAGAACTAGCTTTGTTAAGGAACACAAACCTGAAATAGAGGATAGTAACAAACTTATGGAGTCGGGATTTTTTCTCGGAAAAACCCAAGATAAAATAAGAGAAAACCAGGATTTAATTGTGAATTGCCTATTACATCCCTTCAACGATAAGCTTCTAAGATTCTTCAGTAGTCCAATAGAGAAAGGTAGTTGTTTAATAGCTGTTCCATCTGCAAGAAGCTCTATTAAGCTTTCCATATGTCCCAAGTGCTCTGGAAACTCCTCTAGTTTTGCACAACCAGTGAGATTTAGATGTTTAACAGACTTTAACTTGCAGATAATGCCTGGAAGATACCTGAGGTTCATGCAATCTTTCAAATTCAAGTGAACAAGTTTATCTAGAAGCCCAATTGATTCATGGAGCTCCATTAAACCTGTACAACTTTCAAGCAATAATTCCTTGAGCATCGGCAGTGCACAGAAGATGGGGCTTTTTGTTAGGCATTTGGAATTATTGAGATTTAGAATTTCCAAGCTCTTGAAGTGCTGTTAAACCAATAAAAATATACAAAATTATATTAAAAAAAATTTCATCATGATCCACTACATAATTTATCCAAATACCAAGCAACAATGAATCTGCTAAGAATGTCATACCTTGCTATCTATCCGGAGTGTTTTAAATCTGCTGAATTGCATGTCTAAAACAAGAAGTTTCTCTGGATGAAAATTGGATGGTAAATACTTCAATGGGCAGTTATGCCAACAGAGCCACCTTAACTCTTTCAATAGATGTTCAAAATTACCACTGAGGTGCACATGATTGATTTGAAGCAATCTTAAATTATGCATCTCAGCAAATGCTTTATTTCTCCATTGTATCTTCTTCACCATGGGTAGTCCAGTCAGGATCACACCTTTGACTGCTTCTGTTCCCTAATATAGTAATATTTAAAAACAAAATTGAAAATTAGAAGGAAGAAAGACTATAAAAACAACTAAAATTAGCATTCCAAGCCAAAAGCTGAGGGCTGTTTTGGAAAGATAGTTAAAAGCTGTTTTTTGACTTTTTTGTAAGAGAGGGAAGTGGGTTAAAAATTGAGAAGCTATGAAGCATGGGTACTTCAAAAAACATGCCGTACCCGTACCGGGTACTTACCGGCGTACCGTACCTCGTATGGTACTTATGTATACGTACCGGGTACACAAAACACGTACCCAAGTTTTTTTTTTTTAATTTTTGACGTACCCAGACGTACCTAGCATATATCCAAGCCGTACCGTACCTCAATTAAAACAATATTTTCCTTTTACTACACAAATAAAACTCATTTCACTAGACTTCTTCTTTATTTTTTGTTTTATACTTAGCATGATTTTAAAATTAAATTATGATTTGTAAGTTATTTAATATATTGACATTTAATTTTAATTTCTACTTTTACTTTTGGTATTAAATGTTAATTATAGATTGGATCTTAACAAATTAAACTATTTAATTAATTTTTGCATTACTCTAAATTAAAAATAAATATTTTTTTTCAAGCGTACCAAGCCGTACCCGTACCCTATTTTTTTGAAATTTTACCGTATCGTCGTACCCATATCGTACTAGTACCAGTACTCGTACCCGTGCTTCATAGTTGAGGAGTGACTTTTAACCCACTTCCCAAACACCCCCTCACTAGAAAGAAAGATTTGACTCTTACCTTGTTGTTTTCAAGTACAAAGGATACATCTTCGTGAAACCACAATCTAGGGCGCTTTCCAAGGTCCTCGGGAGATTTTTGACGATTGATTTCCCTTCCCATATCCCGAAGTAGATCATGCATTGTTAGCACATTGTATCTATTAATTCTCAATAAACAACTATCAATCAAAACCCTAATTCCAAATTCTGGGGCAATATAGCAACATTTCAATATAGTAATGACATAGTCCCTGTCCATTTCAACGAAAAAGCATGCAATATCAAGGAAGATATCCTGCATTTCCTGATTTAGTGCATCAAAACTTATCTTAAGTTTTTCCTGAATTTTCTCATGAGGAATTTGTTTTAATTGATCAAATGCACTTTTCCAATATACCAATGGTCTTCTTTTCAAATAAGAACCCAAAACTTCAAGAGCTAGTGGAAGCCCTCCAGCATAATTTACTATACCATTTGCAAGATCAGCATAATTTTCTAATGGATTGGTTGGGCAGGCATGCCAATTGAAAAGCTGCAGAGACTCTTCGTGATTTAATTCCATTGCCATATATCTTTTATCAACATTCAGTACATCCAACAAGTGCTCATTTCTAGTTGTTATAATGATTCTACTTCCAGGACCAAACCAATCACTGTTTCCTGCCAAGGTATCTAATTGATCTAATTGATCCACATCATCAAGAACAATGAGAACCTTTTTAGAATGGAGCCTTTCTTTCATCAAATTAATTCCATGGTCAACACTGCAAAAATTTAGATCCTTTATCCCTAATAATTCAGAAAGAAGTTGTTTTTGCAATTGAACTAGGCCATTGAGATTTCCTGCAACATTTGCAAGAAAACAACTCCCTTCAAATTTGCGAAAAATAAGGTTATACACAGCTTTTGCAAGGGTTGTTTTGCCTATTCCACCCAAGCCATATATCCCAATCATGTGAACATCATCTGATCCAATGCTCAACAACGAATTGATGTGTTTAACACGAGACTCTATTCCAACTGGGTGCTTAGCAACATTTAGGAATGTACGTTCCAGTTTACATGAAACATAGTGAACAACTTTTCGGATGAACTTTGCTTCACACCTGTCAATTTCGATCCAAATTAAAAGTAAAGCTATAGTATATTATAGAAATCCAAAACCTTACAAACCCCACTCAAAATATGCAGTTAAGAAATGTAAAATTCAAAACATCTTTAACTTACAAAGTGAACTAACTATATTTGATATATATATATATATATATATATTTTAAATATTAAAAACAATAAGAATAGGATTTTCTAGTTAAAGATAAAAATGGATAGCAGCAGCAGCAGCAAAATTAAAAGGATGTTAAAACATTACCTATTAGCAACATTTTTCAAATCCCAGCCTGCTATATTACCAGCTTCAGAGAGGGCAGCTTCAGAGGGGGTAGCTTCAAAGAGGGCAGCTCTCCTCACCTCCACCTTCTCCATCTCATCTACATAACGATCTTCATGTCTTCCAAATGCTTCTCCAAAACACCCTGTTTGGTGCCGTACATCAGATGGATCAACATCGTAGAATATTGGAAGAACTAATTGTCCAAGTGTTTTCTTGCATTCAATGATCTTCACGAGCTCATCAAGGCACCATCTTGAAGAAGCATAGTTTCTTGAGAAAACAACGATGGAGATCCTGGATCCTTCGATTGATTTGAGAAGCTCCGAAGAAATTTCACGTCCTCTTTGAAGTTCATCATCATCCCTGAAGGTGTGAATTCCAGCTTGAACCAAGGCCTCGTAGAGATGACCAGTAAAGTTTTTGCGGGTATCTTCACCACTGAAACTCAAGAACACGTCATAGGTCCAGCGAGGTTGTGTCGAAGATGATGAAGAAGCAAAACAAGAAGAATGATCTAAGGTTCTTTTAGAAGCCATGGATGAACCCAAGATCAAATGAATTGTAGAGAGGAATATAAGTGAGTGCGCAGGGACTCTGCAGAAGGTAAGAAAGCGTTATTTGCAAGCACTCCTATCTGATGGGCTTTTGATCTTAAAATATATGGACGAAATGCTGTAGAGAGTTAAAATAAAATAAAAAAAATTATTCACCCAAAAAAAAAAAAAAAAGTCACAATAAAATAATAATAAAAATTTAAGGGAAAAAAAAGATTAATCTTTGTTGTGAGCAATAAATCTCACCTATGATTTCAAATTCTGGTAAATTTCTGAGTTTTTTTCTTAAATTTGAAGACCCACTCACCTAATAGTCAACCAGTAAACACTCCATCTTTCTCTTATGTTTCCTACCTCTTTCTGTATTTCTGGAATCCAAAGATGGCGGTAGGTGTCGGTCGGGTGCAGTGAAGAACATATCAGTAGGAGTGGATGATGATTTCAAAAAAAAAACAAAACAAATAGCTCTAATATATGTCACAATAGTTACAAAACTAAGAGATCTTATCAAAATATTTACAGATCTGAAAGAAATCAACCCCAATAGTTTCCGATCTTAAAAAAATAACCAAAGTAGTTACAGATCTAAGAGAGATGTACCAAAATAATTCTCTTCCCTCTACAAAATAGTTACAAATCTGATGCTCTGCCTTCTACTTGTGTTCGTTGATGATGAAGAGTGTCTGACGCTGATGAGTTCGACAAAAATATTGAAGATAATCAAGAGAGGAGATATTGACGAGAGGAGACCATTGTAAGAGACAAGTGATGGAAGGAGAAGTTTGTAAGTGGGGGAAAAAACAATGAAAGAAATGAGGTAAAAAACCAGAAGAGACGAAAAATCTCAGAAGTATTGAACGAATATTGGGAGATGAAGAGAGAGAGAGAGAGAGAGAGAGAGAGAGATAGATGAATCTAGGTTTGGTTGTGGTTTGGAATTATGATTTGACAGTATGGATTATATTTTGAGTTTGTGGAATTTGAAATTATGATTTAAGTATAAAAATTTATTTGGTAAAGAGTTTTGAAAATAGTTTTGAAAAGAATTTTGATTTGAGTGGAGAATTGTTGATGTGACATTTGATATTTGATACAAAAATTTATAACTCATAACTAAACATACAACTCAAAATTCTTTTAAAGCACATAAAAAGTTTTAAAAATTTCAAAAAATATTTTTTGTCGATTATATAAAAATTAACATATCAATTGCAAAAAAAAAAAAAAAAATCACTATTCCGGTCAACCGGCTGGACGTCCCGTCAGGCGAAATTTTCAAAAAAAAATTCTGAAAAGCGCGGCTAAGACAGAGCTCTCCGCAGAGCTTTCGAAACGTGATTCTAAAACACTAAACAAACATCATATTCAAATTCTGGTGTAAAAAACTAGTTTGAAATCATAAACAAACATAACCGAAAAGTCTTGAAACCCCGTCTGTTTGGAGAGTTAGAGAGAGATTGTGATTGGTAATGAAGTGAGATTCATCAATATTGTGTTTGTTTTGAGAGATGGAGAGGAGATGGATAGTGAACTCCGGATTAGGATGGGCTTTCTCAAGGGGATTCGGATAGGCCTCCAGACTTGGTATTAGAAAAATAGTCTGGCGGATTAGAAATTTTTTATTTTTATTTATTTTTTACATGTCGGGCATTTTTTTTGAATATTAATATTTAATTTTTATATTTTTTGTTAAGTAAAAATTATTATTTTATTTGTTTTATTTTTTTCTAAAATTTTTTTATTTTATTTTTATTTTTTTTAAAATTTTTTACATGTTGGAACTTTTTTTTTAAACATTAATGTTTAATGTTTTTGTATTTTTTTTATTTGTTTTATTATTTTATATAAAAATAATTTAACAATTCCTACACTAACAACTATCAATCCCCTCCATTCTACCTCTGAAAACAAACGGCTCCCAAATGTATTGAATGAACAAGAGAGAAACTGTGTGTCGATGGATGAGGGTGAGGGATAAGGATCACCAGCATCATATATATATATATATATAGTAATGATAGAGACTCCACAAAATACAATTTCACAACTTTCAAAATAATTTAAATCATTTATGTCACTATTAGATACAACTCCCAAAAGATATTCAAACACATTAATAATCAACAACAATGCTACAGACCCCCAGTACGGGCGACCCCCACCGACCCCCAGTACCACGTGTCGGCCTGGGATTGGCCGAAAACACAAAAAAAAAAAAAAAAAAAAAAAAGAAAACTGTTTTTTTTTCCACCAATCACGGGCGACCCCCAGCACCCCCAGCTGGGGGTCCAAGTCATTTTTCAATAATCAATACATCAATAGGATCATGAGGGTCTTCTTTTGTGGGGGTCCCAAACATTTTCTATATATATATATATATATATGTAACATAATATATATATAGGGGTGTTTTGAAAAGTTAATTAAAAGTTGACTTTTTATTTTTTTATTTTTTTGTAAGTAAAAAATGTAAAAAGTGATATCATCTTGACTTTTAACTAACTTTTCAAAATAGGTCATAATATGGCAGAAGGATTTTCAAAAAAGTATATTTCCTCTTTCAAAATAATAGTCAGCTTGTTTAATTTTGATTTTCAAAAAATGCTTTTCAAATTTTTTTTTTTATTTTTAGTATTTTTTTTTAATAATTTTTTAAATTTTTAGGCACACTTAACATAAATATATTTAAAAAGTATAATAGTTATTAAAAAAAAATCTTAAAAAAATTAACTAAATACAAAAAAATACAAAAAAATATGAAAATTCAGTACATTTTTTAAAATATTTTTGTGTATTTATTAATTTTTTAAGATATTTTTCACAAATATTTTACTATTTATATATATTTAAGTAAGGTGCATATAAAAAATGGAAAAAAAATTGCTTAAAATTTAAAAAAAATCAATTTTCAAAAAACTAAAACCAAACAAACTGAGTAGTTTTTTTTAGAAAATTTAATTTTTTATAATATAATTATTACACTTTAAAAATATTAATTTTTCAAAATTACTCTTTGATAGTACATATTTTTAGAAATATCAATTGTCATGATTATACTTTTCGTATTATTAATAAATTTAAAAGAAGACAAAATAAGAAATTCATATTATTTTAGGCCTCATTTGGGAAGTAACCTTTTTAGCCTAAAAGTTAAAAAGTCACTAAAAAAATTAAAAAATCAACAATTTATACTAAAAAGTCAAAGATTTCCTTTTATCTTTACTTTTTGTACATCTTTTCGTAAAAAAATAAAAATTTATCCCAAACATATTAATTTTTTTTATATCATATTTTAGCCAAAAAGTTACTAAAAAAATATGTTCCCAAACGAGATGTTAATTCTTAATTTTTGAAAATAGACTAATATTTTGATATAATAAAAAATAAAATAAGGGGCTAATATTTTGAAACGAAAAGAGAATATTTTTGTCCCATATAACATCATTTATCGTTCAAATCATTTCATCTGTTAGGATTCGTTTGACATTTACTTTTTTAGTCAACTTTTTTGTGTTGAGACTTTTTTAACCTGGCTTTTTTAGTCTCGCTTGGTTTTTATTTTGGAATTTTTTTTTATTTTTGTAAAAAAAAATATAATAATTATGAATCAAAAATAATATTTTATTTTATTAACTTATATAATCTGTTTTTATCTTTTTATACTTTTTTAACCCCAATGAAAAAACCAAACGAGGACAAAATTGACGGCCAGACTTATTTAGGCCAAATTATATTTCTCGCCCATCTCTTCTCTCACCCCCTTCTCTCCTCTTTCATAGTTCTACTACTCTCTCTATGTCCACTACACACAGGTTGCAACACAAAAAAAAAAAAAAAAAAAAGTTTCCTAGCACCTTTCTTGCCTACAAAGGCTACGTTTGCTTGACCTGTTAGAAGAGAAGATCGGATTATCAATCACTGGGTCCATCAAAAGCATATTTAGGATTGGTTTGGGATGTCCTAAAAAAATATATTTTTTGACTTATTGATGAGTTTGGATTGGGTTTGAGTTGGGTTTGATGTGATGTGTTAGAGAGGTGATGTGATTTAAATAAGATGATGTGACTTAAATAAGATAGTGACTTTTTAGTTTTTTGACTTATTTAGGTTATGCCAAACTAGCGCTTAGGCCCCGTTTGGAGACTTATCTTTTTAGTCAATTAGCCAAAAAGTTATTAAATTAGTCAAAAAGTCAACAACCCATACTAAAAAGTCAAAGATTCTCTTTTCTCTCTACTTTTTGCACATCTTTTCGTAATTAGCCAAAAAGTCATCCCAAACATACAAGTTTTTTTTACTTACTTTTTTAGCCAAATAGTCAAAAAGTTACTAAATTAGCCTGTTCCCAAACGAGTTAGCCTTTGTTTGGCATAAATTTTTTTGACTAAAATAGTCATAAAAAAATAAAATATGTTAAAAAGTCAATAAGATAAAATGTTATATTCAAACTATAATCATTTCATTTATTCTCTCACAAACGTTAAAAAAATCAAAAAATCATCACAATTGAGACTTTTTAGCCCCAAATTAAAATAGTTAAAAAATTAAAAAATCAACTCACATCCAAAACGAAGCCTTAGTTGAGCTAAAATGTTATAGCATTATCAGTCCAATTGGATTATCGATCCCCCTAAAGGGTAGGATTAGCATACTCATTGAAGAGTTGGGATTGATAATCAAATCCCCTTAAATTAAAATATGTTTAATTTTATTTTTTCAAATAATTTATTTGTGAAATAAATATTTAAAAAAGTTTATTATGAAAGATTACGTATATGATTTTTTTATTAAAATATATGATTTTTTTATATTTAATGAATTTTTAAACAAAATTTATATTTCTTAAGTGTCTCTAGATTAAGTGTACATAACAAGTATTTAAAAAATAAATATAATATTTAAAAAATTTTAAAATTTTAAAAAATATTAATTTTATACATTAATACTATAGCATCACTTATCTAGTTGAGTACAAACAAATATTTTTTGTCCTATATCTCCAACTTAATATTATCACATTAATAATCTTCTCACTCAATTTCATCTATTCTATAAAGGAAAATTTATCCAAAAATCCTATTTCTTAAAAAGTTGAACCATTTAGTCCCAAAAGTTTTCTTATGCACCTATTAGTCCCATTTTTTTTTGGTAATGTTTGCAGGTTACAATTCTACCCTTTTTTGTTATGTTTGTTTCCTGAATTGGTGGTGGCGGTTTTGCAAGGGTTTGGGGAAACGGGGCTAGTGGAGTGGTGCATCTGTTGTGTTTGTTCCATTGGTTCAGAGGTTTCTCTCTCTGTTTTCTGCATTCATTCGACTGGAACACAATGTCGCAGTGTTCTGGTAACGTTACTGTTTGGCATACGTTTGGTTGTGCCATATACCTACATGACAATGTTTTGTTGATGTTATGTTGTTTGTAAATCTTTGTAACAGTATGGTTTTTTTTGACAACTATGTGTTGCTGATGTTACGTTGGTGTTAATATTTTTATGTTGGTTGCTTTAAACGTCAGTGGCTGTAACATTAAGTTCTGTTGATGTTACGTTGCTTTCAATGTTGTCGTCGAAACCCCAAATACAACATCCCAGAAACCCATACCCACAACCCATTTCAAACAAAAACAACCAAAACATAAACATTAGCCACATGCCCACTCAGACTCAGTAACAACATTCCCCATTCCTCCACAACCACAATTCCCCTCAAAAAAACAAAACAACAACTACTACATTACAACCCACAACACTGTTATTCGCATCAAACAAAACAACTTCAAAAATCAAAGACAAAACGATCAAAACAAACAAACCTCCACTCCTTGCTGTCATTCTCAGACGTACCCTCACGTCACACCGCCTTCCAATCCGCAGTAGACCTTATCGCAAACGCAGTCCGATATTGACGTGTATGAGGCTTCTCGCTTCAACCCCAATGTCTTCCCACTGAACGTCACCACCACAACGTTCACAAATTAATCTATATTAGGGTTCTCGTAACGTATTGTTACCTCGCCCCAAACAGATTCGACTTTCCGATTTCGAATGTAGATTTCCTTCTGAAAACCCCAAATCTTTCCTTCATATCAGACCTCACCACCGCCGAATAAGGAACGACTAATGTAACTGCAAACGAATTTGCTGCCCTTTTCCGTAATTTCACATTACTAAATTACCAAGATTGCTCGTTAGTTTCACCGCGCAGGTGCACAATGTATTTGATGTAAATGGTCATTTCACTTACAATGGGACTGTTCGGTTTATAAGAAAAGATTTGGGACTAAACAGTGTATAAGTTCATAATTTGGAATTTATTGGTGCATTACCCTTCTATAAAACCAAATAAACACAACCAAAAAAGTTTCCTAAGACCTTCCCTGCACATAAAAATGCTACCCGTGAGTTTCCTAGCACCTTCCTTGCACACTAGTAAGTTTTGAATTTTAAATTTATAAAAATTATTTTCAAAATACACACTCAAATATCTATATAATGGTCTCGTTTAAGAAATTAGCTATTTTAATAAGTTGTTTTAATTTTTGACTATTTTGATAGGTTAAAATTTTTCTGTTTGAAAATATGGTTAAATTTTTTATAATTGAATATGATATTTATGAAAGAAAAATTAAAATAATTATGAATTTGATGTGATATTTTATATTATTAACTATTTTAATTTATCTTATCTTTTTGTAAATTTAAACCCAAAAAAAGCCAAAAACTCACTTGTCAAATAGGGCCAAAATGGTAGAAGGATTTTTTTCTGTCCTCTTGCATCATTTCACTTGGAGAAGTTTCCTAGCATTTTCCTCGCCTACAAAGGAGTTTCCTAGCACCTTCATTGAACACAAAAAATGCTAGCCGTGAGTTTCCTAGCACCTTCCTTGCACACTAATGAGTTTTGAATGTCAAATTTGTAAAAATTATTTTCAAAATATACAATCAAATATTTACATAATATCATTTCTCCTACAAAATTAATGGCCAATTCTATATAAGTCAAAATATATTTTCTGCCCATCTCTTCTCTCTTGCATCATTTCACTACTCTCACTCTATATCCACTAAACATAAGGGAAGTTATAACACAAAAAAGTTTCTCAGCACCTTCCTGGCAGCAAATTTGCCTTTTCACACGAAGAAGTTTCCTAGCACTTTCCTTGCCTACAAAGGAGTTTCCTAGCACCTTCCTTGCACACTAAGGCATTGTTTGGGAAGTGGGTTTAGGTAGGTTTGGGGCTAAAATAGTTACAAAAAACAAAATAGGTTTTTTAGCCTAATAAGATAAAATATCACATTTAACTCATAATCATTATATTTTTTGTTTCACAAAAAAATCAAAAAAATCAAAAGCCTTTCTCAAATTAGGTTTTTTAGCCCCAGGCTAAAATGACCAAAAAAGCCAAAAAGCAAAAAAAACAACCCACTTCCCAAACCAAGCCTAATGAGTTTTGAATTTTAAATTTGTAAAAATTATTTTCAAAATATACAATCAAATATTTTTGTCCTACATGACATCATTAATGGTTTAGATAATTTCTTCTATAAAATTGATGGCTAAATTTGTTTGGGCCAAAATAATTTTTTTAATTTAAACTTTATATACATATATATATAATTATATAAAATATATTCAAGAAAATAAATATTAAAAAAAATCAATACCCAACATAATTAATCTATCTATTTTTTTAGGATAAATTACACTGACACCCCCTGAGGTTTATATTTATTACAATTTTCCCCCTCACATTTGGGAAATTACACTGACCTCCTTGTTAATTTAATTTTATGTATGATGATCATTACGTTGAGGGGGGAACTGTTATGAAACTTTAAACCTCATGGAGCAATCTGTAATGAAACTTTAAATTTCAGGGAGGGGAATGTAATTTCCAAAAGGTGAGGGGGGAACTGTCATAAATATAAACCTCAGGGGGTGTCAATGTAATTTACCCTTTTTCTTAATCTAACTGTAACATACTTATATTTAATTTTTTTTTAAATAAATTTTTTTATCTTACTTTTTTTTTAAATCTTTTATTTCTAACTGAACAAAAATAAATAAATTAGAATCACTTTTAATTGTATGTTACTATTTTTCTTTTCAATTTAACTATTATTATTAATATCAAATTGAATGTTTATTTTATTATGTTATAATTTAATATGATATAAAATCATTATATATTTATTTTAGTTACACTTTTATAGCATGATAGGGCTAAGATTATTAAAATACAGATAAATAAATGAAATAAAATTATTATATATATTTGTTTAAATAACATTTTTATAAAATGATAATGTTAAAATTATCAAAATAAATAATTAGAATCATTCTTTAATTTTAAATGACTTTTTTTTCCAATTTAATCATTACTTTTAAGAAAAATTTATCCATAAATCTCATATAGAGTAATGTTAATCTATTTAGCCCTAAGAATTTTCTTATGAACCAATTAGTCATTTTTGTTTTGGAAAGTTATATTTATTTAATTTGGTATCATTTGAGTTTAAGTGTATACATTTTTGTAATTCAATTTTTCAGTTTTTTAATTCATTTTTGGAATGGGAATGGAAAGGTGGAGTGTGAAAGATTCTTTTTGGGAGGATTGGTGGCAGAAATGTTAGTTGTCGAACTTGAAAATTTATATTTTTGTTAGTGTAGCTTCGTGGTATTACATTGGAGTATTACATTAGATTAGAGTGCAATGTTTGGAAAAAATACACTATGAAATTTTTGTGTTATATTGATTGGAGTGTTATATGTGGAAAAAATATCCAATTTTTTTTTTTTTAGAATGTTACATTGTTACGTTTGACAAAAGTACAATACGGAGTTTTTTAATGTGTTACATTTGGGAAAAAAATATACTAAAATATTTTTTGTATATTACATTGATTGGAGTATTACGTTTAGAAAAAATACACTAAGGAGTTTTTTTAGAATGTTACGTTATTATATTTGAAAAGTACACTAAAGAGTTTTTTAGTGTATTACATTGGGAAAAAGCACTCTAACACTGTGTTTGGTTGGAGAATTTGTGAAGAAATTTAGAAATAAAAAAAGAAAATATAGGTAAAATGTGAATAAAATATACCTATATTTCATCTAATTTCATAAGCTTTTTCATTTCTATTTATAAATCTCTTTCCAAATTTTCTAACAAAATACAATATACGGAGTTTTTTAGTATAATAGATTTTTGCTAAACAAATATTCTTATCATCAAATAATTTTTTTTATTAAATTTAATACCTTATATTCTTTTTAAATTATAATTTTTCGGTCATTATTATTATTTTATTTATATATCACACCATCACCGCACATTCCTTATGTCATTTTCTTATATTCGGACAGTCAACAGGTCAACCCTCACTCTTTCTTTCACTTTAATTTTTCTTTCCCAGCTCATATGGGAGACACAGTTATCGATAGCGACAATTAAGGATGTATTTGGTTTGTATTTTGAAATAATTTTTTTAAAAAAAAAAATTAGAGAGAGAGTTTAGAAATTTATTTGGTTTGTTTGTGTGAGGATAATTTATATGGAAATTGGGCCGAGTTGGATAATGGGCCGTTTTGAGCCGTAATACAAAGGGCCATAGAGTTAGACCGGTGTAGGAGAACCTTGAAGTTACTCCGGTCCCGAAGAGCTTATGGTAAGCTCGGTCGTCGCACAAAGTTATCTCGGTCATAACCCGGTGCGGTTATCCCGGTCACCATGGCAGAATAGGCGCAGTTAGCTCGGCCGCACTATTTGGAACCAAGGCATGATGGAGACATAGCGGGCCTCACTCTTAAATTGGCTCGGTCCTAGTTTAGTATGATTAGCTCGGTCTCGGCATGGAAACCGAGGTGCAAATTGCGGAGTAAAGGACCAGGCTAGTTGGAGCTCGGTCTTGATTGCTGGCATAGCATGGTCATGTTATTTCGGTTGTATGGTAGTTCGGCCGTGGTAAAACCATCTCACTTGATTTAAGCAGTGAGGGGGGTGTTAGAGGATAAGCATTATCCTTCAGGAGTATGAATCCTAGGAGGACTCTGCATGGAGGAGTAAAAGTCCTACTAGGATTGTGCCACACGAAACCTTTAAAGCTCGCAAATATCACCTATGGAGAGGTAACACAACTTTGATTTTCAAATACACAGAGCTTTTGCCTATTTGTCTAGTTTGCTGACTTAGGCATCGGAGAGGTTTCCGGCACACACCCGCCGGCTAGCTCACGTTTGTGTTTTCAGGTAATAAAGCGACGTCGTACAGAGGAACGCAGACTTGATCAACAGGATTATACGAGAAGGTTTATTTCTTTCCCGTGCAGTTTGGTTATATATTTTGAAAATAGTTTTGGAGTTTGAGAGTTTGTGATGATTTGATATTTTGTTATAGTTGAATAGATGTGCGTGGGAGAAAAAGTAATTGAGAAGAAGAAAGGAGAGAGAAAAAGTGATTGATTGATGTGTAGGAAACATAAAGTAATTTTGAAAAAAAAAATTTCAAAAAATTTAAACCAAACAAAATTAAATTTTTTTTTCAAAAATTATATATTGAGATACAAACCAAACAAGTTCTAAGTCTTCTTTCATATATTTCTACCATCGTTTCCAAGAAACACCACAAAAGATTTAAGAAAAATTACACAAGCGCGCATATAAAAAGAAAAAAAAAAAACCCTCAAATTTTGTATGTCTCGTTAGATTGGCCCTTTACTGTTGTATATTGGTAAGCTCGTTAATTTCTTAACAATTGGTACCAGAGTTGATAGCAGACAATTTATGGACGGATTCTTTTGGAACATCCATGTGATGGGTTTGGATTTGCACAAAAACTTTGATGGTGCAAAAGAAAAATCCCTAATGTACATGAAGATTGGACTGCGACAAGGTGGCTCTCTCAATGGGATATGATGGCTTACGATGGAGTATGTATGGGTGGCCTTTGTTAAATTCGATGTTAGAGAGTTATAAATCAAGATTTGAGAGGAGCAAGGAAATACCCAATGTTAAATTCACACATGAGGAAGATATTGTTAGAGCATGTGTGAAGGTATCTCACATTGAATAAAAAGTTTAAAAAAAAAATGAGTTTTAATATACATTAAATAAGCTCTCCACTTAATGGTTTAAATTTTTAAGTGAGTATGAGTTCCAAATAATATATGTTTGTGTGGGGACATATTTTTTTTAATGACGACACGTGGCCGAGGTGCCACGTGTTATGGTCATGATGCCGAGTTAATCTCGGCTAGGCCGAGGTTATCTGCGAAGATATCAGAATCCGGGATAAGTGGATAAGGGACAAGAGTCCTAGAATGAGAAAGGACTTCAGTTTGGGTAAAAATAAGACTCTTAGAGAAATTATCCCAATCCTACTGGGAATCCAAGATTAGCAGTAATCCTAAATCCATTGAAGCTAGGCTTCTATTGGGATTAGGTTTGTGTTGGCTATAAAAGAGAGGCACCCTCATGGGTCTAAGGTATGCTTTTTATGTTCTGTTTAGTGAGTTAAGTACTTTTGCTATCTTTGAGAGATAACTGACTTGATCGTCAGAGTGCCCCCGGGTGGACGAACCACCGCCGGAATCTCTTCTTTTCTGTGACAGGTCGTTTGGGCAATCTATTCTACCAGTGCTCTCTAGCTGAGTACCTGTTTGGCAGTGTGGTCAGAAATCGACTCACATAATTTGGCACCGTATGTGGGAAAGAAAGGAGAATAGATGGTCAACGATGGACAGAAAGAAAAGGTTGGGGACGACACTCCTATTGGGAGTGGGAAACATATTGACCTTGATGTCAAAGAAGACAACTGCAATGAAGAGACTCGTGATAAGAATCACGTAGAAAAGGACGTTGGCTAGGAGGGTGACGTGCTAAAGAAATCGGATCGAAGCAGGTATTATAACGAGAACGACCTCCAGGTATGGAAAGATTGATGCCTGCGGAGGGACGATGAGCTGAAGGGAATGGCGAACAAATTGGCAAACCTACAAACGGTTGTCAATTTCATGATGCAGAACAATGTCATGCAGCTACCATTCCCGTTACAAGATACGCCGATTCCAGCGGCCAAGAAAGATGCCCGAAAAGGGGGGCAAAAAACAGTTCCTACAGTCCTTCAGTACGACAGGACCAAGGACATTCTCACCGGCCTTCACGGGAGGTCAGGCATAGAGAATCAAGGAGAGGAGAATCCCAGAAGACACATCGAACCAAAGAAGATTGCACCAAAGAACATCGGGATGTTCAAGGGAAGGAACTCTGTTTCGACACGACCAATGGAAGGAAATCCAAAAGGACTCACAATGACACTGGAAGCAGTGCACCAAAAAGGCTGAAGTCAGGAGATAGCCGAGCTCCTGGATGGACCAAGGAAGATTTGAGGGATTACCTACAGAGGAAGCAACAAGATGCCGAGGTAACTGATATAAATTCTGCCCTCAAACTCCTAGCTTTACACTGATATAAATTTATTGACGTGCAATGCATGTGCTTACACTACTACGCATAGTCAAAAGACGCTTTATGGGTAAAGAAACTTCTTTTAACTATCAAAACAAACATTCAAAAAGTGTATTAGGATATTCACAAATTACTTTCACATATACACATGACAAAGTTTTAAATTTACACTCAAAGTGCATAGTTCCATACACTTGAAAATGACAAATGAAGATAAGTTTCTTCATCAGCAAAAGGGCAAAAATAATTGTAAAACTAATGATGCCTAAGCTCTCCTACATTCCAAAACAATTACCAAATCATTTAATATAAGTGTTTAGATGAAAATCAAAATACTTAAGACGAAACTTTAAAGATAGAAGGTTTGGAATATATAAAGCTTAACAAATTGCTTAAAATTTCAAAGATTCTAAATGACTCAATTAAACTAACCTAGAACAATGAAATTCTCAACAACCAATCAGAAAATTCTAAAAAAATAAAAGGACTTGTTAATGAGATTAATGAAAGCTTGAACAGTATGATATTACAAATTCAAACCAATTAAGTCATTAATTTCAAAATCAATTAACTGGAAAAATTCAAATCCTAATCAAATCAAACGGATTAAAGCCATGCACTTGAACATGAATTTGAAATCTTAGTAAACAAAAACTCGAACTTAGCTTTTATTGTTGTAAAACAAATTAACTCATAAATTATATAATTCTATTAAGAGCATATTCATCGAAATTGTTTAAATGGTTGAATTTACAAAATCATTGCATTCATATAATGCCCCAATGTGACTAAACTAATCATGTAAATGAAAAAGTACTTTAAATAAGAGTAATTACACAGATGATTAATTTGAAAGTCATTAATTACATCAACTACGACAACTTTAAAATTGAAATTGTTGCATTAAAAAATAACTAAAGTAAAACAACTTTAAAGTGGTCCAATAGTCGTTTTAGTAGCAATATATGAAATAAATAAAAAAATCAAATCAAATGGATTAAAGGAATGTTTAGAGAAAAGAAAGTTTAATATGAATTGCTAGCATATCACTCATGCCTAAAAGCACTCTCATATAAACAGCTTAAATGGCTTAATATTTTCTCTATAAAAAATAAAAAATAAAAGATAAATCATATAATATGGAAGTTTGAAGAGATTACCTTGATTGGAGAGTTCAAGGGTGCCATTGGTTTGTTTCCTTCTATCAATGAACAACCTCGGACTCTTTCAAAAGCTTCTTCATCTCATCCAATTCCTATAGATTCATATCCAACCAATAGTCGTAGAGTATTTAGCATGAATAAGGAAGAAGATTAAAACAACAAAATTACTTTAGGAACATGACATATTTCAAAAAGTTATTTAGAAACATAAAGTCTAAATAGGAGTATTTAGAAACATGACATATTGTCACAGTACACATTAAAAGTAGAAAATTTAAAATTTACTTGGCAAAAGCGCCATCCTTCAAAAATATATAAAAATAACGCCCAAATGGTACACATTAAAATCCATTTAAACTATTAAGATAATTGTGGAATATAAAATTTTATAAAATTCATGTGAGTTTACCACTTTGGATGCTATTTAGGATAACCCTCCATCACCTTCTTCAATCTTCACCTACACCTATTCATATTCATTTCGCTTCCAATACATGACCATAAGCAAAATATCAAACCAACCCCTTAGGATCCATTTGGTTAGCTCATGGGCAGCAACCAACCCCCTGCTGTCACGACCCGCTCCCCGTACCCAAGGGTTAAGCATCGTGATGGCCAGTAACTGAAGTTACCTACGGCCAATTCATAAACAATAAATAAACGCAAGCGGAAGAAATATTTAAATAAGGGTACCAAAATAATCACTGGAGCTTCTATTTTTATTACAAAATTTATTAACCAAAAAGGCCGATATTTACATATAAAAATATCATAAAAATACTGTGTATGTCTATTCCGCAGCCCCGCATTTAAGACTTTCCAGAAACTATTTCTGAATTGTATGTTTCCTGAAAATTGGTAAAAACTATAAGCACATGGCAGAGTGAGAAATATTATACCAAGAGTATAAGGGACACGAAATAACCATGGATCGTTAGTTAGGCCAAAACATTTACATAAACAGATCATTTGAGTAGCAGAAATCATTTGACAAATAATCCTTTAAGTAATAAAACTGAGATTATGCTTCGTCAGAACAAATAATCTTTTATTGGTAACCAAATCATTTAAGTAGCAGAACTGAAATACAGAAGTTATGTAACCACAACCACGGTACCGACAACCATAAAGGTCAACATCTGGCGCACAAGTAACCATGGTATTGTTACCCCCAGGCGAGGGCCACGTGAATATAAGCCACAGTATTGTTACCCCTGGGCGAGGGCCACATGAACATAAGCCACAGTATTGTTACCCCTGGGCGAGGGCCACGTGCAGATTGGCCACGAAGTAACCAAACAGAAGTCAATGATTATTTAAGTCCCCCAAGGCATGGGACTCCCGTGGTGGTACTTACAAAACATAATTACTTATAAGGTCATAGCCAAATATTCTTTAAAATATAAACAAACATATCCATGGGTTTCCTTTTAAGCAAATAGGGTTCAGATATAAAACCACGTAACTGAAATCTTTATAAAACATAACTTTTATTAAAAACATAACTTTTATAAAATAGATTTTGGTAAGTCAAAACATACGTAAAATATATTTTGGTAACTCAAGGTATAATATAACTCACCTTAACTTTAATACCTTACTCTTTCTTTCTACTATCAAAGACCCTTTTAACTTCCACCATCTTTTCCTCTCTTTCCTTCTCTCTTTCTCTTTCTTTCCTCTCTTTCTCTTTCCTTTCTCTCTTTTCTTTCCTGGTCTTCTCCGGGTCGTTCAACTCTCCCAATTTATAAGGGATTGAATTTGTAAGGCCCAAGGAAACTGCCACGCGTCCCCCCCTTTAATTAATCCAAGCTTATCTCCAAGCTAATTTAATTATTTATTTATATTTTTACCCCTAAATTTTTAATAATTATATTATTTTATAAAATTACGCATAATAATATATATAATAAATTATATATTTTCCAAACTGAGATTAAATAATATTAGTATAAATTCTACAAAATAATTAAAAATCTGGGTTGTTACACCTGCCACAACAAAAACAAAATTTAGATTAAAACTAAATAAACTATAAGACTAAACTGATATAATAAAATTTATTTTTGCCCTGACCAATCATTTTCAAAATTTGGCAATGATAAAACCAAAAATAGTATAAAATTTGCCCTCAAACTCCTAGTTTTGCACCAATATAAATTTATTGATGTGCAATGCATGTGCTTACACTACTACACATAGTCAAAAGACGCTTTATGGGTAAAGAAATTTCTTTTAGCTATCAAAACAAATATTCAGAAAGTGTATTAGTATATTCACAAATTATTTTCACATATACACATGACAAAGTTTTAAATTTACACTTGAAAACGAAGTGCATAGTTTCATACACTTGAAAATGACAAATGAAGATAAGTTTCTTCATCAGCAAAAGGGCAAAAATAACTGTAAAGCTAATGATGCCTAAGCTCTCCTAGCGTATAACTCATGCCTGAAGGCAATCCCCCCCCCCCCCAAAAAAAAAAAAAAAAAAAAAAAACTTGTAACACTGATTATTGGGATTTCTCAAGTGGTAGCACTTGTCAACCTTCACTGGGTTTAACAAAATTACCACATTCAATAGAGTACTCACCAATTTTGCTAACTGTCGTAATTGATTAGCTCACAACCTAGTAATGACATCAACTTTATCACCACAACCAAGGTTGCTGTAACAACCCCGACCCATGATTAGCGCTAATTTATGCTTAAGTATGCTTAACAAGTAATTAAGAAGAAATTCTGAGTTAATTACATGTGCATTGCATTAATTTGTGTTTATATCTGTCTAACATGGAAAGATCTGTCCATACTTTTATTTCAGTTGTGAATTGAACGCCTTATCGGCATCTGACTCAGAAATCGACTTGATTTATGTGTTCATTGGGATTTTTAGAATTTTATGGTAAGTTTAATTGAAATTCGATTTGGAACGATTAAATTGGATTAACTTAATGCCTATTTATTTAGCCTTAATTAATTACACTTTTATCGAAGCCTATATAAGGCTTATACACCCCACTTGGACCTCTTTTTCTCATCATCTTTGAGCCTCCAAGAGATAAAAACGTGAGACAGAAGTGAGAGACCAAGAAAGGGGTTGGGATCAAGTGGGAAAGGGGAAAACTACAAGGAATTGTTGTAAGATTGAATAGAATTTGAGGGTTTCAACTTCAACACTTGTGAACTCAAGTCTCTAGGTAAGAATTTTATGCTTAAGCCTTGAAATCTAGACTCTAATGCATGAACACAAGAGAATTATGTTGAATAATGCAAGAATTGAGTAAGAAATGTAGAGTGTGGAGCCATACCATGCATGCATGTCCATTCCTTCACAAATTGAGCATGATTTCCAAGAATTCCCTCATACATGTCTTGAATTCACCTTGATTGTGGGAAATTATCTAGTTTTGTGTTGTTTTATAGCATTTTATCATGTTTTGAGAAGCTCAAAATTAAGAAAATGCATGCATGTCTTGTTCATGGGTCATTCATGAATTATAAGTTGAATTTTGCACAATTAGCAAGCTTTTGGGCTATGATTTCTTGAAATGATCTTTAATTCATGATGTTTTAAGAGTTTCCATGTATTTCCTCAAGTTTTGGCCTAGAAAAATCAAGTTTTGAAGCTTTAAGTTTGAGTTGAGCTTTGAAAGCAAATCTAGAAATTCCAGAATTTTGCCCCTATACGCTCGAGCGACCACTCTGAGTGCGTGCACTTCCGCTCGAGCGAATTGAAGCACGCTCAAGCATGAAATGCAAGCCCTCAGAAGTTCTTGTGTTTTGCAGCAGGCTCGAGCGACAAAAGTCACGCTCGAGTGGAGATTGAGCGTCCGTCGAGCGTAAAAAACAAGCAACCAATACTTTTTCAAAATTTACAGACCGCTCGAGTGGAAAAAGTTACACTTGAGCGGGCCCTCACATTTTGCATGTCCGCTCGATCGTGGAAAGCCACGCTCGAGCGTGGACCTTGTTTTTAGCAAGTTTTGGAAAATATTTTCAGGTGCAATTTTGCATCCTTATTTCATCCTAGGCATTCTTAGACCATGATTAAGACACCATAATGAGGTTAATGAAGTGGAAACACACCAAAACAAGAAGGGACTAAGTTATCATTTCCGGGTGTGTAATTCAGTATACGTTCGTTCTGTAACTGTATAGGTCATGCGCCACAAGGAAGTTGAATTGTCTGTTTACAACATCTATTATCTATGAGTAATAACTTAGTAAAGATATGTTCAAGTTAAATTATTTTCGGTATATAAAATAAGATATGTTGAATGGAATGTCATGTTTTATACTATGAATGATTGTCCAACAGTAACAAGCATTTATGGCATTATGCTATGATTCAAGTATGTTACAAGTTCCCGATACCGAAGGTTTCTTATGGAACTGACAAGCTATCTGTACCCGGCTGGAGGTTCCTAAGTGGAGCTGACAAGTTTACAAGTTCCTAGTCTGGAGGTTTTTTTATGGAACAGACAAGTTATCCTTACCCGGCCGGAGGTTCTTCTATAGAACTGACAAGTATGATTTATAATACTTTGTATATGATCCATCAGCGCTAATGGATACACCATGTAAGATTAAGCATGAACTCTAATTTTTCTGTATACATGTTCACATTAAGAACACGAATGTGAACTTTGGTTTCAGACATGGTTATGGGACATCATTCATTTACCCCTTTACTTTGTTATTATTCACCGGGCCTCCGCTCACTAGTTATTTATTATGTATGTAGGTGAGCAGGCTCGTGACCAGGCTTAAGATGATGCCTGAAGCATTACATGTTGTGTTTGTCAGCCACCTTTTGCGCCTCACGAGGAGGTTCCAGGTCAAGTCATGTTTTGTGGCTGTGTTAATATGGATGTATAAGACTGTTCCTTTTGCTCTATGAACAAGTTCTCCTTTTTATGTACATGAAGTGACGTGTAAATACTGTATCTATGACGTCACTCGTATGTTTATAAAAGTTAAGATTATCAGTCCTATGTATGTCTGCACAGCTCAATGGACTACGTATATTTTTTTTATGTACTTACTTCCGCAGCCCCTAATTACAAGTCTAAATGTTGAGAGGCCTTGGGTAATCCAAGGATTACTGGCCGGTTATGACGCTAAACCTATAGGGGCGGGTTTGGGTTGTGACAGTTGCTCATTTTCATCAGACCTAAATTAGCATGACAGATCAAAAACTTATCATAGAGTAGAAGCAAGCTATAAAGGCACACACTACGACCTAATTTTCAATCGGAGGAGTACAAAAAATATGTAACAGAACATTATTAGCTATCCCGACCATCCTTTTCTTTAAGGATGGAATTTTTATAAGGATGCCCCATTGTTGAAAATAGATTATAAAAAATGAAATGCGAATTTGGGAAAGGAATAGCTCCAATGACCTTTTCCCACACTCACAGCATTCTCATTAAAATTCCATATACAATGGAAAACCAATTTGCTAACCAAAACATTTATCGAGCAATGGGTTCAATTGGAAAAAACAAAATTAAGATCAAATTAAAATGGTCAAAGTCATCCACAACATGTTCTTTCACCATCCTATTGCGAAAATGGGTCAAAGCCGTGGCATCATTTGCCATAAATATTGCAAAGCCAAACTGCATCTCACGAAAGTATTATTTGATATAAAATAGAGAGAGTTACCATACCAAATTCAAAGCACAAAAACTCTGAAGGCAGTCAAGCTTATGCTTCCACTTGGTAACTACAGTGAAGGAAATAAAGAAGAGACTCCATTTTAGGTATTTTATCAAACATTCTACTGGAAAAATTACAGAATATGCTATATAATCGCAATACACAAAAACATAAGAGTTTGACTATAACCTATAATCAAATCAAAAATAGTAGTGAAGGGAAAATTTTGAGAAAATGAATAAGCATAGAGTTTTACCTAGGTTTAAGTCTCATCCACCTGTGAATTATAGGAAAAGCTTTTTATTAAGAGGAAATTAGATATAATAAATAAATAAAAGCCTCAACCTATAAGAAAGGTGTAGTAGAAAGCAAAAAAGAAACTATATTACATGGTACTCCTAGAATATCTAATAATTTTTTTATTTAGAAACGAAATAATCAAGTGTACCTTTTTATAGTTCCTACAATTACTAACCTTCCTCCCTAAAGACTTGTGGCATCATTAATATAAACAAATTAAATTGATTAACGCCAAGTTCCTGATTTCAATTAAAAAAGAAGTGATATTGTTGGGTGCAAGGGGATACATGGAGCCATGTGAAACAGAGGTAAATATAGCATGGCATTAAATAAAATAAAAGGGCAAATTTCACTTCTAAGTGCAATGAAAAGAAGGGATAAAGAAGTGGGGTTGGAAACAGCTAGGGAGGGTTGTTTTCTATATCAAATCCTTGATTGTTACATTACAGCTTTTAAAGGTTGGAGTAGTCATTTTGTTTTCTTTGGTGCTGAAGCTGAAATAGACAAAATGCAAATAGTAGATATCGGTAAAGGAAGTTTCAAAGGACCTTGTTTAAAGCCAAGAACAAAGTCAATAAATTCAAGCTCTTTTCATCTCCTTGAGATATCCATATCTAAGACTAAGAGACACCCCTCCTGAATGGATGATTGGGGTTAAATATATATAATATTAAAATATTTTAAATTAATGTATATTAATACTTATTTTTTTTATGTACTCTATAATTTTAAATATATTTATTAAGTAATTATGACATCACTATTTAATTATGAATAATTAACTTTTCATTGTTGCATGTATTATATTGTTACAAAAGAGTTCACATGTTACTTTTGTGATATCTTACATATGTCAATGTCTACATATATAAATATACTAGTGTATGCCCGTGGTGCAATTAATGAATGTATCAGATTAAAATGTAATTTATCAAATTCGTTGCTAAAAATTTGAGGTCAAAATATAAATACAGATTCGATTAGTTGTGACTTTGTAACGCCCCCAAAATAAAACTACAAGTCCAACTCATAAGAGAAATAATAATGGAAATGATATGCTTCATTCATCAGAGTTCGTATTACAAAAGATGTCACATACATTATACATTCATAAATGACTCATCCTAAATCTATAACATGTGATATAGTTAATGATCAACAAAATAAATGCCCTATTGGCTTACATCTTTCCAAGACATTGCTTGGTTACACCAAAAGTGAGCCTAGCTCATTACAGTTCAAAGCCCTTGGCTATACAAAAATATACAACAAAAATAAAGAAGCTTTTGCTCCCAAAAGTCCCTCCAAGCTATTGCCTTGGCAGAGGCATGTCACCAACACCTAAAAATGGTTTCCCAAGTAAGGTGAGCTAAAGCCCAGTACAAACAATCTACCACAATATATGAAATTTAACAAGGTTATAAACATGATGCGCATGACCCCTTCTCAAAGATACAACCATTTACTCTTCTTTCTCCAAGTCAAGTTATCTCAAGTATTATATCCCAATTCTGTTCATCTCAGTTTGTGTTGTAACATTTCATAACTCCTCAATTCATTTTCCTTCAATTCATTTCAAGTTAATTCATTCTTCTCAATTCATGAGCCTATTTCATTATCTTTCAATAACCTAACTGGGACTACAACTCAATGGTTCTCAAATCAACATAAATACCACACAAACACTTCAAGCTGCCATTTTACAGAAATTTTGTCCACGGGAATCAGCACCCATATATATACAAGATTTCGGCCGCTCGAGCGGGAGTCTGTGAGTGCCGCTCGAGCGGGGGTTTGGACGCTCGAGCGGGGCGACTGGGTTAAAGCTCCGTGTTTTGACATTTTAAATCACTTTTTCACATTCTCTTCTCTCTCCTACTTTTCCAAAAACACCATTGTTGAGCTTCTCACTCTAGAACTCTACCTTCTCTCTAGGTATTGATCTAGTAGGAGTGATTTGCTCATCTTTGGCCTTTACAAAAAAGTTGTTGATCGTCGAGGGCTACCTTTTGATCCGTAAAACTTGTGATTTGAAGCAACTTTGTTTTCGTCATCTTCTCCATTGGGTGTCATCTCTTGAGGTAGGGATTCCTACTCACTCTTATGGGTTTTAACATAGATTTCGAGTCTATTGTTTAAATGGTTTGATTTGGGACTTAGGGTTTCGAAAAGCATGAATGAGGGTTTTGTGATTTTGATTCTTAAAGATGTATTTTGAGTTTCAAAATGATGTTCTAGTAGTTGGTTGTTGATTATTGAACCTTGGGGTGAATAATGAGGAATGAGGGAGAAAGCCCTAATTTGTTATATAAGTTAATTGCCATAATTAATTTGGGAAAGTTGTTGTTATCTGGAATTGTGTGGTAAATAATGAAATTGGTTCATTATATTGTGGAATGGTGGAGTTGGATTTATAAATCGCTCATTTTCGAAAACATTGATATTTTATCTGTTGGAGCTTTTATTATCTGTTTAGAAATAACTGCTTGGGCTACCGGTAGAGGGTAGTTTTGATTGTTGTAGACAATGCATGATGATTAGGCAAACTAAAACTAATCGATTGGTTATGTCATAGAGTATGACGATTGATAGAATACATTAACGTTATGTATTGATTGATTGTGTATATGACTTATATGTATATACATTATGTGTGTAGGAGGAGATAGGGGATGTACTCCACAGTTTAGGGGAAGATAGGGGATGGACCTCTAAACCGGATGTTGATTGGGAGGAGATAGGGGATGGACTCCACTAATACAGCTCATATGCTTGTCAATTAATGTGTTGATATAGCTAATATGCTTATCTATGGAAGTGTTGATACAGCTCATATGCTTATCATTGGAAGTGTTGATATAGCTAGTATGCTTATCTGTTGAGATGTTGATACAATTAGTATGTTTATCTATTGTAAAACGGGAAGCATCTAACATGAATCACTGTCTCTTATAAGTGGTTGGCCAGGTTCTGAGCCGTCGATGTAAATTGAGAAAATGATGAGAAATGGAAACTGAAATGAGATATGAACATTGTGGTCATGTAATGGAAATGTGTTACGAATTGGTTTATGGTAACCGAACATTTATCGATAGCTAATATCTTAGTTATTGTTCATACTGTGTTTAGCATATCTCTACTGGGCGTTGGCTCACCCTTTATGGGACACCATTTTCAGGTACAGGTAGCATGCCACCTCCAAGGACATAGCTTGGATGATGATGAGAGTTGAAGACTCTTTTTGTGTATTTTGTTTGTATTACATGTATATCAAGCCAAGGGCTTCTTTTGTATAGATTTAGTACTCTTCTTCTGTGTAACCAAGTGTTAACTTGGAAAGCTGTAAGCCTGTAGGCCATTTGCTTTTGTTGTTAACATGTAATACTTTTGTAAGAACTACTCTGATGAATGAAATTGGTTGATTTCCCCTACATCAATGCATGTCTAAACTAATGGGTTTTATGTATTAATTTGAGGGCGTTACACTTTCACCCTGGACACTCTGGCCAACTTAATTTCAATAGAGTCCATCCCCTATCTCATCCCAAACAATGGAGTACATCTCATATCTCCTCCCAAATATCATATATATACAATGTATTTTAACATAGTTATATTCAATGACAATCAACAAGAGATTAGTTTCATTTTACCTAATCATCATGTAATTTCTATAACAATCATAGCTATCTTCCACCGATAGCCCAATACAGATATTTCTAAACAGATATTCAATCTCAACAGATAAAGATGTTCAATCTCGACAGATACATTATTCAAATTTCCATAGGTATGAGATAATACATATCCAATTCCACCATTTCTACCAATAACCATCCAATTTCATATTTACAACACCAATTTCATTTATTTGTGCAAACCAATCACTAACCATAAACAAAACCTAGCATTTACATACAACTTTAAACCAATTTTATGTATACAAAAGAAATTCATAATACCCAATTCTAGAATTCATTAGGGGTTAATCACTAAAACAACATATTGATTAAAAATCACTAAAACAACATCATAATTCCACCCCTATTTTTAAAACTCAAACCACATAGAGAGAGAGAGAGAGCAAACCCAAATAGAAGGGGAAAAAATAGAAGAAGATATTGAAGCAGATGGAGCAATATTTCGGAACTAGAAGAGGGGGGAAACCCTAGATTCTTACACCTACAAAAAAGAACAAAAAACAACAGGGATGATAGCTTTCTACATTGGAGCTGGGTAGAGAGAGAAGAGATAGAGATTAAGGCAGATGGAGCTATATTCCGAATATCACCATCGGGGCTATATTTTGTCGGAGCTAATCACCACCGGAGAGAGAAAGCTTGGTGGAAAGAAGAAGATATGTAGTGGGAAGAGGAAGAGGTGTGAGAGAGCGGAGTTTCATATTTTGAAATCAAAATGTGAGAGAGAGAGAGAGAGACAGAGAGAGAGAGAGAGAGAGAGAAGATGTCTGTGTGAATATGTGAGAATCTAAAAGCTAAATGGAAAACTGATCTGAACCATTAATATTCACCCAAAAAATCTGAACCATTGAAATGTCCAAGTGAGTGAAACATTTTCAACCATGGAATTGAACCAATCGAACGGTTCATACTTTGACAGATAAACAAAAGTCCCATCAAACATTCAAAAACCTTCTTACCTTATTATATAGATTAAAATTGAAAAATAAATACCAATTTATACTCTATAATTCCAAATAAATCAAATATAAAAAAAATTAAAAACAAAACAATGCACACTAGCCAGTGCTCTACCAACTTAATCTTTATACCCTTGCCTAAAGGCACAGTGCAATTAATTTATCAAATTCGTTGCTAAAAATTTAAGATCAAAATATATATAGATCCAGTTAGTTTCGACTTTTAAATAAATTTTGTAAAATTATCTGGACATCAATGCACCCCAATAAAATTAAAGTAAAAACTGAAAAGGTAATTTATTGAGATTTTAAATTTTGTTAAAAAAGTTTGGTTAAAAAAAAAAAAAAACTCTTTTCTCACTCTTTCTCACTTGTCTTGTGAAAAGATTACATTTTAATAGTAAAACATAAACTACTTTGATCACCATAATTTTTTTTAACAGTATCTGTAGACACCCCATTTTTGACCGCCCTTAAGACTTGGGCGCTACTGATGGTTTGCTCGGTGATGAAAGATGTGCAGGGCAAAGGTTCAATTTCTTTGGCAAGGAGAGAGACAAATCTCAACTTCACACCCCATTTTGGACCAAAGCTATTTTGAATGGTTTTTAGACCTTAAAACCCTCTCTTTCAAAACTTTTTTTGAAATAAAGTTTCTGCAATGTTCCGAGGCTCGCATTTTGTCAAACGTTGCGCTTTTCGGTAAACCGAGCAAAGACAAAGTGGAAATGAATGAAAGAGAGATGAAATATTTGGAAAATCTTTCAAAACACCTTGCTTAGGGGTTTGAATTTGAAGAAAAGGGGAAAGAAGAGAAGAAACCAAGTTGGAGAAGAAGATAGGCAAGAATCGCCAAGAGAGGGACGAGCAGTTCTCGCTAAATCAAGCTTATTCGTTTATACACTTGGATTTAAGCTATGAGGCCACCACCATTGGAAATAAGACTTCCGGGGCTTCATTTTTCATTCAAGAATCTCTTAAAGCCGAGACCGGAGGGCGGAGATATGATTGGTTGAAGTTGGGCATCATCTTGGTTGGACCGAAACTGAGCAGCCTTCACTAAAACAAGCATAACTTTTTTCGCAGTTGGAATTTTGATGCAAGGCTGGTGCCATTGGAAAGCTTACTTCCGGGGCTTCAATTTTGACACAAGAATGACCTAAAAAGGAGTTCATATGAAGAAGTTATGCCCGTTTGAAGTTGGACCTGCAGAGTAGATTTTTCTTGCCGACCGGCCAGAACAGAGTGCCGACCGGCCAAATAGATGGCCGACCGGCCAGAACAGAGTGCCGACCGGCCAAATAGATTGCCGACCGGCCATTTAAAGTAGCCGACTGACCATTTTTACTAGCCGACGACCTTGTGGTGCACTCTACAGGTTGAATGGATGCCAGCTGTGCCAGCTGTTTTACACTGAACCCGCTGTCCGAGATTTTGCACTTTTGGGGGGAAACTTGAATTGTTTTCCCCCCCATTTTTCCCCCTTTCTCCCCCTCTTTTGCCTATATAAACCAGCCTCCAGCTCTGGTTTAGGGGTTAGAAAAATTTGCCTTAAGCCTCTTGTATTGAAGCTCTCTCTCTCTACACTCCAACCCTCCAAACTTCTCAAATCCTATACCCATTTCCACACCATCACCTAGCACCACACCACCACTCCATTCCAGCAGCTTGGAGGGTCTTCTCAGAGCTTAGGAGGCAACATTTCTTGGTCCAAAGGTTTTCAAAGAGTTGGTCTACAAGGGTGAGTTGCTTTTTCCCTCATTTGAGCTCATTTTTGCATCATTTCTTAGCCATTCTTGCTTACACTTTTGAGCTCCGAGCTTAACTGAAAATAGTATTTTTTTGAACCCCTTTCCATGTTTGTTTAAGGGTCTTTTGCTGTTTGTAATCCCCAGCTATCACTTGCTTCATAATCTCTCTTTTAGGCCCAATTCTTGCATAGTGTATTAGGCCTATTTTAAAACTGTTTTGAGCTTGGTTACAAACTGTAAATAGGCTTGTTTTGATCCCTTCTTCAATATTGTAGAAGGGCTCATCACTGTTTGAGTCCTCCATGTGCTACTTGCTTTGATATCCATATTTTAGCCCCATTTTTGCATGATTCATTAGCCTATTGAGCTTCTGTTTTTGGACCTTGGTTCGAACTGAAAATAGCCTTGTTTTGACCCCCTCTCCATGTTTCATTAAGGGTCTATTGCTATTTGGAGCATCATTCGTATACTTTGTGTTGTGATCTCCATTTTGGACCTTATTTTGCATAGCATTTTGAGCACACTTGTATCTGTTTTTTGGGTTTGTCATAAACTATAAAACATCATATTTTTGGCCCCTCTTCAATATTGTAGGAGGCCCCTTCTCTGTTCAGGGCCAGCATCTGTGAGTTGCTTCAATATCTTGCTTTCGGGGCCATTTTTACATGCTAGTTTTGCCCCATTTGTGCCCACCGTTTGGCCTTAGTTTAAACTGTAAACATGCTTGTTTTGGGGCTGCCTTGTTTCTGTCTTTATGCTTCATGTTCAAATTATGCATGCATTGCATAGCTATAGGCCATTTCATGCGCCAAATTTCATGTTTCGGGACTCGTTCCATGCATCGGGTACCATTTTACCATGATTCGGGGCTGTTTTACATCTCATTTTGCCTCTGAAATTTGCATGATATTATGCCATATTCCATGCCTTGCTATGTCTTGCTAGAGTGGCATTTGGTGCCTTAGGGTCGGTCCTCGATTTGCGTGCACGCGTGTACACATTTCGAGTATCTCATTTTTATCTAATGGCCACTGATTTTGGCATGCTTGCGAGCTATCCATGTTAGTTTAAGTCCATCATCGCATGTTGTCGCATGCCATGTTTGTTTACATGTTTAGGTTGCGTGCCTAGTGTACATTGCTCATTTGAATGTTCATGTTGCATACTTAGCCTCCATGCCTAGGTTGCATCTCATTGAGCATGCATCCCTTGCCTCTTGATCAACCATGATAGGGGTTGGGGCCCTTTGATGTGTTTTGTGCTTGCATTTCATTTGATATCGAAATTGCACACTTGGCTTTCGGGTCATCATGCATTGAAATGTGTGATTGATGGCCCGAGGGTCGAGGGCCGCACTCCCTTGAGTCCATTACATGATAGGGAGTGTGTCCGTGCATACATTTGCCTGAAAATTCCATGCCATACACTGCTTGCCCTCTGCTGCTGTCAATTGCAGGTTCTGCAGCAAGTTTTGGCCGGTCGGCTAAATACAGTGCCGACCGGCCAGGAATCTTTAGCCGATAACTTCATCAGAGGCCGATGACCTTTTTATATGGCCGGTGGCCATTCTTCCCAGCCGGTGGTGTTCCACGGTGTGCAAAGAAGCAACCCTGAGACTTTTGCAATTTTCAGAGGAGCAGGGCAGTATAAACAGAGGCAGTAGTGCTATGGCAGCGAGTTTCCGGGCGAAGCGAGTCAAGCATGCATCATTCGCGCACTTCGAGGCGGGGCTGCGGCCTTTTCCCTTTTGCATTTAATTTGTTAATTAAATTAGAAGTTCTGTAATAATTAGTTTAGTATTATTCTTTCGGACTGTATTATTCTTTCGGTCCCTCCGAGTGAGGGCAATTGTGTAATAAGTGTGCGTGAGTGTGTGTATGTCTTCCAACCCCACGTCTTTCTTTCCTTTTATTTACTAGCTTTCGATGGTTAGTTTAGGGCATATTTAAATTAGCATACCTTATGTTAAGCAGGCGTGCATTCATACATTTGTCATACATGCACTGGGCTCGGCGCATCATGCTAACTGCACTGTATTTCAATTCCAAGTTGAATACATGTTATTTGTAGCATCTCATATGCCATCTTAGATTAGCTGAGCCTATTCTAGTCGTATCTTGCCTGTGTTGCATTAGCCATCTTAACATGAGCTAGGATCACGCATTGATTACTAACTAGCTTTTGTTTTGGCTCGGAGTACTAGGTAAGCTTTTATGCTTTAGCATATCGCATGCGTGTGAATGTTGCCATAATAGCATTATTACCATGAGGCTAGCTGCTTATGTGATATAACTGCTTGAATGCATGTGGATGAAGGTCAAATTACTTAAATTGGAACAATGCATGAAAACTGTGAGTTTTGAGCCCACTAGATAGTGGCAAGACCGTCTTTTCTAAAAGCCCACTTGAGGGTGGCAAAATCTTTATTTTAGCCTACTTGCGAGTAGCAAACCATTTTCAAAACAAACATGAAATGTTTTGTTCCAATTTAGGCGATTTGGTCTATATTTGTTTGCTGTGCGCATAACATAGTAAATCTAGGCTAATAACCGGAATAAGAACACATAACGTTTTCAAAATCGGATATCATGGTTAGTAGAGGCCGGTCTTCGGACCGGGCGAGAGGGGGTGCTCATAGCTGACCTTCCCCAATCGTACCCAAGTTCCCGAGCCGAGGCAACTTTGGTGATGACGGACACGTGGCCTTTGGCACCGAGTCAGGGTTTCCTAAATTTCCCCATTAAAAAATATTTAGGTGGCGACTCTGTATCTGGCAAAGCAGTCCATGTTTGGCACTTCTTTCAAAAATCTGTTTTCTCAAAACGATTTGCCGGATTTGGACTCTTTGGTTCAGATTAAGAACCGTGACAATTGAGTCCTGAACTGTAGTAAGCCCAATATGAACAGAACGGGGTTCATCCTCCCGGGACGTTCGGGGACGTCTACAGTTTCTGGCGACTCTGCTGGGGACTTTAGAGAGTTTGACTCGAACTCGTGATATCCTGTTTTGACTACACTTATGTGTTTCTTTGCATTGCATGTGCATTGGTGCGCCTAGGACACCGTGTTGGCCATCTGCTATTCCTGAGCGGTTTGCCGGAGGCTTGTCTTGTCAAGGCATGACCATAAGGCTGACCGGTTGTGCGGCTCTGCCAGTATGGGAACACAAACCCCGGTTTTACCGGGGCACCCTTTTCGACCATTCCACCTAGTACATATTCGGAATCCATAGTGACCATTCCAAACTAGGACAGGTTGCTTACCCGATCATAGGTTGTTTGAAACCGCTGCGTGCGTAGTGAAACCCTAGCTCCCGACAAAATAGGACAGGGAAACCCTACCCCAACATAGGGGTGTATTGGCTCTCATTTACTTGCTATGTGCTTTTAGAGTGTATCTCTACAGGGAATGCATATACCAGTTTGCGAGTCTGGGTATCCGGCCTGCGGGCACCAGTATCAGTATTTTGAGAATCAGTTATATCCGCGGGTATCAGATTCAGATTTGGGGCAATGATTTCAGGGAACAGTGATCAGTAATAGAATACAATCGTTCAGCTTTGCTCGTATCCGTTCCAGTGAAGTTGAGCTGAGATGCTGTCTGTTTTCTCTTTTGCTAGGGTAGTCCTGGAATCATAGCTTCAGAAGGCTCCACTATCCCCCGGGTACATTGGATTTGTGCTGATAGACTTTGTCAGGTCAGAGACTCAGTTCAAGGGTAATCAGGGCCAGAGAAGGCTAGTCAGACACAGACCACCAGTACAACAACTACCAGATCAGTGATCTTTGAGCGGTCGGGTTGAGATTTCCGAGCCTACTGCAGACACAGATATACCGGTTGCTCAGTTAGATCAGGACAATATGTCGAGTCTGGAAGAGATGGTGCGCCAACTCCAGGATAATATGAAAGCCATGCAGCAAGACGCTGTCCGTCAAGCAGAATTTGCCAAGCAACAGGCTGTGGTCATAGCCCAACAGGCAGAGACAATTGCTAGGCTAGAGCAGCAAACCAGAGCATCTGCTTCGCATCGAGCTCCAGCACCTGGGGAGACGCCAAATGTCCAAGAGGATACAGACCTTCCAACGGGGCCAGCTCCGGCCCCGATTCTACCGCAACTATCCAAGGCGCTCACGCCCATCAATGTACCAGACTCTCCCTTTGAGTTTGAAGCAAACCCCACAGCGCTGAAGCCGAGTAAGTTGGAAAAAATGTTTAAGAAATCCCAAGGAGTCAGGTCTATTCCCAATATCGAGGATGGGTATACGGACGCAGCTGTGACGCTGCCAGATCGGTTCAAGATGCCTCAAATTGACCGATTTGATGGGTCCGGGGACCCCATGGTGCACCTGAGATTGTTTTCAGATATCTTAAGACCGATGGGCCTCACCAGACTACAGAAGCTGTCTCTGTTCGGCCGGACCCTGTCGGGTGTGGCGGCTATCTGGTATGCCAAGTTGGAGGATGATGTCAAAAGAAATTGGGATGAGATGGCCGAGGCCTTCGTTTTACAATATTCGTATAACACACAAATCGAGATTACAACCCGTGATCTCGAGACGACGAGACAAGAGGTTAAGGAAAGCTTCTCTGAATTTGTGACCCGATGGAGAGCAAAGGCCTCAATGATGACCATTAGGCCAACGGATAAGGATCAAATACGGATGGTTGTGCGCAACCTCCAACCCAAGCTTATGCAAAAGATGATTGTGCTCCCTTTCCCCACCTTTTCAGACTTACATGAGATGGGAGTACAGATCGAGGATGCTATGAAACAAGGCCTCATTGACCAGGAGAAGGAGCAGCCCAGGAGGGCGTTTTCCCGCAGTTCGAATGCGACCACCAGTGGTGATACAGTTGCAAGATCTTCCGAAGTGGGCACGGTCGCCACCACCACACCAAGAGCAGCCACCCCCTTTGTTGGTGCATCCACTTCAAACCCCCGAACTTCAGACTATCTACCCCGAGGCAAGAGGGTTTTCACCCCACTCTTTATGCCTTTGTCTAAAGCTCTAGGAGTCCTACTCAGGAAAGGACATCTGAAACCGTTGGAGCAACGGCCTCTACCCGATCCTCTCCCTGCAAAGCATGACCCGACTAAGTATTGTACTTTCCATCAACAAACCGGTCATGACACCGACAGTTGCGTTCGTCTCCGCCACGAGATACAAAATTTGATTGACAACAGGGTCATCCCCGCACCAGGTCCTACAAAGTCGATTGACACTTGATCAGAGAACTTGTGGGGGATAATGTGATGTGATCGGGGGATGAACCACCTGCGGGCGGCACTCAGTTTACTTCAGATGTGGGAATGACACACACTGTTTTGAGCATTTGTGAATACTATTTTTGTAGTTTCTGACTTGGGTGTTGAGTCAGTTCTATAGTTTTGTTTTGAGTCTATCTCTTTGTCCTGAGTCAGTCGGGTTTGTCTTGTTGTATCGAGTCAGTCCTGTTGTACAAAGGTCGGGTGATTCTGGGGGTGTTACCTCGGGCATCACCATTTTGTTTTGCATTTGTCTTTCTGTTTTGTTTTGAGTCTGTTTCTGCCAGGGAGCCAGTTGTGCCAATAGATTTTGAATGGAACAGCAGTGATTTTCACACTCTTGTGTTTGCTTCTGCCGTGTGCCAGTTGTGCCAGAAATTCTAAATGAGATGGCAGTATTTGACTAAGAACTCTGTCTTTTCTGTGCCTTGAAGTCATTGCATTGACCTAAGTTTTTCAAAACTTTTTCAAACACTGCGGTGAAAATGAAGAGGAAGGAATTCCTCGGGATTTGCAAAACTTTGATCAACTGAGAGAAAGAGAGGCGTGCTAAACCCTTAATGATTGAGATCATGTTTGTTAATGTGAGTACTGTGAAGGATCCTAGCTTGATCCAGATTGGTCCTACACTGTCTTCAGCGCGAGCGATTTGTCGCTTTCTTAAAAACTTTCAAAAAATGTTTTGCGCGGTCCTGCGAAGACCTGTGTGGAATCACTCTTGAGATTGTGCAGCTTAGGATCGCTCTTAGCCTCGAGACTCGACCCCCCTTTGCTTTCAAACCTTGAACCCCAATTCAGAATGTTCAACGGTCAACTACAATGTGAGACCTGTGTGGCCAGATCAGAAGTAACCCATGAACTAGGGGCAAAAATGTCAGATGCGCACGAAGAATCAAAGATGAGTCACCAAGTTCCTACCCACAACACTAGGGGCAAATTCGGCCCCCCATTGGATGGACTCCTGCATCGTCAGCGAACAGCAGCCTTTCTCCTGGATTCAGATGACTTCAGGATCTCAAAACCATTTGACATGGACAAAGCTACACTTTTACCCTTGAGAGGCTCGCTGGGCCGAAAACCCGGAAGGGCGACCCAGGCAAAAGTTAGAGCAAAGACCAAAAAACAAAAACAACAAAAAAAGAGAAAAATGCAAAGAATGAAAAAAGAAATGAAGAAAAAGAAAAAAAAAAAGAAGGAAAAAAGAAGAAAAGAAATGAAAATGAAAAGAAAAGAATGAAAAGAAAAGAAAAACAAAGCTCGTAAGGTTGAAAACCTGCAACAGGCGCCTTGGCAAAAGTTAGGGCATAAAAAGGAGAGGTTAAATACCCGAGTGTACCTTAACCCCGAACTACGTAAGGCTTGATTCCCATCTTTGGGATACGTAGGCAACTTCGTTCTGAAGTCCAGCCGTAAAACACTTCAAATTCGATTGTGTCCATGTAATGGTTTTGATCATCTTCGTCTTCTCTCTATCCGAGAGTTCGGTTGTAATCATCGCTCCGAGGACTGATTATAATGCGCTGCGATGCCATTCAGACAAGGGGCAACTTTCCGTTGCCATTCAATGCGCTGCGGTGCCGTTCAAACAAGGGGCAACTTTCCGTTGCCATGCAGCTCTTTTCGAACAAGGGGCAATTTTCCATTATTATGGATTCAAGGTCGCGCATCTCGAGGGTAGGTTCCGTGCTCGTTGAGCAGTGGCCGTTTGCAAAAACAATTTTTGAGAATTTTTATTGAGGTTGACTATTCTCTCGAAAATCACTCCATTTTTCCAAAACTAGACCATTTCTTGGACCCAAGAAAGGAAAATTTTCAGTGCTTACAACCTGACTTGCATGATTTCAAATCAAAAATCGAACAAGCATGTTAATCTAACTCTCATTTTGGTCAAGATTGTTTTAGTAGAAAGCAAAAATAAAAAATGGTCAAAATGATGAACTAGGGGCACAGTTGAGTCAGGTGTTCTGTCTTTTCCCCTTTGTCAAAATACTTGCCAAGAAGGGCACTCTACCTGCCAGAAAAGGGCACCATTGAAGCTAACCGCAAAAGGGCTGAAAGCTCTACCACCCTCCAAGCAGCGAGGTATCGAGCCAAGTGCGAAGCACGAACTGGAATGGGGCAAGATATTCCACTCCATCATCTGGACAGATCTAACCATGTCCAAACTCCCCAGCAGAGCATCTTGAACCGATGTTAGCTGCAGATTTGCTACACACCCAATTGTAGCGCAGCCCCTCTGTGGAAGAAACTCACTGTTGTGAACAAGAAGTAGAATCTAGCGGAATGCTAGGGGCAAGAGCCCACAACTTTCTTTTTATCCATCAACCACCCAGGGGAGGGATTGAAAATGAGAGATTGAAGAATAGAGAGATGTACGCTGAGAGAAAAAGCGAGAAAAGGGTTTTGAGAGAAAAACCGAGCTTGAGGGCCGAGTGATGTGAGAATCACAAATGAGGAAGGGTAGGAAATAATACCCGGTGAAACAGGTTCCCTGTGCGCATTAGAGTCTTTCGTTGCATTTTGTTTGTCTCGATTCTTGTTTTGAGTCGTTTCAAGTGTCAATAGATGTGTTTAGGTTGTTTACCTTTATTTTCCATTGTTGGGTAGTCTTTGCTGTGTTCAGTTGTAGGCTCAATACCCGGTCGAGAACTCTTTTTCTCAATTTCAAAAATGATTTGTTGTGTGCTTAGAGTGCTGTGCCATTCTCTACATTTGTGCAAAAAAGGAATTTGTTCTTTCGAAAACTGCAGGGTTCACCCCCGACAAGTGTGAACAGTAAAACAAAGACCTATCTGAAGCTATGTGGGTTCCAGACTGCAAAGCAAAAGAAAAGAGGGAAAATCGAAGCATCTGAGTGTGTTTCACCTTCAGTTGATTCTGAGATTGTATTTCGGATGTACCTCTTCAGACCTTGTCAGTGTTCCGAAGAATGAGCGTGCCTCTATTCCAAGTGTAAGCCTGCTTCAAGTCAGAATGGCAATTAAAACAGCAGCAGATGTTATCTCTCTCTAATATGAACAGGGTATGCCCGTTTTTGAGCTGAATATATTGTGACCCCTCCGAGAGGTAAATCGGAGATTATGTTTGAATTGGTCTTGTTAAGGCTTGTATTCCCTTACTCGGCATTTTGTTTCAAATATGCGTTGTCACGCACGTTCCACTTGCATTGTGATGCACGTTCCAATTGCATTGCATGCACCCACTTCACTTGCATTGTTATGCACGTTTCAATCGCATTGTTATGCACACTCTTCTTCCGAAACACCGGGATATGTCCTTATGTTTCTCATTCCTTCCTAACCTTTGGGATACGTCCCTAATCTTTGGGATACGTCCCTAACCTTTGGGATACGTCCCTAACCTCTGGGATGCGTCCCTAACCACTGGGATACGTCCCTAAACTCTGGGATACGTCCCTAAACTCTGGGACACGTCCCTATGTTTCCCCCCTCTTTGGTTAAGAGCATTCGGAATACGTTCTGGTGCTTATACCTTTCCTAAACACCGGGATAAGTCCCTACGTTTCTTCCTTCTTTCCGAAACACCGGGATACGTCCCTACGTTTCTTCCTCCTCTCTGAAACACTGGGATACGTCCCTATGTTTCTCTCTCTTCCCGAAATACCGGGATACGTCCTTATGTTTCTCTATTCTCGGTTAAAAGTATTCGGAATACGTTCCAATGCTCACACCATTCCGAAACACCGGGATACGTCCCTATGTTTCTCCCTCTTCGGTTAAAAGCGTTCGGAATACGTTCTAGTGCTTAAACCACTCTGAAACACTGGGATAAGTCCCTATGTTTCTCTTTTTGTTCCTTTCTCAGCATTTCATTCGCGCTATCTTGCGCACCTTACCTGTACTTTTTAGTACATTACATTGTTTTGCATACAAACTGGCTTCGCGTAGCGTGTAAGTCCAATTATCAAAATCTTCCTGCATATCATTTGCATCCTGCCCCTGAACTACGCTGGTTTGATTCCTTGCAAAGGGATACGTAGGCAGCCTGCGGGCACAACCATTTATTTATTAGTATTTTGTTTGTTTGTCCAAGTCTTCGGCCTTGTCAAAAATGGTCGTCTCTGGGCTTTGACATTCACTCCCGTCATTGTTATGACTATCGAGTTCTGTCAAAGAGGGGCAACTGTAGACACCCCATTTTTGACCGCCCTTAAGACTTGGGCGCTACTGATGGTTTGCTCGGTGATGAAAGATGTGCAGGGCAAAGGTTCAATTTCTTTGGCAAGGAGAGAGACAAATCTTAACTTCACACCCTATTTTGGACCAAAGCTATTTTGAATGGTTTTTAGACCTGAAAACCCTCTCTTTCAGAACTTTTTTTGAAATAAAGTTTCTGCAATGTTCCGAGGCTCGCATTTTGTCAAACGTTGCGCTTTTCGATAAACCGAGCAAGGACAAAGTGGAAATGAATGAAAGAGAGATGAAATATTTGGAAAATCTTTCAAAACACCTTGCTTAGGGGTTTGAATTTGAAGAAAATGGGAAAGAAGAGAAGAAACCAAGTTGGAGAAGAAGATAGGCAAGAATCGCCAAGAGAGGGACGAGCAGTCCTCGCTAAATCAAGCTTATTCGTTTATACACTTGGAGTTAAGCTATGAGGCCACCACCATTGGAAAGAAGACTTCTGGGGCTTCATTTTTCATTCAAGAATCTCTTAAAGCCGAGACTGGAGGGCGGAGATATGATTGGTTGAAGTTGGGCATCATCCTGGTTGGACCGAAACTGAGCAGCCTTCACTAAAATAAGTATAACTTTTTTCACAGTTGGAATTTTGATGCAAGGCTGGTGCCATTGGAAAGCTTACTTCCGGGGCTTCAATTTTGACACAAGAATGACCTAAAAAGGAGTTCATATGAAGAAGTTATGCCCGTTTGAAGTTAGACCTGCAGAGTAGATTTTTCTTGCCGACCGGCCAGAACAGAGTGCCGACCGGCCAAATAGATGGCCGACCGGCCAGAACAGAGTGCCGACCGGCCAAATAGATTGCTGACCGACCATTTTTGCTAGCCGACGACCTTCCGGTGCACTCTACAGGTTGAATGGATGCCAGCTGTGCCAGCTGTTTCACACTGAACCCGCTGTCCGAGATTTTGCACTTTTGGGGGGAAACTTGAATTGTTTTCCCCCCCATTTTTCCCCCTTTCTCCCCCTCTTTTGCCTATATAAACCAGCCTCCAGCTCTGGTTTAGGGGTTAGAAAAATTTGCCTTAAGCCTCTTGTATTGAAGCTCTCTCTCTCTACACTTCAACCCTCCAAACTTCTCAAATCCTATACCCATTTCCACACCATCACCTAGCACCACACCACCACTCCATTCCAGCAGCTTGGAGGGTCTTCTCAGAGCTTAGGAGGCAACATTTCTTGGTCCAAAGGTTTTCAAAGAGTTGGTCTACAAGGGTGAGTTGCTTTTTCCCTCATTTGAGCTCATTTTTGCATCATTTCTTAGCCATTCTTGCTTACACTTTTGAGCTCCGAGCTTAACTGAAAATAGTATTTTTTTGAACCCCTTTCCATGTTTGTTTAAGGGTCTTTTGATGTTTGTAATCCCCAGCTATCACTTGCTTCATAATCTCTCTTTTAGGCCCAATTCTTGTATAGTGTATTAGGCCTATTTTAAAACTGTTTTGAGCTTGGTTACAAACTGTAAAGAGGCTTGTTCTGATCCCTTCTTCAATATTGTAGAAGGGCTCATCACTGTTTGAGTCCTCCATGTGCTACTTGCTTTGATATCCATATTTTAGCCCCATTTTTGCATGATTCATTAGCCTATTGAGCTTCTGTTTTTGGACCTTGGTTCGAACTGAAAATAGCCTTGTTTTGACCCCCTCTCCATGTTTCATTAAGGGTCTATTGCTATTTGGAGCATCATTCGTATACTTTGTGTTGTGATCTCCATTTTGGACCTTATTTTGCATAGCATTTTGAGCACACTTGTATCTGTTTTTTGGGTTTGTCATAAACTATAAAACATCATATTTTTGGCCCCTCTTCAATATTGTAGGAGGCCCCTTCTCTGTTCAGGGCCAGCATCTGTGAGTTGCTTCAATATCTTGCTTTCGGGGCCATTTTTACATGCTAGTTTTTCCCCATTTGTGCCCACCGTTTGGCCTTGATTTAAACTGTAAACATGCTTGTTTTGGGGCTGCCTTGCTTCTGTCTTTATGCTTCATGTTCAAATTATGCATGCATTGCATAGCTATAGGCCATTTCATGCGCCAAATTTCATGTTTCGGGACTCGTTCCATGCATCGGGTACCATTTTACCATGATTCGGGGCTGTTTTACATCTCATTTTGCCTCTGAAATTTGCATGATAGTATGCCATATTCCATGCCTTGCTATGCCTTGCTAGAGTGGCATTTGGTGCCTTAGGATCGGTCCTCGATTTGCGTGCACGCGTGCACGCATTTCGAGTATCTCATTTTTATCTAATGGCCACTGATTTTGGCATGCTTGCGAGCTATCCATGTTAGTTTAAGTCCATCATCGCATGTTGTCGCATGCCATGTTTGTTTACATGTTTAGGTTGCGTGCCTAGTGTACATTGCTCATTTGAATGTTCATGTTGCATACTTAGTCTCCATGCCTAGGTTGCATCTCATTGAGCATGCATCCCTTGCCTCTTGATTAATCATGATAGGGGTTGGGGCCCTTTGATGTGTTTTGTGCTTGCATTTCATTTGATATCGAAATTGCACACTTGGCTTTCGGGTCATCATGCATTGAAATGTGTGATTGATGGCCCGAGGGTCGAGGGCCGCACTCCCTTGAGTCCATTACATGATAGGGAGTGTGTCCGTGCATACATTTGCCTGAAAATTCCATGCCATACACTGGTTGCCCTCTGCTACTGTCAATTGCAGGTTCTGCAGCAAGTTTTGGCCGGTCGGCTAAATACAGTGCCGACCGGCCAGGAATCTTTAGCCGATAACTTCATCAGAGGCCGATGACCTTTTTATATGGCCGGTGGCCATTCTTCCCAGCCGGTGGTGTTCCACGGTGTGCAAAGAAGCAACCCTGAGACTTTTGCAATTTTCAGAGGAGCAGGGCAGTATAAACAGAGGCAGTAGTGCTATGGCAGCGAGTTTCCGGGCGAAGCGAGTCAAGCATGCATCATTCGCGCACTTCGAGGCGGGGCTGCGGCCTTTTCCCTTTTGCATTTAATTTGTTAATTAAATTAGAAGTTCTGTAATAATTAGTTTAGTATTATTCTTTCGGACTGTATTATTCTTTCGGTCCCTCCGAGTGAGGGCAATTGTGTAATAAGTGTGCGTGAGTGTGTGTATGTCTTCCAACCCCACGTCTTTCTTTCCTTTTATTTACTAGCTTTCGATGGTTAGTTTAGGGCATATTTAAATTAGCATACCTTATGTTAAGCATGCGTGCATTCATACATTTGTCATACATGCACCGGGCTCGGCGCATCATGCTAACTGCACTGTATTTCAATTCCAAGTTGAATACATGTTATTTGTAGCATCTCATATGCCATCTTAGATTAGCTGAGCCTATTCTAGTCGTATCTTGCCTGTGTTGCATTAGCCATCTTAACATGAGCTAGGATCACGCATTGATTACTAACTAGCTTTTGTTTTGGCTCGGAGTACTAGGTAAGCTTTTATGCTTTAGCATATCGCATGCGTGTGAATGTTGCCATAATAGCATGATTACCATGAGGCTAGCTGCTTATGTGATATAACTGCTTGAATGCATGTGGATGGAGGTCAAATTACTTAAATTGGAACAATGCATGAAAACTGTGAGTTTTGAGCCCACTAGATAGTGGCAAGACCGTCTTTTCTAAAAGCCCACTTGAGGGTGGCAAAATCTTTATTTTAGCCTACTTGCGAGTAGCAAACCATTTTCAAAACAAACATGAAATGTTTTGTTCCAATTTAGGCGATTTGGTCTATACTTGTTTGCTGTGCGCATAACATAGTAAATCTAGGCTAATAACCGGAATAAGAACACATAACGTTTTCAAAATCGGATATCATGGTTAGTAGAGGCCGGTCTTCGGACCGGGCGAGAGGGGGTGCTCATAGCTGACCTTCCCCAATCGTACCCAAGTTCCCGAGCCGAGGCAACTTTGGTGATGACGGACACGTGGCCTTTGGCACCGAGTCAGGGTTTCCTAAATTTCCCCATTAAAAAATATTTAGGTGGCGACTCTGTATCTGGCAAAGCAGTCCATGTTTGGCACTTCTTTCAAAAATCTGTTTTCTCAAAACGATTTGCCGGATTTGGACTCTTTGGTTCAGATTAAGAACCGTGACAATTGAGTCCTGAACTGTAGTAAGCCCAATATGAACAGAACGGGGGTTCATCCTCCCGGGACGTTCGGGGACGTCTACAGTTTCTGGCGACTCTGCTGGGGACTTTAGAGAGTTTGACTCGAACTCGTGATATCCTGTTTTGACTACACTTATGTGTTTCTTTGCATTGCATGTGCATTGGTGCGCCTAGGACACCGTGTTGGCCATCTGCTATTCCTGAGCGGTTTGCCGGAGGCTTGTCTTGTCAAGGCATGACCATAAGGCTGACCGGTTGCGGGCTCTGCCAGTATGGGAACACAAACCCCGGTTTTACCGGGGCACCCTTTTCGACCATTCCACCTAGTACATATTCGGAATCCATAGTGACCATTCCAAACTAGGACAGGTTGCTTACCCGATCATAGGTTGTTTGAAACCGCTGCGTGCGTAGTGAAACCCTAGCTCCCGACAAAATAGGACAGGGAAACCCTACCCCAACATAGGGGTGTATTGGCTCTCATTTACTTGCTATGTGCTTTTAGAGTGTATCTCTACAGGGAATGCATATACCAGTTTGCGAGTCTGGGTATCCGGCCTGCGGGCACCAGTATCAGTATTTTGAGAATCAGTTATATCCGCGGGTATCAGATTCAGATTTGGGGCAATGATTTCAGGGAACAGTGATCAGTAATAGAATACAATCGTTCAGCTTTGCTCGTATCCGTTCCAGTGAAGTTGAGCTGAGATGCTGTCTGTTTTCTCTTTTGCTAGGGTAGTCCTGGAATCATAGCTTCAGAAGGCTCCACTATCCCCCGGGTACATTGGATTTGTGCTGATAGACTTTGTCAGGTCAGAGACTCAGTTCAAGGGTAATCAGGGCCAGAGAAGGCTAGTCAGGCACAGACCACCAGTACAACAGCTACCAGATCAGTGATCTTTGAGCGGTCGGGTTGAGATTTCCGAGCCTACTGCAGACACAGATATACCGGTTGCTCAGTTAGATCAGGACAATATGTCGAGTCTGGAAGAGATGGTGCGCCAACTCCAGGATAATATGAAAGCCATGCAGCAAGACGCTGTCCGTCAAGCAGAATTCGCCAAGCAACAGGCTGTGGTCATAGCCCAACAGGCAGAGACAATTGCTAGGCTAGAGCAGCAAACCAGAGCATCTGCTTCGCATCGAGCTCCAGCACCTGGGGAGACGCCAAATGTCCAAGAGGATACAGACCTTCCAACGGGGCCAGCTCCGGCCCCGATTCTACCGCAACTATCCAAGGCGCCACGCCTATCAATGTACCAGACTCTCCCTTTGAGTTTGAAGCAAACCCCACAGCGCTGAAGCCGAGTAAGTTGGAAAAAATGTTTAAGAAATCCCAAGGAGTCAGGTCTATTCCCAATATCGAGGATGGGTATACGGACGCAGCTGTGACGCTGCCAGATCGGTTCAAGATGCCTCAAATTGACCGATTTGATGGGTCCGGGGACCCCATGGTGCACCTGAGATTGTTTTCAGATATCTTAAGACCGATGGGCCTCACCAGACTACAGAAGCTGTCTCTGTTCGGCCGGACCCTGTCGGGTGTGGCGGCTATCTGGTATGCCAAGTTGGAGGATGATGTCAAAAGAAATTGGGATGAGATGGCCGAGGCCTTCGTTTTACAATATTCGTATAACACACAAATCGAGATTACAACCCGTGATCTCGAGACGACGAGACAAGAGGTTAAGGAAAGCTTCTCTGAATTTGTGACCCGATGGAGAGCAAAGGCCTCAATGATGACCATTAGGCCAACGGATAAGGATCAAATACGGATGGTTGTGCGCAACCTCCAACCCAAGCTTATGCAAAAGATGATTGTGCTCCCCTTCCCCACCTTTTCAGACTTACATGAGATGGGAGTACAGATCGAGGATGCTATGAAACAGGGCCTCATTGACCAGGAGAAGGAGCAGCCCAGGAGGGCGTTTTCCCGCAGTTCGAATGCGACCACCAGTGGTGATACAGTTGCAAGATCTTCCGAAGTGGGCACGGTCGCCACCACCACACCAAGAGCAGCCACCCCCTTTGTTGGTGCATCCACTTCAAACCCCCGAACTTCAGACTATCTACCCCGAGGCAAGAGGGTTTTCACCCCACTCTTTATGCCTTTGTCTAAAGCTCTAGGGGTCCTACTCAGGAAAGGACATCTGAAACCGTTGGAGCAACGGCCTCTACCCGATCCTCTCCCTGCAAAGCATGACCCGACTAAGTATTGTACTTTCCATCAACAAACCGGTCATGACACCGACAGTTGCGTTCGTCTCCGCCACGAGATACAAAATTTGATTGACAACGGGGTCATCCCCGCACCAGGTCCTACAAAGTCTATTGACACTTGATCAGAGAACTTGTGGGGGATAATGTGATGTGATCGGGGGATGAACCACCTGCGGGCGGCACTCAGTTTACTTCAGATGTGGGAATGACACACACTGTTTTGAGCATTTGTGAATGTTATTTTTGTAGTTTCTGACTTGGGTGTTGAGTCAGTTCTATAGTTTTGTTTTGAGTCTATCTCTTTGTCCTGAGTCAGTCGGGTTTGTCTTGTTGTATCGAGTCAGTCCTGTTGTACAAAGGTCGGGTGATTCTGGGGTGTTACCTCGGGCATCACCATTTTGTTTTGCATTTGTCTTTCTGTTTTGTTTTGAGTCTGTTTCTGCTAGGGAGCCAGTTGTGCCAACAGATTTTGAATGGAACAGCAGTGATTTTCACACTCTTGTGTTTGCTTCTGCCGTGTGCCAGAAATTCTAAATGAGATGGCAGTATTTGACTAAGAACTCTGTCTTTTCTGTGCCTTGAAGTCATTGCATTGACCTAAGTTTTTCAAAACATTTTCAAACACTGCGGTGAAAATGAAGAGGAAGGAATTCCTCGGGATTTGCAAAACTTTGATCAACTGAGAGAAAGAGAGGCGTGCTAAACCCTTAATGATTGAGATCATGTTTGTTAATGTGAGTACTGGGAAGGATCCTAGCTTGATCCAGATTGGTCCTACACTGTCTTCAGCGCGAGCGATTTGTCGCTTTCTTAAAAACTTTCAAAAAATGTTTTGCGCGGTCCTGCGAAGACCTGTGTGGAATCACTCTTGAGATTGTGCAGCTTAGGATCGCTCTCAGCCTCGAGACTCGACCCCCCTTTGCTTTCAAACCTTGAACCCCAATTCAGAATGTTCAACGGTCAACTACAATGTGAGACCTGTGTGGCCAGATCCGAAGCAACCCATGAACTAGGGGCAAAAATGTCAGATGCGCTCGAAGAATCAAAGATGAGTCACCAAGTTCCTACCCACAACACTAGGGGCAAATTCGGCCCCCCATTGGATGGACTCCTGCATCGTCAGCGAACAGCAGCCTTTCTCCTGGATTCAGATGACTTCAGGATCTCAAAACCATTTGACATGGACAAAACTACACTTTTACCCTTGAGAGGCTCGCTGGGCCGAAAAGCCAGAAGGGCGACCCAGACAAAAGTTAGAGCAAAGACCAAAAAACAAAAACAACAAAAAAAGAGAAAAACGCAAAGAATGAAAAAACAAATGAAGAAAAAGAAAAAAAAAGAAGGAAAAAAGAAGAAAAGAAATGAAAATGAAAAGAAAAGAATGAAAAGAAAAGAAAAACAATGCTCGTAAGGTTGAAAACCTGCAACAGGCGCCTTGGCAAAAGTTAGAGCATAAAAAGGAGAGGTTAAATACCCGAGTGTACCTTAACCCCGAACTACGTAAGGCTTGATTCCCATCTTTGGGATACGCAGGCAACTTCGTTCTGAAGTCCAGCCGTAAAACACTTCAAATTCGATTGTGTCCATGTAATGGTTTTGATCATTTTCGTCTTCTCTCTATCCGAGAGTTCGGTTGTAATCATCGCTCCGAGGACTGATTATAATGCGCTGCGATGCCATTCAGACAAGGGGCAACTTTCCGTTGCCATTCAATGCGCTGCGGTGCCGTTCAAACAAGGGGCAACTTTCCGTTGCCATGCAGCTCTTTTCGAACAAGGGGCAATTTTCCATTGTTATGGATTCAAGGTCGCGCATCTCGAGGGTAGGTTCCGTGCTCGTTGAGCAGTGGCCGTTTGCAAAAACAGTTTTTGAGAATTTTTATTGAGGTTGACTATTCTCTCGAAAATCACTCCATTTTTCCAAAACTAGACCATTTCTTGGACCCAAAAAAGGAAAATTTTCAGTGCTTACAACCTGACTTGCATGATTTCAAATCAAAAATCGAACAAGCATGTTAATCTAACTCTCATTTTGGTCAAGATTGTTTTAGTAGAAAGCAAAAATAAAAAATGGTCAAAATGATGAACTAGGGGCACAGTTGAGTCAGGTGTTTTGTCTTTTCCCCTTTGTCAAAATACTTGCCAAGAAGGGCACTCTACCTGCCAGAAAAGGGCACCACTGAAGCTTAACCGCAAAAGGGCTGAAAGCTCCACCACCCTCCAAGCAGCGAGGTATCGAGCCAAGTGCAAAGCACGAACTGGAATGGGGCAAGATATTCCACTCCATCATCTGGACAGATCTAACCATGTCCAAACTCCCCAGCAGAGCATCGTCAACCGTTGTTAGCTGCAGATTTGCTACACACCCAATTGTAGCGCAGCCCCTCTGTGGAAGAAACTCACTGTTGTGAACAAGAAGTAGAATCTAGCGGAATGCTAGGGGCAAGAGCCCACAACTTTCTTTTTATCCATCAACCACCCAGGGGAGGGATTGAAAATGAGAGATTGAAGAATAGAGAGATGTACGCTGAGAGAAAAAGCGAGAAAAGGGTTTTGAGAGAAAAACCGAGCTTGAGGGCCGAGTGATGTGAGAATCACAAATGAGGAAGGGTAGGAAATAATACCTGGTGAAACAGGTTCCCTGTGCGCATTAGAGTCTTTCGTTGCATTTTGTTTGTCTCGATTCTTGTTTTGAGTCGTTTCAAGTGTCAATAGATGTGTTTAGGTTGTTTACCTTTATTTTCCATTGTTGGGTAGTCTTTGCTGTGTTCAGTTGTAGGCTCAATACTCGGTCGAGAACTCTCTTTCTCAATTTCAAAAATGATTTGTTGTGTGCTTAGAGTGCTGTGCCATTCTCTACATTTGGGCAAAAAAGGAATTTGTTCTTTCGAAAACTGCAGGGTTCACCCCCGACAAGTGTGAACAGTAAAACAAAGACATATCTGAAGCTATGTGGGTTCCAGACTGCAAAGCAAAAGAAAAGAGGGAAAATCGAAGCATCTGAGTGTGTTTCACCTTCAGTGGATTCCGAGATTGTATTTCGGATGTACCTCTTCAGACCCTGTCAGTGTTCCGAAGAATGAGCGTGCCTCTATTCCAAGTGTAAGCCTGCTTCAAGTCAGAATGGCAATTAAAACAGCAGCAGATGTTATCTCTCTCTAATATGAACAGGGTATGCCCGTTTTTGAGCTGAATATATTGTGACCCCTCCGAGAGGTAAATCGGACATTATGTTTGAATTGGTCTTGTTAAGGCTTGTATTCCCTTACTCGGCATTTTGTTTCAAATATGCGTTGTCACGCACGTTCCACTTGCATTGTGATGCACGTTCCAATTGCATTGCATGCACCCACTTCACTTGCATTGTTATGCACGTTTCAATCGCATTGTTATGCACACTTTTCTTCCGAAACACCGGGATATGTCCTTATGTTTCTCATTCCTTCCTAACCTTTGGGATACGTCCCTAATCTTCGGGATACGTCCCTAATCTTTGGGATACGTCCCTAACCTTTGGGATACGTCCCTAACCTCTGGGATACGTCCCTAACCTCTGGGATACGTCCCTAACCACTGGGATACGTCCCTAAACTCTGGGATACGTCCCTAAACTTTGGGACACGTCCCTATGTTTCCCCCATGTTTGGTTAAGAGCATTCGGAATACGTTCTGGTGCTTATACCTTTCCTAAACACCGGGATAAGTCCCTACGTTTCTTCCTTCTTTCCGAAACACCGGGATACGTCCCTACGTTTCTTCCTCCTCTCTGAAACACCGGGATACGTCCCTATGTTTCTCTCTCTTCCCGAAATACCGGGATACATCCTTATGTTTCTCCATTCTTGGTTAAAAGTATTCGGAATACGTTCCAATGCTCACACCATTCTGAAACACCGGGATACGTCCCTATGTTTCTCCCTCTTCGGTTAAAAGCGTTCGGAATACGTTCTAGTGCTTAAACCACTCTGAAACACTGGGATAAGTCCCTATGTTTCTCTCTTTGTTCCTTTCTCAGCATTTCATTCGCGCTATCTTGTGCACCTTACCTGTACTTGTTAGTACATTACATTGTTTTGCATACAAACTGGCTTCGCGTAGCGTGTAAGTCCAATTATCAAAATCTTCCTGCATATCATTTGCATCCTGCCCCTGAACTACGCTGGTTTGATTCCTTGCAAAGGGATACGTAGGCAGCCTGCGGGCACAACCATTTATTTATCAGTATTTTGTTTGTTTGTCCAAGTCTTCGGCCTTGTCAAAAATGGGTCGTCTCTGGGCTTTGACATTCACTCCCGTCATTGTTATGACTATCGAGTTCTGTCAAAGAGGGGCAACTGTAGACACCCCATTTTTGACCGCCCTTAAGACTTGGACGCTACTGATGGTTTGCTCGGTGATGAAAGATGTGCAGGGCAAAGGTTCAATTTCTTTGGCAAGGAGAGAGACAAATCTCAACTTCACACCCTATTTTGGACCAAAGCTATTTTGAATGGTTTTTAGACCTTAAAATCCTCTCTTTCAGAACTTTTTTTGAAATAAAGTTTCTGCAATGTTTCGAGGCTCGCATTTCGTCAAACGTTGCGCTTTTCGATAAACCGAGCAAGGACAAAGTGGAAATGAATGAAAGAGAGATGAAATATTTGGAAAATCTTTCAAAACACCTTGCTTAGGGGTTTGAATTTGAAGAAAATGGGAAAGAAGAGAAGAAACCAAGTTGGAGAAGAAGATAAGCAAGAATCGCCAAGAGAGGGACGAGCAGTCCTCGCTAAATCAAGCTTATTCGTTTATACACTTGGAGTTAAGCTATGAGGCCACCACCATTGGAAAGAAGACTTCTGGGGCTTCATTTTTCATTGAAGAATCTCTTAAAGCCGAGACCGGAGGGCGGAGATATGATTGGTTGAAGTTGGGCATCATCCTGGTTGGACCGAAACTGAGCAGCCTTCACTAAAACAAGCATAACTTTTTTCACAGTTGGAATTTTGATGCAAGGCTGGTGCCATTGGAAAGCTTACTTCCGGGGCTTCAATTTTGACACAAGAATGACCTAAAAAGGAGTTCATATGAAGAAGTTATGCCCGTTTGAAGTTGGACCTGCAGAGCAGATTTTTCCTGCCGACCGGCCAGAACAGAGTGCCGACCGGCCAAATAGATGGCCGACCGGCCAGAACAGAGTGCCGACCGGCCAAATAGATTGCCGACCGGCCATTTAAAGTAGCCGACCGACCATTTTTGCTAGCCGACGACCTTCCGGTGCACTCTACAGGTTGAATGGATGCCAGCTGTGCCAGCTGTTTCACACTGAACCCGCTGTCCGAGATTTTGCACTTTTGGGGGGAAACTTGAATTGTTTTCCCCCCCATTTTTCCCCCTCTTTTGCCTATATAAACTAGCCTCCAGCTCTGGTTTAGGGGTTAGAAAAATTTGCCTTAGGCCTCTTGTATTGAAGCTCTCTCTCTCTACACTCCAATCCTCCAAACTTCTCAAATCCTATACCCATTTCCACACCATCACCTAGCACCACACCACCACTCCATTCCATCAGCTTGGAGGTTCTTCTCAGAGCTTAGGAGGCAACATTTCTTGGTCCAAAGGTTGTCAAAGAGTTGGTCAACAAGGGTGAGTTGCTTTTTCCCTCATTTGAGCTCATTTTTGCATCATTTCTTAGCCATTCTTGCTTACACTTTTGAGCTCCGAGCTTAACTGAAAATAGTATTTTTTTGAACCCCTTTCCATGTTTGTTTAAGGGTCTTTTGCTGTTTGGAATCCCCAGCTATCACTTGCTTCATAATCTCTCTTTTAGGCCCAATTCTTGCATAGTGTATTAGGCCTATTTTAAAACTGTTTTGAGCTTGGTTACAAACTGTAAAGAGGCTTTTTTTGAGCCCTTCTTCAATATTGTAGAAGGGCTCATCACTGTTTGAGTCCTCCATGTGCTACTTGCTTTGATATCCATATTTTAGCCCCATTTTTGCATGATTCATTAGCCTATTGAGCTTCTGTTTTTGGACCTTAGTCCGAACTGAAAATGGCCTTGTTTTGACCCCCTCTCCATGTTTCATTAAGGGTCTATTGCTGTTTGGAGCATCATTCGTATACTTTGTGTTGTGATCTCCATTTTGGCCCTTATTTTGCATAGCATTTTGAGCACACTTGTATCTGTTTTTGGGGTTTGTCATAAACTGTAAAATATCATATTTTTGGCCCCTCTTCAATATTGTAGGAGGCCCCTTCTCTGTTCAGGGCCAGAATCTGTGAGTTGCTTCAATATCTTGCTTTCGGGGCCATTTTTACATGCTAGTTTTGCCCCATTTGTGCCCACCGTTTGGCCTTGCTTTAAACTGTAAACATGCTTTTTTTGGGGCTGCCTTGCTTCTGTCTTTATGCTTCATGCTCAAATTATGCATGCATTGCATAGCTATAGGCCATTTCATGCGCCAAATTTCATGTTTCGGGACTCGTTCTATGCATCAGGTACCATTTTACCATGATTCGGGGCTGTTTTACATCTCATTTTGCCTCTGAAATTTGCATGATAGTATGCCATATTCCATGCCTTGCTATGTCTTGCTAGAGTGGCATTTGGTGCCTTAGGGTCGGTCCTCGATTTGCGTGCACGCGTGCACGCATTTCGAGTATCTCATTTTCATCTAATGGCCACTGATTTTGGCATGCTTGCGAGCTATCCATGTTAGTTTAAGTCCATCATCGCATGTTGTCGCATGCCATGTTTGTTTACATGTTTAGGTTGCGTGCCTAGTGTACATTGCTCATTTGAATGTTCATGTTGCATACTTAGCCTCCATGCCTAGGTTGCATCTCATTGAGCATGCATCCCTTGCCTCTTGATCAATCATGATAGGGGTTGGGGCCCTTTGATGTGTTTTGTGCTTGCATTTCATTTGATATCGAAATTGCACACTTGGCTTTCGGGTCATCATGCATTGAAATGTGTGATTGATGGCCCGAGGGTCGAGGGCCGCACTCCCTTGAGTCCATTACATGATAGGGAGTGTGTCCGTGCATACATTTGCCTGAAAATTCCATGCCATACACTGGTTGCCCTCTGCTGCTGTCAATTGCAGGTTCTGCAGCAAGTTTTGGCCGGTGGCTAAATACAGTGCCGACCGGCCAGGAATCTTTAGCCGATAACTTCATCAGAGGCCGATGACCTTTTTATATGGCCGGTGGCCATTCTTCCCAGCCGGTGGTGTTCCACGGTGTGCAAAGAAGCAACCCTGAGACTTTTGCAATTTTCAGAGGAGCAGGGCAGTATAAACAGAGGCAGTAGTGCTATGGCAGCGAGTTTCCGGGCGAAGCGAGTGAAGCATCCATCATTCGCGCACTTCGAGGCGAGGCTGCGGCCTTTTCCCTTTTGCATTTAATTTGTTAATTAAATTAGAAGTTCTGTAATAATTAGTTTAGTATTATTCTTTCGGACTGTATTATTCTTTCGGTCCCTCCGAGTGAGGGCAATTGTGCAATAAGTGTGCGTGAGTGTGTGTATGTCTTCCAACCCCACGTCTTTCTTCCCTTTTATTTACTAGCTTTCGATGGTTAGTTTAGGGCATATTTAAATTAGCATACCTTATGTTAAGCATGCGTGCATTCATACATTTGTTATACATGCACCGGGCTCGGCGCATCATGCTAGCTGCACTGTATTTCAATTCCAAGTTGAATACATGTTATTTGTAGCATCTCATATGCCATCTTAGATTAGCCGAGCCTATTCTAGTCGCATCTTGCCTGTGTTGCATTAGCCATCTTAACATGAGCTAGGATCACGCATTGATTACTAACTAGCTTTTGTTTTGGCTCGAAGTACTAGGTAAGCTTTTATGCTTTAGCATATCGCATGCGTGTGAATGTTGCCATAATAGCATGATTACCATGAGGCTAGCTGCTTATGTGATATAACTGCTTGAATGCCTGTGGATGGAGGTCAAATTACTTAAATTGGAACAATGCATGAAAACTGTGAGTTTTGAGCCCACTAGATAGTGGCAAGACCGTCTTTTCTAAAAGCCCACTTGAGGGTGGCAAAATCTTTATTTTAGCCTACTTGCGAGTAGCAAACCATTTTCAAAACAAACATGAAATGTTTTGTTCCAATTTAGGCGATTTGGTCTATACTTGTTTGCTGTGCGCATAACATAGTAAATCTAGGCTAATAACCGGAATAAGAACACATAACGTTTTCAAAATCGGATATCATGGTTAGTAGAGGCCGGTCTTCGGACCGGGCGAGAGGGGGTGCTCATAGCTGACCTTCCCCAATCGTACCCAAGTTCCCGAGCCGAGGCAACTTTGGTGATGACGGACACGTGGCCTTTGGCACCGAGTCAGGGTTTCCTAAATTTCCCCATTAAAAAATATTTAGGTGGCGACTCTGTATCTGGCAAAGCAGTCCATGTTTGGCACTTCTTTCAAAAATCTGTTTTCTCAAAACGATTTGCCGGATTTGGACTCTTTGGTTCAGATTAAGAACCGTGACAATTGAGTCCTGAACTGTAGTAAGCCCAATATGAACAGAACGGGGGTTCATCCTCCCGGGACGTTCGGGGACGTCTACAGTTTCTGGCGACTCTGCTGGGGACTTTAGAGAGTTTGACTCGAACTCGTGATATCCTGTTTTGACTACACTTATGTGTTTCTTTGCATTGCATGTGCATTGGTGCGCCTAGGACACCGTGTTGGCCATCTGCTATTCCTGAGCGGTTTGCCGGAGGCTTGTCTTGTCAAGGCATGACCATAAGGCTGACCGGTTGCGGCTCTGCCAGTATGGGAACACAAACCCCGGTTTTACCGGGGCACCCTTTTCGACCATTCCACCTAGTACATATTCGGAATCCATAGTGACCATTCCAAACTAGGACAGGTTGCTTACCCGATCATAGGTTGTTTGAAACCGCTGCGTGCGTAGTGAAACCCTAGCTCCCGACAAAATAGGACAGGGAAACCCTACCCCAACATAGGGGTGTATTGGCTCTCATTTACTTGCTATGTGCTTTTAGAGTGTATCTCTACAGGGAATGCATATACCAGTTTGCGAGTCTGGGTATCCGGCCTGCGGGCACCAGTATCAATATTTTGAGAATCAGTTATATCCGTGGGTATCAGATTCAGATTTGGGGCAATGATTTCGGGAACAGTGATCAGTAATAGAATACAATCGTTCAGCTTTGCTCGTATCCGTTCCAGTGAAGTTGAGCTGAGATGCTGTCTGTTTTCTCTTTTGCTAGGGTAGTCCTGGAATCATAGCTTCAGAAGGCTCCACTATCCCCCGGGTACATTGGATTTGTGCTGATAGACTTTGTCAGGTCAGAGACTCAGTTCAAGGGTAATCAGGGCCAGAGAAGGCTAGTCAGGCACAGACCACCAGTACAACAGCTACCAGATCAGTGATCTTTGAGCGGTCGGGTTGAGATTTCCGAGCCTACTGCAGACACAGATATACCGGTTGCTCAGTTAGATCAGGACAATATGTCGAGTCTGGAAGAGATGGTGCGCCAACTCCAGGATAATATGAAAGCCATGCAGCAAGACGCTGTCCGTCAAGCAGAATTCGCCAAGCAACAGGCTGTGGTCATAGCCCAACAGGCAGAGACAATTGCTAGGCTAGAGCAGCAAACCAGAGCATCTGCTTCGCATCGAGCTCCAGCACCTGGGGAGACGCCAAATGTCCAAGAGGATACAGACCTTCCAACGGGGCCAGCTCCGGCCCCGATTCTACCGCAACTATCCAAGGCGCCCACGCCTATCAATGTACCAGACTCTCCCTTTGAGTTTGAAGCAAACCCCACAGCGCTGAAGCCGAGTAAGTTGGAAAAAATGTTTAAGAAATCCCAAGGAGTCAGGTCTATTCCCAATATCGAGGATGGGTATACGGACGCAGCTGTGACGCTGCCAGATCGGTTCAAGATGCCTCAAATTGACCGATTTGATGGGTCCGGGGACCCCATGGTGCACCTGAGATTGTTTTCAGATATCTTAAGACCGATGGGCCTCACCAGACTACAGAAGCTGTCTCTGTTCGGCCGGACCCTGTCGGGTGTGGCGGCTATCTGGTATGCCAAGTTGGAGGATGATGTCAAAAGAAATTGGGATGAGATGGCCGAGGCCTTCGTTTTACAATATTCGTATAACACACAAATCGAGATTACAACCCGTGATCTCGAGACGACGAGACAAGAGGTTAAGGAAAGCTTCTCTGAATTTGTGACCCGATGGAGAGCAAAGGCCTCAATGATGACCATTAGGCCAACGGATAAGGATCAAATACGGATGGTTGTGCGCAACCTCCAACCCAAGCTTATGCAAAAGATGATTGTGCTCCCCTTCCCCACCTTTTCAGACTTACATGAGATGGGAGTACAGATCGAGGATGCTATGAAACAGGGCCTCATTGACCAGGAGAAGGAGCAGCCCAGGAGGGCGTTTTCCCGCAGTTCGAATGCGACCACCAGTGGTGATACAGTTGCAAGATCTTCCGAAGTGGGCACGGTCGCCACCACCACACCAAGAGCAGCCACCCCCTTTGTTGGTGCATCCACTTCAAACCCCCGAACTTCAGACTATCTACCCCGAGGCAAGAGGGTTTTCACCCCACTCTTTATGCCTTTGTCTAAAGCTCTAGGGGTCCTACTCAGGAAAGGACATCTGAAACCGTTGGAGCAACGGCCTCTACCCGATCCTCTCCCTGCAAAGCATGACCCGACTAAGTATTGTACTTTCCATCAACAAACCGGTCATGACACCGACAGTTGCGTTCGTCTCCGCCACGAGATACAAAATTTGATTGACAACGGGGTCATCCCCGCACCAGGTCCTACAAAGTCTATTGACACTTGATCAGAGAACTTGTGGGGGATAATGTGATGTGATCGGGGGATGAACCACCTGCGGGCGGCACTCAGTTTACTTCAGATGTGGGAATGACACACACTGTTTTGAGCATTTGTGAATGTTATTTTTGTAGTTTCTGACTTGGGTGTTGAGTCAGTTCTATAGTTTTGTTTTGAGTCTATCTCTTTGTCCTGAGTCAGTCGGGTTTGTCTTGTTGTATCGAGTCAGTCCTGTTGTACAAAGGTCGGGTGATTCTGGGGGTGTTACCTCGGGCATCACCATTTTGTTTTGCATTTGTCTTTCTGTTTTGTTTTGAGTCTGTTTCTGCTAGGGAGCCAGTTGTGCCAACAGATTTTGAATGGAACAGCAGTGATTTTCACACTCTTGTGTTTGCTTCTGCCGTGTGCCAGTTGTGCCAGAAATTCTAAATGAGATGGCAGTATTTGACTAAGAACTCTGTCTTTTCTGTGCCTTGAAGTCATTGCATTGACCTAAGTTTTTCAAAACTTTTTCAAACACTGCGGTGAAAATGAAGAGGAAGGAATTCCTCGGGATTTGCAAAACTTTGATCAACTGAGAGAAAGAGAGGCGTGCTAAACCCTTAATGATTGAGATCATGTTTGTTAATGTGAGTACTGGGAAGGATCCTAGCTTGATCCAGATTAGTCCTACAATGTCTTCAGCGCGAGCGATTTGTCGCTTTCTTAAAAACTTTCAAAAAATGTTTTGCGCGGTCCTGCGAAGACCTGTGTGGAATCACTCTTGAGATTGTGCAGCTTAGGATCGCTCTCAGCCTCGAGACTCAACCCCCCCTTTGCTTTCAAACCTTGAACCCCAATTCAGAATGTTCAACGGTCAACTACAATGTGAGACCTGTGTGGCCAGATCAGAAGCAACCCATGAACTAGGGGCAAAAATGTCAGATGCGATCGAAGAATCAAAGATGAGTCACCAAGTTCCTACCCACAACACTAGGGGCAAATTCGGCCCCCCATTGGATGGACTCCTGCATCGTCAGCGAACAGCAGCCTTTCTCCTGGATTCAGATGACTTCAGGATCTCAAAACCATTTGACATGGACAAAGCTACACTTTTACCCTTGAGAGGCTCGCTGGGCCGAAAACCCGGAAGGGCGACCCAGGCAAAAGTTAGAGCAAAGACCAAAAAACAAAAACAAAAAAAAAGAGAAAAACGCAAAGAATGAAAAAAGAAATGAAGAAAAAGAAAAAAAAAAGAAGGAAAAAAGAAGAAAAGAAATGAAAATGAAAAGAAAAGAATGAAAAGAAAAGAAAAACAAAGCTCGTAAGGTTGAAAACCTGCAACAAACGCCTTGGCAAAAGTTAGAGCATAAAAAGGAGAGGTTAAATACCCGAGTGTACCTTAACCCCGAACTACGTAAGGCTTGATTCCCATCTTTGGGATACGTAGGCAATTTCGTTCTGAAGTCCAGCCGTAAAACACTTCAAATTCGATTGTGTCCATGTAATGGTTTTGATCATCTTCGTCTTCTCTCTATCCGAGAGTTCGGTTGTAATCATCGCTCCGAGGACTGATTATAATGCGCTGCGATGCCATTCAGACAAGGGGCAACTTTCCGTTGCCATTCAATGCGCTGTGGTGCCGTTCAAACAAGGGGCAACTTTCCGTTGCCATGCAGCTCTTTTCGAACAAGGGGCAATTTCCATTGTTATGGATTCAAGGTCGCGCATCTCGAGGGTAGGTTCCGTGCTCGTTGAGCAGTGGCCGTTTGCAAAAACAGTTTTTGAGAATTTTTATTGAGGTTGACTATTCTCTCGAAAATCACTCCATTTTTCCAAAACTAGACCATTTCTTGGACCCAAAAAAGGAAAATTTTCAGTGTACAACCTGACTTGCATGATTTCAAATCAAAAATCGAACAAGCATGTTAATCTAACTCTCATTTTGGTCAAGATTGTTTTAGTAGAAAGCAAAAATAAAAAATGGTCAAAATGATGAACTAGGGGCACAGTTGAGTAAGGTGTTCTGTCTTTTCCCCTTTGTCAAAATACTTGCCAAGAAGGGCACTCTACCTGCCAGAAAAGGGCACCACTGAAGCTAACCGCAAAAGGGCTGAAAGCTCTACCACCCTCCAAGCAGCGAGGTATCGAGCCAAGTGCGAAGCACGAACTGGAATGGGGCAAGATATTCCACTCCATCATCTGGACAGATCTAACCATGTCCAAACTCCCCAGCAGAGCATCGTCAACCGATGTTAGCTGCAGATTTGCTACACACCCAATTGTAGCGCAGCCCCTCTGTGGAAGAAACTCACTGTTGTGAACAAGAAGAAGAATGCTAGGGGCAAGAGCCCACAACTTTCTTTTTATCCATCAACCACCCAGGGGAGGGATTGAAAATAAGAGATTGAAGAATAGAGAGATGTACGCTGAGAGAAAAAGCGAGAAAAGGGTTTTGAGAGAAAAACGAGCTTGAGGGCCGAGTGATGTGAGAATCACAAATGAGGAAGGGTAGGAAATAATACCCGGTGAAACAGGTTCCCTGTGCGCATTAGAGTCTTTCGTTGCATTTTGTTTGTCTCGATTCTTGTTTTGAGTCGTTTCAAGTGTCAATAGATGTGTTTAGGTTGTTTACCTTTATTTTCCATTGTTGGGTAGTTTTGCTGTGTTCAGTTGTAGGCTCAATACCCGGTCGAGAACTCTTTTTCTCAATTTCAAAAATGATTTGTTGTGTGCTTAGAGTGCTGTGCCATTCTCTACATTTGTGCAAAAAAGGAATTTGTTCTTTCGAAAACTGCAGGGTTCACCCCCGACAAGTGTGAACAGTAAAACAAAGACCTATCTGAAGCTATGTGGGTTCCAGACTGCAAAGCAAAAGAAAAGAGGGAAAATCGAAGCATCTGAGTGTGTTTCACCTTCAGTGGATTCTGAGATTGTATTTCGGATGTACCTCTTCAGACCTTGTCAGTGTTCCGAAGAATGAGCGTGCCTCTATTCCAAGTGTAAGCCTGCTTCAAGTCAGAATGGCAATTAAAACAGCAGCAGATGTTATCTCTCTCTAATATGAACAGGGTATGCCCGTTTTTGAGCTGAATATATTGTGACCCCTCCGAGAGGTAAATCGAAGGTTATGTTTGAATTGGTCTTGTTAAGGCTTGTATTCCCTTACTCGGCATTTTGTTTCAAATATGCGTTGTCACGCACGTTCCACTTGCATTGTGATGCACGTTCCAATTGCATTGCATGCACCCACTTCACTTGCATTGTTATGCACGTTTCAATCGCATTGTTATGCACACTCTTCTTCCGAAACACCGGGATATGTCCTTATGTTTCTCATTCCTTCCTAACCTTTGGGATACGTCCCTAATCTTCGGGATACGTCCCTAATCTTTGGGACACGTCCCTAACCTTTGGGATATGTCCCTAACCTCTGGGATACGTCCCTAACCACTGGGATACGTCCCTAAACTCTGGGATACGTCCCTAAACTTTGGGACACGTCCCTATGTTTCCCCCCTCTTTGGTTAAGAGCATTCGGAATACGTTCTGGTGCTTATACCTTTCCTAAACACCGGGATAAGTCCCTACGTTTCTTCCTTCTTTCCGAAACACCGGGATACGTCCCTACGTTTCTTCCTCCTCTCTGAAACACCGGGATACGTCCCTATGTTTCTCTCTCTTCCCGAAATACCGGGATACGTCCTTATGTTTCTCCATTCTCGGTTAAAAGTATTCGGAATACGTTCCAATGCTCACACCATTCCGAAACACCGGGATACGTCCCTATGTTTCTCCCTCTTCGGTTAAAAGCGTTCGGAATACGTTCTAGTGCTTAAACCACTCTGAAACACTGGGATAAGTCCCTATGTTTCTCTCTTTGTTCCTTTCTCAGCATTTCATTCGCGCTATCTTGCGCACCTTACCTGTACTTGTTAGTACATTACATTGTTTTGCATACAAACCGGCTTCGCGTAGCGTGTAAGTCCAATTATCAAAATCTTCCTGCATATCATTTGCATCCTGCCCCTGAACTACGCTGGTTTGATTCCTTGCAAAGGGATACGTAGGCAGCCTGCGGGCACAACCATTTATTTATCAGTATTTTGTTTGTTTGTCCAAGTCTTCGGCCTTGTCAAAAATGGGTCGTCTCTGGGCTTTGACATTCACTCCCGTCATTGTTATGACTATCGAGTTCTGTCAAAGAGGGGCAACTGTAGACACCCCATTTTTGACCGCCCTTAAGACTTGGACGCTACTGATGGTTTGCTCGGTGATGAAAGATGTGCAGGGCAAAGGTTCAATTTCTTTGGCAAGGAGAGAGACAAATCTCAACTTCACACCCTATTTTGGACCAAAGCTATTTTGAATGGTTTTTAGACCTTAAAACCCTCTCTTTCAAACTTTTTTTGAAATAAAGTTTCTGCAATGTTCCGAGGCTCGCATTTTGTCAAACGTTGCGCTTTTCGGTAAACCGAGCAAGGACAAAGTGGAAATGAATGAAAGAGAGATGAAATATTTGGAAAATCTTTCAAAACACCTTTCTTAGGGGTTTGAATTTGAAGAAAAGGGGAAAGAAGAGAAGAAACCAAGTTGGAGAAGAAGATAGGCAAGAATCGCTAAGAGAGGGACGAGCAGTCCTCGCTAAATCAAGCTTATTTGTTTATACACTTGAAGTTAAGCTATGAGGCCACCACCATTGGAAAGAAGACTTCCGGGGCTTCATTTTTCATTGAAGAATCTCTTAAAGCCGAGACCGGAGGGCGGAGATATGATTGGTTGAAGTTGGGCATCATCCTGGTTGGACCGAAACTGAGCAGCCTTCACTAAAACAAGCATAACTTTTTTCACAGTTGGAATTTTGATGCAAGGCTGGTGCCATTGGAAAGCTTACTTCCGGGGCTTCAATTTTGACACAAGAATGACCTAAAAAGGAGTTCATATGAATAAGTTATGCCCGTTTGAAGTTGGACCTGCAGAGCAGATTTTTCCTGCCGACCGGCCAGAACAGAGTGCCGACCGGCGGAATAGATGGCCGACCGGCCAGAACAGAGTGCCGACCGGCCAAATAGATTGCCGACCAGCCATTTAAAGTAGCCGACCGACCATTTTTGCTAGCCGACGACCTTCCGGTGCACTCTACAGGTTGAATGGATGCCAGCTGTGCCAGCTGTTTCACACTGAACCCGCTGTCCGAGATTTTGCACTTTTGGGGGGAAACTTGAATTGTTTTCCCCCCCATTTTTCCCCCTCTTTCTCCCCCTCTTTTGCCTATATAAACCAGCCTCCAGCTCTGGTTTAGGGGTTAGAAAAATTTTCCTTAGGCCTCTTGTATTGAAGCTCTCTCTCTCTACACTCCAACCCTCCAAACTTCTCAAATCCTATACCCATTTCCACACCGTCACCTAGCACCACACCACCACTCCATTCCAGCAGCTTGGAGGGTCTTCTCAGAGCTTAGGAGGCAACATTTCTTGGTCCAAAGGTTGTCAAAGAGTTGGTCTACAAGGGTGAGTAGCTTTTTCCCTCCTTTGAGCTCATTTTTGCATCATTTCTTAGCCATTCTTGCTTACACTTTTGAGCTCCGAGCTTAACTGAAAATAGTATTTTTTTGAACCCCTTTCCATGTTTGTTTAAGGGTCTTTTGCTGTTTGGAATCCCCAGCTATCACTTGCTTCATAATCTCTCTTTTAGGCCCAATTCTTGCATAGTGTATTAGGCCTATTTTAAAACTGTTTAATCTCTCTTTTAGGCCCAATGCTTGCATAGTGTATTAGGCCTATTTTAAAACTGTTTTGAGCTTGGTTACAAACTGCAAAGAGGCTTGTTTTGAGCCCTTCTTCAACATTGTAGAAGGGTTCATCACTGTTTGAGTCCTCCATGTGCTACTTGCTTTGATATCCATATTTTAGCCCCATTTTTGCATGATTCATTAGCCTATTGAGCTTCTATTTTTGGACCTTAGTCCAAACTGAAAATGGCCTTGTTTTGACCCCCTCTCCATGTTTCATTAAGGGTCTATTGCTGTTTGGAGCATCATTCGTATACTTTGTGTTGTGATCTCCATTTTGGCCCTTATTTTGCATAGCATTTTGAGCACACTTGTATCTGTTTTTGGGGTTTGTCATAAACTGTAAAATATCATATTTTTGGCCCCTCTTCAATATTGTAGGAGGCCCCTTCTCTGTTCAGGGCCAGAATCTGTGAGTTGCTTCAATATCTTGCTTTCGGGGCCATTTTTACATGCTAGTTTTGCCCCATTTGTGCCCACCGTTTGGCCTTGCTTTAAACTGTAAACATGCTTGTTTTGGGGCTTCCTTGCTTCTGTATTTATGCTTCATGTTCAAATTATGCATGCATTGCATAGCTATAGGCCATTTCATGCGCCAAATTTCATGTTTCGGGACTCGTTCCATGCATCGGGTACCATTTTACCATGATTCGGGGCTGTTTTACATCTCATTTTGCCTCTGAAATTTGCATGATAGTATGCCATATTCCATGCCTTGCTATGTCTTGCTAGAGTGGCATTTGGTGCCTTAGGGTCGGTCCTCGATTTGCGTGCACGCGTGCACGCATTTCGAGTATCTCATTTTCATCTAATGGCCACTGATTTTGGCATGCTTGCGAGCTATCCATGTTAGTTTAAGTCCATCATCGCATGTTGTCGCATGCCATGTTTGTTTACATGTTTAGGTTGCGTGCCTAGTGTACATTGCTCATTTGAATGTTCATGTTGCATACTTAGCCTCCATGCCTAGGTTGCATCTCATTGAGCATGCATCCCTTGCCTCTTGATCAATCATGATAGGGGTTGGGGCCCTTTGATGTGTTTTGTGCTTGCATTTCATTTGATATCGAAATTGCACACTTGGCTTTCGGGTCATCATGCATTGAAATGTGTGATTGATGGCCCGAGGGTCGAGGGCCGCACTCCCTTGAGTCCATTACATGATAGGGAGTGTGTCCGTGCATACATTTGCCTGAAAATTCCATGCCATACACTGGTTGCCCTCTGCTGCTGTCAATTGCAGGTTCTGCAGCAAGTTTTGGCCGGTGGGCTAAATACAGTGCCGACCGGCCAGGAATTTTTAGTCGATAACTTCATCAGAGGCCGATGACCTTTTTATATGGCCGGTGGCCATTCTTCCCAGCCGGTGGTGTTCCACGGTGTGCAAAGAAGCAACCCTGAGACTTTTGCAATTTTCAGAGGAGGAGGGCAGTATAAACAGAGACAGTAGTGCTATGGCAGCGAGTTTCCGGGCGAAGCGAGTGAAGCATCCATCATTCGCGCACTTCGAGGCGGGGCTGCGGCCTTTTCCCTTTTGCATTTAATTTGTTAATTAAATTAGAAGTTCTGTAATAATTAGTTTAGTATTATTCTTTCGGACTGTATTATTCTTTCGGTCCCTCCGAGTGAGGGCAATTGTGCAATAAGTGTGCGTGAGTGTGTGTATGTCTTCCAACCCCACGTCTTTCTTCCATTTTATTTACTAGCTTTCGATGGTTAGTTTAGGGCATATTTAAATTAGCATACCTTATGTTAAGCATGCGTGCATTCATACATTTGTTATACATGCACCGGGCTCGGCGCATCATGCTAGCTGCACTGTATTTCAATTCCAAGTTGAATACATGTTATTTGTAGCATCTCATATGCCTTCTTAGATTAGCCGAGCCTATTCTAGTCGCATCTTGCCTGTGTTGCATTAGCCATCTTAACATGAGCTAGGATCACACATTGATTACTAACTAGCTTTTGTTTTGGCTCGGAGTACTAGGTAAGCTTTTATGCTTTAGCATATCGCATGCGTGTGAATGTTGCCATAATAACATGATTACCATGAGGCTAGCTGCTTATGTGATATAACTGCTTGAATGCCTGTGGATGGAGGTCAAATTACTTAAATTGGAACAATGCATGAAAACTGTGAGTTTTGAGCCCACTAGATAGTGGCAAGACCGTCTTTTCTAAAAGCCCACTTGAGGGTGGCAAAATCTTTATTTTAGCCTACTTGCGAGTAGCAAACCATTTTCAAAACAAACATGAAATGTTTTGTTCCAATTTAGGCGATTTGGTCTATACTTGTTTACTGTGCGCATAACATAGTAAATCTAGGCTAATAACCGGAATAAGAACACATAACGTTTTCAAAATCGGATATCATGGTTAGTAGAGGCCGGTCTTCGGACCGGGCGAGAGGGGGTGCTCATAGCTGACCTTCCCCAATCGTACCCAAGTTCCCGAGCCGAGGCAACTTTGGTGATGACGGACACGTGGCCTTTGGCACCGAGTCAGGGTTTCCTAAATTTCCCCATTAAAAAATATTTAGGTGGCGACTCTGTATCTGGCAAAGCAGTCCATGTTTGGCACTTCTTTCAAAAATCTGTTTTCTCAAAACGATTTGCCGGATTTGGACTCTTTGGTTCAGATTAAGAACCGTGACAATTGAGTCCTGAACTGTAGTAAGCCCAATATGAACAGAACGGGGGTTCATCCTCCCGGGACGTTCGGGGACGTCTACAGTATCCAATTTAAATATTGAGTTCAAATTTATCCACCCAAAAAATATATATATTTTCCACATTAATTTTTTTTTTGTTTTGAAAATGATGTTACGTTTCTTAATAAACATAAATATTTCTAATGGTGTTACATCTTTTAATAATCAAACTACTTGATTTTTTGTCATTTTTTTATTTATTTAAATTTTGAGTTCAACTTTGACAATTAATTTTTTTTTGTATTTCCACAAATATTTTTTAACATAACCATAAAACATTAACATTGTCCTTCTCGAAACTCTGACTTAAATTGCCCTACTTTTTTTTTACCTTTTCTATATTAACTACAAAAATTCATAAATTTAGGGTGTACTATTCACTTTCAAAAGCTCCATAAAACCAAGATCAATTTCACACTGTGTCATAGGTACAAAGAATGGGATGTACGAATTTCGAAAACTCCACATTCAAGACAGTCTCTCTCTTTAGGGGTGCAATTTTGGCCCGCGGCCCGCGGGCGACCCGAAGCCCGCCCACGGCCTGAGGTGGGCCCGGTCCGTTAAGGCCCGGGCCCAGGCCTTGGGCCAGGGTCTGAGCCATCGTTTTAAAGCCCGGCCCGCTTTGCCTAACCCGTGGCCCGGCCCATGGGCCCGCTCAAGGCCCACTCGAGGCCCGGCTCGCCTGGCCCACCCGAGGCCTAGTGTTATTTTTAATGGAAAATAATAAAATTTTGGTGAAAAAAATTTAAAAATTGTTTAGGCCCACCCGAGCCCAGGGGCCCAGCCTAAGGCCCAACCCATTGGCCCGAATACCCCTGGGCCTGGGTTTGGGCCTAGGCCTAGTTTCTAGCTTGTAGATCGGCCTGGCCCGGCCCGAGCCCAGATGGGCCGGGCCAAAATTACACCCTTATCTCTCTTTTTTAATGTTATATTAATTAATTAACTAATAAAGCATTCAATGTCTATTCAACCCACTTGGTATTCTTTATAGGGAATGGTTTCACTCAAGTTTATGATCGAACTTGAGGGTACTGTTGGGTCCGTGGGACCCATCACGAGTCACGTTTTGATAATTTGAACCGTTGAATATATAAAACTCGTCGAGTACTATATGTCTGTAAAAAATCACCTAGATTGAATATCTATAGCTTTGTGATCAAATCAGATTTTTGTCAGTCATTTATTTTTTACCGTTCATTTTTTTTCATACAAAACTAATTTGATCACATAACTATCGATATCCAATTAAGGTGATTTTTTATAAACATATAGTACTCGATGAGTTCTATATATTGAACGGTTCGGATTATCGAAACGAGATTCATGATAAACCCCCACAAGCCCAACAACACCCTCAAGTTCGATCATGAACTTGAGAGAAGCCATTCCCTTCTTCATATATTAAACCATCACCCAGTCTCTCTATCTCCCACTCATGTCTCTCTCACCCATTCTCGCTCTACTGTGTTCCACTCATTTTCTCTCTCCATCTGGTTGATTTTCAAAATCATAGAAAACCATGCTTTTCAAAATCAGCACCCATTTTCCATTAAAAAATTAAATTCATTTCATAAATTAAAACTATGTCAAAAATCAAAACTCATTTCAGATTCAAAACCTTTTAAAAAATTAAATGTAAACCCATATAAATTGAAAGCTACATAAAAAAATAAAAACCACACAGTACACCACCAAAAAAAACAAAAAAACAAAAGAAAACATCAATTTAAGATTTAGAAACACAAACCCAACACAAATATATCAATTTTAATGTTTAGAAAAAACAAATCTTAGGAAAACAAATCAAATCCAAATCTTAGAAATACAAACTAAAATGTAATTTATCCAATTATTGCAAAAAAAATTGAGATCAAAATACAAATAGATAGTCCGTTTAATTTGGATTTTCAAATAAATTTCATAATTAGATTTTTGAAAAGAGTTTGTCAAAAATAAAATTTACAAAATTTACACTTGAAAATTTTAAGTGCAAAATTTACAAAATAAAATTTTACACTTACAAATTTTAAAAATAATTTTTACAAATTTAAAATAAAACTTTAAAATTTAAATTTACATAAAATTTTATTATAATTTTGTCAAAAATAATAAATTTTACTAAAACAATCAAAATTTTCAAATTATTTTTGAATACACTCATGTTTCCAAATTATTTTTGAAAACTCTCTCTCTCTCTCTCTCTCTCTCTCTCTCTCTCTCTCTCTCATCTTCCCCACTTTCAGAATCATATGAAACCAATTTCTGGTTGATTTTCAAAATCATAGAAAACCATGTTTTTGAAAATCAACACTCATTAAACCCATTTTGATAAATCAAAATCATGTCAGAAATCAAAACTCATTTCAGATCCAAAACTGAAAGCCGCATAAGAAAAATAAAAAAACAGACAGAACACCACAAAAACAAAAACAAAAACAACAAACACATATCAAATTAAGGTTTACAAACACAAACCCAACACAAACATATCAGTTTTAATATTTAGAAAAAACAAATCTTAGAAAAACAAATTCAAACTCAAATCTTAGAAACACAAACCCAAATTGATGTATATAGTGTCTTTGTATGCCCTGCTTTAACTTTTTATGGGTTTAGTGTGATTCCATTTAATACATGGATTAAGATTTAGAAAACACAAACCCAAACACTCTTGACGGAGGCGCCGTGGCAGGTTAAGAGAAGATCCGAGAGAGAGAAGAGACAAAGAGTTGATGTCGGTGGAGATCAGAGGCGACGTAGCGGTGGAAGCAGCGCGACTGTGGAGGGTTGCTGTTGGTGATGGAGATGTTGCCAAGGGAGAGAGAGAGAGAGAGAGAGAGAGGAAAAGTGGTGCAAATTTGAAAAGGAATGTTTGCAAGCCTTATAGTCTTGGGTGCAAAGTTTTAGGGTTAAGTGGACGGGAAGTTAAAGTAGAGTGGGAGAGAAAGTCTCATCTCTACCGTCCATCCTTAGGCAGAATGAATTCTAACCATTGAAATGTCCTAGTAGGACAATTGTCTCTAAAATAAATTCAAAAATCTTTCTCCCTTATTATATAGAATATATAAAAAATATAAATGTATCTATTTAGTAATATACGTATTGTATTTATAAATTGTCAATCTGTAATGTTATATTACCATTGAATACTTTAATTTTCTAACATGTATCAGTTTAGTAATATAGTTATATTTATTAGAAAAAAAACTGGAGAATTGTATATTGTTCTCCTATCAACTTATATTCAATACATATATACATATATGCCATACAAATAAGTGTCAACAATAAACACTTTCAATAACAGACCAAGACTTCGCAAAACACCTCAATCACGACAATAAATGTACATTTTTCTCCTCTCAGAAAAAATCACATTATTGAGGAAAAATGGATTTTGAAATTCATAACAATATGATATCGCCTCAAACTCTTACTCATCAAAATATTTTTATTAGAATGAGTTATAATGGTGAGCAACAAGAAAAATAAGAAGATGGAAAAATAAAAACTATAGAAGATCTATTACAACATGCTCACCAAGCAAAGTTAGACGAAGTGAAATAAGAATTGTCGTATTTGTTGTAAAGTTCAAGAAAAACATTGTACCTCATGCACATATTTTATGTTTATAAAATTTCTTATTTATCATTTAAATTCTTCAACTGAGTATGTATTCATTTCTTACTTATTTATATTTTAGATACAGATCAATTTATCCATACAAGTCTTCATACTTTGTATACATATCACATATCAATTTAAGAAACACACATAACTACAGTACTGACAGTTGAGGAAAAATCACGTGTCACGTGCAACGCATGTGTCCAACCACTAGTTAAGTAAAATGTGTGAAACCAAATTTATTTTAGATGTGAATTATATAATACCAAAAGAGAGGAGGATTTCATCCGGTCTAGATTATATGGACCGGAGGATGTTGTTTAGGTGTATGGAATCAAACATGGGGTCTATCACGAGTTCTATTTTGATGATCTGAATCTTTCATTTTATCGGACACTTTTATGTATTTTATTTACAAAAAAAAAATTAGATTGATTTGATAATTATAATATATTTAATTTATTAAATTTGTCACAAAAAAATGGGTGACAATTGTGTTTTTAAAAAATAAATAATATATTTTTTTAGTGACAAACGCAATAAATTAAATAGTTTATGATTATTAGATCGACTTAATTTTTGTGTGAATGAAATAGATAAAGTGTTCAACAAAATAAATAGTTCAGATTATAAAAATGGGACCTGTGGTGAGTCCCATGGACCGAAACAAGACTAATGGATTACAAAGGAGTTACCACCGAGGGTGGTGGCCCAGTGGAGAAGGTTCTCCACTGGCGTGACTCAGGTTCGACTCCTGGGGGGAGCGAAATGCTGGGTACTTCCAGTGACTCTCTTTCGAGACGTCGCTTTGTACTCCGATCGAAACGTAGGCTCATCTGTGGCGTATGGTTGAACTTTGTTGGTGCCTCGGTGGTGGGTCTTTTCCTATGGGTTGGGTGAAATCAAGCCAGCAATCGGTTACTCTGGGGCCTAGGCCCACAGATGCAATGATGACACCTCAGAGCATCCTTTTTCTCGTTCAAAAAAAAAAAAAAGATTAGAGAGGAGTTTCCTATTAGAGATGGAAAATAATATCTTACTCTTACTGAATTTTTTATTCAAAATTTTGTATTTGAATAATGTGGAAATAACAATTTTAAAAATAGGATTCACTATTTTTATTACCAGCTACATCATAATATATTAGATGATTATATATCACATGTTTATATCATCTTTTTATATGACCAATTGTGATGATCGAGCCTTTCCTTTCTTCTCCTCCCCTTTCTTTCATCTCTTCGTCCTTCTTTTATTTTGTTTGAACTTGGAACGCTCGGAAGCTGTTTTCAGAATTTGAGTTCTTACTCTTGTATTGCTCGGTGATGAATCCCACTTGTTCCGGAGGGAGTGTGATCAGGTTCGGAACGCCCGGGAAGCGGATTGGAAAAATTTTGGGCTGCTGGGCCAGGGCCGCACATGCGAGGAGTGAGGCCGCACGTGCGGTGAAGTCTGAGGTTCAGAGGGTCGCACACTGCCTAACAGGCACGTGCGAGATAAGGTGCGAGGATCCGCTGCATGTGCGGAGATGAGGGCCACACGTGCGGGAAGAGGCGCTCCGCACGTGCAGGGAGGGGCGCCGCATGTGCGGCAAACTGCAATCCGAAACTCTGTTTTTTTAATTTATTTATGTTTTTGGCCGAACTTATATCACATTTTGGGCTCTCTCCTCTCACTCGAAACCCCTTTTTCCTCCTTCTCTCTAGAAAACCCTAATCAAGCTTCCAAAACCCTTGATCTCTTGAAGTTCCTTGGGTCTAGATCCATCTTCCCTCTCCAATCTTGAAGATCAAAGGCCTTCATTTGGTGTGGTGGGAGTCAAGCTCTCTCATCTTTGATTCTAGGGTTTCTTCTTCCAATCTTCTCCAAAACATTGAGGTAGGGATTTCTTGAGTCATATATAAATGTTGTGCTATCTATATGATGATTTAAAAGCTTTTTGCAGTTTTTGAGTTGATTTTGATTTTACTCCAAATATAGAAAAAAGTTTTGAAGAAATGGGTCTTGATCTCAATCTTTTTCCCTATCCATGAGAATGTTCTTTTTACAAAACTCAAGAAAATGTGATTTTGATTTGGTTTCACCATGAAGTGGAAGAATGTTGGCTTTTGATGAAAACCCTAGAAATTGGGGATTTTGGAAAAATGTGAAAATATTCACGAAACTCTTCTTTTCTGTTGACTAAAAGGTAAATGAGTAGAGAATCATAATGTGTTTTGCAAAAAGATGAGGATGCTCTCGACATATTGAAATGGAGAATTGCATCAAGAGCCTTTACTAAATAAATGACATGTATATATAGGTATATAGGTGTGGGATGATAATTATTTTGTACCATGGAATGGTGAGAATATTGAACATGGTCAATTAATGTTTGAAAAATACTACTTGTGGCCTTGAAGAGGCAAATTGATTGGAATTGTGCCTGTTGGAAAATTGTTATTGTGTTGAAGACACATGGATATTTTGTGAAATGGCTTTGAAGAAAAGAAATGAGAAATGGGATTGATCTATATTGTTAGTGATATATATATATATATATATATTGAGAATAGAAAAATGCTACGAAAGGGTAACTATTGCATCATGTTTCTTAATTTTATTTATTTATTTTTTTTATCATTATTGTGCATCTTGGCATATGTTGGAAAACTTTTACTTTGAAAGATTATATTATAATGAGAACCGCGGTAATGTGAATGGGGGTAAATACATGGTAAGTCCGGATAGGGGGTGTAGATAAACTTGATAAGTTGGCCTAAGTGTCCTTGGTGAAAGACCAGAAAACCGCGCGAATAGGTGTCGAGCCTTCCGGTTAATACCGGTAAAAATGACAGCTTGGTAGTATTCGTAGACACCATCCTAGGGATTACCAGTGTCGTATTTACCGCCCCTACTGATTAAAACTAGAAGTTTGAAATGTGTTGAGATGGCAAGCTTTTATTGGAAAAATTGAGATTGCTAATTCTTATTGAAATGAAAATTTTAAGAAGATCATGAAATGAAATTTTCTTTAAAGGAGCATGGCAAAGCATGAGTATTTATGTTTTATTGAGATGTGGCATAACTGTATATACTTTGTTAGAATTCTCTACTGGGCTTTATGCTCACCCCTATGGGATTTGGTACAGGTAAAGATGTGGTGATCCCGCCAAGTTAAGGGTGTGGATATGTTTTGGTGAAGAGTAGCTTAGCTCTTATTTTGTTGTGATATTTTTTTTGTTTTGTAAGCCAAGGGCTAAAGCGTTTGGCTCCGAGAGACTATTTTGTGCAACCGGGCTATTGCCTTGGAAGATGTAAGCCCTTAGAGGCATTTTATTGTTTTGAAAATTTGATGCCTCACTTGCTATAAATTCATGTAATTCTTTTATTGTTGAATGTATATCTGCATGTGAACTCTTGTATAACTCTCTCGTTTACTATGTAAAGATGGAAGGATTATTGTTATTGTTTAGTGAATGTTAATCAATGTGGGTGGTTCATGTCGGATTATTTCAGGGCATTACACCAATCTACTTGGAAAGATGTCATTTGTTTGCATTAAGTTGTTAACAATTATCTTGAAATAAGAGAATTAATCATAAGTATCTATATAGATGGCAACACAAAATAATGATAAATAATTGGTCATATTTAGCATTTCTCTATGACAATATGTTATTTGTTTTCATTAATTTCTTAATAATTATTTCTAAACAAATGAGACAATTATATATCCATATACACAATAATACAAAACAATGATAAAAACATATATGATATCTATAACATTTCTTTTTTCAAATATAAATAACTTTGATAAGTCTTTTAATTCTAAATGATAAAATTAAAACTTACCACTGTATTAATTTGATGCAAAAAAAAAATCAAACAAGATTATGGGGATACAAAATAAACATGACATAATCATGCATATCACATGAAAAGAGTAGGACTTATCATAAAATATACAGTTTCACTCTCAAATTATTCTACCTATATTTTATGTTATTGATTTTGTATCCACAAATTTATTTTAATTTTTTTATTTTCGTCTAGCACTCATGCATAGCACATGAAAAGAGTGGGACTTATCATAAAATATACAGTTTCACTCTCAAATTATTCTACCTATATTTTATGTTATTGATTTTGTATCCACAAATTTATTTTAATTTATTTTATTTTTGTCTAGCACTCTACTAATTAGAAATTCATATGACAACATCTTCGTGACAGCTCCTTCCTGGGCGACTATTTCTATACCGGTGACTTGAGCGATAGTTTCAGCTATAAAATAACAGGGTCTTCTTTGATATCCTTAGAAGTGCCAGCAGTGCGAGGGGAAGATGACTACGTTTCGGGGTTCCATGTGGGAGTTGTTTACTATAAACTTGGGGATGAAAAAAGCTACTCCATGGAATTAGATGATTCTCCATATGCCATTATTACTGATAAAATTAATGGCATCAATTTTACTTATACCCCAACCTTGTTCGGCATCCTTGAGAGTTGTGCAGATTATATTTGGGAAAGCCGCATAAGAATAGAAGAATATTTTGGATATAGAATTAAACGTGATGAGCAAGTCAAGGTTTTTTTCGTTATCCCCGTCACCTTTTAAAGTGAAGAAGTATGCGATGGATCTAATTGTCCATCACAACATATGCATCACCAACTACTATGAGTATGTACTGGAGCCCTCCTTCTACGGATGAGAAAGGATGATCATGAAAATTGTCCCCAAAACATCAATTGTAATGGGGCCATCTCACATTTTTGCTTTAATAAATATGAATAAATTATAAATACATTTTTTTGAGATTTGCTTAAAATCTCTTGTAATTTTAAAAATTTTAAATACTTCATTATCATAATTTTTTATTTCAATAATTAACAGAAAAAATAAAATTTATAACTACTGTTATATATAATAATAAAATTCTAAAATTTTTAAATAAAATATATTTATTGTTAAAAATTGTTAATTGATTTAATAATTTATTAATAAAATAGATAATTTGTTATGCAATTAAAAATTTGAAAGGGCCAGATGTTATATTTGAGAGTTAATTATCTAAAAGTTCTATTTGCAAATGTTATGGTAGTTCAGGTCCTATCTAAGATTTTTGAACCAATAAGTCCTATTTAGTAAAACTAAGAATTATCAATTTTTCTCAATTTTTTAAAATAAGAACATTATCAATTTTGCATAGTAATCTTCTAAATAATTGTTTCACTAACTGATAATAAAAAGAGAGAGCAGAAGATTAAACATTTTTACCCTTCTACTTATTGATTTTATTCAACTATCCAATAAAATCAAGAAGATTACCTGTTTTTTCCAATTTTAAAACAGAGAACATTATCAGTTTTTTCATTTTCAAAGGTTTTTTTTTTCAATTTTGCACATCAATGTTCCATCAACATGCTCCTTTATAGACACAAAATTTTTAGTTTTGCACAAAAAAATAATTCAATTTTTTCAATTTTTTTTTTAAAAAAAACATTAGTTTTTTTTCACATAATTTTTTTTTTTTTAGTTTTTTAAATTTGAATGTCGATATTTTAAAGTTTTGAAAATCAAAATAAATGTCAAATCATCATATTCCTTTATATATAATCATAAATGATGAACAATCATTGTTTGAAGGACAATTTCGACTATTAAAAATTTAATGGGACTTGAAAGTCCAAAAAATCTTAATTAAGACTTAATGGAGTATCTATATAATAAGAGAAAGGTTTTTGAATTTATGTTAGAGACAACTGTTCTACTCGAACATTTCAATGGTTAGAATTCATTCTTCCTAAGGATGGACAGTAGAGATGAGACTTTCTCTCCTACTCCACTTTAACTTTTTGCCCACTTAACCCTAAAACTTTGCACCCAAGACACAGGCTTGCAAACATTCCTTTTCAAATTTGCACCACTTCTCCTCTCTCTCTCTCTCTCTCTCTCTCAGAGATCTCTCTCTTCCTCCCCTTCTCCCTCTCTCTCGACAACATCTCTACCACCGATAGGAACTCTCCATTGTCGCGCCGCTTCCACCGCTATGTCGCCTCCGATCTCCACCGACATCAACTCTTTATCTTTTCTCCCTCTCAGATCTTCTCTTAACCCGCCACAGCGCCTCCACCCACCGTCAAGAGTGTTTGTGTTTGTGTTTCTCATATTTGTGATTGTGTTTGGGTTTGTGTTTTCTAAACCTTAATCCATGCATTAAATGGAATCACACTAAACCCATAAAAAGTTGAAGCAAGGCATACAAAGACACTATATACATCAATTTGGATTTGTGTTTCTAAGATTTGAGTTTGTATTTGTTTTTGTAAGATTTGTTTTTTCTAAATATTAAAACTGATATGCTTGTGTTGGGTTTGTGTTTGTAAACCTTAATTTGATATGTGTTTGTTTGTTTGTTTGTTTGTTTGTTTTTTTTTTTTTTTGTGGTGTCTTGTCTGTTCTTTTTTTTTTTCTTATGCAGCTTTCAATTTTTTTTAAAAAGTTTTGGATCTGAAATGAGTTTTGATTTCTGACATGGTTTTGATTTATGAAATGGGTTTTGATTTATGAAATGTGTTTGATGATTGTTTATGACGTCCCGGGTCTTTTGGCTAGATCGGTATTGCGTGGTTGTCAATTTGTTTTACTTTCGGCGTGTTGAGTTTTGTCTTAAGTTGATGAAATTCTTTCTTTTTACTCTTACTTAACCTCTCTAAATGTTCCGGGTTTAAAATTTTTGGTGTTAGAGCTTTGGGATTTGACTCGGGGAGCGAGAAATCAAAATTTTGGGCTGAGCCAAAATCGCACGTGTGGATTGGTGGTCCCACATGTGCGGATCAGTGCAAGAGGGTAGGCTGTCTTGGTCACATTTCCGCTTGTGCAAAATGTAAAATCCACTCGTGCGGAATTTTGTTTTTTTTTCTGGGTTCTTTGCTGTATCAAACCGCCCCTGAGAGCAGAAATTTTTGCTCGTGCGGAATTGGAATTGCACATGCGGATTTCAACACGTCCAGTCTCAAATTTTGTGCACTTTTCATCAAAACTGATGCCAAAAGCTATTTTGATCATTTTCTTGAGCCCTCTCTCTCTCTCTCTCTCTCTATACTCATCTTTCTCCCCCTTCTCTCTACAAAACCCACCAAAACTCAATCTTCTCTCTAAGATCTTGCTATATCTACTAAGAGTTTGAAGGGGATTTTTACATAAAATCGAAGATGAAGGCAAAAGCTACATTTCTAACCGATTGGATCGTGATTTCCTCAACTTTGAATTCTAGGGTTTCTTCTTCTCCATCTCCAAAGCTTTGAGGTAGGGATTTCTTAGAGTTATATATATGTTTTTGCAAGTCTATGTCCACTGGAAGCTTTTTCTTGTGTTGAAATTTGGGGTTTTGGACTTATGGTCTTCAAATGAGTTTTAATGAGGGTTTTCTTTACGCTACACCAAATCTTTGAGAGTATGACTCATATTTTTGTGTTTGTGTGTTGTTTGGGCAAGCCCCTTTCATAATAGGAAAAAGATCAAGTTTTGGGTAAAAACCCTAGAGATTGGATTTTTGGGAAAGTGTTGAGATGTAAAGGAAATTTTGAAATTATGAAGTATTATGATGAATAGATGGTGGAAAAATTACCTTGTTTTTATTTAAAGGAGAACTTTCTTGAAAAGAGAGGAAATGTTGATTTCTTTTGAAGTTTGACTATATGGTTATATTTTTGAATGGTCTTGGAATGACTAAGTTGAAATTGTTGAGTAGCATGTTGTTAATGCATGATATTATTATTTACCTATCAAAGAATTATTGTGGAATTGAAGATGGGATTTTATGAAAATGTTGGCATTATTAGATTATTTCTTAGTATTGTGTTATGATATTACATTAATGGAGATATTGAAATTGATCACAATTGAGAATTGTGTGGATGATTTGAGATTTGGAAAATTTTCTAATGCATTGATCCTTGAGTCAGTAGCATTCCATTTCATTTGGTTAATATGATTTCGAACTGCACATTTGAAAACCTTTACAATTGTTAAAAGAATGGAGTGTGGAACAATAGAAATACTTGGATACATTGCATTGTCATTCTATTGCATTGTTATGGAAATTGGTTTTGGAAAACTTGTGTTGGAAAGTTATTGTTTTAAAAAGAAGAATTGTTGTGAAACAAGACTATTGAAATTATTTTGGGTAAATACGGTGGAAATCCTGGTAGGGGGTGTAGTAGAGAATTAAGTTGACCATGGGTGTCCGTGGTGTAAGACCAGAAACATGAGCATGCGAGTGTCTAAGCCCACCGGTTAGAAGCTAGGAAGGTAGGATTTTTGGTAGAGCCTAGAAAGATTACCATGCAGACACTAGCCCTGAGGATTTGCTCGAGTTGTATTTACCACCTTGGAAATGAAAACGTAATAAGTTGTTGAATCAAAGTGTTTTTGAATTGCATTGTGCATGAGTTATTCAAAAGATGAGAAAATGTTTTCAAGCATGTTATTGCATATGCATGCATCTTGTGAGATTGCATAAAATGTATATACTTTGGTTAGATTTCTCTACTGGGCTTTGTGTTCACCCCTATGGGATTTTGTGCAGAAAAAGACGTTGTGATTCTGTCGAATTTATAGCGATTCTGGTTTTGACCCGACCGCTGTGGTATTCCAGACTCGGGTTTCGTGGTTTAAATATTGTTATACATGTCTTTTCCCTCCTTGTCCCCCTTTGAGCTTGAGTATTGGAGTTTCTCAGGTGTGTTTGGAACAGGTTAGTTGCTAGTTGGTCCAAATGGTTGTTGCCTTGATTTTGGTCTCTTCGCTTAAGCGATGCTTCTTGCACTCGAGCGAGCTTGGTGATCTCCCAGCATTTTTGCAAACCTACAGAGATACTGGGAGGGTGTGGTTCTTCGCTCGAGCGAGAGTTCTTGCGCTCGAGTGATGGGTGTTTTCAGTTCGAGCGAGACTTTTTACGCTCAAGCGATGGTCTCTGCCTGCAAAACTTCTAAGAGTTTGTATTCTACGCTCGAGCGAGGACACTTATTATGTCTAGTCACTCGAGCAACAACTCCCTCACTCTAGCGAGCATCGCGTATATCAGTTCGCAGATCAGATTTTTACATCACTTTTTACACATCTCTCTCTCTCTAAACATTCTAAATTTCAGATCTTGAGCCTCTCTCTCTCTCTCTCTCTCTTTCTATAAATACTCTCAATCTATACACTTCCTCATCCTACTCCCTTTGTTAAAAAGGTAGAGTTCGTCGAGGGCTCCGTTTCTATCCGAGCAAAGTTGTGTTTTGGCGTTGTTGGAATCTCACCATCTTTTTCTTTGGGCTTCCACACTTGAGGTAGGGATTTTTCTACACTTTCATATGGTTTTTAACTATAGTTATGGGATGTTGTATAACAATGGTGGATTTTGGGTGCATTGTGAACAAACCTAGGGTTTGGGTATAAAATCAAATGAGGGGTTTCTAAGCAAATGTGTTGTAAATGGATATGGGGTTAAGTATGAGGTCCCATTGTGAGAAAATTGTTGATTTTGGTCATTGGTTTGATATTTGGGAATAAAATGGGGTTTTGCCCTAAATTGTGATAAATATTTATTTTGTATAAATAAATGAAATTGACATTGTAAATGTGAAATTGGATAGATGTGGATATAAAGAAAGGAGCTTGATATGTTTATCACTTACATTTGGAAATTGGTATAATTTATCTGTTGAGATTGAATATTTGTTTAGAAATATCTGTATTGGGCTATCGGTGGAGGATAGCCAAGATTGTTGTAAAAGTTGCATGAGGACTAGGTAAATTAAAACTAATCTCTTGTTGATTATCATTGAATATGACTACGATGAAATTCATTGTATATGTATGATGATTTGGGAGATTGTCATTGAATATGACTATGCTTAAATACATTGTATATGTATGTTTATTTGGGAGGAGATAGGGAATGTACTCCATTGTTTGTGAAGAGATAGAAGATGGACTCCATTGAAATTAAGTTGGCCGGAGTGTCCTGGGTGAAAGTCTTGAAAGCGCATATACATGGGTGCCAATCCCGCGGACGAAATACCCGTAAAATGGCAGATTTGAAGTGGTTGTATAATGGCTATATTGATTGTAGAACCAATGAGTTGTAGACTCAGTTGGGTTGTTAGAAAACAAATGAAATTGACTCTTGTATAGGGATGAAATGAACTAAGACGAAATGAGTTGAGATGAAATGAACTAAGTTGAAATGTATTGAAATGTAGATGCTTGTTATGGCATGACTTGTAAGAGTTGTAAATGAATTTAATATACGGGCATTGATTGTGTACCCCATATCTATATCTTTGTTAAGATTCATATACTGTGTTAGATTGTTTCTACTAGGCTTTGGCTCATCTTATTTGGGAAAACCATTTTCAGGTGTTGGTGAGATGTCTTCGACAAGGCAATAGCTTGGAGGGATGTTGGAGCAATAGCTTCATTTTGTTGTATTTCTTTTGTATAGCCAAGGACTTTATCTGTATCGAGCTAATCTCATTTTATTGTAACCAAGTAGTGACTTGGAATGATGTAAGCCTTTAGGGCATATAAATATATGTTGGCTTTCATTGCTTTATTTACTTGTAACACATGCCATAAATTCAGGATGAACTATTTATGAATGTATATCGCATGTGTCACCTTTTTGTAAATTAAACTCTAATAAATGGAAGTTATCATCTCTATTATGCTATCTTGTGTTAATGGATGGGTTTTGATTGTAGTTATTTCAGGGCGTTACAGAATTGATGGCGTGGATTATGTTTGAGAGTGCAAGACTCTTCTTTTGTTGTATTTAATTGAAAAGCCAAGGGTTTATGTATATGGGTTCGAGAAATCACTTTTGTGTAACCGAGTTTAAGTCTTAGAATTTGTCATCCTTAGGGGCATAATTTATTTTGGAATTGTAATTTCACATGCTTTAGATTCATATGCATGGAAATGTTGAATGTATATTGCATGGGAGTATTTTAGATTAATCTCTCGAATGTAATGAATACAAGATTTGGAGATTGTTATGATGGGATTAAATGTTGAAGTCGTTATATTTTGCAAGTTGGCATATAAATGGAGATCATCATATCGTGTACAGGTTCTTATTGTTGAGGATTCTTGGGGTGTTTCCGTGCAAATTATTTGGAGGCGTTAGAGTGTTGATTTTTTAAAACATGGTTTTCTATGATTTTGAAAATCAACCAGAAATTGGTTTCATATGATTCTGAAAGTAGGGAAGATGGAAAGAGAGACAAAGAGAGAGGGGGTGAAAGAGAGTGTTTTCAAAAATAATTTGGAAACATGAGTGTATTCAAAAATAATTTGAAAATTTTGATTGTTTTAGTAAAATGTATTATTTTTGACAAAATTATAATAAAATTTTATGTAAATTTAAATTTTAAAGTTTTATTTTAAATTTGTAAAAATTATTTTTAAAACATTTAAGTGTAAAATTTTATTTTGTAAATTTTGCACTTAAAATTTTTAAGTGTAAATTTTGTAAACTTTATTTTTGACAAACTCTTTTCAAACATCTAATTATAAAATTTATTTGAAAATCCAAATTAAAAGGACTATTTATTTGTATTTTGATCTCAATTTTTTTTTTTTTGCACTAATTAGATAAATTACATTTTAGTTTGTATTTCTAAGATTTGGGTTTGTATTTGTTTTCCTAAGATTTGTTTTTTCTAAACATTAAAATTTATATATTTGTGTTGGGTTTGTGTTTCTAAATCATAAATTGATGTGTGTTTTTTTTTTTTTTTAGTGGTGTTCTGTGTGGTTTTTAATTTATATGGGTTTAGATTTAATTTTTTAAAAGGTTTTGGATCCGAAATGAGTTTTGATTTTTTGATATGGTTTCAATTTATGAAATGAATTTAATTTTTTAATGAGAAATGAGTGTTGATTTTGAAAAGCATGATTTTCTATGATTTTGAAAATCAACCAGATGGAAAGAGAATGAGAAAGAGAGACCTTTCTAGAGATGGAAAGAGAAAATGAGTGAGAGACAGGAGAGAGAGAGAGTCGGTGAGAGACATGAGTGGGAGACAGAGAGTGGGTGATGGTTTAATATATACAGAATACCAAGTGGGTTGAATAGACATTGAATGCTTTATTAGTTAATTAATTAATATAACATTAGAAAAGAGAGAGAGCGACTGTCTTGAATGTGGAGTTTACGAAATTCGTACATCCCATTCTTTGTACCTATTAAAAATGGAGAAGGCTCACAGTCCAGCAAGGGGACTTCTTACAAAAATTAGTGTGAAATTGATCTTTGTTTTTTTTGGGTTTTATGGGACTTTTGAAAGTGAACAGCATGTCCTAAATTTATGAATTTTTGTAGTTAGTATAGAAAAGCTAAAAAGAAAATAGGAAATTTAAGTCAGAGTTTCGAGAAGGACAATGTTAATGTTTTATGGTTATGTTAAAAAGTGTTTGTGGAAATTTAAAAAAAAAAAAATTGATTGTCAAAGTTGAACTCAAAATTTAAATAAATAAAACAATGAAAATAAATCAAGTAGTTTGATTATTAAGAGATGTAACATCATTAGAAATATTTATGTTTATTAAGAAACGTAACATCATTTTCAAAAAAAAAATTAATGAGGAAAATATTTTTTTTTTGGGTAGACAAATTTGAACTCAATATTTAAATTTGATACTGTTAAAAAAATTATGGTGATCAAAGTAGTTTATATTTTATTATTAAAATGTAATCTTTTCACAAGGCAAGTGAGAAAGAGTGAGAAAAGAGTTTTTTTTTAACAGAACTTTTTTAACAGAATTTAAAATCTCAATAAATTACCTTTTTAGTTTTTACTTTAATTTTATTGGGGTGCAATTATGCCCGGATAATTTTACAAAATTTATTGAAAGTCGAAACTAACCGGATCTATATATATTTTGATCTCAAATTTTTAGCAACGAATTTGATAAATTAATTGCACTGTGTCTTTAAGCAAGGGTATAGAGTATAAGTTGGTAGAGCACTGGCTGGTGTGCTTTGTTTGATATTTAATTTTTTTATATTTGATTTATTTGGAATTATAGAGTATAAGCTGGCATGTATTTTTCAATTTTAATTTATTGAGATTGCAGAACACTTGCTAGTGTGTTTTATTTGGTGTCCAGTAATTTTTTTTATTATCGAATGTTAACAAGTGTGCAATAGCTTTGATTTGTATATTTTGTTTAGTGTTAATAATTTTTTTTGGCGTGCTCTTATATTTTGAACATTTTAAAACTTATATGTTTGTTTTTTCATTTGCATTAAGATTAGGGGAGTTATTATTTTATTAGAATTTTGTAAAGCATGTGGTACAAGTAAAATTATTACAAATTCTTTAAGAAAAATAGTATTTCTTTATATTTTTTTTAATATTTTTATCAAAAAATACTACAAACTCTATAAATTTTAACATGATACGTATAAATTACAATTATATTTTGATTACATTATTATTTATAAAGTATTAGATTCGATAAATATTTTTTTATTAGTGAAATTAGGGTATAAAACATTCGGACAAATCTTTGGTTGAAATGCACAAACTTTAGCTCATTGTTTCCTCTTTTTTGCGCTACATGCAGTTCTTACTCTTCTTTTTATTAAGACCAATTTGTAATATATCTTCTAATGAATTGTTAATTTAATGAAAGGTAGGGTAATGCTCAACTGTCGTAAATTTTATAGCTATGCTCCCAAGCATTTTTGTTTAAGATTTCGAAAATAAGGTACAAAATATATATAAATTGTTTTTTTATTAAATTTGTTAATATGATCTTTAAAAATAAAATAAAAAAAGTATCTAACCATATATATTTACTAGTGTATGCCCGTACTTGAAGGAACGGTACAACTAATGATGAGATTAAAATATAAATGAAAATAAAATTATTAAATTAAAATGTAATTTATTAAATGTGTTGCTAAAAATTTTGCGATCAAACTATAAATATAGATCCAGTTTCGACTTTAATGAACAATTGAGATTAATAGCAACCAGATCAACTACCAAAAAAATTATCAAACTTTTTAACACTCGCATTACAACAACAGAAATAGCCTCTCTGTCTCTCTACCTTAGGAAAATGGTGTCACGACCCAAACCCGGTACCCAAAGGCTCGGCCTCGTAACAAGATAAACATAAAATAATTCAAATAATTTTGTAGCCGTAGCGCAAGCGGATAAATTAAATAAATTAAAATAAAATAATTGGGTACCAACTACTTATTTAAAAGGAAATAAACATAGTCATTTGAGCTTCATTGTATTACAATAGTCTGATAATAAAAGATAGAAATCTTAAAAAGAAATAAATAAAATAAAACAACACAGCGATTCATTTTTCATTTTGATCCCGTTAAATCTCGTCACCTAAAAGGGGTAACAGCTATAAGCACATAGCAGAGTGAGAAATATTATGCTGTGAGTGTAGGGGCATAAAATAGCCATAGATAGTTATTTAAGCTAAAACATTAACATAATTTGAGTTGAATACACAAATTAATTAAGTGGCAGAAACTGAAATAAATAATTATAACCACGGTACAGAACAGAACAGAACAGAACAGGGGTCACTAGAGTGACAATCAGAACAGGAGTCAATGGATCTATGACAAACAGGGGACCACAAAGTGGTCGAACAATGGCCAATGGTTATTTTAATCCCCCAAGGCTTGGGACTACCATGGTGGTACTTACAGAAAATAATTGTTTACAAGATCATTGTCAAATAATTTCTAAAATTTAAGCAAACATATCTATGGGTTTTAATTTAAGCAAATGGAGTTCAGGAAATAATCCACGTAATTGAAATATTAACATAACCATAAAACATAAATTATATAAAATAAATTGTGGTAACTTAAAACACTCGTAAAATATATTATGGTAACTTAAGACATGTAGAAAACACATTATAGTACCTCAAGGTATAATAAAACTCACCTAAAAATTACTCCTAAATTATTTCGAGCTTGCTTCCCGTTTCTAAGACCTTCTCTATAACTTGAACTCCTTATGTTTGCTTATTTGCTTCAGATTTTTGGGTTCATGCTACAGCACCAACCTCCTATTTATACATGTCTTGAAGTGAGGCCCAAGCAAAACAATATACATGTGGACAATTCTTCTCCTTGCCACCCGTTTCTTTACCCTTCAAAGTTTAACCCTTAATTGACACTTGTTTCACTCCTTAGTTTTTTTTTCATCTCCATGCTTTCACCAAGTGCCAAAGGCAGCCACATTGTTACTACTTTCCTGCCACGTTATTGGTTTGTTGGTATTTGAGGGGTGAAGCCACCTGTCCTATATCATGAGTCACTTAAATTAATTTGGCTTTATAAAATTCTAAGGGTTATCACTCCTTTGGTGATTCATAATGATTCCTAAAATTACGTATAATTATAAGTTAGGTTTACGTCTAAAAACCTCACTACCAAACTATAAAACATCACTTACCATTTACTAAAATATTTAACGTGTGGTGTCTCACAATTTGTTTCCTTAACAATTTAATCGATTAATTCCCAATTTCCTAAATTATGCATTTATTATTATTATTATTATTATTATTATTATTATTATTATTATTATTATTATTATTATTATTATTATTATTTATTGATATTTTTTTATTTTTTTATTGCAATATTAAAATTAAAAAGAAAATTCGGGTGTCACATTTCTCCTCTCCTTAAAAGAAGTTTGTTCCCAAACTTAACGTACCTTGGTTTTCGAAGAGGTGTGGGTATTTGGCCCGCATTTGGCTTTCAGTTTCCCACGTTACTTCTTCGACACGATGGTTTCTCCATAAGACTTTTATGAGAGGTATAGTTTTATTTCGAAGGACCTGGTCATGGTGATCAAGAATCTGTACAGGTTGCTCTTCATAAGAGAGGTCTTCTTGAATTTCCAGGTTCTCATGATCGACAACATGTTTTGGATCCCGAAGATATCGACGAAGCATTGAAACGTGAAACACATTATGCACATTAGACAGTTCGGGTGGAAGCGCAAGGCGATATGCCACAGGACCATTCCTTTCAAGTATCTCGAATGGGCCAATGTAACGTGGGTTTAACTTTCCTCGCTTTCCAAATCGGGTAACCCCTCTCATTGGTGAGATCTTTAGGAACACATGATCGCCCACTTGAAATTCTAAGTCTCGTCTCCGTGTATCTGCATAGCTTTTCTGGCGACTCTGAGCAGTGTGAATTCGCTGCTGGATGAGTTGGATTTTGTCGCTTGTTATTTGCACGATCTCGGGGCCTAATAATTTTTCGTCTCCGACTTCCGTCCAACATAAAGGTGATCGACATCTCCTTCTATACAGTGCCTCGTACGGTGCCATTCCAATACTTGCATGGTAGCTATTATTATACGCGAACTCCACCAAAGGTAGATGATCATCCCAGTTACCTTTGAGGTCTAACACACACAAACGTAACATATCTTCCAAAGTCTGGATCGTCCTTTCAGATTGCCCATCAGTTTGAGGATGATAAGCCGTGCTAAACTTCAGAGTGGTTCCCAAAGCTTCTTGCAATTTGTTCCAGAAATGAGACACAAAGCGGGGGATTCTATCGGATACGATTGAAACTGGGGTGCCATGTACGCGAATGATTTCCTTAATGTATAGAGTGGCGAACTTAGAGAGGGAGTACATGATTCTGATTGGTAGAAAATGCGCCGACTTCGTCAATCGATCCACGATAACCCATATTGCATAATTCTTCGAGACTGATTGCGGTAGCCCGACCACGAAGTCTATAGTAATGTGTTCCCACTTCCATTCAGGAATAGGGAGTGGTTGCAACATTCCTGCAAGTCTCTGATGTTCTGCTTTAACTTGTTGACAACACAGGCATTTAGAGACTTGGCTTGCTATGTCTTTCTTCATTTTTGTCCACCAGAAGTGTTCCTTCAGATCGTGATACATCTTCGTATTGCCAGGGTGGATTGAAAATCTCGAGCTATGAGCTTCTACCAATATCCTTTTCTTGAGTTCCGGAAGGTCGGGTACGCAAATTCGATTTCGAAATTTTAGCATCCCATTGCTTATCGTGAAGTCAGGATCGGGCGAGCTTTCTTGTTCCTCGTACTTTTTCTTCAAAAGTTTATCTTCACATTGGCGAATTCTAATTTCTTCAATCAACTCGGGTTCCACGATTATGTTGGCGAGCAGTTCATGGATCTTGTGGGGAATAAGGGTACATGCCAAACTTTTGGTCGTTTTTCGACTTAATGCGTCTGCTACTACGTTAGCTTTGCCGGGATGGTGATGGATCTCTATATCGTAGTCCTTCATAAATTCTAGCCATCGTTGTTGCCTCATATTCAATTCCTTCTGTGTAAACAGATATTTGAGACTCTTGTGATTAGTGTAAATCTCACAGGCTGCACTGAAAAGATAATGACGTCAAATCTTGAGAGCGAAGATCACCTCATCCAACTTTAGATCATGAGTTGGGTAGTTTCTTTCGTGAGTCTTTAGTAGGCAGGAGGCATAAGCAATGACCTTTCCATTTTGCATAAGAATGCAACCCAAACCATTGTATGAGGCATCGCAATAAATTATAAACCCTTCTGCTTCCGCGGGGAGTGCTAGTATAGGAGCCGTCACGAGTCTGTTCTTCAATTCTTGGAAGCAACGTTCCTGCTTGTCCGTCCATTCAAAGGGCCTGTTCTTCTGAGTTAATTGGGTCAAGGGTGAAGCTATCTTCGAGAAATCTTGCACAAAGCGCCGGTAATAGCCGGCTAGGCCCAAGAAGCTTCGAATCTCAGACACGTTAGTAGGTCGTGGCCAATCCACTATTGCTGCAACCTTTTGGGAATCAACTGAGATGCCATTTTTATTAATGACGTGACCGAAAAAGTGTACACTAGTGATCCAGAATTTACATTTCTTCAACTTGGCATAAAGCTTGTGATCACGTAGTGTCTGTAGAACTTTTCGCAGATGGTGCTCATGATCTTCTGGCGATTTGGAGTATATAAGAATGTCGTCAATGAAGACAATGATGAACTTGTCAAGATAGGGTTTGAACACTCGATTCATGAGGTCCATGAAGGCCGCTGGAGCATTTGTGACGCCAAATGGCATGACGAGAAACTCGTAGTGCCCGTAACGAGTTCTGAAGGCAGTCTTTTCGATGCTTTCTGTTTTGACTTTTAGTTGATGGTAACCAGAACGCAAGTCAATTTTTGAGAATACTTGGGCGCCTTACAGTTGATCAAACAAGTCGTCAATTCGTGGTAGAGGGTACCGGTTCTTGATGATGACTTTGTTCAGCTCCCGGTAATCGATGCATAGCCTCATTGTACCATTCTTTTTCTTTATGAACAGTACCGGAGCTCCCCATGGTGAGGTACTTGGTCGGATGAAGCCTTTGTCCAGTAGTTCTTGGAGTTGGATTTTTAGTTCTTTCAATTCTGTCATGGACATGCGGTAAGGGGTTGTTGAGATTGGTTGTGCACCAGGTTGGGTTTCAATGGTGAATTCGATTTTCCGGTCAACTGGGGTACCGGGCAGGTCATCAGGAAATACATCTAGGAATTCTCGAACCATAGGGATTGCATCAAGTGTAGGGGTCTCTTGTTGAGTATCGATCACATAACAGATATAATTACAACAACCCTTTCTTAGTAGTCGTTGGGCTGTCATGAAGGATATAATACATGGAGAAGGAGAGGCTCCAGTTCCTTCGAAGATAAGCTCGAGTTGGTTTGGTGACCGGAGGAAGACCTTTTTGGCTTCACAATCGATGGAGGCACGGTTGGCAGCTAACCAATCCATTCCTAAGATCACATCAAAGGTACTAATGCAGAGGGGAATCAAATCTACATGTAAGGTTTCACCTTTTAAAGATATAGTACAAGATTTGTACACATTAATATTAAGGGTGAAATTACCAGAAGGAAAAGACACAGACAATACATATCCTAAGGGTTCGGGTGTTGATGTCAACTTGGTAGCAAAGTATGGTGCGACAAACGAATGAGTTGAGCCAGAGTCAAAGAGAACATGGGCTAAGTGACCACAAACAGAAAGTGTACCTGACACAACGTTCTCTGTAACTTCTGGGTTTCCAGGCACCAAGGCAAAGGCTCTTTCTTGGCATTTTTGGTCCTTTCTCACTCCTCCAGGTACCGCCGGTTTTCGGACTGGTTCAGAGGGGCCAACTGTAGGACTGGCGAGTTTTGGACAATTTCTCAGCAAATGGCCAACTTGGCCACATCTAAAGCATGCTCCCGTATCTCAACAGCACTGTCCCCAATGAGTCCTTCCACAGGTAGTGCAAGCTGGAATGGTGTCACCTCTGGGATTTGTAAGACCTTGATTGCTTGAACCGGTTGAATTGGTTGTGCCTGTATTTACTTTCTTGGGAGGCGTGACACCAGATCTTCTATTATCTCTTTTCCAAAACCGCTTCCTCTGGCTTGGTTCCCTGGAACGCAAGGTTTTAATTCCTTTTTCTACAATGTACGCTCGATCTACCACCTCCGCATAGATTGGTAGTTTCAAAACCTCCAGCCTGTCTTTAATTTCAGGATCCAATCCCGCTTCAAATTTTCTGGCTTTTCGAGCTTCGGTGGGGATGACGTATGTCGCGAATCGGGCCAGTTGCGTGAACTTGCTCTCGTATTCGGCCATTGTCATGGTTCCTTGCCTTAGATGTATGAATTCCGACGCCTTTTGTTCCCGCAGCGAATCTGGAAAGTATTTTTCATAGAATACCTCCAAGAATCTGGCCCAAGTCACAATATATTCTTTCTCTAGGGCAAGTAGCCACCATTCTTGTGCATCGTCTTTGAAGGTGAACGTGGCGAAGGTCACCTTTTGTCTTTCTGTGCAAGGTAGCGCGCGGAAAATTTTCTCCATATTTCTGACCCAAGCTTCTGCCACCGGTGGGTTTGTGCTGCCAGTAAATATGGTAGGTTTCAAGTCTTGGAACTGTTTTATAGTAGTTGGCTCTTCTCGTCGTTCAGGCAATCCGCTGTTAATGTTGGTTTGTAGGGCATGCAGAAAACTAGTAACTGCTCTTTCCATGATTTGTTTCATTGGGTCAGCACCACTGACCGATGATCCGGTTCCATTTCCATCATTAACCATCACTACAAAGTGAAAACGATTAGTGGACTTCCCTTTTTGTTTTTTTGTTTTTTTTTTAATCAACTATTACTGCAATATTATATCTATTGATTCATAACGATCCCATGACAGCATATATATCCAATACATACATCATTTACATAATACCGATTTTACTTATATAAGGAAAAGATACCAATACAACATACTTAGATAACGGTCAAGTGTTAGTGTCTAATCCTACTGATACAAAATTGGATTAGGCTAATCACCTTTAGGTCACAAAAGGATCTCCTAGTCGAATACCTAGAAGGGGCCGTTAGGCCACCACCATGAGAACTGACTCCGGAAAACTGGTGCATGAAATAACCCTGCAAACTCACTCTGCACGAGGGACTCAAACTCCCACCCACTGTGCTCTACTCCAAAGCAACTCCATACCACCTGGACTATGTAAACAGGAACGCCATGATCATAACCCCAAAACTCCCGTCCGGTAATTTGTACCGGTACCTCCAAGTATGACGCACTGTCAGTGAAGTCCACAGCTAAAGTATGGACAATATGCTGTGGAGGAGGTGTCGTAGTGCGGATGTGGCTGCTAGGATACGTGTGTCCCCTCCTCTCTGCAAAGCCTAGGGGTAGAGGTGCGACTAGAAAATGCGGCTGATCTAAGTCTGGAGCAAGGCCAACGACGCGGGTCGGTCCTATGTACCTCTCACAAGTGTTGCCTCGGCTAAGTCTCCAGAATAAGAAATCCTCATTAGGGTCGGCCTGTAAATACATGGGTCGTCCCATGAGTCGGTCAAGTGCGGGGTGGGCTTGCCAGACAAGACTCTCCGAATCACCCCAGTCCTCTAATAAGTTTGGGACAAGATGATCTCCTGGGGGCTCGAACCAAAACAACTCTGTAAGGTTGGCCATTTCCTACAACACAGGAAAACTTAGCCTAGACATTATAACATGGTTTACTTGTGTTAGACATACCACATAATATCAAATAATACAAGGTTAATAATTTTTTTTATTTTTTTTATTTTTTTTGCAATTCAAATAATGTGAATTTCAATAAAATTAATGTGAATAAGTGTACAGGAAATTTCAAAAACATATACAATTTTATTTTATACACACACACACACACACACATATATATATTTAATAATTCTCAATTCAAATAATGTGGAAATTGTACAGAAAAATTCAAAAAAAACTTAACATTATTTTTTTTTTTTTTGAAATAATTTTCAGTTCAAATAATGTGAAAATTATGCACAAAAATATTATTATTATTTTTTGTTTTAAAAAAAAAAAAAAAACCATTACTCTGATACCACTTTTGTCACGACCCAAACCCGGTACCCAAAGGCTCGGCATCATAACAAGATAAACATAAAATAATTCAAATAATTTGGTAGTCGTAGCGCAAGCGGATAAATTAAATAAATTAAAATAAAATAATTGGGTACCAACTACTTATTTAAAAGGAAATAAACATAGTCATTTGAGTTTCATTGTATTACAAGAGTCTGATAATAAAAGATAGAAATCTTAAAAAGAAATAAAAAAAAAACAAAAAAACAAAACAGCATAGCACAGCGATTCATTTTCCATCTTGATCCCGCTAAACCTCGTCACCTAAAAGGGGTAACAGCTATAAGCACATAGCAGAGTGAGAAATATTATACTGTGAGTGTAGGGGCACAAAATAGCCATGGATAGTTATTTAAGCTAAAAGATTAACATAATTTGAGTTGAATACACAAATTAATTAAGTGGCAGAAACTGAAATAAATAACTATAACCACGGTGCAGAACAGAACAGATGTCACTAGAGTGACAATCAGAACAGGGGTCAATGGATCCATGATAAACAGGAGACCACAAAGTGGTCAAACAAGGGCCAATGGTTATTTTAGTACCCCAAGGCTTGGGACTCCCGTAGTGGTACTTACAGAAAATAATTGTTTACAAGATCATTGTTAAATAATTTCTAAAATTTAAACAAACATATCTATGGGTTTTAATTTAAGCAAATGGAGTTCAGGAAATAATCCACGTAATTGAAATATTAACATAACCATAAAACATAAATTATATAAAATAAATTGTGGTAACTTAAAACATTCGTAAAATATATTATGGTAACTTAAGACATGTGGAAAACACATTATGGTAACTCAAGGTATAATAAAACTCACCTAAAAATTACTCCTAAATTATTTTAAGCTTGCTTCCCGTTTCTAAGACCTTCTCTATAACTTGAACTCCTTACGTTTGCTTATTTGCTTCAGATTTTTGAGTTCATGCTACAGCACCAACCTTCTTTTTATACATGTCTTGAAGTGAGGCCCAAGTAAAACAATATACATGTGGACAATTCTTCTCCTTGCCACCCGTTTCTTTACCCTTCAAAGTTTAACCCTTAATTGACACCTGTTTCACTCCTTAGTTTTTTTTTCATCTCCATGCTTTCACCAAGTGCCAAAGGCGGTTGTTCCTACTTTCCTGCCACGTTATTAGTTTGTTGGTATTTGAGGGGTGAAGCCACCTATCCTATATCATGAGTCACTTAAATTAATTTGGCTTTATAAAATTCTAAGGGTTATCACTCCTTTGGTGATTTATAATGATTCCTAAAATTACGTATAATTATAAATTAAGTTCACGTCTAAAAACCTCACTACCAAACTATAAAACTTACCACTTACTAAAATATTTAACGTGTGGTGTCTCATAATTTGTTTCCTTAACAATTTAATCGATTAATTCCCAACCCTGAAAAAAAAAAAAAAACACACACCAACCCAACAAAGCTAAAGATCAATTGTCTAGACACAAATAATATCCAAAAAACTTTGAAAAACAAACAATCAGTCACACTTCAATTGTACCCCAAATAAAAGAGCGAGCAATTTCAGGTAAATAAGGAAACTGCAATAAGAGGAAACATGTGGTTATCAAACAGATAAATAAAGCAAAAAAAGGAAGATTACCCAAAAAACATACTAACTGGGAAAAAAAATTACAGCAAGAACCACTGCAATCAGATTTGATGCTCAAAATCAACACTATAAAATGATCATTCTATTTAATCAAAAACAGAACCAGCCAAGTGATAACCACCATTAAGAAATCAGTTGAATGCTTTGTTATGGAACTGAATAAAGCATAATTGAATTGTTTGACTCTATTATGGAAAATACAACAGTTTAATACAAATACAACAGAGAAAGCAGAATTGAATTGAATTGAAGCAAGCAAATACAACAGAGATTTATTATGGAAAATTGACTTGCTCAATACTCCCAAATTTACAGCATTAGAATTGAATTTTTTTTCTTGGCAGCAGTAAATCATTATACTATTAATATTTTCAATTCTGGGAACCCTTTACCCAGACAAAGCAGTTGAAGCAAGCAAATACAAATTGAGAGTTCTTTTTTTTTTTTTTTTGGCTCAATACTCCCAAAATATTTCTGAATAGAGTATTTCATAAATTGAACTGTTCTTGAGAACCCTTAACCCAAACAAAGCAGTTAAAGCAAGCAAGCAATTGAATCTGACTCTTTTAGAATTGAGAGTTTTTTTTTTTGTGCTCAATACTCACAAAATATTTTCGAAGAGCGTATTTCAAACTTGAATTGTTCTTGGGAAAACACAGCCTCACCTTGCAAGTGGGAGTTTGAAGGGAGCCGGTGGTAGCTGAAGACAAATCCAGCAAAAAAACAACCGAATCCAGCCAAAAACAACCGAAATCAAAACAAACAAAAATAACAACCGAAATCAAAACAAACAAAAATCGTACCTTGCCAAGCGTCGATAGCAAAGAGGCAAAGAGGGTTTCGAATCTGTTGCGAGGAGAAGAGGACTAAAGTGATGAAGGGAAATGAGGGAGAGGCTGTCGCAATGGCGGTGGTCGAGGGTTCTGTTGAAGAAAGAGAAATAGAGACGGTCCTACGAGGGAGAGGAGAGGTGGTCACGATGGCGGTGGTCGAGAGGGTTCTATTGAAGAAGAAATAGAGAGGGAGAGAGAGATAAAAAATGAAGGAAGATACGTGGGTGAGAACAGAGAGGGAGAGGGAGAGAGAGAGAGAGAGGGAATGAGGAGGAGACGGGGGTAGGTGGGAAGGTTAAGGAAGAGAAGTGTTTGGGCGGGAAATAAATATATTAGAGCCGTTGATATATACTAAAGATTGATCTGAGCCATTAAAATGAAATGTATCTTTGATACATTTTGATATATTTTCAAAAACATTCTGCCTTATTATATAGATGTCTAGTTATGTGATTTGTTAAAGACTCTTAAGTAGTGTTTGATTTATTAAAAGAGAATCATTATTATATTAAGTTATTCATTCTCATATTTGGTTGACTAAAAATTTAATAAAAAATACATTGCAAAATAATTCTTCATTCACCATTGTAATAAAATTATCATTCTATTGCGAAGCCCAGTAGTCATTCCCTTCCACGTGATCTCATTCTAATCAACCATTGTTCCCTATGAAATTGACCCAGCACTGTTAGTACTTTGGTAGGACCTAATATCTTGGGTTCAGACGTGCTAGTCCAAGCAACTTTAGCAACCCAATCCAAACCATAAGAAATTGTTTTATATTTATGTTGAAATTGTTAGCCTTCTATCAGATTAGAGCATGTTGTTAGGTTTTGTGGATCCACTACGGAGTCCACATCAACTATCCGAATTGTTAATATTTTGGATTTATCGAGTATTTCATCTCTACAAAAAATCACTTTGATCGAATATCGATAGATACTTGATCATATCAAATTTGTGTCAACGGTAACTATAAGTTTAAAAATAAATTTTGACATAAATGTATTTTGATCAAATGACTATTAATATACGTGATTTTTTATATAAATGAAATACTTAATGAATTCTATATATTGAACGGTTTAGATTATCGATGTGAACTCTTTGATGTACCCACAGAGGACAACAGGACACTCCAATTGGGTCAACTGGAGAGGAATTGATCCCATTTTTTAAATCCACACTTTAGTCTGCTCATTTTAATTCTCAAGTGACCCATATGAGCCTCTGCGTCACCATTTTTAGAGTCCAGTTGTTTTTTGAAAAATATTTGGGAGTTCTAAAAAATGAACTCTAATATTTCTAATATGTGTGTAGGCTCCATCTGATGTGATATTTTGGTCTTGTGTGTGTTTTTTTTTTACCCTTACACATCAGTAGATCTCTTTTTAGAGCTCAAAAATTGGGACTCTCTATCATTGTTGTTGTTTTTTATTCTTGTCATAGTATCCATACAGTAATTTTTGAAAAAACGATTCACAATAATGGTAACTAGATTCTACACAATCCTGGTAGATACATTAATGGAGTTCTCCATTGGGAAGCCAAATCGTATCCGGCTTTGAGCTCTCAAAAGAGCATTGTTTGCTTCGATTTAGCGAAAGATAAGTACAAGGAGATAACGCAGCCCAATTATGGAGATGGAAGTTGTGTATGGAGTTTTGGAGTTTTAGGAGGTTCAGAATGCCTCCTTTGTGTACTTCCTTTCAATGGCCAAAAAATTATGCTAATGTCGATGTATAGGTAATGAAGGAATACAGGATTAGAGAGTCTTGGACTAAATTGGTTACCATCGCATATCCATTTTTAGGATTATATGTTTCTTGGGAGGCTCAAGTTGTACGTAGAACCTTGCCTTTGAGTACTTCAAACAACGGTGATATCATTGTGTTTGAAATTGAGCCACAATTGGTTTTATACTATCATGTTGGGTTGGGTTTCCCTCCTATGTGGAGGATGGCCCAAAATATTTAGTAAAGCCCATGTGAGTTCCAAAGCCCACATGGAAAGATTATGTTTTTGAAATGATCTGGCCCATGAATGTATCATTACAAACCCTTTCTCTGTATCTTAGAAAAAGAGATGCAGCAGCCACCAAAACAGAGAGGAAAGGAGAGGCCAAGGTTTTGGACAAATTCTGTCCAGCTTTGATCAAGCTATCCGATCGACATGCATTTGTGGTCCAATTGAGCTGAAATATGGTAGGCGAGTTCACAACTCAAGACTCTAAATTCTGGACGGTGGAGATTAGATTTGGACTATTCTACTGCTTGATTTTGGCCTGTGAACAGTACCCGTTTTGGTGAGATCTTTCCTAAACTTTGTATTTTAATCTTTGGTTGCCAAGGAAGCTTATTTGTAAGTTGTTCTTGATTGTTTGCCTCTAGTTCTATATAGAGAGAACTCTTTATACCCATTATTTGTTGATAGTGGAGATATTTGGTGGACTATGGTCCCGTGGTTTTCCCTTTCCACATCGGGAAGGTTTTCCACGTTAAAAATTATTGTCGCCTTGTTGTGTGATTGTTGAATCATCATTTTTAGATTATTTTCAGAATATATTGCGCTCTATTAAATTGTTTCCTAATAGGTTCACACAAAGAGGGAGAATAAACTACTTCCGCTATTTTTGTGCCGGATTCAGATATTTCGAATTGGCCCTTTGTTTTGTTTTCTCCCAACATATCCCAAGTGCCATAATTTAATTTGTTCTATAGCTCCTCACTTTTTATCCGGCGGTTATTTTTACACATGTTGAGAGCTTAATTTCACCAAATGCGAAATTTTTACAGTAGAGATTGAAAGGCAACACCAGTTATATACATCAAGGACATGGGCAGTAGAAAACTATGATTTTTCATCCATTTGATTGATTATTAACATGTGATATGGAGTTTGATAGCTCAAAATGCAGTGCTTTTTTCCTTTATATTTAGGTCCCTTTTTTATTTTTATTTTTATTTTTGTTGGTTTTCTTCTGAATTTCTAGATTTATGTGATTGGACCAAAATAGGCTCTGTTGAAGCCTATCACATGTTATTGGAAATTAACTTCTTATTACTGAAATTTCCCTTTTATACAATTCGCTTTCATTCTTGGTCTGTTTGTTTGTTTGTTTTTTTTTTTTTTTTTTTTTTTTTTGGGGGGGGGTTACACTGGTTAACCACTGGGTTAATGCCAATGGTTGGTTCAGTTGATTCAAGTAGCAGCAACGCCAAATAGTTTGGTATCACTAATAAAATGATATCAACCAACATTTTTGCATCTTTAAAAATGGTTTCTAATAGTATTTTCTGCACTTTCTGCATCCTAAAATGGTTTTGCTGCAGTGTTGTTTCTGCATTTACTACATTGGTAAGATATTTTCCATTGCATTATCTACATAAATAAAATAAAAAAACTTTCTGCATCCTTAAGTTGTTTCTGTAGTATTTTTTTCCTGCAATTTTTACTTCATTAAAATGTTTTTGGTTGCATTTTATTTACCACGCAGAAGCAATTTTTTGCATGACTGTAATTTATATTTTTTTTTTTTCCAAATAATAAGGATCCATTTGAATATATGTAGATTTGAAATACATAGATTGGATTAAATACTTTTTTCGTGGAGGCAGAAATTGTCCCACATATATTAATCAAGAGATCAATGAAGAATTGAGTCACACCATACCGAATTTACAAAAGAATAAATAGTTATTGCCTTCCCACCGGCGGTTGTCAGCCAGAGGACACTCCGACTATCAAGTTAGATAGCATATAAATGAAATTGAATAAGTAAATAGAATGGTTTAGGCATACCTCCTCCCCCTGGAATTGAAGACTATATCGCTTTATATAGGCTAACCTGTCACTCATTTTGTCTAATGAGATTAAGTCACTAATTTGGTCCAATGAAAATGAGCCACTTGTATGGCTCAAAACTCATCTGATATATGTATGTCATAGCAACTTGGCAAGTCGCATTGCAAGTTGTTTATTTTATTATCTTAGTCCTTAATCCATATAAGTATTGGGTGGGCTCATCTCACATGAGTTAATTTTTATCCCTCCGCAGTTTTAATGATGGATTTAAAATCTATACTATTATATAAAACAAAGACTTCATTTGATGTCTTAAGTCTAGCAAAGAATGCTCTTACCCTTTAAGTGACACAGAATATATAATAAATTTTTTTTTTTTGTTTTTATTATTATTTAAATTGCATGTGCATCGCATATGCCAGCCGTCACTAATTATATAAAAATAGTTATTTGAAATCATACTAAAACTTCTCTTCTAACTTAAAAGATTCTACTAAAATACTTTTCTTTACCTCAGTTTATCATTTTCTATAGTTTTTTTTCTTCCTTTATAATAATCAACTGTATAATAATTTTAATTTCAATTGAACACATATATCCTAACCGACCCTAAATTCCTGCAAAATCAGTTGAAGAATAAACTTCACAATGCGGTCAAATCTTATTTTTTGATGGAAGAATACTTGAATCAAATTAAGGAGATAGCAGATCATCTAACTTTGGCTGCTTTGCTTCACCAATGGATGATGAAGATTTGGTCCTCATTACACTCAATGGTCTTCCAGATGACAATTCCAGCCAAAACTGAATCTATATCCACGAAAGTTCTTTCTTCTTTGCTTTGGTTAAGATCATTGAAAAGGAATCCTTGATGGGCCCATCTAGAAGGGATAGAAGTTCAATCTATGAGAAGAATTTGTACGTTTTCCTTTAATTTCCCATATTTCATCTTAAGGCTGTATTTGGTTAAAGAATTTGAGAAGGAAAAATGAAAAGTGGTGTAAAATTTATTAAAATATAAGTGTACTAGTGTATGCCGGTGCCTAAAGGCACTGTGCAATTGATGAATTTATTAGATTAAAATGTAATTTATCAAATTCGTTACTAAAAATTTGAGGTCAAAATATAAATATAGATTCGATTAGTTGCGACTTTCAAATGAATTTTGTAAAATTACCGGAACATAAATGCACCCCAATAAAATTAAAGTAAAAATTGGAAAAGGTAATTTATTGTAAGAATATGTCTCGTGGACTTTGTCACCGAGGCAGATAAGAAAGTTCTATTAAAAAAAAATTCTTTTTTCCAGTCTTTAAACAAATAACATCACCCCTATTCTCTCTCTCTCTCTCTCTCTCTCTCCTTGTGAAATGATTACATTTTAATAGTAAAACATAAACTACTTTGATAACCATTTTTTTAAATTGAATCCAATTTAAATTTTGAGTTTAAATTTATCCACCAAAAAAAAAAAACATTTTCCAAAAAGCAATTTCACATGCCCTTTGCCTCCAAATCCCTCTCTAAACTCCGACATAAATTCCTTACTTTCTTTTTACCTTTCCTATACTAACTACAAAAACCCATAAATCTAGGGCATGCTCTTCACTTTAAGAAATTCCATAAAACTTATAAAAAAAACTGGGACCAATTTCATACTTAAAAAACCATCAGGCCATACACCATTTCTTTAGGAAGTCCCCTTCTCAAGACACTCCTCCATCTACCCCCACTCACTTTGGGATGTTCTGAAAAGATGGTTAAAAATTAACTTTTTGATTTTTTTTTTAAAATTTTTTTTGAAAAAATATGTAAAGAAAATGTAAGAGGTGATGTGACCCAAAATTGATTAAAAACTAACTTTTGGCTTTTAATGCTCTTCCCAAATGGGGCCTTTATATAGAATAGAATGAATTTATATATAAATAAAGTTTGTTGATGTGTGTTTAAGAATATTGGTTAAGATATAGAAATACTTGGCACATGAAATGATTAATTAAATGTGACAATACATTTTTTTTTTTTTTTTAGCTCACCAACATATTCAAAATTACGCCCAATTAATCTTGAGATGTACGTATTTTACATATAGCAAGTAATTTCCATTATTTATACATTCTTGAGAATTTTCATACAATCTTAAAAAAAATTAGCAACCATATATGGCAGTCAAATATTTTTTCCAAATCAAAAAATTCAAGCTCTCTGATTTCTAAAAAAATAAATCATACAATGAAATCTAATTGTAACAATATATTCAATAGAAATTACAACCCAAATATTCAATAGAAGTAACCAAACACCAAATATATTCAAAAAACATACATGCAGATGTATGTATGTCTCTACAATTTAAGTGGTATTCAAAAAACATATCCGCCTTCCTCTTTCTCTGTCTTCGTTCCTTTTCTCTTTCTTTCCTTAAGTTCTCATAAGTCCTCTAATGATCAGCCTTTCTCTATGGTGTTCCGTTACTTCTATAGATTTCAAAAAGCTGGAAACAATATATCAAAATCCAAATATATTGCCTTCATTTGGGAACCGGGTTGGCTTTTTGGCTTTTTGGTTATTTTAGTCTGGAGTTAAAAAGTCTTGTTTGGGATAAGCTTTTTGGCTTTTTTGACTTTGTGACAGAAAGAATGTAATGATTATGGGTTGGACGTGACATTTTGTCTTATTAGGCTAAAAAGCCTATTTTATTTTTTGTAGCTAAAATAGCTCCAAACCCAACCCAACCCAACCCTTCTTCCCAAACGAACCCATTGTAGGTTATTAATAGCCACAAAGACACTATTTTAGTTAAACACAAATATACTATTTTAATAACATACAAAGACTGATCTAATATACAAAGACTCACACTATTTTAACAAAAAAATTAACTTGACTGTGCTAAAATAGACAAATTTTCATGAATCAAATTCCCAAGTTTAGAGAGAAATTAGAAGAGAGAAGTTAAATTAGGGCCAATCTAATTTAACTTGAGGCAATAGCAAAATCAAAATCACACCAAACCCACCAAACTAAACATTAAACCAAATAAATTCAAAGAAAGAAAACAGAGGAATAAGGGGTTCGGGGTTGGATAGAGAGAGAAAGTAAGAGAATAACTCATTCTTCAAAGCTTGACTCCAGCAACACTGTTAATTGTTCACGAAAAGAAAAACACAACCAAAACTATTCTCATTTACAGCAGGAACAAAAGCAGTAACCACAAATTACTAACGCGTTTTAGAAAAAGAGAAGAAAAAAACACAAACACAAACACAAATAAAACAAATGATGAACTCTGTCTATGAAATTAACTTTAAAAAAGAAAAATATATAGATGTTTATGACATTGAAGGGTTTCACATCGACGAAAAGAGAATTCTAATTAAGCTTCACAATGGGGGCTTGAATCCTGGCATGAGCTCCATAAAGGCCCCCAAGCTGCCGTTAGATTCATGCAAACAACCATTATTTCTCAAACCATAAGAAAGCACTACATAAAATTTCTTGCTAAATCCTAAAGACATCAACTCCTCACAGAATTTTCATGAAACAAAGGTAAAGTGTGCTATTTATTCCATTAGGAACAAAGAACTGGAATCCGCAATATTTTGAAACTATGTGACTAGGTCAAAGTCAAATAAGAGATAAATACGGAGAATATGTTTGAATCCTTAATATACGATCACCACAATAAAAGTTAGATTACATTGCCTGATCCAAAAGCTTTTGGGAAAAAAGTTACAGACTTCGTAGAAGATACAGCAACATCAATACACAAAAGAATCTGGAAAAAAAATACAGACATGTCAGTCAATGATCTTCCTCTCTCCAACACTTTCACACTTACCGCTTTCATAATCATCCTCTCATCGTTGTTGTCATCACGCGTAACTGATGGGGTAGGATGTCGAGAACTCGAGATTCGAATATTGAGAAACCATCGCCAAGTGGGTTGGGCTCCAATGGAATGAAAGAGTATGGGATTGAAACAAAAACACAGAGAGTGAGATGTAGAGAGAGAGAGAGAGAGAGAGAGAGAGAGAGAGAGAGAGGGCTGCATTTGTAAGGGAGATGAAAGGTTAATGTAGGCGCGAAGGTGGGGTTCTGTTATTGTGGAGGCAGGTCTTCACTGGAGCCAAACAAAAGGTATCAGGATCCTCTAAAGTCTTGGCCCTAAAGTGATCCCTGAAGTGTGTTGATCCAATGGCTCAGAATGTAACTAACCAAAACGACGTCGCCTTGGTTAGTAATTTCAAAAAAAAAAAAAATTTTTTGAGTTGATTCAAAATTCCCAAATCATCTGTGATACATGAAGCATCAGAGACGAAAGAGAGAGAGAGAGAGTGTAATACCCCGACCCTCGTATCTGATTCTGTTATCTTTTCAAGCTTTTGTTCTGTATCTCTGAATATCTATTATGAAATTTTATGTATAAGTGCGGTAAACTGCATGGAAAGAAGAGATATTGACCCTTATCTGTTGAATTCAAACATTATCTGTTACACTTGAATTGCTTTCATCTGAAATTGGACACCTTAGAGATTTAATTTGCAAAAATTGATTTGATATTTGGAATCTACATGATTTTTAAGCTATAATGGGATTTTCTGTGAAATTTTTATTTCGGCACCATAAAGCGATTCAATTTCGTCTTATATGCTTTTCTATAGTTAGATATATATATATATGCCTATGTCTAAGACTTGTGTGGGATTTGTGAGCAAAAACGTGGGACTCTTTGGGAGAGAAAAGAGAGAGAGAGTCAAGAAGGAATTGGGGAAAACGTGAGACACCAAGGAAAGCTAATCAAATTGGTAGAATTGAAAGAGTTAAGTTAAGGTAACTCAAATTTCTTGTATAACTCTTCAAGAATTTCAACCCATGTTTGTGTTGGGTTCATGGATAATATATGTTTGATTCATTAGGGTTTCTCACCATTTGAGCATGTTGACACTAATTTGAGTGTTGTATGAATCTATACTTCAAATCCTTGATTTTGTATCATCTAATCTTGCATATATGTTGATTTACTTGAAGTTAGATTGAAATTTGTGAAAGTGTTGGCTTGTTGAAGCCTTTAACTTGGTTCAACTTGATGTGATTAAGCTTTAATTCATGTTATGGTGTTGTTAAGTGGAATGCTTGCATGAATTTTACCCTTGATTGCATGAAAAATTGGGTTTGGCTTGAAATCGGGCTGCCTTGAATCTGGGTAGTCGTCCGCTCGAGCGGAGGTCAGGGCCGCTCGAGCGTGAAAATGCAGCTCCCAGCAGTTTTCTGAAATTTACCCTGTCCGCTCGAGCGGAGAACTGCACGCTCGAGCGTAAAAATCGACCATCCAGTATTTTTGGTAGCACTACACTGCCCGCTCGAGCGGACAAAGCTACGCTCGAGCGGAGGACTGTTTCAGTAAGAAAAATCTGTTTTGTTCAGTTTTTCATGCTTGACTCTTTGGTGTTATTAGAATGTTTTTCTGATGAGTTTATGATAGTGATATATTCATATCCATAAAACTGTAGTGACATATGGAATGACTGATAAGGATTTAAAAGGGAAGGATACTAATTTATCAGTATATTGTGTGCAGGGCACACTCCAGAAGGAACTAGTACGCCGCCCCAACGCTGTGAGTAATAGTGCATTACATATATATTTATGTATCTGTTCTGTAAGACATAATTGTAAATTATGTATTGATCTGGAAATGAAAAGTGGAAACTATGTCCGTATATCTGTTGTGCCGAAAGGCTATCTGTTGTGCCGAAAGGCTATCTGTTGTGCCGCAAGGCTACCTGTGCCGAAAGGCTATCTGTTGTGCCGAAAGGCTATCTGTTGTGCCGCAAGGCTACCTGTGCCGAAAGGCTATCTGGGCCAACAGGCCAATTTGTTATTTCTGTATTTGATTTTGGTACATATACTAAGGTGCATTGTGATTTTATTATTGCGCACTATTATTCACTGAGCTTGTCTCATTCTATATGTTGTCTGATTCTGTAGGAGCCAGCTTGGGGAGCTGTTCTAACATTACCTCGTGCATTTTGTCAGCTTAAGGATAACCAGGCACAGGAGGGAACCCTTACATATTAGACCAGTTTTCTTTGTATATGTAATTTTTGGTATCCATGTTGCTGGTCAGGGTTATTGTATCTATTGTTTTGTGTGCCTAATATCTGGGCTGGATTTGTAGATGTTTTGTAACCTACTTCTGTGTGCATGTTTACCTTTTGTTAAATCTCGAAATGGTCCTGGTTTTTGGTAGTTGCTCAATGGATGTGTCTGTTTATTGTCATTTAAAATTTACTGCTTCCGCTCAGGCCCCAAACGCTGTTCATCATAGGTCATTCTGTCTGTTTCTGATTAGGTCATGCCCAAACCTTTTAGGGGCAGGTTAGGGGCGTGACAAGTGGTATCAGAGCACGAGTTGCTATCTCACACACGGATCCATTGAGCGTTAGGATGTCTAATGTGGTAGGCATCATATAGGAAAGTATGAATGATAGCAACGTGACATGATTTCTGCTAACTCTAATGCTAACAATTTGAATTTCTTGTACACCTTTGTATATGTTGTAATTACCTGTTTTGTAGACTATGGTGAGAACAAGGACCGACGAGCCAGAAGATGCTACTTCAGTACGGTTGGATAGGATGGAAAGAATGATGAGGGAAATGGCTGAGACCTTACGGCAACAACACCAACAGCAACAGCAACAACAACCTCAGCCACCACCACCGCCAGTACCCCCACCTGTAATGCAAGACATTCATGCTGAAGACCGTACCATTACACTTACGAGGGAGTTTAAAAAGATGAAACCACCATCGTTTAAAGGAGGGATTGAACCAATGAAGGCGGAGGCATGGGTGTTAGGGATAGAGAAATTGTTCGAAGTCTTCCCTTGTACCGAAGTGCAAAAGGTGCAGCTTGCTGCTTTCACTCTTGAAGATGAAGCACGGAGATGGTGGATGCTTACCAGAACAATGCATCCGGGGTTGACTTGGGACAGGTTCCTGGTGCTGTTCTATGACAAATATTTTCCCCAGAGTATGCGAGACAAGAAAGTAACTGAATTTGAAACGTTGAGGCAGGGAAATAAAACTGTGGCTGAGTATGAAGCACAATTCGCAGAACTAGCCCGGTTTGCACCTCACATGGTAGACACGGAGTACAAGAAGGCGCGGAAATTTGAGGGAGGATTACGGAGTGCCATTCAAGACCGGATTAATGTACTGAAGCTACCTACCTATGTTGATGTCTTGGAGCGGGCTGTTATAGCAGAAGGGAATCTTGCTACGCAGACTCAAATTTCTGAATGGAAAGGGAAAAGGCAGAATACTCAATGGTCTAAGGGAACAACCACTTCGCCGAACAAAAAGCAGAATTCAGGGAACTCCAGCAGTACTGCTCCTCAGAATTCAACTCCTGTGTGCCCAGAATGTGGATTGAAACATCGTGGGAAATGTCATCGATTGACCGGAGCATGTTTTCGGTGCGGCAAGACGGGGCATCTGATTAGAGACTGTCCACAAAGAAATCAACAAACTGGTAATAAGGCCGCCACAAGCTCAGCAGGGTCTACACCGACTCCTAGTGCCAAATCAACCGTTAAACCAACCAATAACAAGGATACCACAAGGCAAGGTAGGGTATTTGCGTTGGTTCCGGGAGATTTACAGAATGCAACAACAGTGGTATCAGGTACATGTATGGTTTATGGCTATTCTGCTTATGTTTTGTTTGATTCTGGCTCTACCTGTTCTTTTGTGTCAAAGCAATTTGCAAAGAACTTAGGTAAATCTGAAGTAGAATTAACCTATGTGTTGTGTGTTACATCACCTATGGGGAATTCTTTGATCTGCACTTCTGTCTATCCTACTTGTGAAATTCTCATTGGAGATGTCCGTGTATATGCTAATTTAGTTCCACTTGATATGACTTCATTTGACATTATTTTGGGGATGGATTGGTTGGGTGAATATGGTGTTACCATAGACTGTCTGATGAAACAAATTAAATTTTACCCTTCGGGTCAGTCAGAAACTGTTTTCCAGGGTCAGGAAGTGACATCACCACCATATGTGATCTCTGCAGCTAAGGCCTGCAAATTGATTCAAAAAGGATGTCAGGGTTATTTATGTAGTGTTCTGGGAGGGCCAGTAGAGCATGAAAATATTGATGCGATCCCAGTCGTTTGTGATTTTCCGGATGTCTTCCCAAAAGAACTACCAGGAGAGTTAGTAGACCGTGAAATTGAATTCACAATTGACGTGCTACCAGGAACTCAACCTATTTCTAAAACTCCGTACCGAATGGCATTAGCTGAAATGAAAGAATTGAAGATTCAGTTGCAAGATTTATTGGACAAGGGATTTATTCGTCCGAGTGTTTCTCCGTGGGGTGCACCAGTGCTATTTGTAAAGAAGAAAGATGGAACACTCCGGCTTTGTATTGACTACCGAGAGCTTAATAAAGTCACAATCAAGAATAAGTACCCGCTGCCAAGGATTGATGATTTATTTGATCAGCTTCAGGGGGCACAAGTCTTTTCCAAAATTGATCTCCGGTCTGGATATCATCAACTAAAGGTCAAAGCTGACGATGTTGAGAAGACAGCTTTTCGAACCCGGTACGGCCATTATGAATTCTTGGTTATGCCATTTGGAGTCACTAATGCACCAGCAGCTTTCATGGATTTGATGAACCGTGTTTTCAAGCCCTATTTGGATGAATTTGTGGTGGTTTTTATTGACGACATCCTTATCTACTCAAAGAGTACAGAAGCTCATGAGGATCATCTTCGCCTAATTCTTCAAACACTCCGGGAAAAGAAATTGTATGCAAAACTAAAGAAGTGTGAATTCTGGCTACAAGAAGTGGCATTCTTGGGACATGTGGTGACCAAGGAAGGAATCTCTGTTGATCCACACAAAATTGAAGCAATTGTAAATTGGCCAACTCCTACTAGTGTAACTGAGGTGCGAAGTTTCATGGGGTTAGCTGGATATTACAGGAGGTTTGTTCAAAATTTCTCCAAGATTGCTGTGCCGCTTACCCAACTAACACGGAAGAGAGTTGCGTTTGAATGGTCAGAAGAGCGAGAGTCTGCCTTCCAAGAGTTGAAAACAAAGTTAACTACAGCACCAGTTTTAGCCTTACCATCAGGAACTGAAGGGTTTGTAATTTACAGTGATGCCTCGCATAAAGGGCTTGGTTGCGTACTTATGCAGAATGGAAGGGTTATTGCATATGCTTCTCGACAATTAAAACCCCACGAGAAAAATTATCCCACACACGACCTTGAGCTGGCAGCAGTAGTGTTTGCTTTGAAGATATGGCGACACTATCTCTATGGCACAACCTGTGAAGTCTATACCGACCACAAAAGTCTCAAATATCTTTTCACCCAAAAGGAGTTGAATATGCGACAGCGGAGGTGGTTAGAGTTGCTTAAAGATTATGATCTACAAATTCATTATCATCCTGGTAAAGCTAATATGGTCGCGGATGCACTTAGCCGGAAAAATAGGGGAGATTTGGCGTATTTGTTTACGGAACAAAAGGAGTTAGTAATTGAATTAGACAAACTGAATGTGGAGTGTGTGACCCGAAGGCAAGAGGCCCTGATGGCAGCAACAATAGCTCAACCAACCTTACTTGAAGAGATCAAATTACATCAAATGGAGGATGACACGTTGAGGAAGATATGTGACGAGTTAGAGTCCAAACCAAAACCGGGGTTCAGTTTAACGGATTCAGTGCTCAAGTTTCAGAACAGGATATGTGTCCCTAATGTGTTGGAACTTAAACGGAAATTGATGGAAGAAACGCATACCTCGAGATTCTCAATGCATCCAGGAAGTACCAAAATGTACCGAGAGTTAAAGCAAAACTTTTGGTGGCCGGGTATGAAAAGGGAGATCGCGGAATTTGTCTCTAAATGCTTACAATGCCAACAAGTAAAAGCGGAGCATCAAAGACCTGCCGGTTTGTTGCAGCCTCTTCCTATTCCGGAGTGGAAATGGGAACATTTGACAATGGACTTTGTTGTGGGGTTACCGCGGACTCCCCGAGGCATGAATTCAATATGGGTTATTGTCGATCGGTTAACGAAGTCTGCTCATTTCTTACCAGTAAAGACTCAATATAACGCAGATAAGCTCGCAGTACTTTATATGAATGAAATTGTAAGGCTTCATGGTGTCCCTGTTTCCATTGTGTCGGATAGAGATCCCAAGTTTGTTTCGAGATTCTGGCAAAGTTTGCAGGAGGCTATGGGAACGGAACTTAAATTCAGCACAGCTTTTCACCCTCAAACTGACGGTCAATCCGAGAGAACGATACAAACCCTAGAAGATATGCTCCGAATGTGTGTGCTGGATTTTCAAGAAAGTTGGGAAACTCATCTACCGCTGATTGAATTTGCATATAATAATAGTTACCATTCGAGTATTCAAATGGCACCTTATGAAGCTCTGTATGGAAGACCGTGTCGCTCACCTGTATGCTGGGCGGAGGTAGGGGATAGGCCTTTGTTAGGGCCAGAGATTGTTCAATTGACTACTGAAAAGGTGAAAATTATTCGAGAAAGGCTGAAAACTGCTCAAAGCAGGCAGAAGAGTTACGCAGATAATCGGCGAAGGAATTTGGAATTTGATGAGAACAGTCATGTTTTTGTGAAAGTTACCCCAATGAAAGGACACCCAAGATTTGGAAAGAGGGGTAAGCTAACACCCCGATATGTCGGTCCCTTTCAATCTTACAGAAAGTTGGGCCAGTAGCCTACCGAGTCGCCCTTCCGCCACACATGAGTCAGGTTCATAATGTATTTCATGTTTCTATGCTCCGAGAGTATCTTCCAGATCCATCCCATATCATTGATTATCATCAGATTGAGCTAACTGACAAGTTGTCCTACGAAGAGAAACCGATCCGAATTCTGGACCGTCAGGTAAAGCAGTTACGGAACCGAGAAATTCCAATGGTGAAAGTAGAGTGGCAAGAGCACTACGGAACTGAGGCGACTTGGGAAAAAGAAGATGAAATGAAAAATCAATATCCGTATCTGTTTTCGTCATAAGGTAAAAAACAAGTTTGGAGGACCAAACTTAATTAAGGGGGGGAGAGTGTAATACCCCGACCCTCGTATCTGATTCTGTTATCTTTTCACGCTTTTGTTCTGTATCTCTGAATATCTATTATGAAATTTTATGTATAAGTGCAGTAAATTGCATGGAAAGAAGACATATTGACCCTTATCTGTTGAATTCAAACATTATCTGTTACACTTGAATTGCTTTCATCTGAAATTGGACACCTTAGAGATTTAATTTGCAAAAAATGATTTGATATTTGGAATCTACATGATTTTTAAGCTATAATGGGATTTTCTGTGAAATTTTTATTTCGGCACCATAAAGCGATTCAATTTCGTCTTATATGCTTTTCTATAGTTAGATAGATATATATATGCCTATGTCTAAGACTTGTGTGGGATTTGTGAGCAAAAACGTGGGACTCTTTGGGAGAGAAAAGAGAGAGAGTCAAGAAGGAATTGGGGAAAACGTGAGACACCAAGGAAAGCTAATCAAATTGGTAGAATTGAAAGAGTTAAGTTAAGGTAACTCAAATTTCTTGTATAACTCTTCAAGAATTTCAACCCATGTTTGTGTTGGGTTCATGGATAATATATGTTTGATTCATTAGGGTTTCTCACCATTTGAGCATGTTGACACTAATTTGAGTGTTGTATGAATCTATACTTCAAATCCTTGATTTTGTATCATCTAATCTTGCATATATGTTGATTTACTTGAAGTTAGATTGAAATTTGTGAAAGTGTTGGCTTGTTGAAGCCTTTAACTTGGTTCAACTTGATGTGATTAAGCTTTAATTCATGTTATGGTGTTGTTAAGTGGAATGCTTGCATGAATTTTACCCTTGATTGCATGAAAAATTGGGTTTGGATGATGAATTTTGGCTTGAAATCGGGCTGCCTTGAATCTGGGTAGTCGTCCGCTCGAGCGGAGGTCAGGGCCGCTCGAGCGTGAAAATGCACCTCCCAGCAGTTTTCTGAAATTTACCCTGTCCGCTCGAGCGGAGAACTGTACGCTCGAGCGTAAAAATCGACCATCCAGTATTTTTGGTAGCACTACACTGCCCGCTCGAGCGGACAAAGCTACGCTCGAGCGGAGGACTGTTTCAGTAAGAAAAATCTGTTTTGTTCAGTTTTTCATGCTTGACTCTTTGGTGTTATTAGAATGTTTTTCTGATGAGTTTATGATAGTGATATATTCATATCCATAAAACTGTAGTGACATATGGAATGACTGATAAGGATTTAAAAGGGAAGGATACTAATTTATCAGTATATTGTGTGCAGGGCACACTCCAGAAGGAACTAGTACGCCGCCCCAACGCTGTGAGTAATAGTGCATTACATATATATTTATGTATCTGTTCTGTAAGACATAATTGTAAATTATGTATTGATCTGGAAATGAAAAGTGGAAACTATCCGTATATCTGTTGTGCCGAAAGGCTATCTGTTGTGCCGAAAGGCTATCTGTTGTGCCGCAAGGCTACCTGTGCCGAAAGGCTATCTGTTGTGCCGAAAGGCTATCTGTTGTGCCGCAAGGCTACCTGTGCCGAAAGGCTATCTGGGCCAACAGGCCAATTTGTTATTTCTGTATTTGATTTTGGTACATATACTAAGGTGCATTGTGATTTTATTATTGCGCACTATTATTCACTGAGCTTGTCTCATTCTATATGTTGTCTGATTCTGTAGGAGCCAGCTTGGGGAGCTGTTCTAACATTACCTCGTGCATTTTGTCAGCTTAAGGATAACCAGGCACAGGAGGGAACCCTTACATATTAGACCAGTTTTCTTTGTATATGTAATTTTTGGTATCCATGTTGCTGGTCAGGGTTATTGTATCTATTGTTTTGTGTGCCTAATATCTGGGCTGGATTTGTAGATGTTTTGTAACCTACTTCTGTGTGCATGTTTACCTTTTGTTAAATCTCGAAATGGTCCTGGTTTTTGGTAGTTGCTCAATGGATGTGTCTGTTTATTGTCATTTAAAATTTACTGCTTCCGCTCAGGCCCCAAACGCTGTTCATCATAGGTCATTCTGTCTGTTTCTGATTAGGTCATGCCCAAACCTTTTAGGGGCAGGTTAGGGGCGTGACAAGTGGTATCAGAGCACGAGTTGCTATCTCACACACGGATCCATTGAGCGTTAGGATGTCTAATGTGGTAGGCATCATATAGGAAAGTATGAATGATAGCAACGTGACATGATTTCTGCTAACTCTAATGCTAACAATTTGAATTTCTTGTACACCTTTGTATATGTTGTAATTACCTGTTTTGTAGACTATGGTGAGAACAAGGACCGACGAGCCAGAAGATGCTACTTCAGTACGGTTGGATAGGATGGAAAGAATGATGAGGGAAATGGCTGAGACCTTACGGCAACAACACCAACAGCAACAGCAACAACAACCTCAGCCACCACCACCGCCAGTACCCCCACCTGTAATGCAAGACATTCATGCTGAAGACCGTACCATTACACTTACGAGGGAGTTTAAAAAGATGAAACCACCATCGTTTAAAGGAGGGATTGAACCAATGAAGGCGGAGGCATGGGTGTTAGGGATAGAGAAATTGTTCGAAGTCTTCCCTTGTACCGAAGTGCAAAAGGTGCAGCTTGCTGCTTTCACTCTTGAAGATGAAGCACGGAGATGGTGGATGCTTACCAGAACAATGCATCCGGGGTTGACTTGGGACAGGTTCCTGGTGCTGTTCTATGACAAATATTTTCCCCAGAGTATGCGAGACAAGAAAGTAACTGAATTTGAAACGTTGAGGCAGGGAAATAAAACTGTGGCTGAGTATGAAGCACAATTCGCAGAACTAGCCCGGTTTGCACCTCACATGGTAGACACGGAGTACAAGAAGGCGCGGAAATTTGAGGGAGGATTACGGAGTGCCATTCAAGACCGGATTAATGTACTGAAGCTACCTACCTATGTTGATGTCTTGGAGCGGGCTGTTATAGCAGAAGGGAATCTTGCTACGCAGACTCAAATTTCTGAATGGAAAGGGAAAAGGCAGAATACTCAATGGTCTAAGGGAACAACCACTTCGCCGAACAAAAAGCAGAATTCAGGGAACTCCAGCAGTACTGCTCCTCAGAATTCAACTCCTGTGTGCCCAGAATGTGGATTGAAACATCGTGGGAAATGTCATCGATTGACCGGAGCATGTTTTCGGTGCGGCAAGACGGGGCATCTGATTAGAGACTGTCCACAAAGAAATCAACAAACTGGTAATAAGGCCGCCACAAGCTCAGCAGGGTCTACACCGACTCCTAGTGCCAAATCAACCGTTAAACCAACCAATAACAAGGATACCACAAGGCAAGGTAGGGTATTTGCGTTGGTTCCGGGAGATTTACAGAATGCAACAACAGTGGTATCAGGTACATGTATGGTTTATGGCTATTCTGCTTATGTTTTGTTTGATTCTGGCTCTACCTGTTCTTTTGTGTCAAAGCAATTTGCAAAGAACTTAGGTAAATCTGAAGTAGAATTAACCTATGTGTTGTGTGTTACATCACCTATGGGGAATTCTTTGATCTGCACTTCTGTCTATCCTACTTGTGAAATTCTCATTGGAGATGTCCGTGTATATGCTAATTTAGTTCCACTTGATATGACTTCATTTGACATTATTTTGGGGATGGATTGGTTGGGTGAATATGGTGTTACCATAGACTGTCTGATGAAACAAATTAAATTTTACCCTTCGGGTCAGTCAGAAACTGTTTTCCAGGGTCAGGAAGTGACATCACCACCATATGTGATCTCTGCAGCTAAGGCCTGCAAATTGATTCAAAAAGGATGTCAGGGTTATTTATGTAGTGTTCTGGGAGGGCCAGTAGAGCATGAAAATATTGATGCGATCCCAGTCGTTTGTGATTTTCCGGATGTCTTCCCAAAAGAACTACCAGGAGAGTTAGTAGACCGTGAAATTGAATTCACAATTGACGTGCTACCAGGAACTCAACCTATTTCTAAAACTCCGTACCGAATGGCATTAGCTGAAATGAAAGAATTGAAGATTCAGTTGCAAGATTTATTGGACAAGGGATTTATTCGTCCGAGTGTTTCTCCGTGGGGTGCACCAGTGCTATTTGTAAAGAAGAAAGATGGAACACTCCGGCTTTGTATTGACTACCGAGAGCTTAATAAAGTCACAATCAAGAATAAGTACCCGCTGCCAAGGATTGATGATTTATTTGATCAGCTTCAGGGGGCACAAGTCTTTTCCAAAATTGATCTCCGGTCTGGATATCATCAACTAAAGGTCAAAGCTGACGATGTTGAGAAGACAGCTTTTCGAACCCGGTACGGCCATTATGAATTCTTGGTTATGCCATTTGGAGTCACTAATGCACCAGCAGCTTTCATGGATTTGATGAACCGTGTTTTCAAGCCCTATTTGGATGAATTTGTGGTGGTTTTTATTGACGACATCCTTATCTACTCAAAGAGTACAGAAGCTCATGAGGATCATCTTCGCCTAATTCTTCAAACACTCCGGGAAAAGAAATTGTATGCAAAACTAAAGAAGTGTGAATTCTGGCTACAAGAAGTGGCATTCTTGGGACATGTGGTGACCAAGGAAGGAATCTCTGTTGATCCACACAAAATTGAAGCAATTGTAAATTGGCCAACTCCTACTAGTGTAACTGAGGTGCGAAGTTTCATGGGGTTAGCTGGATATTACAGGAGGTTTGTTCAAAATTTCTCCAAGATTGCTGTGCCGCTTACCCAACTAACACGGAAGAGAGTTGCGTTTGAATGGTCAGAAGAGCGAGAGTCTGCCTTCCAAGAGTTGAAAACAAAGTTAACTACAGCACCAGTTTTAGCCTTACCATCAGGAACTGAAGGGTTTGTAATTTACAGTGATGCCTCGCATAAAGGGCTTGGTTGCGTACTTATGCAGAATGGAAGGGTTATTGCATATGCTTCTCGACAATTAAAACCCCACGAGAAAAATTATCCCACACACGACCTTGAGCTGGCAGCAGTAGTGTTTGCTTTGAAGATATGGCGACACTATCTCTATGGCACAACCTGTGAAGTCTATACCGACCACAAAAGTCTCAAATATCTTTTCACCCAAAAGGAGTTGAATATGCGACAGCGGAGGTGGTTAGAGTTGCTTAAAGATTATGATCTACAAATTCATTATCATCCTGGTAAAGCTAATATGGTCGCGGATGCACTTAGCCGGAAAAATAGGGGAGATTTGGCGTATTTGTTTACGGAACAAAAGGAGTTAGTAATTGAATTAGACAAACTGAATGTGGAGTGTGTGACCCGAAGGCAAGAGGCCCTGATGGCAGCAACAATAGCTCAACCAACCTTACTTGAAGAGATCAAATTACATCAAATGGAGGATGACACGTTGAGGAAGATATGTGACGAGTTAGAGTCCAAACCAAAACCGGGGTTCAGTTTAACGGATTCAGTGCTCAAGTTTCAGAACAGGATATGTGTCCCTAATGTGTTGGAACTTAAACGGAAATTGATGGAAGAAACGCATACCTCGAGATTCTCAATGCATCCAGGAAGTACCAAAATGTACCGAGAGTTAAAGCAAAACTTTTGGTGGCCGGGTATGAAAAGGGAGATCGCGGAATTTGTCTCTAAATGCTTACAATGCCAACAAGTAAAAGCGGAGCATCAAAGACCTGCCGGTTTGTTGCAGCCTCTTCCTATTCCGGAGTGGAAATGGGAACATTTGACAATGGACTTTGTTGTGGGGTTACCGCGGACTCCCCGAGGCATGAATTCAATATGGGTTATTGTCGATCGGTTAACGAAGTCTGCTCATTTCTTACCAGTAAAGACTCAATATAACGCAGATAAGCTCGCAGTACTTTATATGAATGAAATTGTAAGGCTTCATGGTGTCCCTGTTTCCATTGTGTCGGATAGAGATCCCAAGTTTGTTTCGAGATTCTGGCAAAGTTTGCAGGAGGCTATGGGAACGGAACTTAAATTCAGCACAGCTTTTCACCCTCAAACTGACGGTCAATCCGAGAGAACGATACAAACCCTAGAAGATATGCTCCGAATGTGTGTGCTGGATTTTCAAGAAAGTTGGGAAACTCATCTACCGCTGATTGAATTTGCATATAATAATAGTTACCATTCGAGTATTCAAATGGCACCTTATGAAGCTCTGTATGGAAGACCGTGTCGCTCACCTGTATGCTGGGCGGAGGTAGGGGATAGGCCTTTGTTAGGGCCAGAGATTGTTCAATTGACTACTGAAAAGGTGAAAATTATTCGAGAAAGGCTGAAAACTGCTCAAAGCAGGCAGAAGAGTTACGCAGATAATCGGCGAAGGAATTTGGAATTTGATGAGAACAGTCATGTTTTTGTGAAAGTTACCCCAATGAAAGGACACCCAAGATTTGGAAAGAGGGGTAAGCTAACACCCCGATATGTCGGTCCCTTTCAGATCTTACAGAAAGTTGGGCCAGTAGCCTACCGAGTCGCCCTTCCGCCACACATGAGTCAGGTTCATAATGTATTTCATGTTTCTATGCTCCGAGAGTATCTTCCAGATCCATCCCATATCATTGATTATCATCAGATTGAGCTAACTGACAAGTTGTCCTACGAAGAGAAACCGATCCGAATTCTGGACCGTCAGGTAAAGCAGTTACGGAACCGAGAAATTCCAATGGTGAAAGTAGAGTGGCAAGAGCACTACGGAACTGAGGCGACTTGGGAAAAAGAAGATGAAATGAAAAATCAATATCCGTATCTGTTTTCGTCATAAGGTAAAAACAAGTTTGGAGGACCAAACTTAATTAAGGGGGGGAGAGTGTAATACCCCGACCCTCGTATCTGATTCTGTTATCTTTTCAAGCTTTTGTTCTGTATCTCTGAATATCTATTATGAAATTTTATGTATAAGTGCGGTAAATTGCATGGAAAGAAGACATATTGACCCTTATCTGTTGAATTCAAACATTATCTGTTACACTTGAATTGCTTTCATCTGAAATTGGACACCTTAGAGATTTAATTTGCAAAAATTGATTTGATATTTGGAATCTACATGATTTTTAAGCTATAATGGGATTTTCTGTGAAATTTTTATTTCGGCACCATAAAGCGATTCAATTTCGTCTTATATGCTTTTCTATAGTTAGATATATATATATATGCCTATGTCTAAGACTTGTGTGGGATTTGTGAGCAAAAACGTGGGACTCTTTGGGAGAGAAAAGAGAGAGAGAGTCAAGAAGGAATTGGGGAAAACGTGAGACACCAAGGAAAGCTAATCAAATTGGTAGAATTGAAAGAGTTAAGTTAAGGTAACTCAAATTTCTTGTATAACTCTTCAAGAATTTCAACCCATGTTTGTGTTGGGTTCATGGATAATATATGTTTGATTCATTAGGGTTTCTCACCATTTGAGCATGTTGACACTAATTTGAGTGTTGTATGAATCTATACTTCAAATCCTTGATTTTGTATCATCTAATCTTGCATATATGTTGATTTACTTGAAGTTAGATTGAAATTTGTGAAAGTGTTGGCTTGTTGAAGCCTTTAACTTGGTTCAACTTGATGTGATTAAGCTTTAATTCATGTTATGGTGTTGTTAAGTGGAATGCTTGCATGAATTTTACCCTTGATTGCATGAAAAATTGGGTTTGGATGATGAATTTTGGCTTGAAATCGGGCTGCCTTGAATCTGGGTAGTCGTCCGCTCGAGCGGAGGTCAGGGCCGCTCGAGCGTGAAAATGCAGCTCCCAGCAGTTTTCTGAAATTTACCCTGTCCGCTCGAGCGGAGAACTGCACGCTCGAGCGTAAAAATCGACCATCCAGTATTTTTGGTAGCACTACACTGCCCGCTCGAGCGGACAAAGCTACGCTCGAGCGGAGGACTGTTTCAGTGAGAAAAATCTGTTTTGTTCAGTTTTTCATGCTTGACTCTTTGGTGTTATTAGAATGTTTTTCTGATGAGTTTATGATAGTAATATATTCATATCCATAAAACTGTAGTGACATATGGAATGACTGATAAGGATTTAAAAGGGAAGGATACTAATTTATCAGTATATTGCGTGCAGGGCACACTCTAGAAGGAACTAGTACACCGCCCCAACGCTGTGAGTAATAGTGCATTACATATATATTTATGTATCTGTTCTGTAAGACATAATTGTAAATTATGTATTGATCTGGAAATGAAAAGTGGAAACTATGTCCGTATATCTGTTGTGCCGAAAGGCTATCTGTTGTGCCGAAAGGCTATCTGTTGTGCCGCAAGGCTACCTGTGCCGAAAGGCTATCTGTTGTGCCGAAAGGCTATCTGTTGTGCCGCAAGGCTACCTGTGCCGAAAGGTTATCTGGGCCAACAGGCCAATTTGTTATTTCTGTATTTGATTTTGGTACATATACTAAGGTGCATCGTGATTTTATCATTGCGCACTATTATTCACTGAGCTTGTCTCATTCTATATGTTGTCTGATTCTGTAGGAGCCAGCGTGGGGAGCTGTTCTAACATTACCTCGTGCATTTTGTCAGCTTAAGGATAACCAGGCACAGGAGGGAACCCTTACATATTAGACCAGTTTTCTTTGTATATGTAATTTTTGGTATCCATGTTGCTGGTCAGGGTTATTGTACCTATTGTTTTGTGTGCCTAATATCTGGGCTGGATTTGTAGATATTTTGTAACCTACTTCTGTGTGCATGTCTACCTTTTGTTACATCTAGAAATGGTCCTGGTTTTTGGTAGTTGCTCAATGGATGTGTCTGTTTATTGTCATTTAAAATTTGCTGCTTCCGCTCAGGCCCCAAACGCTGTTCATCATAGGTCATTCTGCCTGTTTCTGATTAGGTCATGCCCAAACCTTTTAGGGGCAGGTTAGGGGCGAGAGAGAGAGAGAGAGAGAGAGAGAGAGAAGGGCTGAGCGAAGAGCTTCCGATCCACCCCCAATCACCGCTGCCACGCCGTTGCCGCTGCCTCGCCATACTCCAACAGATTGAAGGAAAAGAGCACAGGTTTGTTCATCCTTCAAAGTTAAAATATTAGGGCTTTGAATCCAAAAATTAGGGAAAATCTGAACTTGGTACACTCAATCATTGTAAATGTGATCATGATGTTTATACAAGAATCTTTGTGTATGTAGTGTTTTGTTAATCCAAAGTTGAATCTATGGTGACGTTTCAAATCTAATGAATATTTACGAATCTTACTTCTTCATGTTCTTCCATACAATTTTTTATTTTATTTTAATCCGTACAATTTTTTATTTTATTTTATTTTAATTTATGTTCTCTGTTTGCTTTTAGTTTAATTTTACTTGGCCTTTGGAATTTTGTTTTTTGAGATATGGTTAAAAAAAATTTGAATTTCATATAAGATCTGACATTGGGGGAAGGGAAATGTTTTGGTAGGTCAAAATTTTCAATTGTAGTACAAAAACCGTATTGGAAAATTCTTGAATAGAACAATGATTTGTGAGAAATTTAACAAACTTATGTGTGAATTAGAAATTGAAAGCCTTATTTTTGGTGTTTTTGGTACCAGAACTGAGTATATTTTATTCTTCAATTTGCAATTAGATCTTTGTGGGTATGATGATGATAGTTGTTACAGGGCTAATCTTTTTATTTACCTCTCATTCTATTGAGGCTTTGGAATTCCGTAGACATATTGGAATTTAGAGTCTGAAAAAATATTTCCTGTTTCACATCATTTGCTACTTTGAGATGACAAAAAGTGTGTACATATTTCGTGTATGATTGAAAAATGGCAGTATATCAAATCCTCATAATCAAACCTTCAATTTTATTTTATGAGCAATCACCCATTCTGGTAAGCTCCTTCATTCAATATCAGCTCACACACATAGCAAGAGTCCACTAAGAAAGGGAGTTATCCCTGTTGGATATATAACTGTAGAGATGAACTACGAATGGATTACATAGAGAGGTCCTTAGTCTAAAATGTGCACAACGTGCTTAACAAAAATGTAGTAGATTAAAAGATACACATTCAGCATTGCTATCATTTGAATTTAACAATGTTAAATAAAGTTTTAGATGTTGAAGTAATTACATTCTATTTGCATGTAGTTTCACCACCATAATCTCTCTCCTCACATGCAATTTTTAAGGAGGTACCATGATCACTAAATGATGCAATCAATGAGGAATCCTAAAACCCGCATACAACAGTGCTAATTAAAAATTCTCTGGCAAAAGATTTTTTGACCAAGGATATGGAATTCCATCCTAAACCATGATTTGGACCTAGTAAAATGTCTCTTCACTTCACAAAGAACCAAGACATAATCCCTTGCAAAAGGAAAAACTATAGCATGAATTTGATTTGGACTAAATGGAAACTGGAAATGTTGACTAAATCACGTACTGTCACCACCATTAAGAAAAAAAAAAAAACTAGGGAAAACCTATAAGCCAAACAAAGAAGCCAAAGATATCCAAACAGAAAGTTACCCAAGAAGGGGAGGAATAGCCTGCAAAAACCTTGTCACAAAAGCAACATCAGTCCCTCTATAAGTAGAATATTAAACATTAGGACAGAAAGCAAAAATAATTGACAAATAGCAAGAACATAGATAGTGAAATTATTCATCCACATAATTGACAAAAGCAACATCAGTCCTCTATCAGTGGATTTTGATTTGTGAAATTATTCAGTCCTGATAATGCCTACTTATTGTAAAGGGTTCATGCACATATTGGAAAGGATTCATGCATACTTATTCTAATAATGCCTTTCATAAATCAAAACAACATATTTACCATATCTAAACATTTCATACCAATAAGAAATATATATCAAAATCCACTGATCAAAGTTGGTTGTAGACTTTGATTTTTTTTTTCCCCCCAAAACTGATTACTTAATGCTCGATATTAGTTTTGCAGGTTATGGGCAAAACTATTTTATAGATGAGACTTCAACTTATGGACAAATCATTGGATCACAATACCACACAGAGCATGACTGAATACTTTGCTTGCCCTTCAAATAACACCAATAGATGCGGCTTCTTTCAGTGGTGGATGCATGTACATAAGCAGCGTCAATGGTTGAAGATGATAAGGGAGGAAAGCGACGACAATTGTAATATCAACCCTTTGGTCAACGAAGTGATTGTATCCAATGATGAGCTGAAAGAGATAATTACAAAGCTTACAAAAGAAAGTAAACAAATGGTTGTAGAGATTAGACAACTTCAGAAAAAGTTGCACTACGCCATTGTAATAATGTTATTTGGATTTGGACTTCTTTTGTTGTTTAAAAATTAAGTGTAATTTAAATTTGGATTTGAACTTCGCCTTTTGTGAACTAAATATTATGTGTAAATGAAGTTGGTTGTTGACTTCTTTTGTTTGTTTGGATTGTTGGTTTGGATTGTTGGTATGGTATGTTACTGTTTTTTGTGCTTCTAGTTTATGTTGTTATTCAAGATATGAAGGACAATGGTCCATGTATACATATATAGAATTCCATGGACTGTTGCCATTTGTTTACTTTGATGTAAATCAGGACACTCCAATGATCTATATCCTCATGTGATGCTCAGATTTGTGTCCCACTCAATTTCAGACCATTGTTATGACCAAACATGTATTTTCAAATTTTAAGAAATTCAAATGGAATAGTGTTTTATTCAAATTGAAGGGTTATAATGATTGAGCAACATATCAGCACATATTTGATTGAGTAACACATCAGCACAGATTTGGTTTATTTGGTTTACATATCAGCACATATCAACATATCAGCCCAAATAAACTTATTTTTTGCTGATATCAAACTAGAATGAGATTCCCATGATTTGAACATAACGTAAATTTCAGCAACATATTTCAACAACTTTGAGCACCATTTCAGTACATATTTCAGCAACATATCAGCACATATTTGAGCACCATTTGAACCAAATTTCAACAACATATCAGCCCAACTTTGAGCACCATTTCAGCAACATATCAACACAAATTTCAGCAACATATCAGCACAAATTTGAGCACCATTTCAACCAAATTTCAGCAACATATCAGCCCAAATTTGAGCACCATTTCAGCACATATTTCAGCAACATATCAGCACCAATTTCAGCATTATTTCAACCAAATTTCAGCAACATATGAGCAGAAATTTGAGCACCATTTCAACCAAATTTCAGCAACTTATCAGCCCAAATTTAAGCACCATTTCAGCACATATTTCAACAACATATCAGCACAAATTTCACAAACATATCAGCACCAATTTCAGCATCATTTCAACCAAATTTCAGCAACATATGAGCAGGAGGGCTTTCATGTGCACTCTCTTCGTTTGAGTCCTTTTGCTTGAACTACATTTGTATCCACTACACCATCCACTTCAAAGCTTTCGAGGCATGTGTCAGGAGGGCTTTCATGTTCAATAGTATCTGAGAAAGGCATATTGAATTTTGCGCTTAACATGCTTTCAATGTTTGCAATTAAGTGATCCGCTTTCTCTACCGTCAAGTTATATGTTTCCTCACTTTCGGAAGCTCTACACGCTACTGCTCTGAAAATTGCCATCAATGATCTAAAGCGTGAAGTTTGATGCAATCTTACATCAATCTTAATATCATGCCCACACCTATCTTTCACATTTTCAGCTCTTGCTTTTTTAGTCCATCTCTTGAGAATATATTGGGAAGGAATCTCTTTGAATTTGAGGATTTCTCTAAGGATCTTCAAACAATGACTACACAAAATGCCTTTCATTTCAAATTTCCTACAATTGCAAGTGAGTGAACCATCACACTCCACTGTCACCTTCCTCACCTTTACACCATCACTATCAAGAACCGTATAAATGGTACTCTCACCACAAATTTCAGTTTCTTCAATGTTTACTTCAAGGGACTTGACATACTCATCTTGAAATTCTTCATAAATTTTATTTGTGTAAACATCTACAGCTTGCTCCATAATCTTCACTTTAATATTCACCCTCGGCAACTTTTGGCATAGAGCATATTCGGCTTGTAACTCTTTGTACCTCTTCTCACAAGAACTTGATCAAAATGCATGAAAAATTGCATTAAGTTATGATCAGACTGAATGAAATCCTTCAAGAATGCATTAAAGGATTCACTAAGTTGAGTGCTACTCATACCCGCACCCCATGCATTTCTAACATATGGCCAACCGCATTTTTCCTTAACTCCAAATGTTAACTTCAACCAATGATTATCTCGCACTTCATACTTGTCAAGCATTTCCTCCCATTTTAACGTAAAATCATCCTCATCCTCAATGTCGTACATAAATTTGGATAAAACACTCTTCATCCCTTATCCCTCACCTCCTTATCCTTGAAGATAGAATTTGCATGCCTTAATGCATTTTACATCAAATGCCAAGTGCAAAGGTGGTGTTTTGTGTTAGGCATGACAATAGGTATGGCCTTAGCCATTGCAGCATCCTGATCCGTAAAAATTGTTTTCGGAGCCTTACTTGACATTGCCTCCAAGAATCTTCTAAAAAGCCATATAAAAGAATCAGTAGTCTCATCATACATCAAAGCTGCGCCAAATATAACAGTTTCCCTATGATGGTTAAATCCAACGAAAGACGCAAATGGTCTATGTGCACTATTTAACTTGTAAGTAGTGTCGAAAGTGACAACATCACCAAATTGCCCATAATCCATGATCATCTGAGCATCGGCCCAAAATATGTTTGTAATTTGCTCCTCACTATCTAATTGGACCGAGTAAAAAAAAAGATGGATTCTCCAATGTCTTCTCACGAAAATATTGCAAAATGCTACCTGCCTCCCCATATGCTAAACTCTTTTGCCTCTTCGTTCTCAAATAATTTTTTTGGTCCACTTTTGTGAACCCAAGCGACTCCCTTCCACCAGCTTCATTACCCATGAGCTCAAATGCAGCATTAAGCCGGATTCCAGATTTTTCAACTAAATCTATTTCGGTTGCCTGTGATGCAGATATCTTTCTTTGGGATGGTAACATATGCGTACATTCTGTTGGTACAAAAATATGATTATGTTGTTCAACAAACTCACCAACAAAAAATTTATGAATATTCCTATCCCACTTAATGATAACTTGGGTTTGACAACCAGTCCTCACTTCCTGCCTAGGATTTTTTGTTAATAGATCTCGCTTGTCTATACCCGGAAACCCCTCCTTATTACAAACAAATAGCCTTGAAGTGATTTGCCCCTCCTTGTTCTTGTTTACATAACCCCTTCTAATACTAAACCACATCCTTCCTCCATAAGCATTATAGAAATTATATGCTTCTTGTTCTGTATCAAATGTCATGTGAACTCTAGGCTTCCAATCACAATCACCCCCGTGATTCTCAACATTGTTAGGTTCCATATCACTGTGCCAAGTCACTTAAAAAAATAAAAAAAAAGTGCTCAATATTAGCATAAAAACTGTAAATTATGTTTGCAAAATAATGCAAACTAAATAAAAACACTACAAGAATTGAATCATATTAGATTATATAAACAAAGTTATAGCGATCCCGGTATTCCCTTGCTGTATTTGTTATGTTCCGGACTTTGGTTCCATGGAGTTGGTAGTTGTATCTATCTTATTGTCATCCTTTGATTCCATTTCTTTGAGTTTTAGGATGTGTTGGGCTTGTTTCGAGCAGGTGGGTTGAGCCTTGGTCTAAAACCTTGTTGCTGTGTTTTTGGTCGTTCCGCTCGAGCGGGTCTTGGAGCGCTCGAGCGGATATTGCACACTCCCAATATTTTGTGCTCTGCAAAACTTCTGCAGGTGCGTTATTCACGCTCGAGCGGGTCGCGCTCGAGCGGGCTTGATTGGCGCTCGAGCGGCTAGTACTTTTTGGCATAAGTTCTGGGAGGGGGAAAATTGCGCTCGAGCGGACTGGTTTTTCACGCTCGAGCGGATGAACTTTATTCTTGTGTCGAGCAGACCTTGGTTTTTTGTTCTTGACGCTCGAGCATTGTGTTTTCTGCTCGAGCGGGAATATCGTATAACAGGGGGCAGTTGGGCATTTTTGAATCATTTTCTACACCTTCTCTCTCTCTCTTACTTTCCAAAAAGTTATTTTGAGAGCTTCTCTCTCTAAAAACTCCCTTCTCTCTAGGGTTTGATCTAGTTAGAGTGTTTTCCCTTCCTTCGGCCTTTGTAAAAGTTGTGTTGATCGTCGAGGGCTACGTTTTGATCCAAAAATATTGAGTTTTGGAGCACGTTGAGTTCTTCATCTTCTCCGTTGGGTGTCATCTTTTGAGGTAGGGATTCCTACTCACTACTATGGGTTTTGACCTAGATTTTTGGGCATTTTGTTAAATGGTTGATTTTGGGAAGTTAGGGTTTGAAAATGTTAAAAGAGGGTTTTGTTATTTTGATTCTTGAATATGTATTTTGGGTTTCAAAATAGTGAGATTGTTGTTGGTTGTTGAAATATGGACCATTGGGTCAATATTGGGAAATGGGGTAGAAAATCCTAATTTGTTGAATAAATTAATTGGTATAATTAATTTGGGAAAGTTATGGATTTATGGAATTGAGTTGGAAATAATGAAATTGACTCATTTTATTGTGAAATGGTGGAGTTGGATTTATTAATCGCTCACTATTGAAAAACATTGATATTTTATCTGTTGGAGCTTTTATTATCTGTTTAGAAATAATTGCTTTGGGTTACCGGTGGAGGGTAGCTATGATTGTTGTTGACAATGCATGATGATTAGGCAAACTAAAACTAATCAATTGGATGTGTCATAGAGTATGACGGTTGATAGAATACATTAACGTTATGTATTGATTGATTGTGTATATGACCTATGTGTATATACGTTGTGTGTGTGAGGGGAGATAGGGGATGTACTCCACGGTTTAGGGGAAGATAGGGAATGGACCTCTAAACCGGATGTTGTTTGGAAGGAGATAGGCGATGGACTCCGCTGATACAGCTCATATGCTTGTCAGTTAATGTGTTGATACAGCTCATATGCTTATCTATGGAAGTGTTGATACAGCTCATATGCTTATCTGTTGAAGTGTGGATACAGCTTGTATGCTTATCTGTTGAGATGTTGATATAACTTATATGCTTATCGGATGAAATGTTGATATAGCTAGTATGCTTATCTAATGTGAAATAGGAAATGTTTATTATGAGTCACTATCTCATGTAAATGGATGGCCAGGTTCTGTGCCGTTGTTGTGAATTGGGAAATTGATAAGAAATGGAAAATGAAATGAAACATGGACATAGTGGTCATGTAATGAAAATGAAATGTGAATTGATTTATGGGAATTAAACATTTATCAATTGCTAAATGTCTTAGTTACTACTCATACTGTGTTTAGCATATCTCTACTGGGCGTTGGCTTACCCTATATGGGACATTATTTTCAGGTACAGGTAGCATGCCACCTCCAAGGCCATAGCTTGGATGATGATAAGAGTTGAAGACTCTTTTTGTTTCTTTTGTTTGTATTACATGTATATGAAGCCAAGGGCTTATTTTGTATAGAGTTAGTACTCTTCTTTTGTGTAACCAGGTGTTGACTTGGAAAGCTGTAAGCCCGTAGGGCATTTGCTTTTGTTGTTAACATGTAATATTGTTGTAAGAACTACTCTGATGTATAAAAAGGTGTTGATTTTATTATATCACTGCATGTCTGAATGATGGATATTATGTATTATTTTGAGGGCGTTACAAAGATGGTTTTCAATGTTAAATTATGTTTTAAATGATCCAGATTGAACACAAATTCCTTAATTTTCTTATAATCAACATGTTAACATACAAAATCAAAATTAAAATTAAACAACAAAAACAAAGAAAATAAATGGATGAATGAAATGTAAGATACTTCTATTTATATACATTATCTTTGACTGCACCAAATGTTTAAAAAACAAACATCACTTATCAGCTAAAGTGATAACCATAACAATAAACCATGATGATGCTTTTTAACCTAAGGTCAATTAAAGCTGATTTTTTGTTTTCATTTATTTTTAACCATCTCTATTAAACAAAATGCCCACAATTTTCCACACCTCCACAGCAAACAAAAAAGAAAGGGATAAGAAAATCAACCAAATGGCAATAACCTACAATTGCACAATATTGATCAAGATAATAGCTAAATTACTAATATGAAATAAAAAAATAAATAAGGTTTGCCCAAAAGCACAGCCTATAAATGATGTGCAAAAAGCATAGAAGGGTTATAAACTTATATTTAAACAATACATATACTGAATTTATGACAACCATGATCAACTCAAAAAATGATGAAAATTTTAAAAACTAATTTGGTTTCGTTTTCATAATCTATTTTTTTAAAACACTAAAAACTAATTTGGTGAAAAAATAATGAAAATTTTAAAAACACTCATCATCATGTCATTGTAGTTGGCATAGTTGCTGAAATACCCCAAGCCTTTTTCTTTTAGAAATACCTCCATTTCTTCTTTCAGAAAGGACTAGAAAAAGAAGATTTCATGGAGGACCTACTGTTCCATTTCTTGAAATGGTTTTCTTTTTCAGACCTCTTTGCTAACTATGTCTCAATCACTGCCAGAATTCTTTCCATTTGGCAATCGCAATCCTTCCAACAACTTTGCTTTTCTCCCTCCTCACAGATTTCGTGAACTTCCTTAAACAGTTCCATCTCAACCTCCAAAATGGTGGAAAAGAAAATTCTGGATAACTGCTCTCTTGGGTTTCGTTTTCAGAATTTGTTTTCTGAAAACACGAAAAACTAATTTGGTAATGAAAAAAATAGAAAATACTCATAATTTTTTTTTTTGGGTTGTGTGCATAAATAGTTATTGAAAATTCAAAGATATCTTTTCTGGTGTTTATTTTCAGCAAACTAGTTTTTTAGTATTTTTCAGAAAACAGATTCTGAAAATGAAATCAAACCAAGATGCTCAAGAATGTAAAATTGCAGGAGATGGAAACATAAAGGGTAGCATTGGAGGTGTACCGGCTTCTACTACTACTAAAAAAATATGGTTAGTGGCTCAAGCACTCGGGGACATTGCTTTTGCCTTTCCATTCTCCGTCATTCTGATTGAGATACAGGTGCAGCGAATTTTTATTTTCATGTAAACACACATTTCACTTTATAAGAACCTTAAATCTCAATCATCATTCATGTAGTTAAACGGTGGAATTTGTGAAAAATGAAGGACACTTTAACCAATACATAAACATAAAAATTTGAGTCGAAAAAATTCTGGGGATTGTGCAGAGATTGGGGTATATATGCATAGATTTGTACAATGTTAAAAGGGATGAATGAAATGTTCCCACACCTCAGCGATGGCGGCGATGACTGGACGACGGCGGCGACAACTGGACGGCGGCAATGGCTAGACGACACTCCCGTCTCTCTTCTCTCTCTGTCTTCTTCTCTCTTTTTTGCATTCCTGCCACACAGCTTTGCTTACTGGAGGGAATGATTTGGGAATTTTGAATCAACTCAATTTTTTTTTTTTTTTTTTTTTTTTGAAATTACAAAGCAAAACGACGTTGTTTTGGTTAGTTACATTCTCAGCCATTGGATCTACACACTTCAGCGATCACTTCAGGGCCAAAACTTCAGAGGATCCTGATATTTATTCCATTAGGAACAAATATTTTGAAACAAAGAACTGGAATCCGCAATATTTTGAGTGTGCTATTTATTCCATTAGGAACAAAGAATTGGAATCCGCAATATTTTGAAACTATGTGACCAGGTCAAAGTCAAATAAGAGATAAATACAGAGAATATGTTTGAATCCTTAATATACAATCACCATAATAAAAGTTAGATTACATTGCCTGATCCAAAAGCTTTTGGGAAAAAGTTACAGACTTCATAGAAGATACAGCAACATCAATACACAAAAGAATCTGGAAAAAAAAATACAGACATGTCAGTCAATGATCTTCCTCTCTCCAACACTTTCACACTTACCGCTTTCATAATCATCCTCTCATCGTTGTCGTCATCATGCGTAACTGATGGGGTAGGATGTCGAGAACTCGAGATTCGAATATTGAGAAACCATCGCCAAGTGGGTTGGGCTCCAATGGAATGAAAGAGTATGGGATTGAAACAAAAACAGAGAGTGAGATGTAGAGAGAGAGGGCTGCATTTGTAAGGGAGATGAAAGGTTAATGTAGGCGCGAAGGTGGAGTCCAGATCCTCTCCTTGAGGAGGGTCCTTCATTTCCTGCGGGCAACGGCTCAGATGAGCCGTTGGTCATCCAACGGCTGAGATAAAAAAATAAAAAATAAAAAATGAAATGTTTTCCATCTCCCGCCCAAAACAAAAACACATCTCAGAGGCTATACATTGACGAATTCACATACACTCTCAGTTTCACTCAGCCGCTCGTCCACCGAACCCACCCTCACCGGCGAACCGGCGACCAGTCCCGACGGCGACCCAGACGGCGAACCCTTCTCTCTCTCTCTCTCTCTCTCTCTCTCTCTCTCTCTCTCTGTGTGTGGCAAAGCCTGTTAGTTGATCAGCCGCCGTCTTGACGAGATGAAGCGCTTCGTCTCTGTTATGGAGATCCTCGAGACCTACCTCAAGCGACGCTTTCTCCGCCAACAACACGACGTCGCTCGTCTCTTTTCTCCGCTACCCCCAAATTAACAACCTAACAAAACCCACCCACAAAATCTCTATTTTTTATTTTTATTTTTATACAGTTGCTTGTTATGTCTATATCTTCTGCCTTTTTCTTTTTTTAATTTGATTTTTTTTATGTTGTTGTTGTGGGTGTTATGTTTGTAATCTTTCTGGTAATGATTTCTATCAATATTTTTTTGCAATTGTCAGGGTTTGCCAAACCTTTGATGTGGGATTTTGTTGAATTGCGGTTCTATAATGGAAGATATATGGCTAATGGAGTGCGTTTTAAACCATTGGGAATTTTTGGGATGACTTGATTGAGTTGTTTAACGGGTAATTTCAATCTGAAAATATTGATTGTTGAATGGGGTGATGTAGACTGGGTGAACTTGATGACTTAGATTTTCATAGTTGTATAATTGTATTGTTGGCGAATGTCTTGGACAGGACAGTGGAGTGGACAATTTATGCTTGGACATTGCATTTTATTGGTTTGTCATTGCAGTCATGGTATTGTTTAGGCATAGCTGTTAATTTTGGGAAATGCATTAAATTGTGATGCTGGGAAACATGTAGAACCAAGAGTTGAGCACAAGCACAATCAGGAACAAACTCAAATAACAAACCCAAAGAAACAAGGAAAAACAGAACAAAAGAAAATAAACCCACTTTTTTTTTGCTTTTTTTCCTTATTCCTTCCTCTGTTGTGAGTGGTTCGAACAATCAATTGGATCATATGCAAATGTCAATTGAACCAAGAGATGTTTATTGAACCAACTGCAAACTAGAGATGTTTAACAACCAAGAGATGTTTATTGAACCAACTACAAACTAGATTGAACAAAAATTCAGCATCTATAAACAACAAATTCAGCACAATTTCAGTGTGAATACAAGCCATAACACACATTACAACAAATCACAACCAATATTTGATTACAAAATATAAAATAAATTTCATTTCAAACCCATGATTAACATCGTCATTACAAAACAAAACATAAGAAATGTCATAACTAAATCTTTCAGAATGAAATATTTTGCCTAAGCATTTCAATCTTCAACTTCAGCCTCTAGTTCCATAATTTGGTTATCAACAGCAGCCATGATCTTCACCTTCCAGATTGCAGTATTACCATTTGGCCATCCCACAAAAAACTCCTTTGAAGCTTCCACATATAATAGCAATATGACTACTAGTTGAAGTAGCAGACCTATTTTGCAGCATCTCCAATAACACTGCAGCAGTAATAGAGAAAAGAATTCATAGAGATCAATATATAAGAAAATAGTTAAGATCAGGGCTTATTTCAACAAATAGCAACAAAAACAGCAATCAATTGCATCAAGAATCAAGACAAAACAAGAGAACATAAGCCATAATAGATCAGCCGTAAGCGGCTTTTGGACTTGCAGAGTTAGATCCTCTATTTTCAAACAACCAGCCTTGGCATCTATCGGTTTTAAAAATGCGAAAAAAAAAATTTGCAAATACTAATGAGGCCATTATAAATGTGGAACTGAACTTGATTCCGTAAAGACTTTGATTGTTATCAAAACAAAATCTGATATAGCACTAGAACATGTTCAATTTCTTTCAATCTCATGCCCAATGGTTTGCAGGGTACAATTTGAAACTGCCATCCCTGAATAAGAATTTGATGGGAGATGTCATCAAACAACTATCTGTCTTCCCCCATCCCATCAAATATGTTAATCCAAATTTTTCAAGAATTTGAACAAGAAATAAAAGTTTTCATTTATGAATAATAACATTCATTTTTCAGAAAATCAGAAAACATGAGTTTTAAAGTAATTTCTGTTTCTTACATCCTCAAAGATCCAAATAAGTTAAGTTACAAGATATTTATTTATTTTCTCAGCAAATCCCTCAATCCAAACAATCAAGCTGATTGTCACGACTAGAAGAAAGAAGCCAATAAAAGCACAAATCACGAGAGCATTGTAAAAATCAGAAACTCAAAAGAGAGAAATGATTGATTACCTTTGGGTTCACGGAGACAGAGGACTCTGAGGCGGGGAGGGGAGTTTGGAACCCTGATACCTTTCTTGGGCTGAAAGGAGAGGTGTCGAAAGTGAGAAGGTGAAGAAGAGAGGTTGTTAGGGTTAGAAGAAAGGGAGAGAGGTCGCGAAGATGATGAAGAGAATGAAGGAGGAGATGTGCAGTAGTAAAAGTAGGAAGAAACAGAAGAGGCCATTGGCTTGCTTTGCTTCAGGCCAAACCCAAAATGTTAAGACCGATGGAGGAGAAGAGGAAGAAGAAAACAGAAGATGCACCTGGTTCGCCGGTGAGGATGAGGATGGGTTCGACGGAGAAGAGTGCTGTGTGCTTCGTGAGAGTGAGTGAGAGTGAATCTCTGAGCTGTGTTGTTGTTTTCTTTGGGCGGGAAGTCGAAAACATTTTATTTTTGATTTTTTTTTTTTTATCTCAGCCGTTGGATGACCAACGGCTCATCTGAGCCGTTGCCCGCAGGAAATGAAGGACCCTCCTCAAGGAGAGGATCCGGACTCGCGAAGGTGGGGTTCTGTTATTGTGGAGGCAGGTCTTCACTGGAGCCGAACAAAAGCGGCGTAAATTGAGCGATAGTGAATGAGAGGAGAAAAGGGAGGGAGAGAGAGAGTACTGGGAATGATGAAAGAGTAGAGAAGTAGTGAGAGAAGAGAGGAGAGAAAGGCGGGAAACATGTGTTGGGCCAAACAAATCTGACCATCAATTTTGTAGATGAAATGATCTAACCATTGATGGTGTCATGTTAGACAAAAATATACATATTTTCAAAAATTATTCTGTCATATTATATAGACTAGTCTATGCCTGTATTTGAAGGCACGGTGTAAATAATATTGTAATTTATACGTATCATGTTAAAATTTATGGAATCTGTAGTATTTTTGATAAAAATATTGAAAAAATATAAAGAAATACTATTTTTCTTAAAGAACTTGTAATAATTTCACTTGTATCACACGCTCTACAGAATTTAAATAAAATAACAACTCCTCTAACCTTAATGCAAATTAAGAAACAAACATATAAGATTTAAAATGTTCAAAATATAAGAGCAAGCCAAAAAAAATTATACCACTAAACAAAATATACAAATCAAAGCTATTGTACACTTGTTAACATTCGATAATAAAAAAAATTGTTGGACACCACATAAAACACACTAGCAAGTGCTCTGCAATCTTAATAAATTAAAATTGAAAAATACATACCAACTTATACTCTATAATTCCAAATAAATCAAATATAAAAAAAATTAAATACCAAACAAGGCACACCAGCCAGTGCTCTACCAACTTATACTCTATACCCTTGCCTAAAGGCACGATGCAATTAATTTATCAAATTCGTTGCTAAAAATTTGAGATCAAAATATATATAGATCCGGTTAGTTTCGACTTTTAAATAAATTTGTAAAATTATCCGGGCATAAATGCACCCCCAATAAAATTAAAGTAAAAACTGAAAAGGTAATTTATTGAGATTTTAAATTCTGTTAAAAAAGTTTTGTTAAAAAAAAACTATTTTCTCACTCGATCTCACTTGCCTTGTGAAAAAATTACATTTTAATAGTAAAACATAAACTACTTTGATTGCCATAATTTTTTTTTTAACAGTATCCAATTTAAATATTGAGTTCAAATTTATCCACCCAAAAAAACATATTTTCCACATTAATTTTTTTTTTTTTGAAAATGATGTTACGTTTCTTAATAAATATAAATATTTCTAATGATGTTACATCTCTTAATAATCAAATTACTTGATTTTTTTTTCATTTTTTTATTTATTTAAATTTTGAGTTCAACTTTAACAATCAATTTTTTTTTTTTTTTTCACATACATTTTTAACATAACCATAAGACATTAACATTCTTCTCGAAACTCTGACTTAAATTCCCTATTTTCTTTTTACCTTTTTTATACTAAACTACAAAATTCATAAATTTAGGACAAACTGTTCACTTTCAAAAGTTCCATAAAACCCAAGAAAAACAAAGATCAATTTCAAAAAACATCAGGCCAAACACCATTTCTGTAAGAAGTCTCCTTTGTGGACTGTGTCAGTAAGCCTTCACTATTTTTAATCAACAATGATAGAGATCATTAATTTTGGAGCTCTAAAAAAATCACTAATGACATGACACTTAATAAAAAAAGAAAAAAAATACAACACCAAGACTAAAATATCAAATCATTCATGGTAAGACCTACTACCACATTATTAATGGTAATACTAATTAGTACTCTCACTCATTTTCCTTTAATAGGTACCAAGAATGGGATGTGTACGAATTTCATAAACTCCACATTCAAGACAGTCTCTCTCTTTTCTAATATTAATTAATTAACTAATAAAGCATTCAGGTCATGTTTGGTTTGTTTTTAAAAGAGTAGTTTTCAAAAATTATTTTGAGGAGAAAGTTTAAAAAAAATTTGGATTTGTTTGGTTATGTATTTTGAAAGTAATTTTGGAATTTGGGAGTTTGGAATAATTTGATATTTTGTTATAATTGAGTAGATGTATGTGAGAGAAAAAATGATTGAGAAGAAGAGAGGAGAGAGAAAAATGAATTGATTGATGTGTAAGAAAGAGAAAGTAATTTTGAAAAAAAATTGAAAGCAAACAAATTTTTTATTTTTTATTTTTGCAAAACCAATCTTAAGAGTGGAACCAAACACAACCTCAATGCCTATTCAACCCATTTGGTATTCTTTATATATTAAACCATCACCCACTCTCCCTATCACCCACTCATGTCTCTCTCACCCACTCTCTATTGGGTGGGTTTGATTTGTGTTTGTAGAGTAGTTTTTGAGATAAAAGTATGAAAACTTGTTTGGTTTGCTTTTTTCCAGAAATAATTTTGGAAAATTATTTTGGGGAGAGAGTTTTAAAAAAAGTGATTGATTTGATGTGTATAAGAGAGAGTGTGATTTTGGAAAATAGGTAACCAAACAAAATTTTGAGATTTTTTTTGGAAAAAATTGTTTGATTTAATTACTCTTAAAAATTTGTTTGTAAAGAATTTTTCTCAAAAAATTTTCTGAAAAACAAACCAAATAAGGCCAATCTCCCACTCATTTTCTCTCTCCATCTCTACAAAGATCTCTCTCTTTCTCATTCTCTCTCCATCTGGTTGACTTTCAAAATCATAGAAAACCAATCAGTGTGTTTGGTTTGAGTTTTTTGGATTAAGTTTTTTGAAAACTCACTTTTTTGATTTTCGTATTTTTTTGTTTTTAGTGAATATTTTTAAAATTTTAAACATTTTTTTTTACCTTTTTAGATGCACTTTACTTAGATGTATCTAAAAAGTAAAAAAATTTTGAAAAATATTTTAAAATTTTGATAAATACATAAAAATATAAAAAAAATGTACTGAATTCTCGTATTTTTTTATATTTTTGGTATTTAGTGAATTTTTAAAAGGTTTTTTACAAATTTTTTACTTTTTAGATATATTTATGTTAGGTATGTCTAAAAAATAAAAAAAAAATTGCTTAAAATATTAAAAAATTCAATAAAAACAAAAAAATACGAAAAAATAAGAAAGTAGAATTTTCTGAAAAGTGTTTTTGAAAAAACACAACCAAGCAAGCTGAGTTTTCATTAAAGAATTAAATTCATTTCATAAATTAAAATTATGTCAAAAATCAAAATTCATTTCGAATCCAAAACTTTTTAAAAAATTAAAGTGTTGTTTGGCATAGATTATTTTAGTTCATCTTTTTATCTTTTTATTTTTTTTGAGTCACATCAATCAGCATCTCCTCTCTACTTTTCTACATATTTTTTTTTTATAAAAAATAAAAAATACACTTACTTAGAACAATCTAAACCACCCCTAAATCTAAATCCATACAAATCGAAAGCTACATAAAAAAACTAAAAATCACACAGAACGCCACCAAAAAAAAAAAAAAAACACCAATTTAAGATTTAGAACAAACTCAACGCAAATATATCAATGTTTAGAAAAAACAAATCTTAGGAAAACAAATCAAACCCAAGTCTTAGAAATGCAAACTAAAATGTAATTTATCCAATTATTGCAAAAAAATTGAGATCAAAATACAAATAGATAGTTTGTTTAATTTGGATTTTTAAATAAATTTTATAATTAGATTTTTAAAACGAGTTTGTCAAAAATAAAATTTACAAAATTTACACTGAAAAATTTTAAGTGCAAAATTTACAAAATAAAATTTTAGAGAGAGAGAGAGAGAGAGAGAGAGAGAGAGAGAGAGAGAGAGAGAGAGAGAGAGAGAGAGGAGAAGTGGTGCAAATTTGAAAAGGAATGTTTGCAAGCTTTTTGTCTTGAATGCAAAGTTTTAGGGTTAAGTGGGCGGGAAGTTAGTAAAGTGGAATTGGGGTGGCTGTTGTGCGGGAGTGCACAGTAGCCACTGTTGTGCAGCCAATTGGGCCCTTTTCGGGAGCCTATTTTGATAATCTGAATCGTTCACATTTTAGAATACATCAAGTAGAACATACCTGTAAAAAATCAAGTTAATCGGATATCGTTTACTCATTCATTCACACACATTTGTATCTACAAAAATAAATAATAATTGTAATTTAAAGTATTAAAATGAATACAAATGTGAGTGGATGAATGGATAAACGATATTCGATTAACTTGATTTTTTACAGGTATGTTCTACTTGATGTATTCTAAAATATGAACGGTTTGGATTATCAAAATGGGCCCCAAAAAGGGCCCAAGTCTCATCTCTACCGTCCATCCTTAGGTAGAATGGATTCTAACCATTGAAACGTCCATCCTTAGGCAGAATGGATTCTAACCATTGAAATGTCTTAGTAGGACAATTGTCTTTAACATAAATTCAAAAACCTTTCTCCTTTATTATATAGATTACATTTTAATAGTAAAACATAAACTACTTTAATCACCATAATTTTTTTTTAACAGTATCCAATTTAAATATTGAGTTCAAATTTATCCACCAAAAAAAATATATATTTTCCACATTATTTTTTTTTGTGAAAATGATGCTATATTTCTTAAGGGTTGGTTTGGAAAGTGGGTTGGTTTTTTGACTTTTTTAGCCTGGGCTAAAAAGCTTGGTTTGGGAAGAGCTTTTTGGTTTTTTGATTTTTTTGACTTTTTTTGTGAGAGAAGAGTATAATGATTATGGGTTGGACGTGATGTTTTGTTTGTTGTGGCTAAAATAACCTATTTTGTTTTTTGTGACTATTTTAGCCATAAACCGTCTTGCCAAACGGTAATAAACATAAATATTTCTAATGATGTTACATATCTTAATAATCAAACTACTAGATTTTTTTTCATTTTTTTATTTATTTAAATTTTGAGTTCAACTTTAACAATCAATTTATTTTTTTTTATTTCCACAAACATATTTTAACATAACCATAAAACATTAACATTGTTCTTCTCAAAACTCTAACTTAAATTCCCTACTTTCTTTTTACCTTTTCTGTAAGTCTTGTTTGTCATAACTTTAAAAAGTCAAAAAGTTACTATCTTATTTAAATCATATCATCTTATTTAAGTTACATCACCTCTCTACCACATCACTTCAAACCTAACTCATACCCATCTCATATTTTATAAAAAGTCAAAAAGTTTGTCAAAAATAAAATTTACACTGAAAAATTTTAAGTGCAAAATTTACAAAATAAAATTTTACAAAGAGAGAGAGAGGAGAAGTGGTGCAAATTTGAAAAGGAATGTTTGCAAGCTTTTGTCTTGAATGCAAAGTTTTAGGGTTAAGTGGGCGGGAAGTTAGTAAAGTGGGAGATAAAGTCTTATCTCTACCGTCCATCCTTAGGTAGAATGGATTCTAACTATTGAAATGTCTTAGTAGGACAATTGTCTCTAACATAAATTCAAAACCTTTTTCCTTTATTATATAGATTACATTTTAATAGTAAAACATAAACTACTTTAATCACCATAAATTTTTTTTAACAGTATCCAATTTAAATATTGAGTTCAAATTTATCCACCAAAAAAAAAAAATATTTTCCACATTAATTTTTTTTTTTTGAAAATGATGTTATGTTTCTTAAGGGTTGGTTTGAAAAGTGGGTTGGCTTTTTAGCTTTTTTAGCCTGGGCTAAAAAGCTTAGTTTGGGAAGGACTTTTGGTTTTTTAATTTTTTTTACTTTTTTTGTGAGAGAAGAGTGTAATGATTATGGATTGGATGTGATGTTTTATTTGTTGTGGCTAAAATAACTTATTTTATTTTTTGTGGCTATTTTAGCCACAAACCATGTTGCCAAACGATAATAAACATAAATATTTCTAATGATGTTACATATCTTAATAATCAAACTACTAGATTTTTTTTTTCATTATTTTATTTATTTAAATTTTGAGTTCAACTTTAACAATCAAATTTTTTTTTTTTATTTCCACAAACATTTTTTAACATAACCATAAAACATTAACATTGTTCTTCTCAAAACTCTGACTTAAATTCCCTACTTTCTTTTTACCTTTTCTAACTATAAAAATTCATAAATTTAGGACATACTGTTCACTTTCAAAAGTCCCATAAAACCCAAGAAAAACAAAGATCAATTTCACACTAAAAAAACCATCAAGCCATGCACCATTTCTGTAAGAAGTCTCCTTTGTGGACTGTGTCAGTGAGCCTTCACTACCCAGTGGGGGTGCTGGGGGTCATCCGTGTAGCCACAGGATTGGCCCAAAAAAAATAATTTTTTTTTTTTTTTTTTTGTGTTTTCAAGCAATGAGGATGCGCCACGTCACTGGGATGCCACCCCCAATAGGGGTCGGTAGCATTTCTCGTATTTTTAATAGGTACAAAGAATGGGATGTACGAATTTCATAAACTCCACCTTCAAGACAGTCTCTCTCTTTTCTAATGTTATATTAATTAATTAACTAATAAAGTATTTGCATCATGTTTGGTTTGTTTTTTAAAGAGTAATTTTTAAAAATTATTTTGAGGAAAATTTTTTAAAAAATTGGGTTTGTTTGATTGTGTATTTTCAAAGTAATTTTGGATTTTTGGAGTTTGGAATAATTTGATATTTTATTATAATTGAGTAGATGTGTGTGACAGAAAAATGATTGAAAAAAAGAGAGGAGAGAAAAAGGAATTGATTGAGGTATAAAAAACATAAAGTAATTTTGAAAATTTTTTTAAAAAAAATTGAAACCAAACAAATTTTTTAACCTTTTTTTGCAAAACCACTCTTAAGAGTGGAACCAAACACAGCCTCAATGTCTATTCAACCCACTTGGTATCCTTTATATATTAAACCATCACCCACTCTCTCTCTATCTCCCACTCATGTCTCTGTCACCCACTCTCTATTATTGTCTCCCACTCATTTTCTCTCTCCATCTCTACAAAGGTCTCTCTCCATCTGGTTGACTATCAAAATCACAGAAAACCATGTTTTTCAAAATCAACACTCATTTTTCATTAAAAAATTAAATTCATTTCATAAATTAAAATTATGGGAAAAATCAAAATTCATTTCAGATCTAAAATCTTTTAAAAATTTATGACATAGATTATTTTAGTTCATCTTTTTATTCTTTTATCTTTTTTAGGTCACATCAATTAATATTTCCTCTCTATTTTTTTGCACATTTTTTTTATAAAAAGTCAAAAAATACACTTATTTAGAACATTCCAAACCTCTCCTAAATCTAAACCCATATAAATTGAAAGCTACGTAAAAAAATAAAAATCACACAGAACAAAACCAAAAAAAAAAATACCAATTTAAGATTTAGAAACACAAACTCAACACAAATATATCAATGTTTAGAAAAAACAAATCAAACGCAAATCTTAGAAATACAAACTAAAATGTAATTTATCCAATTATTGCAAAAAAAATTGAGATCAAAATACAAATAGATAGTCTGTTTAATTTGGATTTTTAAATAAATTTTATAATTAGATTTTTGAAATGAGTTTGTAAAAAATAAAATTTGAAAATTTGAGAGAGAGAGAGAAAGGAGAAGTGGTGCAAATTTGAAAAGGAATGTTTGCAAGCCTTTGTCTAGGGTGCAAAGTTTTAGGGTTAAGTGGGCAGGAAGTTAGTAGAGTAGGAGAGAAAGTCTCATCTCTACTGTCTATCCTTAAGCAGAATAGATTCTAACCATTGAAATGTCCTAGTAGGACAATTGTCTCTAACATAAATTGTCTCATTCCTTCTTTATCTCTCTCTCTCTCCCTCTCTATTTCTTCTTCAACATAACCCTCTCAACCACCGCCATCGCGACCACCTCTCCTCTCCCTCGTAGGACCGTCTCTGTTTCTCCTTTTTTAACAGAACCCTCGACCACCGCCATCGCGACAGCCTCTCTCTCATCCCCCTTCATCACTTTAGTCCTCTCATCCTCGCAACAGATCTCTTCGAAACCCTCTTTGCCTCTTTGCTATCGACACTTGGCAATGTACGATTTTTGTTTGTTTTGATTTCGGTTGTTTTTGGCTGGATTCGGTTGTTTTTTGCTGGGTTTGTCTTCAGCTACCATCGGCTCCCTTCAAACTCCCACTCGCAAGGTGAGGCTGTGTTTTCCCAAGAACAGTTCAATTTTGAAATACTCTCTTCGGAAATATTTTGTGAGTATTGAGCAAAAAAAAAAAAAAAAACTCTCAATTCTAATAGAGTCAAATTCAATTGCTTGCTTGCTTCAACTGCTTTGTCTGGGTTAAGGGTTCCTAAGAACAGTTCAATTTCTGAAATACTCTCTTCGGAAATATTTTGGGAGTATTGAGCAAAAAAAAAAAAAACTCTCAATTTGTATTTGCTTGCTTCAACTACTTTGTCTGGGTAAAGGGTTCCCAGAATTGAAAATATTAATAGTATAATGATTTACTGCTGCCAAGAAAAAAAAATTCAATTCTAATGCTGTAAATTTGGGAGTATTGAGCAAGTCAATTTTCCATAATAAATCTCTGTTGTATTTGCTTGCTTCAATTCAATTCAATTCTGCTTTCTCTGTTGTATTTGTATTAAACTGTTGTATTTTCCATAATAGAGTCAGACAATTCAATTATGCTTTATTTAGTTCCATAACAAAGCATTCAACTGATTTCTTAATGGTGGTTATCACTTGGCTGGTTCTGTTTTTGATTAAATAGAATGATCATTTTATAGTGTTGCTTTTGAGCATCAAATCTGATTGCAGTGGTTCCTGTTGTAATTTTTTTCCCCAGTTAGTATGCTTTCTAGGTAATCTTCCTTTTTTTTTACTTTATTTATCTATTTGATAACCACATGTTTCCTCTCATTGCAGTTTCCTTATTTACCTGAAATTGCTCGCTCCTCTTTTATTTGGGATACAATTGAAGTGTGACTGATTGTTTGTTTTTCAAAGTTTTTTGCATATTATTTGTGTCTATACAATTGATCTTTAGCTTTGTTGGGTTGGTGTTTTTTTTTTTTTTTCCAGGGTTTGAAGGTGGATCTGATAATCACAGAACTTTTTTATCGGTTAATAAATTTTCTGAATTTGAAGTTTATTTGGGTTACTAATAAATTGGTGTATTGTATCGGCCCCTTATTTTCCTTCACCATTGTTGTTTGTTGAGTTGAGGTATGGAATGGAGGACAAACCCATTGTCATTCTTAGGAGAGAGGGAGAGAAAGAGAAAGAGAGAGAGAGAGAGAGAGAGAGAGAGAGAGTTTGAGACAAAGTTGAGAGAGACCCAGAACAAGTTACACAGATCTGCTTTTCTCTTATCCCCACACCCCAATTCGTTTCTTTCCTCCCTCAGGTAAATTCCCCTCTGTGTGTGTGTATGTATCTGTGCATGTATTTTCTTTTGCATCCTTGTTGTTAGAATTTGAAAAACCTTAGATACATTTGGATTTGTGTTTTGACGTCGATTAATTGGTGAATTTTGTTTACCTCATGTTAGATCTGTGTGCCGGTGAATGCCAATGTTTGAAGGATTAATCGATGCTCCATTTTATTTACAATAAATTCATTATTCGTTTCATGTTCAAGTTTGACAAATCTTATGATTCTTCGAGACTGAATTCTCTTTTGTTCTGATTCTCTTCATCTGTACTGCTGGAAGTGGCCACCACCGTTCAATCAACACGACCACCAAGTAGTTTGATTTCTCTTTCTCTTCCTTTCTCTGTATCTCTATTTGTTTTTGGCTCTCCTTTCCCAGATTTCTAAAGCCTAGCTATGTTCACATTTTTTGGAGAGAGAAAGTAAAAAAAGAAGAGTAATTGAGTAATTGAGTGACGATTTTGGTATGAAGTTCACTGACTTCTTTGTTCAATTTCATGATATTTTATTTGTATGTGTATGATTTTCTTTGTTCAATTTCATGATTTTTTTTTCCTTTTTTTTGTTGGAAATGTTTGAAGTGTTGGTGCTATGAAATGTTCTATTTTTTGGTTGGAATTGGATTGTTTTACTATGAAGTTTTTGAGTGGGGCTATTGGCAAAATTGAGGGTTTAGTTGAAGTGCTGGTAAAGTTGGTTTTTTCGCATCCATTTTCATGCACATCAAGTGTTTGATTAAATGTGTCAATGGGTTTGTTTTGTTTGTGTTGACAGTCACTGCAGTGGATAGTGGAAGGAGAGCTCTGCAATTTATAGGATTGGATGATGAGGAAAAGAGCTCTGTTGGGTTTGATGTAAGTGTGATTAATTTATTGTTATACAAGTTAAATTTAAGTTGATTGATTTACAATAAATTGATCTTTAGCTTTGTTGGGTTGGGTTTTTTTTTTCCAGGGTTTGAAGGTGGATCTAATAATCACAGAACTTTTTTTTATCGGTTAATAAATTTTCTGAATTTGGAGTTTATTTGGGTTACTAATAAATTGGTGTATTGTATTCATTTGAATTTCATGTCTTTATTTAGGAATTTTTTTCCTTCTTGTGAATTCACTCCCTACTCTTTGAAAAGAAAAAATAAAAAAGCAAAAAAAATTTCATTGATTTTAATTCATTTTGGACCATAATGCATCTTGAGATAGTCTGTAGTTTATGAAAAATTTTACTTTTCCGTATGATCCAAAGGTTAGTCATGGAATTCTTGGGGTTTATTTAGAATTTCATTAGAGAAAGCAGAGCCAATTCAAGATGATACTGTCAACCCCACTTACTATAGCAAATAACTTACAAAAACATACATTGTTTACCATTTTCCTAAGGTAGAGAGACAGAGAGGCTATTTCTGTGATTGTAATGCGAGGGTTAAAAAGTTTGATAATTTGTTTGGTAGTTGATCTGTTTACTATTAATCTCGATTGTTCATTAAAGTCGAAACTGGATCTATATTTATAGTTTGACCGCAAAATTTTTAGCAAAATATTTAATAAATTACATTTTAATTTATTAATTTTATTTTCATTTATATTTTAATCTCATCATTAATTGTATCGTGCTTTCAGGTACGAGCATACACTAATATATATATATATATATATATATCACATGTTTATATCACCAACCTACTTGGAAAGATGTCATTTGTTTATATTAATTTGTTAACAATTATCTTGAAATAAGAGAATTAATCATAAATATCGCGACACAAAATAATAATAAATAATCGGCCATATATAACATTTTATTATTTGTTTTCATTAATTTCTTAATAACGATATCTAAATAAATGAGACAATTATAAGGTTAAATTACCGATATTTCTTGAGATTTGATTAAAATACGGATTTTTCTTGAGGTTTGTGAAATTTCATCCTGTCCCTTAAAATTTATATTTGCATAACAAATTACTCCCTCGTTTATTATATAAATATAAATCTTATGAGATAATTTATAATTTCTCAAACAGAAAAAAAAAAATCTCCGTATTTTAATCAAATTGAGAGCAATGATAGTTTACCCCAATTATAAATATCCATATAGACAATAATACAAAACAATGATGAAAACATACATGACTTTACACCCACCGACACACAGCTTCTCTCTCATTCATTTAATAGATTTGACTTTTCATCTCCGCTCCCTCTTCCTCATCTCCCAATATTTGAGCTTTTTGAGATTTTTCTGCCTTGTTTGGTTTGATTTTAAGGGATAAATTTTAAAAAAATATTTTGAAGAGAGAGTTAAAAATTTTTGTAATTTTTTTGGTGGTATATTTTAAAAATAATTTTATAATTTAAGAGTTTGAAATGATTTGATATTTTATTATAATTAAGTAAATGTATATGAAAGAAAAAGTTATTGAAAATGAGATAAGAGAAAAATAAAATTGATTGATATGTAAAAAAAAAAAGAATTTAAAATTTTTTTTAAAAAAATTACAAACCAAACAAAATTTCTAAAAATTTTCTCCCAAAAATCTTTTTTCTAAAGCCAAACCAAACAAGTCTCTTAGAATGGTTGTCTCCTCTCATCAATCTCTCGTCTCTTGATTATCTTCAATATTTTTGTGGAACTCATCACCGTCAGACGCTCTTATCTTCAACGAACACAAGTAGAAGGCAGAGCATCAGATTTGTACCTATTTTGTAGAGGGAAGAGAATTATTTTGGTACATCTCTCTTAGATCTGTAACTACTTTGGTTATTTTTTTTAATATCTGTAACTATTGGGTTGATTTCTTTCACATCTGTAAATATTTTGTTAAGATCTCTTAAATTTGTAACTATTTTGACATATATTAGATCTATTGCTCACAACAAAGATTAATCTTTTTTTTTTTTTTTCCTTAAAATTTTATAATTATTTTATTTTAACTCTCTACAGCATTTCGTCCATATATTTTAAGATCAAAAGCCCATCAGATAGGAGTGCTTGCAAATAACGCTTTCTTACCTTTTGCAGAGTCACCCTGCTCACTCACTTATATTCCTCCCTACAATTCATTTGATCTTGGGTTCATCCATGGCTTCTAAAAGAACCTTAGATCATTCTTCTTGTTTTCCACCCCCAAAAAAGAGAAATGTCTCTTCTTGTTTTGTTTCTTCATCATCTTCGACACAACCTCGCTGGACCTATGACGTGTTCTTGAGTTTCAGAGGTGAAGATACCCGCAAAAACTTTACTGATCATCTCTACGAGGCCTTGGTTCAAGCTGGAATTCACACCTTCAGGGATGATGATGAACTTCCAAGAGGACGTGAAATTTCTTCGGAGCTTCTCAAATCAATCGAAGGATCCAGGATCTCCATCGTTGTTTTCTCAAGAAACTATGCTTCTTCGAGATGGTGCCTTGATGAGCTCGTGAAGATCATTGAATGCAAGAAAACACTTGGACAATTAGTTCTCCCAATATTCTACGATGTCGATCCATCTGATGTACGGCACCAAACAGGGTGTTTTGGAGAAGCATTTGGAAGACATGAAGAGCGTTATGTAGATGAGATGGAGAAGGTGAAGGTGAGGAGAGCTGCCCTCTTTGAAGCTGCTAATTTATCAGGCTGGGATTTGCAAAATGTTGCTAATGGGTAATTTTTAACATCCTTTTAATTTTGCTGCTCCTGCTGCTGCTATCAATTTTTGTCTTTAACTGAAAATCCTACCATGTTGATCCTTGTTGTTTTTACAATTGTCTATTTTAATATTTATTGAGAATTTTATTTATGGATTTGATTAAAAAAATCAAACTTTTATGCGTATACATGTATATCATTTATTAAAATTTAAAACTGACCTACAATCCTTTCGTCAATAATTTTATTTAGGTCTGTCTTGGTTATAAAAACGAAATGAGTGCTGTGCTTTGATTCATGCTTGTATAGAACACTTGCTCCAAAATCAAGTTCAAGGCCTGAAATATAATGCATGCATACCAAAGTGCATACTACACACTTAGGGCGTGTTTGATTCGCTGGATGAGAGGGGGGAGGGGGACAATCCACTATTTGGATTGTAATCCATTTAAAGCTCTTTATCCACCGTTTGTTTTTTTTTAGTCTGCCGGACATAGAGTCCGGCCGAACTCCTTATCCCCCTATGGGGGACTATTATATCCTAGGGGGGTATAGGACAATTTTGGAGGGACTATTTACTGTTGAGATTAGGTAATAAAATGACCATTTTGACCCTCAACTATTTAATTATGTATTATATTTAGTAAAATTCAATAAAATTTAAATGTGTCAATTTAAAAATAAAATAATTTTATTTAACTTTTTATTGATGTTTTATTTATTTAATTTTTTAAAAATAAATTTCTATAGATATTTTATTGATGTTTTATTTTAAAATTTTGTTTATATTTTTTTTAATTTCATTATTTAAATTTTAATAGATGTTTTATTTAATTTCATTATTTAATTATTATTATTTTTAAAAACAAACTTATTTTAAATTTTAATTAAAAAATAGCATATATTTTTATTGATATTTTATTTATTTTATTTATTTATTTTTTAAAAAATAAATTTATTTAATTGTGTAAAAAATAAAATAAAATAAAATTTGATTTAATCTAGCTAAAAATAATTAAAATATTAAAGATATGTTTAATATTGCTATTACTTAGTAAACAATTGAAAAAGGGTAAAATAGTCTTTTGTTCATTTATCTTATTCAGTCCGTCCAACCAAACATTGAATTCACTAAAAATAGTCATTTCCAAACATCTAATCCCATGAGAAAACAAACACAAGATACATATCCGATCCAACCAAATAGTCCGCGGGATTCACAGTCCCAGGATTCAAGTCCGATGGATTTTAATCTCCCTTATCCAGTCCGTCCAATCAAACACATCCTTATGTACTGGACTATATTCATACATATACAACTTATTTGTTTCATTGCACTATATTAAGTATAAATAGTTCACTTTGTTACTTCAAGAGGTTTTGAATTTTACATTTCTTAACTTCATATTGGGAGTGTGGTTTGTAGGGTCTTGTATTTCCTTAATGTATACTTGCTTCACTTTTTATTTGGATCGAAATTGACAGGCATGAAGCAAAGTTCATCCGAAAAATTGTTAAAGAGGTTTTATGTGAATTGAAACATACATTCCTAAATGTTGCTGTGCACCCAGTTGGAATAGATTCTCGTGTTAAACACATAAAGTCGTTGTTGAGTATTGGATTAGATGATGTTCGCATGATTGGGATATACGGCATGGGTGGAATAGGCAAAACAACCATTGCAAAAGCTGTGTATAACCATATTTTCCTCCAATTTGAAGGGAGTTGTTTTCTTGCAAATGTTAGAGAAGTTTCAGGACAACTCAATGGCCTAGTTCAATTGCAAGAACAGCTTCTTTTTGAATTATTAGGGATAAAGAATCTAAAGATTGGCAGTGTTGACAGAGGAATTAATTTGATGAAAGAAAGGCTCCATTCTAAAAAGGTTCTCATTGTTCTTGATGATGTGGACCAATTAAGTCAATTAAATACATTGGTAGGACACTGTGATTGGTTTGGTGGAGGTAGTAGAATCATCATAACAACTAGAGATGAGCACTTATTGAAGGGACCGAAAGTTGATGAAAGATACATGGTTAAGGAATTGAATCATGAAGAGTCTATGCAGCTTTTCAGTTGGCATGCCTTTGGCAAAACCAATCCATTAGAAAATTATGCACATCTTGCAAATGATATAGTACGTTATGCTAGGGGGCTGCCACTCGCTCTTGAAGTTTTGGGTTCTTATTTGTTTGGAAGAAACATGGTAGAATGGAAAAGTGCATTTGATAAGTTGCAACAAATTCCTCATGAGAAAATTCAGGAAAAACTCAGGATAGGTTTTGATGCACTAGATGATAACATAAAGGATATCTTCCTTGATATTGCATTCTTTTTCATTGGAATGGACATATGCTATGTCATTACTATATTGAATGGTTGTGGTTTCTTCGCAGAAATTGGAATTAGTGAATTGATTAGTAGATGTTTACTGAGAATTAGTGAAAACAATGGGTTGATGATGCATGATCTACTTAGGGATATGGGAAGGGAGATTATTCGTGAAAAATATCCCAAGGAACCTGAAAAGCGTAGTAGATTGTGGTTTCATAAAGATGTATGCTATGTTCTCAAAAAAAACAAGGTAAGAGTTGAATCTTAATTCTTTCTAGTGAGTTGGTAAGTTTTAGGCTTGGAATGCTAATTTCAGTTATTTTATAGTCTTTTTCCTTCTAATTTTCTATTTTGTTTTTAAATATTACTATTTTAGGGAACGGAAGCAGTTGAAGGTGTGAGCCTGATCCTACCCATGTTGAAGAAGATACAATGGAGTAATAAAGCATTTGCTAGGATGCCTAAGTTAAGACTGCTTCGAATAAATCATGTGCACCTCTGTGGAAATTTTGAACATCTATTTGAAGAGTTAAGGTGGCTCTGTTGGCATAACTGCCCATTGGAGTATTTACCATCCAATTTTCATCCAGAGAAACTTCTTGTTTTAGACATGCAATTTAGCAGATTTAAAACACTCCGGATAGATGGCAAGGTATGACATTCTTGGCAAATTCATTGTTGTTTGGGATTTGGATAAATTATGTAGTGCATCATGGCAAAAAAAAAAAAAAATTTATATAATTTTGTATATTTTTCTTGGTTTAACAGCACTTCAAGAGCTTGAAAATTCTAAATCTCAGCAATTCCAAATGCCTAGCAAAAAGCCCGATCTTCTGCGCACTACCGATGCTTGAGGAATTACTGCTTGAAAGTTGTACAGGTTTAATGGGGCTCCATGAATCAATTGGGCTTCTAGATAAACTTGTTCACTTGAATTTGAAAGATTGCATGAACCTCAGGTATCTTCCAGGCAATATCTGCAAGTTAAAGTCTGTTAAACTTCTAAATCTCACTGGTTGCGAAAAACTAGAGGAGTTTCCAGAGCACTTGGGACATATGGAAAGCTTAACAGAGCTTCTTGCAGATGGAACAGCCATTAAACAACTACCTTTCTCTATTGGACTACTGAAGAATCTTAGGAGCTTATCGTTGAAGGGATGTAATAGGCAATTGACAACTAAATCTTGGTTTTCTTTCATTTCATCTTGGGTTTTACCGAGAAAAAATCCAGACTCCATAAGATTGTTACCATCCTCTGTTTCAGGTTTGTGTTCCTTGACAAAGCTAGTTCTCAGTGATTGCAATCTGTCTGAAGGAAATTTTCCAGCTAATATTTGGAGTTTATCCTCATTGCAAACCTTGGATTTAAGCTATAACAATTTTTGTAGCCTACCATATGGCTTCAGCCATCTATCCAAGCTAGAATACCTTCAGTTGAGTAACTGCACGAGTCTTCAATCTATCTCAGATCTTCCTCGTAATTTATTGGAATTATATGCTTATAATTGTGCATCACTTGAAAAAATATCCGATCTATCAAAACTGAAGACTCTAATAATGAAGTTGAGTAGCGACCGCCGATTTGAATTTGGGCATAGTCTTTCAAATTGTAATAATGATGGAAAGGAAGAACCTCATTGTTTTGAAGGTGCACGACTCATTCCCTTGGACAAGCTCAACAATATGTGTGGAGGACTCAGTCCCTTGGATAGGCTCAACAATTTTCAAAATCCCCTTCAGGTCTCTCTCTCTCTCTCTCTCTCTCTCTCACACACACACACACACACTCTCAGGTGCAATAATTTAGTAAGAAAAAGTCTTTGAAAATTAAGTGAAATGTGTGAAACTAAATTTATTTTGGATGTGACCTATATAATACCAAAGGAGGGGGATTCCATCCATTCTAGATTATATGGATGGGAGGACGTTGTTTATGTCTAAAATAAACCATTGGGTTCACCACGAGTTTCATTTTGATGATCCGAATATTTCATTTTATCGGATATTTTGTGTATTTCATTAAAAAAAAAAATCAATCCATAATATATTCAATTCATCAAATTTGTCACAAAAAAATGGATGACAATTGTGTTTTTAAAAATAAATAATATTTTTTTTTTTGCGACAAATGCAATAAATTAAATAGATTACGATTATCAAACCGATTTAATTTTTGTGTGAATGAAATAAATGAAGTGCTTAACAAAATTAATAGTTCAGATTATAGAAACGAAACTTGTGGGTCCCATGGACCTAAGAGCATCTCCAATGGAGGCTCTATATCTTCAAATATAGAGGATCCTGTGAAAAAATTCACTCCAACCCATCCTCTATACCCTCCTCCATTTGGGAGGATGGATGTTTCATCCTTCATATTTGAAGGGAGTACGAAAAATGAAGGATTATCTCTATAACACTATTCATATTTTTTAAATACCAATTTTGTCCTCAAGCCCTTTTGTTTTTAAATTTATATACCAATTATATCCTTTTGAATTTTTTGTTATATGCTATAAAATACAAATAACTTTTAATATGTACATCTAAATTTTTAAAATTTGATATCATTAAAAATATTAAAATTATATCTTTAAAATGAGTTTAATATTAAATATATTTAGCAAAAAATTAAAAATCAACTTCTGTTAAAGTATCCTCTTGGTGAGAAGTTAATGTTAAAATGAGTCTAATATTAAATGTATTATGTGTATAAGTTAATGTTTTAAAAAAAAAAAAAATTGGCTCTTGGTCGGCCGGACGTCCGGCCGGACTTCCCAGCGGATGTCTGGTAGCACCCAATCCACGCATTGCTGTAAGGAAAATAGATGGAGGGAAAACTAATGGTGAATTTGGAGGGAAATATTTAGAGAAGAAAATAAAGGTTTGTGGTTGGAGTTTGGATGAACAATTGCATCCTCTATATTTACTTTTTGAATATAAAAATTTATTTTCATCCTCTTGGTGAAAGGATTGGGTTGGAGATGCTCTAAAACAACATGGACTAGAGAAGAAGCTCAAAAAAAAAAAAAAGAAACATGGACTAGAGAGGAGTTGCTTATTAGATATGGAAAATAATATCTAGTATCTTCAACGTTTATTTATTTTTTTATTAAATTTGAGTAAAAGTTTTATCTGATATTGCGCGTTCGAACAGTGTAATCTGAGATTTCATCAAACCATCAGCTGGCCAGTGTAAATTTTCCAAAAATTTGAAACAAATTTTGCAAGGAGGTAGTCGATTGGGGGACAACCGGCCAATCGTCCGGTGCTCATGCATACTGATAAAGTTAACGACTCTCTACATTAATTTGGTAAAAGGTTTCAGAACCCTCAATTTGATAAAAAAATTTGAGATATCTTCAATACTGATTTGGTGATAATGTTGGAGCACTAGTTTTGTATGTTTTTCATCAAATTTAAATTTGATGAAACAAAAGATGAAGCGTTGGAGATGCTCTTACTCTTACTAAATTTTTTACTCAAAATTTTTTACTTGCTTGATGTGGCAATAACAATTTTAAAAATAGGATTCACTGTTTTTATTACTTGCTACATTAATATTAGACGACTGTATATTACATGTTTATATCATCTTTTTATATCACCAACCTACTTGGAAATATGTCATTTATTTGCATTAATTTGTTAATAATTATCTTCAACGAAGAGAATTAATCATATGTATCCATATAGACGGTGACACAAAATAATGATAAATAATCGGTCATATATAACATTTTTCTATGAAAATATGTTATTTGTTTTCATTAATTTCTTAATAATTATCTCTAAATGTAGACAATACAATGATAAAAACATGTGACAACATATATAACATTTCTTTTTTCAAGTATGGCCAAGTTTGGCATCCCAAAATAAGTCCATACTTTTTGTTTTTTTATCTTTTTTGGGTCACATCAATCAGCATCTCCTCTCTACTTTTTCTACACATAATTCAATAAAAGTCAAAAAGTACACTTATTTAGTCTTTCCAAACTTGGCCTGACGAGTCTTTTAATTCTAAATGATAAAATTAAAACTTACCATTGTATTAATTTGACACAAAAAATTTCAAACAATATTATGGGGATGCAGAATAAACATGACATAATCTTAATTATATATATCACATGAAAAGAGTGGGACTTATCATAAAATATATTTACTCTCAAGTTGTTCTACCTATATTTTATGTTATTGATTTTGTAGTTGATTTTGTATCCGCAAATTTATTTTAATTTTTTTATTTTTGTCTAGCACTCTACTAAATAGAAATTCATATGACAGAATTTTCGTCGCAACTACTTCATGGGCAACAATTTCTATACCGGTGACTTGAGCCATAATTTCAGCTATAAAATAACAGGATCTTCGATATCCTTAGAAGTGCCAATAGTGCAAAGGGAAGATGACTACGTTTCAGGGTTCAATGTGGGAGTTGTTTATTATAGAACTGGGGATGAAGAAAGCTGCTCCATGGAATTAGATGATTATCCATACCTCATTATTACTGATAAAATTAATGGCATCGATTTAACTTATACCCCAACCTTCTTCGGCATTCCTCAGAGTTGTGTAGATTATGTTTGGACAAGCAATATAGGAGTTGAAGAATCTTTTGGGTATAGAATTAAAGGTGGTGAGCAATTCGAGTTTTGTTTCGTTCTGCCGTCACCTTTTAAAGTAAAGAAGTGTGCGGTGGATCTGATTGTCTGTTACAACAGAGGCGAGTTCAACTGCTTCCATGGATTGAGTACCTACTGGAGCAGCTCACATTTTCTTTTGAATAAATATGAATAAATTACAAATATATTTGCTTAAAATCTCTTATAATTTTAAAACTACAAATATTCTATTGTGAGATTTTGCTTCTTCATGATCAGAGAGATGTTCAATTTGACATATTGTTCGGCTTGTGGATCCACGACTGGTTCACTTTGGTGATTGAGTTATTTTTTTAAATCTCTGTACATAGATCATTAAAGAAAAAAATAATTCAATTTGATTATTATAATTATATAATTTTATTAAGTTGTTTATTAAAAGAGAGACAGAGAAGTTACGGAAATAAGCTATTATTTTGAATTTTATTATCTTTCATATAATTTGCACAAGTGGTGGTCATAATGTTTGAACCCACAACTTTAAAATTAATAGGTAAAATTTTAACCATTAACACCACCTAGGAAAATTACTAAATATTTCCAGAGTATAGACACGTGTTTGTACTTCCTAACAAATCATCATTCAATATACTACCACATGTTTTTTAATCACTCAACACAATACTCTACTTATCTATCTTCTTCACCAACACCTAACAGTTCTCAAAAACAACACCTAACATATCTACTAACTGATTCCTCTTGTATTGTAGTGTGTACTATAAAAAAATAAATTAAAAAAAAAAGACAGGACGCCTATAATCTTGCGGAACCACAATATTTCTTGAATATTTTGGGCCAAAAAAATTATTAGAAATATTATCAAATACAAATTCATGAGGCATACAATTGCTCCACATAATTATTCCATGTACTGATACAAAACCGTGTTAAGACCTTCACATGAAAGGAAAATCATAGTATTTGTCTGTAGCCAAGAAGCAATTTTTCAATGTATTACTCTATTTTTCTCTGAGAATAAGCTTACAATAAAAGTTACAACATCGTCGCTGATAAGGGAATTCACTTGTACAGATTATCTATTTGTTCTTTGTATTGAGCTGCAACTTTGTCCCTCCGAATTTTCATCGTTGGAGTCATTAAACCATTATCAATCTGCATGCGAAAAGGATTTCTTGAAGAAAACTAGATAAAATGGATATGTGAATGGTTATGCAAGTGTGAACATTTACTGTGAAAGGCTCATCAACAAGAAGGATTGGCCCAATTTGAAACGAGCACCCAGAAGTCCTGCATGAAGGAAAATCTAGTTAAACATTTGTTTTAAGTGAAGAAAACCGCAGGGGGTAGTTATCTAGTTGTAGAAAACAATAAAACTAAAATGAAAGATAGAGACTGGTCATTTTTCCCTCACCATTTCCTCTGCTCTTCATATAATAGACTAGTCATTTTTTCCTCACTAAGTTCAGAGGCATCCGCACCTACAATCAACAACTTCTTTCACTAAAATCTCTTCTTGTTTGGAACAATTATAGCTCCAAGACGACGTTGGTCCTACACGTGATTATTTTCAAAGGAAAAGTTACACATCACCTCAAGAGTGGTAGTTTTTTCACAAGTACAATAAAAGGAAATAAAGAAAGAAAAACCCAATTCAAAAGAAAGATTAAATTTCACCTGGCCAATAACAACAATCTGCTGAATTAAACTACTTTTCAAGGAAGCTTCCTCAAGCTCTGATGGCTCAACATTTTCACCTATTTTTCCCAACGCAATAGATCAGTTAATGAACAAACTTTTGATTGGCAAATAGTTTCCAGGGAACTTGACATAGTTGCACATAAGGTGCAATTGTAAAGTCATAAAAAAGAGAGAGAAAAAAAAAAAAAAAAAAAGGCCTTTGTTTAAGAGACCACACATAATTTTTAAAGAAATATTAAAAGCTTTTTCTTTTTCGATAAGTAAGAAGCATTATACTGAATTATCAAATGGATGTAGTCACCACTATTACAATGCCAAACCTCGAAATTTAAACAAAAATGAAATTTATTCTTGGTCAACTGTGAAATGTTCACATAAAAAATGCTAACAGTTAAAAGAAGATGCCACTCAGTATAAGTGAAATGGAACAAATTTACCAATGGTAAGCATTGCAGCAAGAAATTATCCTTGGCCCAATGAAACTAAAGGCCACATCTACAGCAACTATGTCACTTAAAATGCAAACAATTATAATATAGTAAAAACTTCTAATCCTTTAAGAGCATATCAAAGGTGTAGATCTATGGTATGATGGAACTGTTTGTTATAGTTTTTAAGGGTGATTATAGCTTATTTTGATTTGGGAGTCTGTGTCCAACAGTTTGATATAACTTCTGCTTATAGCTTATTAATAGAAATAGTTTAAATAAGCTGAAAAAAGCTGATTATTTGAAAGCTGGGATAGGGGTGCTTTTAACTTCTGCTTTCTGATTATCAGCTTTTTACTTAAAAAAGGCTCCACCAAACAAGACCGATATTCTAAACTAAGAAAACATGGCTAGAACTGAAATAAATTTTGACTGCTTGAGTTTCTTTCTTTTTTCCTTTTCTTTCTCTTTCTTTCTTTCTTTTTTTTTTTTCTTCAAAACAAAGATGGATAGATGGAATTATAAATGCAATGAATCAAAATAAGAAAAAAACTGGAAGTTCCAACTTGTTACCAGAAGGAACCTTTGGTCACAGCTTCTTAAAAGAGACGCATGTTAGGTACACCTCCTTATTGGAGTGTGGGACCCAATGGTTTATTAAAAGAGTTTTAATTTGGTTTGGTTTAGGTATAATATATTTTTAATATATTATATCTAATTTGTGGAGACCCAATCCAAATTGGTTACAGCTAGGGTTTTGATAAAACAAACCCTAGAATTAACAATATATAAATATTGTTTTGTCTTTCTCAGCAGAGGAGCAGCAGCATCTTGGTGATCAAATTTCGGTGAGAGTGCTTTGTATATCACTCAATTTTGTGAGTTTCAATTGGTGTTGTTTGTTGCTCTAGATTGGACTTGGTCAAACAAGAATTGGTGCCTTGGTTTGTTACTCTGCTTTCAAGCGGCTAGTTCGGTGGTCGAGGTTGATTTGATTCGTTATTTTGGGTCTTCTTCAACTCTGGTTCTGAAGATTTTGGTTCATCTATTTGGTGAGGTCTTTCCTCTTATTTATTTGTGATTATTTGGAATTCACCTAAGGGTGGTTTGTGAGACTATTCGTGTCTCGTTTGTAATCGTTTGAAAACTTATTTGGTTGATAGTAGAATCGGATTTCGATCCCGTGGATGTACCTTGCATTAAGGGAACCACGTAAAATTCTTGTGTTGCTTTTGATTTAATTTTTCCGCATTAGTTTTTATTCCCATTGATTGATTTACTTGTGGGGAATCACATATTTTCCCTAACAACTAGTATCAAAGCTTATGGTATATTTGAGTTTATTTATTTGTGTAAATGAATGGAGGGAAATGTGGGTCGCATGTCTAGCTCCAATGGAAGCAATTGGGTAACTTGGAAAACTAAAATGGAGGACCTATTATTTTGTAAAGATTTGTATGGGCTAATTGAGGGTGATAGTGGCAAACCCGAAGATATGAAAGATGATGAATGGAAGAGGCTTAATCGAAAAGCCGTTGGTGTTATCCGTCAATGGATTGATGACAGTGTGTTTCATCATGTTGCTACTGAAACTTTGGCACATGATTTATAGAAAAAATTAGAGAGTCTTTATGATAGAAAATCAGCCACAAATAAAGCTTTTTTGTTTCGTAAGTTGGTTAATTTAAAATATAAAGATGGTAGTCCTATTCCAGAACATTTGAATGAAATAAAGAGTATTGTTAACCAACTTGCTTCTATGAAAATTATTTTTGATGATGAGTTACAGGCTTTGATGCTACTTAGTTCTTTGCTCGAAAGTTGGGAGACTTTGGTTGTGACGGTTAGTAATTCGGCACCTGATGGAGTTGTCCAAATGGGCCAAGTCACTAGTAGCCTGTTGAATGAAGAAACTAGAAGAAAATCAGCGGGTTCCTCTCATTCAGAAGCATTTGTTATGAGAAGCCAAAGCAAAACAAGGGGGAGGAGTAAGACTCCTCATGGTCGTGATCAAACCCATGACAAATCAAGAGATGGTTCTTTTCAAAAGAAAGACATTAAGTGTTATTATTGCCATGAGAAAGGGCACATGAAGCGAGAATGCTGAAAGCTCAAGAACAAGGAGAAAAGACATGACAAAAGTGTAGATAAGAAGCAAGAAGACACAACGGCAGTTGCTACCGATGATCTCATGGTTGTTTGTGAAGATGATTGTATCAATTTTGTGGACCAAGAGAGCAATTGGGTGATTGATTCCGGTGCTTCTTTTCATGTGACTTCTCGAGTTGATTTCTTTACTACCTACACCGAAGAAGATTATGGTTCTGGTCGAATGGGTAATGAAGGTTTGTCCAAGATTATCGGCATGGGTGATGTTTGCTTGGAAACAAATTTGGGCTGCAAGTTGTTGCTTAAAGATGTGAGCCATGTTCCTGACATTCGCCTCAATTTGATCTCTACTGGAAAGCTAGATGATGAAGGCTTCAACAACAAATTTGGTAATGGAATATGGAAGCTCACAAAGGGTTCTCTGGTGGTGGCTAAGTGTAAGAAGACTCATACACTTTATTCGATGCAAGGAAAAATTTGTAAAAGTATTGTCAATGCACTTGAAGATGATACTTCTACCGAATTGTGGCACAAGCGGCTTGGCCATCTGAGTGAAAAGAGGCTACAAGTTTTGTTCAAGAAGAGCTTCTACCCGGTTTGAAAGGTACACATCTTAAAACTTGTGTTCATTGTTTGGCGGGTAAACAACATAGAGCTTCTTTTCAGAAAAATGTTACTTCTAGAAAAGAAAATGTTTTGAAGTTGATGCATTCGGATGTTTGTGGTCCTTTGAAAGTTAGAACACATAGTGGTGCACTTTATTTTGTTACTTTCATTAATGATTATTCAAGGAAAGTTTGGGCTTTTTTACTAAAAACTAAAGATCAAGTTCTAAAAGTATTTAAGCATTTTCAGGCCATGGTTGAAAGATAAACAGGGCAGAAATTGAAGTGCATCCGATCAGATAATGGTGGTGAATACATTGGGCCATTTGATGAGTATTGTCGCAGCCAAGGTATTCGGCACCAAAAGACAGTTAAGAAGACTCCTCAACAAAATGGCGTTGCCGAGAGGATGAACCGCACCATTGTGGAAAGAACAAGGTGTTTGCTTTCACAAGCTAAATTGCCAAGATCCTTTTGAAGTGAGGCATTGAAGACAGTGGTTGACGTGATCAATTTGTCTCATTCTTATCCTTTGAATGGTGATGTTCCTGAAAGAGTTTGGACAGGCAAAGATGTCTCTTATGAGCACTTGAGAGTGTTTGGTTGCCGAGCTTTTGTTCACATTCCAAAGGATGAGAGGTCCAAGCTTGATAGCAAGTCAAGACAATGCATTTTCCTTGGTTATGGGCGTGATGAGTTTGGTTATAGATTGTGGGATCCAGTCGACAAGAAAGTTATTCGAAGCCGTGATGTTGTGTTTCTTGAAGACCAAACAATTGAAGACTTTGGCAAAGGTGATCAACCGGAGCCAAAAACTAGTGATCTCATTGATATGGATCCATCTCCTTCATCTTTAGTTGATGATGAAAATGGGGGAGATGTGTAGCCACCTATTGAAGATGTGGAGGATGATGCTAATCCTAATGAAGTTGAGCCAAAAATTGAGGAAGATGATCCAACTCAAGAACCGCCACCACAACTTGAGTTGAGAAAATCTACAAGGGACTGACAACCTTCAAGAAAGTATCCTCCCAATGAATTTGTGTTGATTTTCGATCAAGGGGAGCCTGAGAGCTACCAAGAAGCAATTGAGCATGCAAAGAAAGGTGATTGGAAAAAGGCCATGGACGAGGAGATGAATTCCTTGCTTGAAAACCAGACTTATGATTTAGTGAAGTTGCCTAAAGGGAGGAAAATTCTGAAAAATAAGTGCGTTTTCAAATTGAAGAATGATGGCAAGAATCTGAGGTACAAGGCACGTCTTATTGTGAAAGGCTTTGGGCAAAAGAAAGGTATTGACTTTGACGAGATTTTCTCACCGGTTGTAAAGATGTCTTCTATTCGGGTTGTACTTGGCATGGCTGGAAGTATGAACCTTGAAGTTGAGCAACTTGATGTGAAGACTGCATTTCTTCATGGTGATCTTGAAGAAGAAATTTACATGGAGCAACCGGAAGGTTTTGTGGAAAAAGGGAAAGAGAAATTTGTTTGCAAATTGAAGAAAAGTTTGTATGGTCTCAAGCAAGCCCCGCGACAATGGTACAAAAAATTTGACTCTTTCATGATGAATAATGATTTTTTTAAAACCACTTCGAACCATTGTGTGTTTGTGAAAAATTTCCAGGATGGAAAATTTATTATTCTTTTGCTTTATGTTGATGACATGTTAATTGTGGGTCAAGATTCTACCATGATAAACAGGTTGAAATTGGAGTTGAGCAAGTCTTTTGCTATGAAAGATTTGGGACCGGCAAAGCAAATACTTGGTATAAAAATTGTTCGTGATCGCAAAGAGGGGCTGATTTGGTTGTCTCAAGAAAGCTACATTGAGAAAGTTCTTAAGAGGTTCAACATGAATAAAGCAAAGCCGGTTGGTTGTCCACTTGCAGGTCACTTCAAGCTTAGTTCGAATCAATGTCCTACAAGTGAGAAAGATAAGGAAGAGATGCTGAAAGTTCCTTATACTTCAACAGTTGGTTCTTTGATGTACGCCATGGTTTGTACAATGCCGAATGTTGCTCACGCCATTGGTGTGGTGAGTCATTTTCTCTCTAATCCGGGTAAAGAACATTGGGCAGTGGTAAAATGGATTTTAAGGTATCTTCGAGGGACTTTGAAGGTGTGTTTGTGTTTTGGGGATGGTAAGCCGATGCTTGATGGGTTCACAGATTCTGACATGGCCGGTGATGTTGATTCTAGAAAATCTACTTCGGGGTATTTGATGACTTTTGCAAGGGGAGCTGTGGCATGGCAATCTAAATTACAAAAATGTGTTGCTCTCTCAACTACCGAAGCTGAATTTATTGCCATTACGGAAGCTTGTAAAGAAGAGTTATGGTTGAAGAAATTTTTGCAAGAGTTGGGTTTGAAGCAAGAAAAGTATGTGCTTTATTGTGATAGTCAAAATGCTATTCACTTGAGTAAAAATTCTATTTTTCATTCAAGATCGAAACACATTGATGTAAGATACCATTGGATTCGTGATGTGTTAGATTCGAAGTTGTTGCAACTCGAAAAGATTCACACAGATGATAATATTTCAGATATGTTGACTAAGACTTTGTCGAGGGACAAACATTTAAAGTGTCGAACTTTGATGAGTATGGTTGATGTCTCCACCTAAGTCGGTAGGAGGAGAATTGTTGGGTATACCTCCTTATTGGAGTATGGGACCCAATGGTTTATTAAAAGAGTTTTAATTTGGTTTGGTTTAGGTATAATATATTTTTAATATATTATATCTAATTTGTGGAGACCCAATCCAATTTGGTTACAGCTAGGGTTTTGATAAAACAAACCCTAGAATTAACAATATATAAATATTGTTTTGTCTTTCTCGGCAGAGAAGCAGCAGCATCTTGGTGATCAAATTTCGGTGAGAGTGCTTTGTATATCACTCAATTTTGTGAGTTTCAATTGGTGTTGTTTGTTGCTCTAGATTTGACTTGGTCAAACAAGAATTGGTGCCTTGGTTTGTTACTCTGCTTTCAAGCGGCTAGTTCGGTGGTCGAGGTTGATTTGGTTCGTTATTTTGGGTCTTCTTCAACTCTGGTTCTGAAGATTTTGGTTCATCTATTTAGTGAGGTCTTTCCTCTTATTTATTTGTGATTATTTGGAATTCACCTAAGGGTGGTTTGTGAGACCATTCGTGTCTCATTTGTAATCGTTTGAAAACTTATTTGGTTGATAGTGGAATCGGATTTCGATCCCGTGGATGTACCTTACATTAAGGGAACCATGTAAAATTCTTGTGTTGCTTTTGATTTAATTTTTCCGCATTAGTTTTTATTCCTATTGATTGATTTACTTGTAGGGAATCACATATTTTCCCTAACAACGCACCTCCTGGTGTGCTCAAAAACTCAAGACAATTCCGACGATATAAAATTTGTCAAAATCGGAGCTATAACAAGCACCATAGAGCTTGCCGAAGATTCACCAGAATTTTGCTTGAAATTTTAGTTGCGAAGACATTTGAAGAAGAAGATTGATTGTTGGTGTGCCAAACAGGTTCCCCATCCTAACATATATCGCAAAAATACAGAACCTTAAAAAACCCCACTTCCAATTTGTAATTAATAAATGTAAAATTCAAAACATCTTGAACTTACAAAGTGAACTAACTATATATTTTTTTTTAAATATTAAAAACAATAAGGATAGGATTTTCTAGTTAAAGATAAAAATTACGGCAGCAAAATTAAAAGGATGTTAAAAATTGCCCATTAGCAACATTTTGCAAATCTCAACCTGATAAATTAGTAGCTTCAGAGAGGGCAACTTTCCTCACCTCCACCTTCTCCATCTCATCCACGTAACGCTTTTCATGTCTTCCAAATGCTTCTCCAAAACACCCTGTTTGGTGCCATACATTAGATGGATCGACATCATAGAATATTGGAAGAACTAATTGTCCAAGTGTTTTCTTGCATTCAATGATCTTCACGAGCTCGTCAAGGCACCATCTAGAAGAAACATAGTTTGTTGAGAAAACAACGATGGAGATCCTCGATTCTTCGATTGATTTTAGCAGGGCCGAAGAAAGGTCATGTCCTCTTGGGAGTTCATCATCGTCCATGAAAGTGTGAATTCCAGCTTAAACCAAAGCCACGTAGAGATGATCAGTAAAGTTTTTGTGGGTATCTTCACCTCTGAAACTCAAGAACACGTCATAGCTCTTGCAAGGTAGTGTTGAAAAAGATAAAGAAGCAAAACGAGAAGAGCCATTTAGGGTTCTTGTAGCAGCCATGGATCAATAATCATCAGTGGAGGAATCATAACAAAATCCACATATAATCTCATTGATGTAATCCTTCACACCATAGCAATAATCTACTGCATGACCTAATTGATAGAAAAATTCCACTCCTACATATACGAGCAACAACCGATTACAGGAATCTTGATTTTGATCACACAAATTGAGTTTGTGTGTAAAATTAGGGCTTTGATTTGTTTATTATTTGGATGTATTTTGAAGGGTAAATTGGGGGAAAAAAAAGGTGTATTCAAAGTAAATTATAATTCTAAATAATTTAATACGATCTACTAAGAAATTAGGCGTACTTAATAATTTTTTTGATGCAAATAGAATTCCCCAAACACTCCTATTTGATGGGTTTTTGATCTTAAACTATATGGACGGAATCCTGAGAGAGTTAAAATAAAATAATAAAAAAATTTAAGAAAATATTTTTTTTTCTAAATAATTTCATTTTTATAAATGTTTTTATTTTAAAATAAAAAATACATACTAAACCACGACATTATATATATATATATATATATATTAATTTTATATGAATTTTTTTAGAGCACGTCCATAAATAAAATTTTGGATTTGTTTCGTCTAATTGTCCACACGCTAAACTTTTAAGTCCATAAGGACACGATTTTGATATCATAGTCATTAATCTATCTGTACAATATAAAACACCATTATTGAGGTGGGTTCTTTCTTCTCTCTATTTCTCTCTATTTCTGAATCTCATCATTTTTGTTCTTCATCATTTCTTCATCCTCCTCTTCCACTTTTATCTCCTCCATTACTCTTTTTTTTCCTTTAGATCTGTTACAGAAGTGGGATTTTGTTAGAATGAGAGTAGAAGAAAGGGGCAGTGGTGATTAGTGCAGGTGAGGAAGGCGACACCATTGAGGCAGATCCAGTGTGTGGCGGAGGCGATCTTAGAGAAGACCATGCCCATTTGGTGTTTCCCGATGAGGGTGTTGCTATTGAGAAAGTCAGGGTAGTCCATCCTCGCTTCGATGTTCGGGAATTTTAGTAGAGGGATAAGTGGGTCGCTGCTGCCACCCATGGAGGCTACTAGCTGTGAAGGATCTCGAAGGCCCTCCTGGTTCATGTGAAGTGGCAGACTTTGAGGCTAGCGTCAGTAGATCGATGCTCTCTTCTTCTTCTTCGTATCTGCCATTGCTATCTTCTTCTTCGTGGAACTATGCTTCTCATGAGCTCGCCAAACTTTGTGCTTCAGAGAACAACCCCATTTGCATTGTTAGAAATAAGGCCAAAGGTATGAGATTGCCATGGGTTTGTATATAGAAACTCTGTTTTATTTTGGTTTTTTTCTGAAATTTTTTTCAATCTCATTTATAATGGTGGTGGTAGTAATGGAAAAGAATGAGGAGTGAGAAATATTTAGAGATAATAAGCTCTGTGAATTTCAACAGATAGAAAAAATAGACTTAGTGAAATTCAATAGATAGAAAAAATAGACTTGGTGAATTTTAACAAATAGATTAAAAATATTAAAATAATTTTGATAGATAAATAAAAAATTAAGACATTTTAATAGATAGATTTTTTCAACAGATAGTTTATTTATAAAAATTTCAACATATAGGTTTTAATAGACTTTAGACAAATAAATATTCTTATCACCAAATAAGATTTTTTTTGTTGAATCTAATGCCTGTATAGGGTGGAAGGAGGTCGTGGTGGAGAAAGGGAAATGAAAGGGATGGGGAAGTGAAAACATGATTGGAAAAAGGAAGAGTGTAGGCAGAATGAAAAGGGAATAAAAGTAGAAGTATCACTATTAGAAAAAGTACTTTTTGCGATCGTCACAAACCGTCGCAAATCATAAAAATACAGTCGCAAAAGACCTTTTGCAACGGCCCATGTGGCAAATGAGGGATGCGAATGTGGGAGTGACAAATACTTTTTGCGACGGCAAAGCAACTGTCGCAAATTATTTGCGACCACCTAAACTACTTATGGCAACCGCTATTTTGCCGTCGCAAAAACAAAGAAAAAAATACTAACATATTTTTTGGCGACCATTTTGTTACCGTCGCAAATAGTTTTCAATGACATTTATAAATAGTACAATAATAGCTTTTTAGCAACGAATTTTTTGTTGTCGCAAATAATTTTTTATTATAAGAGACTTTCAGATCACAACCAGGTCTATTGATAAATTCCACTATCAAATGATGAAAAGGACGAATATTGATGGATTACTGGATCACCATTACAAATGAAATGAACAAACAAATTTGTTATAATTCTAAAACAAATACAAATGCAACACAGAAAATACTGAACCTTCAAAAGCTCAGCAAGTTTAGCTGATTCTTCTCTTGCATGTGCCAGACCTCCTTCCAAATGTTCCAGACCACATATAAGTGGAATCATCGCCATTAAATTAAATTTCTGGCATACTTATTGGTATTTCTCCCAGGGACATATATATTGATTCATCATTGCCAAGAATCTCCTGCAATAATCAATACAAAGTAAGTTATTCAGCAGCTATAATTAAGGTAGTTGAGAATTGTATTAAGAAACTTCAAGATATATAAATGAAGGCTATATGTAATAACTTGGTCCTTTCCAATGCCACACAGATATATACCAATATCAGTGTGAAGAACTACACATGGAAAAGATCCCAGTTAAACAAATATCCAGTTTCCAGCTGTTTGTGAATTGTAATCTTACTTCTCCGTTATTAAGGGTCATCTCATTGTGCAGAGAACCAATGTCAGCTGGTACAGAAGAACAATTGGATATTTCAGTTCCAATTAATGCTGAAATCATAAGCCCATAACTATCCTGAACATCACATGACATTGGTATTCTGTGCATGATTAGGAAAGCTCTCCAAGCCTGTAAATACAGTTTATGCCCTGTATAATCAAAAAGTTCTCTCCTAACTTTAGGAGAGAACTTCAGTAGGCAAGCAAATACAGGATTTAAATAAATCACGAACTTAAAAAGAGAGCAGGAGACTAATCAAACTTGAAATGAAAGTCAGCTAGTTTTTCAGCCATCACACACAAGCATTTGAAAGAGGATGACTTAAATTGGAAAAGATATGATAAGAGAAACATACTTCCTATCTGAATTATTGAAGACCAAGTCTACTTGTAGAGAATCACTTTCCAAATCAATCACCTCAACCTCCTTCCCATCAGCACAGTGGTCCATATTTACCAGATATATATTGCCGTTGTTACTTATGGACAAATCAACATCCGCTGGTGTGGCTTCTTTTTTGCTTTCTGGAATAGATGGGAAAAAGAGAATTGGATCACGAACATAATCAACGTTCTCATTCACTTCAGAATCTTCCATAAGATTAAGATCACAAATCTTAAATGAACCCGAAAAAAGTTGTTTCTCTTCACTTAAACATTAAAAAAGTATGTCATTAATTGGACATATAAGAAAAGCCATGTACTAAAGATGGAGTAAATAAAACTAGTTAAAAACTCATAATATCTAGCATAAAAATTGCTTAATATTACTACCAAAAGATTCAAGATAATAATGCCAAACATGAAGCTAAGATTATATGCATGATCATATAGAAATGCTAGAACTACAGTTTGCAAGGAGGCAGGGTGTCTATGGCCATCAAAAGGAAGCTATCTGCAACGAACATGCGCAGAGCTAATACACAAAAAAATAAAAGCAGGGCAAAGGGTCATCCTAAAAGAGTGAAGGTGACCCCAATAACTCAGCATAGGATATTTAACATGACCTTTGGGAAGTGGGTTTTTATGTAGGTTTTTTTAGTTATAGGATATTATTGGAGAAAATTTTTTTGGTGTTTGGGAAGATAGTTGGGTTTTTTTGTGGTTGGATGTGATGTTTGTAAGAGAAAAAGTAAAATGATTATGGGGTTGGATGTGATATTTTGTTTGGATGTGTTTTTTTTTGGTTTTGCAAAAACTGTCTTTTAGTGGAAAAAATAAAAAAAAAACCTCAAAAAAAATCTTGCCAAACACCACCAATGTAGCCTCATTAGACAGAGAGACCTTTATTATGTACAAGTTTTTCAAAAACCAGACAGCACTGCAACAATAATGTCCAAAAACAAAGCTATAATAACAAAATTGCTACTCCAATAGACAATTTTATGGGATAATACATGAGTGGAGGAATGAGACCTGTGTCTGGTCAAATCGTAGCTAAAGGAGAACATAAATGGATAGAAACCAAGAGAAGGAGCCTGGAGCCTAACCAGGAATACTTTCACAACTTATTTATGCTTCATTAAGATATTCTACGGACCTCGACCATAGCATGTAATAAGGGAGGACATGTATAGCCAAAATTAGATATTAAAATGAATGATTAGCAATAACATAAAACATAGAAGTAGATTCATTCTTGACAAGTTCAAGGTCACAACAATTCGTAACAAAATTATATAAAGGAGCTGAGAAGCTTTTATCAAGTGCGATGGATACCAAGTGCCACATTAATAGTACATACAAAATGTTGCATAGAATATTACCTACTGGAAATTGTCTGCACACCTGTGATGGTTTTTAAAATCATATATTGGGACCTGGACAGATTGGACACTTTTGAGTTTCTCAATGCACTCTACAAGCTGTTCGGAATCAAAAGCATCTACACACAAGCAAACATATATTTGAGATTTGCACAAAAGCTCCTGTGCATTCTACTGAATTCCAGTTGCACTATATAGTCAGCAAAGCGGACAGAAAACACCAACAAAGTTTACGTACAAATTAAAGGCCTATAGCAATACTTAATTATAAATTTTATTACCAGGATGATCAAAGTTATATTCATGCACTCGTTGTGCTTCTTTAGTTGTCAAGCCACGATAAAATGAATCCTACATATAAGCCACACCAAAAACATATCAGGAAATTTGAAAGAGAAATTTGCTTTCATAAAGAGTGAGCAATCCAAGCCAATCAACCAGGTGTCTATCAAAATTCCAACCATACATTGCCAGGTATCACTCACACTTACGATCATGGCCATAATACCAGAAGGCCATAGTAAAGCACTCAATAAAGGCCTCGTTTGGAAAGTGGCTATTTTAGTAGGCTTTTTGGCTATTTGGCTATTTTAGTAGGCTATTTTAGTTTTTATGTTTGGGAAGATGAATGAAAATATTTTCAAATGATTGTATTGGAGAGAGTGTTTGATATGATGTTTTGTTATTAAATTACCAAATTGCCCCTACATAACCAATCTTCCCGCTGTTGAACTCAGCTCGGTAAATCCCTCACGTGGACGTACGGACTGCACGTCAGGATTGTTGTTTTGTCAAAGTTGAATTGTAATTGAAATTGTAAAAGTTAATTGGAAAAAAAAATTAAACAAACCTGTACCCATTGTCATTTAATTGAAAAAAAAAAGGATTGTGTTTCCGCCGGAGAGAGATCAGTCGCGCACTGGTGTTGCTACAGTCGGTGTGAGAGACGGAACGAAAGAGATGAGAATAGGGCACTTGTGTTTCAGCTGTGTGTATAACCCATACCCTTTGAAATAGTCAAAGGGCAAAATGGTAATTCCACCCCCCGTTTCTAACCTAGCTGTACCACGCGTGCACTGTTCACGCTTTTTGGCTGAAATTTGAATTGAGGCTATAATAGCCTAAACCTCAGGTTCCCAAACAGCGCCAAAGTGAGCTGGATTTTTACTGGGATCAAATATCATTCAATGAAATAATAAACTAAAAGAAAGAAAATTACAGAAAAAATAAAATTTAGAAAAGAAACCAAGAGAAATAAAGTGTGCAGAACATAACAATTGGTCAAAATGATCAAAAAGTTCATTACATTCACCACTGCAGTAGTAGATTACACTAAGCATCAGATTTTGAGTAAGAATTATGTAATAAACTTGAATTCAAATTTAATGTAATAAACTTGGATTCAAATGTCCAGATTATATTAAGGGAGCCACAATTTTGAGTGACCAATCAACTTTCTATGACAATAGATTATTACACATCTGTATAGATAAGTAATATATAGATGGGGGTGTGTTATATGGAAAACGAAAAAAAGTTGCTTAAAAATTCAGAGCAATTTAAAAAAAAAAAAAAATCAAAGGTGAACAGAACCCATCAATTGCATGAAACAATAAAACACTCAAAATCCATACTTGGTTCAAATTGTTAGCCAATTGAGAGATGCCACAGCAATCAACAATACCTTATATACCTATGACATAACACTAAGAAAATATGAGTCAATTGATAAATGCGAGAATCTTCACCTAGTTTCAAATCAACTGAAAAGCCTTCCCCCTTCTAGTTTCACACACACTCCATTGGGAATTGATGAAAAGCCGTAAACCGTATCTAAGAGCTCACTTCTTGTGTAGCTTCATCATAAGTTACTAACATGACAATGAAATTTCGTTTGAAATTCATTTTATCTCCCAAACTATCTTTAAAATATCAATTAGACTTCCAAATTTTATTTTATTTAGAGGTTTAATTGATATTTTGAGGGTAGTTTGGAGATGATATGAAATTTCAAATGAAGCTTGGGTGCCACATCAGCAACTTATGTTTGATGGTGGGGCTAAAATTGATACAAAATCAAATAATTTAGGTATAAAATTGATAGTATTAAAAGAACATGAATTGAATTAATTTTCGAGTAATAGTTTGGGGCAAAATGATATTTTCTCAATTTAATTTTTCACGAATTTTCTTGCAAACCAAACAGGTAATGGAAAATTGTTTCTTATATGTTTTCATTTCCTTTCCTTTTAACCCAATTTCTTATACCAATTTCGATGTTCTCCAACAAACTTTCCATCACTTTATTGGCAACCAAACACTACTTACAACAATTCACTTCGCTCCTTCCGAATCTTTTCCCCTAGTTTTCTGAATTAAAAAAAAAAAAAAAAAAAACTCAACTAGTAGCAGAAAATGTCACAAAAAAAAGTAAAAAAACAAAATGAAATTGAAAGAGCTTGCAGCGTCCATTTGGTCAACAATCCAATCCTCCATTGATGAATCCACACCTTCAAATAGACTAGGCCATCTCAACTTAGCAGCTTATACGAATCATTATTGAATTCGAATGATAAACATCAACAACAATTCAAAGGCATCAAATCATACACACATATATATGTATGTATAGGCAGAGAGAGAAATGAGAGGAACCTTAACGGTGGAGAGAGAGCTGTCTCCACAGCTATTGCAGAGAATCCATCGAAGTCCAACGCGTACAAATCGTCCAACACATACAAATCGCAGGGAATTTCAATGTAGCTCCGTTTTTATTTATTTGTTTAATTTACAAAAATACCTATGTGTTGGCTTTTTGGCTTTCGAAGGGTATTTTTGTAAATGCGAGCGTGCCAGCAAGGATCAATCAGTCCTTACAGAAATTTTAATTGCCAACCAATTATCAGACGATTATGTTTTAGTTCTTTCAGCCTCAATGAAGAGGACTTTTACTGGTGGCTTGACTTAGGAGAAATTAAACAAAATAACAGTTAAATGAAGAGCAATTGAAGTATTTCATTAGAATGAAAACTTACAATGATCCGAACTCAGCCTCGTAGAGGTTTACAGCAACAATCTACTTGAAACTACTCCTATAAATGAAGTGCAGTGCAGGAATTTAAAGTACAGGAATGTAAAGAGCAGGAATTTAAAGAACATGAAATGTAAAACTAGGAAAGAAAATATGTAAAGTAAGACTGGTTTGTATGATCTGAGTCTGGGCGTTTTTCTGGGGTCTTCTCTACTATTTATACTGCTCAAGGGTAACCATCGAATTGCACTTCCAACCGTCGAACTGCTCCTCCATGATCATCGATCATGTTGCCCCAATATTAGCTCCATTACGCCATTACTTGCAGTTAAGCTTCTCTCCTAAATTTGAATCTGAAATGCGAGTAACCGTTGGAGCCACGTCACTTTGTATCCCTTTGTTGATCCGCTGCTACTCAGATCTTTTAATAACCAATACTAACTGCCACGTGTACGATCAGGATTGAAGACCTGGATAGTCTTCCTATATTACCCTTATTTCGCCACGCGTCGAATTGTAATTGGCTTGTACAAAATATGTAGCCAACATTACCCCCCGCACTAATATACCCAATATCTGGTGATATTAATGGATCAAAGTCTTTTCCCACGTCTTAGAACATGCATGGTTTCCAGCAATGCAACTGTCATTTATCATCTGCATTAAACTCCCCTTCAATCTTTTGAACTGCTCCACCACCTTAGTATTCGAACAGACTGGTACACTTTTTATGGCTGAATCAATTATTCCCTCCATTGATCGAGCACACGAAGAGTCATATAATGATGTTGTTCTTTCTCGAAAGAACCTTCATGCATTAATTAGCCACCTTTACCCACCCTTCTATATTCAGGTCATGGATACCTTTGCAGATTATCAACCCTTGGACTTCGAACATATTGCCCTTAATCCTTCGATTAAAAAACTTACAAATATGGACATGGAAAGGTCTTCTTCTGACTCATCCTCAGACTACGAACAAACTGCTCTCAATCCTTTGATTCAGAAAGTTGCAAATATGGACATGGGAAGTTTTCCTTCACAACCTTCTGCATGGGATAAGGCTGCAACTTCTTCTTCTTCTGGGGCTTCTGACTGGACAAACTGGTCCAAACCTGAAGTCTGTGAGTTAAGGGAACGAATCAACCATCACTTTGTTGAATTTACTGACCCTTTAGAATTCCCTTCCTATGCGCGAAGCTCGGTGGTCTATCCTTACGTGCCCATTGACCACCGACGCAGTTTGGAGGAGAATCTGCTTGTGGCATGGTATACATCTTCCATGCCTACAAAGACAGTGCATGTTGCCCGACGCCCAGAAGAGGCACAAGGATACAATCCATCATTCCTAGCTCAAAGGCGAAGATTTGCTCTTCTGACTGGCTCGATTATATTAATGCCCTTGTTCCTTCTGCCCTTGCTCCACCTCCTGAAATAGAAGCATCCACACCTTCTCTTCCGCCAAATCCTTGCTGGATAGAGAAACTGAGGCTTGTTCTCTCCGCGGATAAGGTCTTTCCACCTTACAAACCACCACCTTCCCCTACTCCGGCTGAGCGGAAACAAGCTCAACTTTTGCTCGCTGCTTTTTCCCACTTGCCCTTCAATGTTCTTGAGGACGAAGTCCCTCTTAAGAACTTTCGATGGGCTTGTGATATTCTAACTCGGGGTCATGTCCTCAATCCCCTCGCCCAAGCAGAGCTTCACATGTTTTTGGACCAACTTCCATTGCTTCTTCACTAGCATCGGACCTCTATGAATACCACACAATCTTTAGACCAACTTTCGTCCCTCCGAATTCATGCCCAATATGAAGCAGAAAACTTTATTGAAGAATTCGATGATTTCAAGAATAAAGATTCTGAAGAGCTCTTTTACGAAGTGAGAGCACATCAACTCATGCAGCCAATGTTAGAAGAAATAGAGGACAGAATAAAGAAAGAACAGAAATTCATTGATCATTGTTGGACTAAATTTCATGATCTTGTTATTTATTCCATTCCCTATTTTTATGAGCTTGAGTTTGTACCCAAAAACGGCCATTCGATGTAACTGTTTTTGCTTTAATACCACTAAGACTTCTCCTTATGGTTTGATCTTGTCTCCATTTGTCTTTAAAAGCAATTTCAGAGCTTTGAACTGAACAATCTTTTCCTTCGAACCTGGATTCAATCGTTTTAAATGAATATTAACAAAACGACCATGAATTTTTCCAATTTATGGAATGCAGCAGATAGTTTTTGTTGTTTTTTCCATTTAGGATCCATGCTTCGAATTTAACAAACTTACTCTTCAAAACTTGTTTCAATCACAACCAACATATGGTCAATGATTTATTATGATCAATCAGTTTTAAATTGATCTTTTTGTCTTGAACAACAGTCCATACTTTCAAAAATATGGAAGCTCCTTTTGAGGGCTGCACTGTTTTAGTTCGAAAAGACAACTTTTCTGAATATATATAAACCAACTATTGGTTTTGATGTTTCGAATGCCAATTTCCATTCCTAAGGGATTTCTAGTTTTACTTCGAAGAACATCACTTTCAATGAGAAACCTAAAACAGGTCTTTAATCCCTTTGAAGTAAACGAATACTTAAGCATTCTTGCATCCATTGGGTACGGAATGTGCTTCGAAGCCGGCTTCTGAGTTTCGAAGCCGTTGTTATTGGACTTTTAGCGTCAAAATCTGGTGTGTTATGTTTTGAACACCAATTCTCATCCTCACAGAGTCTCAAGTTTCACTTCGAAGGACATTACTTTCACTAAGAAACCTAAGATAGGTCTTTTAATCCCCTTCGAAGTAAATCAAATACTTGAGTATTCTTACATTTTTAAGTACGGAAATGTGCTTCGAAGCCGACTTCTTTGTTTCAAAGCCGTTGTTTTTTGGCTTTTGGCGCCAAAATCTGGTTTCGAAGCCAAATATTTTACTTCGAAGCTAGCCTCAGCATCTGGGCTGTGTTTTTCCCTCCAAATACTATCAATATTTGAAGGAAACTCTTCGTATTCGTACTTTTAGTGCTTAACGAACCAAGCGTTTATATATCCCCCAAACACAAAGGCTTTTGAAACCCTTTTATTTCGTGTTCTGAAATCATTTGCTCGCTCAACACACAAACCCTTTTACCTCTGCCGATCTTCCACTTCTCTCTACTTCCTTTCTCAGCTTCACCTTCTGGAAACGCGTACTATCAATGGCTTCTTCTTCGGTGCCAGTCGTAGAGCGTGCGAGCCCATCTGTAACCCTGAAGAGGCTCATTGATGCGGAATGTGAGAAGTACAAAGCTGGGGAGAAAAGCGCTATCGATGGACGAATCTTCGTCCCTCGTCGCCATGTGCAGCAAGACTACGTGCTTGGGCCCATATTCAAAGAGATCCTTACTGAGCTCCCAGCCCTATATCCTCGTTTGGAAAACCAATGTCTTCTTTACGAAGGTGGTCTTGACTGGAGGAACTGGAGGATAAACCGCCCCCACCGATGCTGGCCCACGGTGAGACCGGAGTGGCAAGAATGGTATGACCGGGTTGTCCCTGCTAGAACTCTGGACCTTCAAGAGCTCTGCCTTCTCGATGCTCTCCGACTATCCAGGGTAACTATCTCAGAGGACCCTTTCCTAATTCCTGCTGCCTTGTGTTTTTGGAATCCTATCTTTAATTTCTTTCAATTTAGATGTGGGATGATGGCCCCTACTGTTCTTGACATTTGCCATCTACTAGGATTATCCCCAATTGGTACCCCCTTTGGACCAGATTACCCTGACTCAGCAGTCCCTTTCTCCCTCCCCTCTCTTAACTCATCCTATAGTGATTTCGCTAAGGCTGAGAATAAAAGAGAGGGCTTTGTGACTGATAGGGAATTCTTTTCTTTCTTATTGTATTGGCTTTGCAAATTCCTCTTCTGTACCTCCTCTCAGAGAATCATGCCTGAATTTGCCCCTCTTGCCAAAGCCTTCGTTTTACAGAAAAGGGTGGCCTTAGCCCCATATGTTCTAGGCCATGTATATAGAGTCTGTTCCCTCTTCTGTGAGAAACCCTTAGATGCTAACCAAGGGGGGCCATTCTGGATCCTTCAGCTTTGGCTTTTTGCCTATTTCACCGAGTTACAATCCAAATGCCTTAAATTTTCTGAGCCAAACCCTCTTACTCATGGCATAAGGCTGGCCAATGCTTCACTTTACCCTCCACTTTTGCTTTTTACTTCTCTTTCTTCCACCAACTTCCAGCTTCCCTTCCTACTTTCCGTTTCCGTCCCTTCGAACCCGCCATTGGTCCATCTTGGTTGAGGAATTTCCTAAGTGACAGGTCCTGCGCCTCACCTGCTCACAAAGATATATGGGCTTCCATTCTGATCCCTAGAGAGTTATTTATTGGGACCTTGAACCCCAGAGCCTACAAATGCATAGCTGAGCCGTATTGTCCTGCTCAATTTGCTAGACAATTTGGCTTCACACAAGGGGTCCCAATACCTCTCTGCAGCAATACCAATCTAAGTCTCACTAAGAGGGATCTGAAAGTTCGGAGGTCCAGGCTAGAAGAGGCAACTTCCAAATTTATAGATGACTTGGTCAATTTCGAGTATACCCCTTTCCTTCCTCAGGGTACCTTGTTGAAGAGGTACCAGAACTGGTGGGCGACCAACATGGAAGTATACTTGGCCATTTCTCCTCAGAACCTGCTAATGGTGTTGGATCTGCCCAAGCCCAAAGGAGCTGGAACTGTTACTTCTTCCACTGTTTCAGTTGCAGTGCCTGCGTCCACTCCTGGTGCCTCAACTCCTCCTAGAGTCACTCGGGCTGCTTCGAAGAAAGGTATACACCTTTGTTTCTTTTCCTTTGGCCTTCTCTATAATGGTTGTAGTCTTATCCTTAGTTCTTCTTTTGTGAAGGTAGCCCACAACAAAAGAAAAGGAGACTGCTTGAGCTTGAAAAGAAAACAGCTGAGGTGCAAGCAGAAGAAGAAGAAGAAACAGATCAAGAGCATGAGTCGCCCTTAATAAGAAGGAAAAGAGTGATCGTCTCTATTTCTGACTTAGTCCAAGATGAGACAACTGCCAGAGAGGTAGAAGAGGAGCTCATCTCTACAGAATCTAGATCCCAGATTGAAGAAGTTGAGAAGGAAATTGAGAAGGAGCAGACAAAACCAATACAGAGAAGAAAGAAAAGAAAGATGACTGTCTCTCCTTCTGATTTCACAGAAGACTCCGATTCCGAGACAATTGCCATGGCAATAGAAAAGAGAAAGAAAGTGACTGCTTCTGCTACTAACTTGGTTGAAGATACCATCCATGAGGCAGCTGCCAAGGCAGTAGAACAAGAACATTCTAAGGCCATAATTGTCTTCGAGAGGGCTGAGAAGAGACGGCAACAACAATTTCTGAGAGATGAAGCTGCTGCTGCTGATGCATTACAAAGGGAAACTGCAAGAAGGCAACAAACTGCCGAACATTACTCCCTTCGTAGCTCTCCCATCACTGCCAACATTTCTGAAACAAGTAATTTCTTTCATGCTTCTACTGTTTTTCCTTATCAAATTTTGACATTGAAGCTTGACCTTACGTTTCTTCCTTTTTGCAGCAACAACTACTGAGGCTATACTTCCAATGAGGACTCCCTCAATTTCAGTTGAGGTTGATCGGATGCAAAATGTGAAGGCCATTCAGATAATACTTCCACTTCCTAGGCCCACATTCCATGTACCCCCTTTGAGTCCCAGCATTCCTGTAACTCTTTCTTTTGGTCTGACTCCATATCTTCCCTATCTGACCTTCGACCTGTCTCAATTTACTTCTCATTCGGGCCCTGCTCTTCCTTCTCCTTCTAAGGAAATTTCAACCATTACCTCTTCTTCGAAGGTATCTGATTCCCCAATTGAGGGTGCTGGTAGTTCTCCAACTCATAGTTCATTACCTTTGCCTACTTCCAGCCCCTCTTCACTTGATTCATTGGTGGCTAAGACCATAGAGACTGCCAAAGATGCTCCATCCATTTCTCCTATCCCTATGCAGTCCTTTATGCCTTCCACCACAACTCTCTCTGCACCCCTCATGTCTACGGATGAGGTAGACATCTTCGAAGCCAGGCTAGCCAGTCTCTTCGATGTGCCCTCTACCTCTCCAATAACCAATTTTGAAACTGAGCCATTAGTTTTGGCCGACTCCTTGCTACAAATTCTTGAAAGCTCTCCTTCCTCCAGCAGCAAGCCTTCTGCACCTCTGATGGGCTTAGACACCTGCCTGGAACTGTTAATCTCCTTTTCGAGGCTTTGCAAAGGCCTATAATAAAAGATGGGTTCCTCCAGTGCTGTAAAGTTGCTGAACAGTCAGGCATGGATGTCTCAAGTCACTTATCCCAGGCAGCAGCTACTATCGACGTCTACATCAACATCTGCCATGCTGCCAAAGCTGCGAAGGAGAAATTGGCTAAAGACCAGAGTTTTGTTTCCCAAGTACATACTGAAGTCTCAAAGCTCAAGGAACAACACTCCTCTGCCTCTCACTTTCGAGTTCAGCTGCTGGAGAGGAAAGCTCAACTTGAAGAGGAGTTATCTGCAATGAATCAGGCCTTAGTCCGAACTGATACCAAACTGCAGATCACCAACCAAGAATTGGTCGATCAAAAGTAAGAAATGACTACAGCCATTCAGTTGGTTCCCTCATTTAAGAATAGGAAGTCTGTTGTAAAAGAACAATTATGGCATTGTAATGATTTTTGGGCCAATTTATGGCAGAATGTATTTAACTCTTTATGAAGAAAAACAAATTCTGATTTATCATTTGAGTAGTCTTGTGTTCTTTTGCTTGACATTTATTCTACTCTTTGTGTTTCCCAAATAGTTGGAAAATAAGGCTTCAAATATCTGCCATTGATCTTTTTGGGATGTATGTATCCATTCAAATTTCTCAAATGGTATGCCCCAAAAGGCAGGACTCTATGAATTTGATATGGTCCTTCCCAGTTAGGTGACCATTTACCAAACTTATGGCTTTTAATTCCTATTGGGAGTATTGTCTTCCATACCAAATCACCTTCATCAAAGCCAATGTATTTGACTTTCTTATTGTAATTTTTGGCTGCTTTCTTCTTTTGCAAGAGAATGCTGTTTAATGCCAGAATTCTGGCTTCATCTATGCCTTCTAATTCCAAGCACATACTCTGATGGTATTGCTCAGGATTTAGCTGGTCTTGGCATCTTACCCTCAAAGATTTAACATTAATTTCCACAGGTAACACTGCATCATGCCCATACACTAAGGCATAAGGAGTAACTCCTGTGCTTGACCTTGGGGAAGTTCTGTAAGCCCACAACACATCCAACAATAAGTTATGCCAATCCCTAGGATTGTCCTCCACAACCTTTTGTATTCCTTTTTTCAAGGACTTATTGGATGATTCAGCTTGACCATTGGCTTGTGCATAATATGGGGTGGAATTAACGAGACTAATTCCAAATTCTGCCACAAAGGACTTCACCATCTTCCCATCGAACACAGTCCCATTATCCACAGTTATAGTTTGTGGGATGCCAAATCTATGGATTAGATCCTTAATAAATCCAATAACCTCAGTCTGGTCTACAGCCTTGTATAGTTTAGCTTCGACCCACTTAGTGAAGTAATCAGTGGCCACTAGAATGAAACAATGATGCTTCGAAGAAGGTGGGTGTATTTTTCTCATCATATCCATGGCCCATCCTCTGAATGGCCAAGGCTTCACTACTGCATGTAGGTCAGTTATGGGCACATGCCTTATTGTGCCATGCTTTTGGCATGCCTGGCAACCTTTTGCATACTCTATGCAGTCTTTAAGGATAGTTGGCCAATAGTAGGAATGCCTTCGAAGCAACCATCTCATCTTCACACCAGGCTGATGAGCACCACAGATGCCTTCATGAACCTCAGCCATAGCTGTTAATGCTTCTTTTGGGCCTAAACATTCCAGCAATAAGCCATCTCCCCCCCTTTTGTAGAGAGCATTACCATATATCATATATTGCATAGACTGCAATTTAATTTTCCTGCTGGCCTTCGAAGATGGACCAGCCAAGTACTGCATTATTAGATGCCTCCAATCTTGTTCTTGTAAGTCATTATGATTGACTTCCAAGTACCACATTTTTATTCAAAGGTGGTATCAATTTCTGATATGTTGTTTGGCTTATGTTCCTTTGGGCATTATCCCTTCTCTTGAAGTTCGAAGCTTTCTGAGCCACATCATTAGCTCTATTATTCAAGAATCTTGGAACATGAGTTACATTTGCTATTTGAAATTGAGAAAGCAGATGTAATGCAACAACATAGTATGGTAAAATGCTTATGCTTTGACACTTGAAAATCCCTTTCACTTGGTTAACCACCAATTGAGAATCTCCAAATATGTCAACTGCATGAACTTGTAATCCAATAAGAATTTCTAGTCCCACTATTAAGGCTTCATATTCAGCTTGGTTATTAGAACAGGTAACTTCATCCACTCTGAAACCATGTGTGGTCTCTACCCCTTGTGGAGACCTAATCACAATACCAATTCCAGTTAAGCCATTGGCTTTCGACCCATCGAACCACATCTGCCATGGCTCAACACTAGCCATACCAAGTTCCATTATCTCTTGGCTCTCTGTTTGAGATGGATGGTCTGCCAGAAAATTGGCTAAAACTTGCCCTTTTACTGCCCTTTGAGGGACATATTCTAGATGAAATTCTGATAAGGCTAGTATCCACTTGCCAATTCTTCCCCTCAACATAGGTCTAGATAACATGTACTTAACCAAATCTGTGGTTGCAATTACCAAGACAGTTGTAGGTAAAAGATAGTATCTTAATTTCATTGCAGCAAAATACAAAGCAAGACACAGCTTTTCAACAGCTGAATATTTACATTCACAAGAATTTAAAAACCTACTAAGGTAATAAACAGCTTGCTCCTTGCCTTCTTCATTATCTTGGGCCAAGAAAGCTCCCAATGAATCTTCTGCTGCAGCTATGTACAACTTCAAGGGCTTATCACCCTTTGGTGGCATCAGCACTGGAGGGTTGGCCAAGTAGGCTTTGATACCTTCGAAAGCAATTTGATGCTCTGCTGTCCACACAAATTCCTCTTCATCTTTCAGCCTTAAAAGGAAGAAAATACTTTAGTTTTCCCTGCAGTGTTAGAAATGAACCTTCGAAGAAAGTTAACCTGTCCAAGGAACCTTTGTAATTCTTTCTTACTTGATGGAGGCCTGGCTTCAATGATGGCTTTAGCTTTATTCTGATCAATCTGTATTCCTTTCTTGTGCACTACATAACCCAAGAAGTTTCCAGATGACACACCAAAAGCACACTTAAGAGGATTGAGTTTTAACTTGAACTTCTCATTCTTTCAAAAGCTGCTTCTAAATGAAACAGATGCTCCTCCATGGACCGGGATTTCACTACAATGTCATCAATATAACACTCTAAATACCCTCCAATGAGGTCATGAAAGATAGTGTTCATAGCCCTCTGATATGTAGCTCCAGCATTCTTCAGGCCAAATGGCATTTTAACCCATTCGAAAGTGCCAATATTTCCAGGACATCTGAATGCTGTCTTGTGGACATCCTCCTCTGCAATGCAGATCTGGTTATAACCAGAGTGCCCATCCATCATTGATAAAACTTGATGCCCTGCTGAACTGTCTACCAACAGATCCACTATAGGCATAGGGTACTCATCTTTTGGAGTTGCTAAATTCAAGTTTCTGAAATCAATGCATACCCTCATTTTACCATTCTTCTTAACCACAGGCACAATATTAGATAGCCATTCCACATACCTGGCTGTCCTAATAAAGCCTGCTTTGAGTAGTCTAAGAATCTCCTCCTTGACTTTCTGAATTACTTCTGGACTCATTCTTCTTGGTTTTGCTTGTATGGCTTGAAGTTAAGTTTCATAGGGAGCCTATGTTCCACTAATGACCTATCCAATCCTGGTAGTTCATTATAAGACCATGCAAAGCAATCTTTATATTTCTTTAGAACAACCAACAACTGGTCCCTGTCCAGAACATTCAGACAAGCACTTATGTAGGTGGGCTGCTGTATAGAATCTTCCCCTAAATTTACTTCTTCTAAGGGGTCTTGTGTCTGAGAACTTACTGAACCTTCTTCTTTGATTTCTTCTATCTTCGAAGCAATCTCCTTGCTTTGTTCTGCTCCCAGGTTCTTTAATTCAACATCTTTGCCCTCTTCCTCATAGACAAAGTCTGTCCACAAGGCTTCCTCTTCCTGTATCTCCTGGACTTTTGTTTCAATGTCCAATGCACAGTATTTATCAAGGGTCAAAACTTTGACCTGTTGCTGCTTCTGCTTGCAGCCAATTATCATGGCTTCTCTCTCTTGCTCCTGTACTTTCTGGACTATTGATTTTACATCCAATGTTGAGAATTTAATTAGAGCCAAAGACTTGGCTTCTTGTGTTTCATTTCTTTGCCTACAACCAGGCATCATTGTCATCCTTAATGACAACCTCCTCATCAGCACTCTCTTGGACTAAGTGCTTCAGGTGTGTCACTTCCTTATCAGCCGTCACTTCGGCTAAGCCATCAGGTTTCCTCAGTATACTGAGTGGTGTCACTCCCTCAATATACAGTTTGGCCTCTGCGAAGTTTGCACGGGCTATGAAAGGTTGAGGATCTGCATCAATTTCCTCTATCTCTCCATTGCCTAAGGCCATCATAATTTTCTGATACAAAGAGGAAGGCACACATTTGTTAGTGTGAATCCAATCTCTCCCAAGTAAAGCATTGTATTTAGCATTACTGTCGATTACGAAGAATGCTGTCATGCAGTCCCTGGTTCCCACACTCAGGTTGATGGGTAGAATTCCCTGAGCCATCTGTTTGTCTCTAGCAAAGCCATCGATGGTTGTGCTGGTTGGGATTAACCTAGGATTCTTTTTCCCTAGTTTCTTCAAAGAAGATTTCGGTAGTAAATTCACTGCTGCCCCATTATCTATCAGAACTCGGTTCAATTGTATCCCATCGAAGAAAGCCTTGATGTACAAAGGCTTGACATGTTGTGTCATAGAATTCGAGGGATACTCAAAAGGATATGAGAGGTTAATGCTCACCTCTTCTTCACTCTCATATTCAGTTTCCATTGGGGTAGCCATTCCAGAATCATCTTGTACCATACTCACTTGTGAGTCTTCACTTGTGAGTCTTCATTAGAGACATGGCTTGTATGTGTGCATGCCCTTCCTAGGCAAGATTTAGTTTGGTTGCATGCCATATCCGCTGTATATTACATTGTAGTGTAATTTTTGCATCCAGCATTAGGATCGTTGTTCTTTCGTTAGCGGGTCGTTTCCCCACTTATGTCATTCCACCCAATACTTGTTCCCCCGTCCGTCTATATCACTCATAGTTCTGCATGTGTACGCGTCTATTCCTTGATGAACTTGGTTTGAGGGTGGCGGCACCTTTTCTATGGTAGACGGACTTGTTACTTCCATCAATCTATTTGACATTTGTGTGGTTTTGAATATCTCATGATTGAATCATGATTCGATTGCATTGCATTTCTTTTACATTGTTTCAATTGCATTGCATTTTCATTTGCATTATTATACATAGTTTTGTATATATTACATATCATTTTGCATTTCATTTTGCATTGTCATGCATGTTGCTAACAATATTGTACCTGTTAAGTTTGCTTTCTTTTCAGGCACGATATTGTATGTACGGTTCATTTGAGGCTGGTGCAACCAGACGAACCGCACAGGTATTGTATTCTCCGAGTGAGACGTATCGAGAATTACATAATTCTCTTACATCCTTTCTGCATTGTAGTGTAGTTTGGTATATGCTAGCTTAAAACTGTCGCATTGTATGTGCTTCGTTACAGCTTTCTTTGCATGATCATAAGTTATGCTCGGCTTTGTGCATTGTCTTGCATCTTGCCCCTGCCTTTGGGCGCATATCTTGTTTGTCTTGCATGCTTTGTCTAAGTCTTCGGCCTTGTCAAAAATGGGTCGTCTCTGGGCTTTGACAATCACTCCCGTCACTTTGTGACTTTCGAGTTCTGTCAAAGAGGGGCAACTGTAGACACCCCATTTTTGACCGTCCTCAAGACTTGGACGTCACCGCTTGAACACTCGGTGATCATCCATGTTTGTGTTCGTCTTGAGTTCCCGGAGGTCTCGGCTACACGCCTTGCCTCAGGATCTCTCGACTCGACTATTTCGTGTCTGGTTTTGCACCAAACACTTGTGCTTTGCCTTGGAGGGGCAGGGAATGGCTTGTGGGACATCCCCACACTCCACCGGCCACGGCTTGAGGCCACCGGCTGTGTTTTGTTGCCACCGGCCAAATGTTTGGCCGGCCGGCACTCTAGATGGTCGGCCGGCTATCTTTTTTTGGTCAATTGCATTTTTGGCCGGCTAACTACTGTGCATCTGCTTTTGCAGATATTTTGGTGCAGCTGGCATGCACTTGGCTCCCCTCCATACACGTGTATGGAGGGATCTCTCTCTTTAGAAGCTTGTCTTGTAAGCTTACAAGACTAAAAGCTCTATAAAGAGGAGCCTTCTCTCCCTTTTTGAGGGGTTAGACAAAATAAGACATTTTTAGACAGCTTTTTTTTAGGGTTGGAGTTTTAGGGTTAGGGTTTGTTCATATCCTACCTCTATATCTCTCTCTTGTGTGTGTTTTGTCCTATTTTTGCTCACAAACACCCACCATCACACTATCCTTTGGAGATGAGGCCCTTGAGGGTCATTTTTGGAGGTTTTAAACTAATTTCAACCTAAAGAAGCTGCTGGAGCTCCATTGGTGAAAAGGGTCTTCAAGGGTAAGAAGCTTGCCCATTTATTCCCCATTTTTGCACACTCTTTTTACCTACCTTACAACTGTTTTTGAGCTTAGTGTATAACATAAAAAAGTTCTGTTTTTTAGCCCTCTAAATAGTTGGTTAAGGTTGCCTTAAGCTTTAGGGTTGTTTGACCCCTCTTAAGCCTTGAAATGCCCTCATTTTGTGCCATTTTGAGTGAGCTCCGGGACCATTGTGTTTGGGCCTCCTCACCATTGAAATCTTGAGGGATTTCAGAGGTGAGGATGGTGCCTTGAGGTCCTATGAAGGAGAGGGCCACCCCCCTCTCCTTGTTGTCCTTGAAAAGGGCCTTTTTAGCCTCATGTTTGAGCATCTAATTTAAGTACATGTTGGCCATGTCTTAAGTGGTATTTGATAGTATTTTTCCATGTATTACCTCTGTTTTGAGTTGGTTTGGACACACCTTGCATGCTTTGCATACATGTCTTGTAATGTCATCATTTAGCCTTAACATGCATCTAGGCTTTGACCCTTGTTCAAGCATGTTTTAGGCCCAGCTTTGTGAAGCTTTTGTACTTGTTTTTCCATGCTTAAGGTCTACCTTTGGTTGTTTTGGTCGACCATGGCATGCATTGCATAGCCCCTTTGCATTTTGGCTTGTAAGCTTTAAATGTATAGACCTCTAGCATGCATCCTTGCATCATTTCAGTGGTTTGGAACCACTTAACATGCCATTTCAGTCCATTTAACATGCTTGCATGCTTGCCTTTAATGCCTCTTTGATGCTTTGGAAGCTTGTGTTCTATGCTCCATGTTTTGAGCAATTATGCATGCTTTTAGATTTGAGTCACTTAGATGCCATCTAGGTGTTCCTTTGGTATTGTCTAGGTCTGCCTTGAACCTATTTTAAGTCCCCTTGGCCTTGTGAGGCTCGGTTGACTTAGTCATGGTTTAAGTCTTCTTGGCTTGCTCCATGTTTTGGACCTCTAATTGCATGCCATACTTGTCTTGTTCATTTGGTTTGGCACCATTTTAGCATGATTTCAGAGCTTTCCATTGCATGCTAATTGTCCGTGTTTGCATCTTCTTAAGTGTGCTTAGAAGTTGCTCTTTATGCTTGAGTGTTGGTCCATGTTTTCATGCATGTTTGTGTGTTGGACCTCACTTCCTTAGCATCTTGGCCACTGTTTTAGGCTTGTTTGAGGGCTGCCTAATTTAGTTTAAGTCCATCACCTTGCTTGTTGTATGCTTTGCATGCCTCCTTGTATTGTCCATGTTGCATACTAGTTGACATGCTTAGGATTGCATCGCATGAGCATGTATGCTAGACCTCTTGAAGTGAGTATGATAGAGGTTAGGCCTTTTTGTGTGTTTGTTTGGTTTGCATTTCATTTGAAATTGAAGTTGCATGCTTGATCTCTTGGGCCATCACGCATTGAAATGCACGATTGGTGGTCCGAGAATCGAAGCCATCCTCCTTTGAGTCATACACATGATAAGGGGTGTGGTTGGTGCATACATAGCTTGAAATGCATTGCCATGCTATGCTTAGCCTTTTGTTGCTGTCAACTACAGGTTCTGCAGGGAGTTTTGGCCGACCGGCCATATACAGTGCCGACCGGCCATCCATTAGTGGCCGATAACTCAATTTGTGGCCGGTGACCATCATACATGGCCGATGGCCATTCCTCCCAGCCGGTGGTATTCCACAGTGCCCAGAGAGCATACCTTAGGAGTTGTGCAATTTTCAGAGGAGCAGAACAGTCAAAGCAGAGGCAGCCTGTGCATGGCAGTGACTTCCGAGCGGAATCAAGCATGCATCGCATCGAACCCTCTTCCCGAGGCTGTTTATTGCTTAAATTAGATTAATTAATTAATTTAATTGTCTGTAATTATTTAATTAGCTTGTAGGTTAATTAAATTGTAATATTTATTCGGACCCTCCGAGTGAGGGCAAATTTGTAATAAGTGTGGGTGCGTGTGTGCATGTCTTCCAACCCCCACTTCTTTCTCCCTTTTACTTACCTACTTTCGATGGTTAGTATTAGGGCACATTTATTTTAGCATACCTTATGCTATGCATGTGTGCATCATTCATCAGTATTGCATGCACCGGGCTCGGCGCATCATACTAATTGCATCGTATTTCAAATCTAGCTTGAATACATGCTACTTGCGCATTTCATATGCCATCCTTAGATTAGCCGAGCCTCTTCTAGTGATATTTTGTATGCGATGCATTAGGCACTTAACATGGACTTGGATCATACATTGATTGCTAACACGTTCTTGTTTTGGCATGGAGTACTTTGTAAGTATTTTATGCTTTAGCATACCGCATGCGTGTGAGTGTTAACATGACAGCATGCTTACCATGTGGCTAAATGCTTATGTGATAAACTGCCTGAATGCCTGTGAGTAAAGGTTGGATTGTTTGAGTTGGAACAACTCGTTGAAATCCGTGTTTTAGCCTACTTGCGAGTAACAAATTTCAAAACGTTTCCAAACAAACGGATATGCAATGCTTTGTTCCAAATTAGGCGATCTAGTCTATACTTGTTTTGCTGTGCGCATCACATAGTAATTCTAGCTAATAACCGGAATAAGAACACATAACGTCTTCAAAATCAGATATCATGGTTAGTAGAGGCCGATCTTCGGATCGAGCGAGAGGGGGTGCTCATAGTTGACCTTCCCCAATCGTACCCAAGTTCCCGAGCCGAGGCAACTTTGGTGATGACGGACACGTGGCCTTTGGCACCGAGTCAGGGTTTCCTAAATTCCCCCATTAAAAAATATTTAGGTGGCGACTCTGTATCTGGCAAAGCAGTCTATGTTTGGCACTTCTTTTCTAAAAATCTGTTTTTCTCAAAACAATTTGCCAGATTTGGACTCTTTGGTTCAAATTAAGAACCGTAACACAAATTGAGTCCGAACTGTAGTGAGGCCCAAGGGCACGTCTACACTCTGGCAGGATGACTCTACATTTATTTCGAGCCCTTTTAAATCTAGCAATAAACTGAGTAGCCTTTTCTTCAAGCCTTTGACTCAATCTTGCCAAGTCTGCCATGGAAACCTCTGGCTCCGATTGGAAGAATTGGGCATGAAATGCCTCTTCCATTTGTTGCCAAGTTTGAATGGAGCCAGGTGTAAGGTTGATGTACCATACAAATGCTCCCCCAGTTAGAGAATTTGGGAATAATCTTAGTTTTATATAGTCATGATTCGTAAATTCACCGCATTGAGTAGCAAACCTAGCAATATGCTCTACTGTTGATTGGTTTCCACTCCCATAGAAAAGAGTAAAATCTGGTATCCTGAACCCCCTTGGGTATTCATGTACCCTATCTACCCATTCTAGGTATGGTTTTCTGTATACAGGAGTCTAGACCCCCCGAGCCATCGGTCCACACATCTCCCTAACAATATTAGCAATTTGGTCCCTAGGGACCATATTTTGTGCCTGCTGAACCACTACTGGAGGGAAAAACACAAGATTTGGTGGACAAACTTGTGATTGTGGTCCTCTTGGTCCATAAGGTGGTACATTTGGGACTGGTTGTCCCTGTGGTGCAGGTTGCTGTTGGGGGTGTGGGTAACCCCTTTGAGCCTGTCCTGCGAAAGGACCTGCGAAAGGTGTTGGAACAGGTGTTGTGTCCCTTCCATTTGCAGGCAAACCTTCCAATCCCCCGGGTATAAATTCGAATAAGGGATTAGTGAACCCCCTTGTACCAGGTATGGCTTCGAACATGGGATTTGTGACCATTCTTATGCCAGTTTCTTGTACTGGGCCAGATCCACCAATTTGTATGGCTTCATTGTTGAGTACTGAGGCATTTTAACCTGCTATAGGCCTCGAGATGGGTTCATACCAAGACTGAGGTGATGGTCTTTCATAGTTCTGATTACTAGTTTGACCATTAGAATGCCCATTAACTTGCATAGGCTGTTTATCTCTAGCCAATCTTTGTTGAGGGACATTTAACACTTCCTCGATGTGTCTTGTGTTTGTTGGCTGGTGGTTATTCATTCGATCCAAAAAGGATGTTGCCCACCTTTCCATTGTATTCATTAATTGCTGTCCCATGGCATCTACTAGGCCATCCTATGGATTTATTGGATGAGTAGATGGAACAGTGGATGGTCCAATTCTTTAGTTTCGTCCAATACTATGAACATGTGGTTCTTGTCCTGAAGTACTGGTCTGTTCGACCATAGGTTCTGATAATATGGGAGTTTCCACAGGATGTGTTACCACATTATCCTCTGGATTAGGTATTTCTACCTCTCCTTCTACACCTTCTTCCAAGCATTCATTTTCTCCTTGTCTTCTTCGTCTACCCATTTCAATTAGTCCCACCCTGGCGTGCCAAAAATATATGTTGGCTTTTTGGCTTTCGAAGGGTATTTTTGTAAATGCGAGCGTGCCAGCAAGGATCAATCAGTCCTTACAGAAATGTTAATTGCCAACCAATTATCAGACGATTATGTTTTAGTTCTTTCAGCCTCAATGAAGAGGACTTTTACTGGTGGCTTGACTTAGGAGAAATTAAACAAAATAACAGTTAAATGAAGAGCAATTGAAGTATTTCATTAGAATGAAAACTTACAATGATCCGAACTCAGCCTCGTAGAGGTTTACAACAACAATCTACTTGAAACTACTCATATGAATGAAGTGCAGTGCAGGAATTTGAAGTACAAGAATGTAAAAAGCAAGAATTTAAAGAACAGGAAATGTAAAACTGGGAAAGAAAATATGTAAAGTAAGACTGGTTTGTATGATCTGAGTCTGGGCATTTTTTTGGGGTCTTCTCTACTATTTATACTACTCAAGGGTGACCATCGAATTGCACTTCCAACCGTCGAACTGCTCCTCCATGATCATTGATCATGTTGCCCTAATATTAGCTCCATTACGCCATTACTTGCAGTTAAGCTTCCCTCATAAATTTGAATCTGAAATGCAAGTAACCGTTGGAGCCACGTCACTTTGTATTCCTTTGTTGATCCGCTGCTACTCAGATCTTTTAATAACCAATACTAACTGCCACGTGTACGATCAGGATCGAAGACCTGAATAGTCTTCCTATATTACCCTTATTTCGCCACGCATCGAATTGTAATTGGCTTGTACAAAATATGTAGCCAACACTATGATTTCAATAAGCTGCATAAATTAGCATAATTGCAGAGCTTCTTCACTCAGATCAGTAGATCTTAATTTTGTTCAAATTGTGAAATTAAATAAATACATTCACCAATAAATTAAAATATATATATATATACACCAAGAACACATGTTGAGAATTATAACTAAATTACAACAGAAATACACAATATAATAAAATGGTAAAGAAACCAAACTGAAGCTTGCACGATAGCAGTTTTCTTAAAACAGATTTCGCCGCCTCACGAGTCAAGTGCTTAAGGAATCCCGACGTCTGTCTCCCAGGATACGACGGTCAAAAACCAGCTACAGCAGAAGCACTCTCTGTCTAGCTTAGCGAACAAAAACAGTGGCAGCACTCTCTCACAGTAGGAACTTTCTGGCAAATTGACTTGTAAAATGGAAGCAAAAATTTCTATATAGAGACTTGACAGGAGGGTCTTAATTTATACATGTATAGGGAAGAGAGGAAGAGCCTCCAGCCTTTATGGCTGGTCATTAAAGGCCCATTAACCAGGATCCATAACCCCTTTCCAGAAAGATGAAAAGTTTGGATGCCCAACGGGTTCACACCCTTTAGCCAAGAAAAAGGATTTAAATACCCTTTAAAATCCCATTCATGAATCTAACATCATGAGGCAATTTCTTGGCAATTTCTTATTCAATTCTTAATGGTTTTTGGCCCACTTGGACCCAACACAATAGATGGTTGGACCCACTTTAATATTTAATTAAAGTCACCACACTTTAATATTAAATTAAAGTCACCAAAAAACCATTTTTCCAACAATCTCCCATGTGAATAAAAATTGACCGAATGATTCAACAAACGGACACCGTTCAACAATAATGACTCGGAGAGAGAGTACAACGAACTAACCCCGGCATCAGAGAAGATAGCTTTTGGCTTTGAACCTCTCCCAATGAAAACCTATCGAGTTTACTGGCTGATCAGTGAATATGACATCTTGAACTGCTCTGCCGTTTATGTAAATTGAGACAATAGATCTCACACAGGAATTACTCCTACCACCATTCTGTTCTCACTAGTGTGCCCTGTATGGCCTTGGGCACTAGCCTGGTTCAGCGAGTGGTTTCAAAGAATCTTGGCCTGCCAAATTCTTCTAGAAGCGGACCCACTTCAAACTCACATAGGTGACTCTACTTTAGTATCCTGCTATACTTAGCTCAACAGCTTAACACACTAGAGTCATCAAAAGCTCAGCTTAACCTTTACACTTGCAGGTATCACTGATAGAAGGAATGGCTGGAGTTTAACCTCCTCAGTGACATACCACCGTTACACGCAATTAGGTTGTCCCATTGAACCTAGATCTTGGGATCTCCAGTCAACTAGGTTGGGTTTCCATTCCGGTAACTTCCAAAGGCCTCAACCCCATTTCTTTTGACGACGTTTCGACTAACACTCGATTTAACCCTTTGGTTAGCGGATCCGCAATGTTGTCCTTAGACTTTACATAGTCTATAGAGACAACTCCATTCGAGAGTAGTTATCGTATGGAATTATGTCTACGACGGATATGTCTAGACTTTCCATTATACATATTACTCTGTGCCCTACCAATTGCAGATTGACTATCACAATGAATACAAATAGCTGGCACAGGTTTAGACCAACGTGGCAAATCTTCAATGAAAATGGCGAAGCCATTCAGCTTTTCCCACTGCTTTATCAAAAGCAATAAACTCTGATTCCATCGTTGATCTAGACATACACGTTTGCTTGGAAGATTTTCAAGACACGGCTGCCTCACCAAGAGTGAACACATATCCACTAGTGGACTTTGAGTCCTTTATATCTGATATCCAATTCGCATTACTATAGCCTTCTAGCACCGCTGGATATTGAGTATAATGCAGCCCATAATCTCGAGTGTAGCGTAAATACCTTAACACCCGCACAATGCCCTTCCAATGAGAAGCATCAGGATTACTTGTGTATTTACTAAGCCTGCTAATCGAGTAAGCTATATCCGGCCTAGTACAACGCATCAGATACATTAAGCTTCCAATTACCCGAGAATATTCTAACTAAGAGACACTCTCTTTATAATTCTTGGTAAAATGTAGACTTAAATCTACAGGTGTCGATGACACACTCGTATCTAATCCACTAAACTTCTCAAGTATCTTATCAACATAATGAGACTGAGAAAGTATAATTTCGCCAGATGTTCTGGTAATCTTAATTCCCAAAATAACATCTGCAATGCCCATATCCTTCATGTCAAACTTAAAGTTTAACAAATTCTTGGTAGTTTTAATCATTTCATCATTACTACCTATAATGAGCATATCATCAACATATAGACACAAAATGACATAACCTCTGTCAGTGTCTTTGACATAAACACACTTGTCACATTCGTTGATTCTAAACCCACTTGACAACATTACGTTGTCAAACTTCTCATGCCATTGTTTAGGCGCTTGCTTCAAACCATACAATGATTTGACAAGTTTACAGACTTTCTTGCTTTGCCCTGGAGCTGAAAACCCTTCAGGTTGCTCCATGTAGATTTCTTCATTCAAATCCCCATTTAAGAAAGCTGTCTTTACATCCATCTGGTATATCTCCAGATTGTGCAAAGCTGCTATCACAATCATCATGCGAATGGATGTTATCCTAGTTACAGGTGAGTACGTATCAAAGTATTCCAGGCCTTCTCGTTGCTTGTGCCCTTTGATAACAAGCCTAGCCTTATACTTGTCAATAGACCCATCGGCCTTCATCTTTCTTTTAAAAATCCATTTGTAGCCTAAAGGCTTACAACCTGGAGGTAAATCTACCAGCTCCCAGGTGTGGTTTTATAAGATGGAGTCAATCTTACTTTTGATCGCTTCTTTCCATCAAGGACTCTTAGGAGAAGTCACAGCTTTGTGGAAAGTTTGAGGTTTGTTCTCAACCATATAAGTCAAGAAGTCTGGATCAAAAGACTTGGACTTGCTCCAAAACCTCGGAACCCCTTCTTAGGTTCGGCAAGGAAAAATGTCTTCAAAGAAACATGCATTCCTTGACTCCATGATGGTATTCTTGTGAATGTCTGAAGTTTCAGACTTATATACAAGAAACGGATATGCACTACTATTATGTACATAACCAATGAATATACAATCCACGTATTTCAGGCCTATCCTAACCCGTTTGGGTGTAGGCATCGCCACTATTGCAAGACACCCCCACATTCGTAAGAATTTATAAGAAGGCTTAACGCCTTTCCATAACTCATACGGGATCTTGTCCACTTCGCTTCAACACAAGTTTCACACTTGTGTTTCGTCAGAACGACCTTGTCGGACTCAAAAACCATACGAAAACATGTTTACTGAGAAGGGACCTAGAGACAAGATTCTTATGAATGTCCGGAACATACAGGACTTCATTCAAGGTTAGCTCTTTTCCTGAGATTAACTTCAGGACCACCTTTCCCACAACAAATGAGGTAGTAGAATTTCCCATAAACAACTTATTACCATTTGTAACCGGTTTGAAAGTTGTAAACAGCTCCTTCTCGAAGTAGATGTGGCGTGTAGCCCTAGTAAAGCTAAAAGCCTCGCTACCACAGTTGTAGCACTTCCCAAAGAACCGATAACCAGGTTCTCGCGGCTTGTATGCCAGCTTCTTTGCAACACCACCCCTTGGCCCCAGCTTAGAGCCCTTGTTCACGGGGCCTTCTTCCTCATCCCAGAAGATTTGCCATGCTCAATGACATTGGCCTTCACTAAGGAGGTACTCCCTCATTTCTTTCTATTATCCTTCTCAATTTCGGAGTCGGATAATTAAGTCTTCTTTTTAGAATTTATACAAAGTCTTAAACAAATCCTTGTGTCACAATGATTATGAAACTCTCAAAATCATATCACGGTAAACACATTCCCAGAATGTCATCAACCGAATTAGGCACCCAAATATATTTGGTCCAACCTATCACTCTGAAGCCAATAGTCTTACTATTAGAAAACACAAATCCAGTGTTCAATAGTCTACTATTTGGAACTTCATAACATGGCCAGTAGTCTTATCACTAGGAATCACTAATTTCTTAGCATGTGGTCAGTTGACTTTCTACTGCCAAGAATCACAATGTCTTAACCTGTGATCAGTAGTCATTTTACTACTAAGAATCACGACGTCCTGACATAGGATCAATTTACTAGGAATCATCATGACTTCACATATGACCAGTAACCTCTCCACTACTAGGAACCATGATGTCTTGACATGTGATCAATAATCTGTTTACTACTAGGAACCACAATCTCATAACTGTGTAGCCAGTGGTCTAACACCTCCTAGGAACCACCCGTTTTCTATCTCTATGATTAGTGATCTTGTACTCACTAGGAGCCACCAATTTAAGAATATATTTGGAATTTAAAAATCCAAAAAATATTCACCCACTATAACAAGTTGTCTCAACTTTGCTTTCAAGCAAAGTCACATAGCAATCATAAATGCTATAAATAACACAAGGATACTATACTAATTGCCTCTGATCAATTCAGAGATATTTTAATGCAATCTTATGATTTCCTTTAATCATACTTGATCTCTCAAGATCTTCCTTTAAGAATCTCGCAAGGCTAAGGTTGTCAGGTGGAACAACATTTCTGTTTGTCACTTTTTGAAGCCATTTCTGAAACATCACTACAGAATTTCACTTCTATGATTTCAGAAATTAAACTTAACCCTAAGAAAATCCCTCAGATGGAAATTTAATTCAAAACTAGTCTCACCATTTAACCTAGAATCGAACATAGTCAGGAATGTTCCCAGGAAGACTGGAGGGGTCACAACGGTCCCACTTAAAACCCAGTTAACCTTTTGACAAAACATTCAAGAGCATGTTGACTCCTAATCCATGGGAAACAATTTTAAAATTAAGATTTCTAGGGGATAAACCAAGTTATAACAAACCGATTCCCAAGCAAATAAAATTTGCTACCAGAATTACACCACTCATAAAAGTTAACTGGTACTCCCGGAACTAAGCCCATTATTTTTGAATAAAACAGAAATATTTTAGCTAATGCTAAAATTTGGTTTCCTTTCTCAAAACCAAAACACTTTGGACATAATCAGATTATAACCAAAGACTTTCTCCAAACTTGGTTTTCCAACACTTTGGGAATAAATTGATTAAACCCAAAGACTTCCTCAAACTCCAAAGGTTTGAAACCAAATCCGTCTTAGTTGTTATTTCTGAACAAATAAGAACTACTCTTTAGCCAAAGCTAAACACTTTGGTTTCTATCACAGAAAACCAAACCAAGTTCCAAACTTACAAACAATTTAAAAATTGCTATAACAATTACACGCATATAAAATCCTTCTAACAAAACAAGCAAATAAAATTTGTTACCACAAATTGGTAAACAAACCAACTAAATCTTAAGCAAAACATGCTTCAACATTTAAATAAAATAGCTAATTCATAAGGATTCTATTTAGTCCAAAAGCCTTTCCACGCTTAGGTATTCCTATTCAACACAAAGGTTAGTAGTCCAAATATATATATATTTTTTTTATTACATCCCAAATACTATTCATTTGGTTTTGTATTTGTTTTTCCATTCCCTTTCGCATTGGTATGCCTACAAAGAAAGTTAGTAGCAAACCACAACAAAATACAAACAAATAATCTAATGAAAAAGTAAATTTAATAAATTAAATGAAACCATCTAGCCAACTATTAAATATATAAGTAACCAATTAATATAAGGTACCAAAACAAAATACAATTTGTAGCTTCAAAATAAAATTATAACTTTAAAATAAAATTTAATAGTCATGAGTTATTAATTCACAACAACTATGTAAACTTGTAACTCCAAATAAATAAATTAAAACCAAAAATTAATGCACGCAATTAGATAATTCAGATTAATGCACCCAATTAAATTCAAATTAATGCACCCAATTAAATAATTCAGATTAATGCACCTAATTAAATTCAGATTAATGCACACAATTAAATTACACAATATTCATGTACATAAATTCATACAAGTTACAAAACTCTATAACTCTAAAATACATTAAACTAAAATTAATAGGCCAGAATTATAAATAATTGTTAGAAACCAATAACCATTTAGCAATTAACATGCAAAAAATTCTAAAGATTAAATCATGTAAGAAAAACTAAAAGCTAAAAACTAAATAACATGTCAAAACTTGCATAATTTACAAATATTGAATTTTCAGAAAAACCAGTGGACTAAAAACCATCAAACTGAAAGTCTATGAGCATGCGTAAATTTTTTTTAAAAAAAAATTCAACAGTGGGCATGGTTGTAATAGGTAGCAAGCACATCTGTTCTATTGTTTATTTATTATTATAATACCAAACATACAACTAAAATCAGCACATGACAAACTCAAAAGTCATGCAAATCATATTTAAAAAAAAATGGAAGCAATCAACCATAAATTATCTAATAACGTAAAATAATTATCTAATAAATTGGATTGCAACCATAGATAATGAGAAGTAAAACAGTAGCATGCAATCTTATGAATCTAATTATATAATTTATGAAAACATCAAAAATCTATTTTAAGCTTGTTGTTCAAATTGTGAAATTAAATAAATAGATTCACGAATAAATTAAAATATATATATATATATATATACCAAGAACACATGCTGAGAATTACAACTAAATTACAACAGAAATACACAATACAATAAAATGGTAAAGAAACCAAACCGAAGTCTGCACGGTAGCAGTTTCCTTAAAACAGATTTCGCCGCCTCACGGGTCAAGTGCTTGAGGAATCCCGGCGTCTGTCTCCCAGGATACGACGGTCAAAAACCAGCTACAGCAGAAGCACTCTCTGTCTAGCTTAGCGAACAAAAACAGTGGTAGCACTCTCTCACAGTAGGAACTTTCTGGCAAACTGACTTGTAAAATGGAAGCAAAAATTTCTATATAGAGACTTGACAGGAGGGTCTTAATTTATACATGTATAGGGAAGAGAGGAAGAGCCTCCAGCCTTTATGGCTGGTCATTAAAGCCCCATTAACCAGGATCCATAACCCCTTTCCAGAAAGATGAAAAGTTTGGATGCCCAACGGGTTCACACCCTTTAGCCAAGAAAAAAGATTTACCCTTTAAAATTCCATTCATGAATCTAACATCATGAGGCAATTTCTTATTCAATTCTTAATGGTTTTTGGCCCACTTAGACCCAACACAATAGATGGTTGGACCCACTTTAATATTTAATTAAAGTCACCACACTTTAATATTAAATTAAAGTCACCAAAAAACCATTTTTCCAACACTTAATTTATCAAGAATTTTTCTGAAGTAAAAAGAGACAAGTTTTTGAGAATTACCTGCAACCTGGAATTTGAGGCCGAATCTAGATCTGTATCTTCAAACTGATCGATGATCGGCAAGCTATAGATTACGTAGATAGATGTTTGAGGGCTCTGTGTTGAATCTGTTGATTGGAACGCTTGGAACGAACGAGTAGGGTTGAGATCGAAAGAGAGAGAGAGATTCATACCGGTGTTATTCAGACGCCGACGGACAAGCGAAATAAAAGCGCGATGTCGAGAGTTTGACCGAGCCTGGCTAGGGCAAAATATAAATTGGGCAAATTTGAACCTCTGAGCTCACAAATAAAGTGCACCTTTTATCACTACTTATTATTACTTCCGTCCCATAAAGCTGTCATAAATATATTTTAGTTATCATAAATATGTTTTTTTGCTATTGTCAAACAGACAGTCTCAAAAGAATAGACGCAAATCAATTATCTAGTAGTGTATAATGTTGGGTTTAATTAGGAGATTTGAAAAAAAAAATGAAAAATATGTGTTAAATTGGATAAAATATAAATATATTTTATTCACATTTTACGTATATATATATTTTTTCAAATCACTTCTCAATTTTTTTAATTAAACACAACGTAAGGGTCAAGATAATAGAAAGGAAATGAAAGTATAGCGGAGAGGAAGAGCAGTGGGTTTTGTGCTCAGGTTCATGGTTGATCATGTTAGGTGACTCTGATTTAATGGATAGTTAATAAATAGTAATGATAATATTGTGTGATCAAGTTTCAATTTTCCTTCTGGTAACTTGCTTAAAAGTCTTCTTTTTTTTTTTTTTTTTTTAAATTTTTTTGTCTTTAGTTTTTTTTTTTTTTAAATTATGTCAATTTTTTTTTAAAATTTTTCTGGTCCATTTTGTCAAAATGAATCTGAAAAATATATATTTTTGAAAAAATACGAAAATTTTGAAAAAGCCAAAATAAACAAAAAAAAAAATCACTATTTTTTACTCTTTTTTTTGGGTCTTTTTTGCACCTTTTTTTTGAAGTTTTTAAAAAAATTATAATTTTCCGATTCTTCTTGACGAACCGAATTTAGAAGTTTAAACATTTTTGATTTTTTTTTTAAAAAAAGTTTACTAAAGACAAAAATAAATTTAAAAAAAGTCAAAAAATAAGCAAACTCCAAAACTTATTAAGTAAAAAAAAAAAGAAGCAAATGTGAAGGTATTACATATATGTTAAAAAATTTATTAAATTCAATTAGAAAACGGAAATGGGTGGAAGGTGGAAATTAATATTATTTAAAATGGAAATGAGTGGAAGGTTGAAATTAATGTTAATTTAAATTTTGAAGTTTAAGTTGAAATTAAAAATTTAATTTATTAAGTGACAACCCAAATTTTAAAACCATGTTTGGTTAAGTTTTGGAATCATAATTCCAATAAAAAAATTTCAAAATTTATAACTAAACACACAATTCAAAACTACTCAAAACCCAATTCAAAAATTATTTTCAAAACTCAACCAATTACATAACTCAAAACTTAATTTAAAACTCTTTTCAAAACTCTATTTTAAAAGAAAAAATTTTAAAAAATATTTTTTTATTTTGTTTTTAAAATTATGATTTGAGTGTAGAGCTGTATTTTAAGTTATGAGTTTTGAAAATAGTTTTTTGAGTTGTATTTTAAAATTTTTTGGGTTTATTTTTTAAAAATATTTAAAAAATTTCTTAATTTTATTTTTTTAAGATAAATATTTTATATTTTAAATATTTATTTATTTATTTTAATATGCACTATATTTCATACATTTTTGTACTGTATTTTTTTAAATATTAAAAAATTTATTTTTTATTTTAAATATATAATTTTTATTTTAAATATTTTATTTTATTTTATAAAAATATTTTTAAATATTTTAATTTTTTGTTATGTGTTTGGTTATAAGTTTTAAAAATATTTTTTGAATTGAGTTTTGAATTATGTGTTTGGTTACGATTTAAGTGTGAAATTGTGTTTTGAGTTTAAAATATTAAAATTAAAAAAATTAAAATATTTACAAAATAAAATAAAATTTTCTTAAACATTTTTTAATATTTAAAAAAAACAGATCCAAAAAATTTAAAATACAACTCAAAACTCTTTTTAAAACACTTTTCAAAATTTATGACCAAACAAATTTTCTTTTTTCAAAATTTAACTCACAATTCCACATTCAAATCATAACTTCACGCTCAAATCATAATTCTAAAAATAAACCAAACACTACCTATTATATTTTTAGGGAAATTCCAACCTGCACACTTTTAAAAAATGTGCACTATATATATTTTTAATTATGTCATTTTTTCTTTACTTGTGATATTATTGTAGTTATAATTGATAATTTTTTTTAATTATATCACATATTATTAGTTATGAATTTATTTCTTTAACTATGAATCAAAAAAGTGGATATAGTTTCCCACATTTAAAAAAATATATATATCCAGCCTCCAAAAAAAACTCCAATACTCGATATTGGAGGGGGCGGGAGGGCGAGGCATCACCAGGACACCGTAAATACTCATGCAAAAGCCATGTGGAGAAGACTCTCTACACAGCTCCACCGCTTTGCCTCCGCCGCCAACATCCGCGGTCGCCTTTCCGGCTATCCACTATATCCTTTTCTTGCCCCGTCACTTCCAATTACGGTACAAAGGTTAGTTAGGGCTTTGTTTAAAGTTTATTTATTTATTTATTTTTTGTTGCTGGTAATTGTTGATTTCTTTCAATTTGGTTTAAATGATTGATTTGATCTAGAGATACTGCGATTAGCTGATTCTAATATAAACATTCAGCCTGTGTGTTTGATTGGGAATTTGGAAGAGATTTAGAAAGGGATAGAGAAAAGCGTGTGAAATTAGGTGAAATGTAACCTATATTTCTCCTTTTCCTTTCCAAATTCCCCAACTAAACACATAATCAATGTTCCCACATATGTTATTAAAAGAAAGAAACTGAAGGATAATTTCCTGGAAATCTCGCATAGCTACAACAATATGATCTGATATTATAGACTCTACTCTACAACTCAATATTTGAATTACAAATTGTTTGATAAAGAATATGCCTAACAAATAAAGCAATACAATGTTATGGATTCTTATATGTGACACACACCCACAAAGTTTAGTGGGTTTTGTATCCACAGTCCACACTAATATAGCATAAGCATTTCCGAGGCCCCAATATTTAGTTTCAATACTCAATTGAGCGGCAATATTTTGCTTTTTGAAGGCACAAGAGAGTAAACTTGGTACTGAGAATGATGGGTTGAGCAGCGGTCATCTAGGCACCCAGCCCAATAGCCATCCGGGAAACATTATGGAGAAAGAGTTGAAATGGCTAAGAAATAAATCTAATTCATTGGATAATTTTAGATAACATAAAATATGTTGTTGACCATTGTCCATTGAAGATCAGTTGGGCTATGTACAAATTGGGAGACTTGATCTACTGAAAAGGAGATTTTTGGTTTAGTTTGAGAGATATTGAAGAGTGCCAATGATCTGTAGAAACTCAATTGGAAGGGTTCACAACAAGGGCAGAGGGAGGTGGTGATCAGGGTGGGCCTAACACATGAATTTTTTTATTTATAAAATCTGTCATATATATAGGGTATATAGTGTTCATATAATCTTCTTAATCCCACATGTAGCATATAATCTTCTTATACATGTGTGTGTGTGTGTGTTTTTTTTTTGTTTCCTGAAACATTGAAAGACGCTGTAATGCTCTCTTTACCCATAATTCAGGTATCATCTGTCTTGAAACATTGAGAGACTCCATTATTCTACTGATGGTCCATTTTCTTCTTAATTCAGTTCTCCTCCATTCCTTCCTATGCCTTAAAATTTTTTATTTTATTTTTTTGGTTTTGCATTTTTTTTGGGGCTATTACTCTCTTTGCCTTCAAAACCAAAGGATTCCCTTTGTTTGATTTGAACTCTTTCTTTTGATTTGTGTTTCTCTTATTTTCAAAGGGCTTACAGTCAAAGAAACTACTTAGGATCTTGATATGTTCATGGCCATCTGATCCTAGATTTCTTGGATCCTTAATCATAAAATTGTAAACAAAAATGCTTTCATTGTTAAACTCCACTCAAAAAACCAAAAAAAAGGGTTTTCTTGAAATTTTAAGCCACAAGTGTGTGGTTTTATCTTTAGAGCAAATAATTTTTGATGGCCATATAAATGATACTTGCTAATATTTTTTCTTTAATTGTTGGTAGGCAGCTGGATCCTTTAACCACCATGGGACATACACAAGGACTTCAGACCCCGCTAATAAGCTTCAGAGTCTGGCCTTTCTTTGAAGGATATTGTAGAGCAGGTAGACAGTAGTCATCTGTACCTTCTGTATTAGAGATACGGAGCCTCAAGTATTTTCTCTTTTAATTATCGAGCAAAAAAATTTAGTTGTCTTGATTGCTTTTAGCGTTTAGCATAGGATGTCAAGGACAACCCGGTGATTCTTTACATGAAAGGGGTGCCTGATCTTTCCCGATGTGGATTCAGCTCACTAGCAGTAAGAGTGTTGAAGGAATATAGTAAGTGTTCTCTTTGTTAGTTTCATGACTCTTTTTGTACACTCCGTTCCCTGGTTGAGTTCAGCAACAATATCTTTTAAATGAGCTTGGATGATTTACCCTTGTTTATGTGGTCCATAGTGAGTATTTGGTTTAGTCATGTCCGGAAAATGAAAATTGAAGTGCATTATATTTGCAGTTGAATAAATGTGCGAGGCTATATAGTTATAGATGACCATTTGGTTTGCTTAAAAGTTTAAATAGGGTAGTACAAGAAGGTGACAGAATAGAAGCATTAAATCAGTTGCTGACTTAAGTTATACGTGATAGCTGGGGTTACATTTGGGCATCCTGTTTGTTGAACTTTGATTTGATCTTGCAGTTTACTGAATTTGAGCTGAACTTGCTCTTTACTGACTTGATTGCGTTAGGTTATTATGGCATTCTTACCATTGATATGCCTTTTGCAGATGTTCCTTTGAGTGCCAGAAACATGTTGGAAGATCCTGAACTTAAGAATGCTGTCAAAGCATATAGGTAACTTGGTGCTTGGTATTACACTATTTAGAACACTCATATAACATTGCTATACATCTACAGAGCATTAAGAGCCTCCTGCTCATATTTAAGGCACCCTCCCATTGGCACTTCTTAGTAACACAGGATGTACTCAAATTACAGTGATAATTAACATTTGTTGTACCTGACTACCCTTCACCTTGTGGTTGGCCTTACCGGCACCATATCATCTCTAACTCAGACAAGGGATTGTCAAGTGGCAAACCATACTAGCACGTGTCATCTTCCAAAATAAGCTATTGGGGTTGTGAGTCTAGCCTAACCAGGGGCATAGAAACCACCAAGTATGTTATCTTGGCTAGCTGACATGCCCAATGCCTTAGCTTTTAGCCATGCCACCGCAAGATGAACCCACATAGGGCATCCCAAGGCGTGGCTAGAGCACCACATAATTGTGTCGAGGTTTCGAGGCATCCCTGCTCGACTAACTGTGCTCGGTAGCAACATGGCTCTGTATCCCATTTGGCTTGGCTGAGTGTCCTCTGCCAGACCATGACCCTACTATGTCTCGTCTCCTCTTTCTCCGTAAAGCTGTCTCCTACTGATCAAGTCATCTCCAACACCATCATCCAATACCTTAATGACCTAAGTTCGGTGTTAGGCCTTGGAATCTTTGCTCGGGGCATCATTGGAGGTATGTAGCTTTGAAGCTAGAGTTAGAGATTCATTTTAGTGCCTTTCCATCCCCCTACCCCGAGGGGTCTGCACCATGATCAGTCTTAGAGAGACGGGTGCTCTAATCAAGACATGATATTTTGGAAATTGTATCATATGCAACATTGAAGCCCCCTGTACTGCCTACATTGTTGCTCTTATGATACAAATCCCAAGATTTGATCTTAGGATGTAGAGGTGGTTGGGATACCTCATTCTTGTTGAAACAAGGAGGGTCAGCTACCTCTCCAAGAGTGAGCTGGCCTCCATGGTTTGACCATCCTATATAAGGAGGCCTCTATAAAAACGTTGAAGCATCACTACCATTATCAACCATTTTACCATATCTGGTATACAGCAAGACCTCTGCACCGCCCTTTTTCTCTCTTCTGAGGCTTATTGACCTCTGACCTCCTGCCTCACTGGTGATTACCTTGACATCTCAGTACCTGCATTCTTCCCAAAAGGCCATCTGTAGGCCACCTTAACAAATACCACCCACAACATTATTGTTTATAATTGGGATGTTCGGGTTTGCACCAGGGGCAATGTTTGTAATAAGTTGGGATCTTAGTTTACGTGTTTTGTTTACATTCAAGGTGTATGACTGCATGTTTTGTTAATTCAAACTCTTTTTTTTTTTTTTTTTTTTTTTGGGGGGGGGGGTTTTTTTTTTTTTTTTTGATTTGCTAAGCAACCAAGCCAGTGAATAGATAGAGTGCTTTTTGGCAATTGTCCTTGTGCTATAGAACTAGAAGTAGCTAAGAAACAAGGTATTTTTTGTTTTTCATTTTGTTTTTGTTTTTGTTCTTGTTTTATTTTGATTTGGTTTTGTTTTCTAAATTGCATTGAGGCAGAAAATTTGTTTCAAGAAGCATGATATTGGAATCAGAAAGTATATCCATTTAGTTTAACATACTGTGGCAGCAATTCAAAGAATTGCCTTAGGCGGCATTTGAATAGCATTCATTTCAAGTGGATTTAGAAATTACTTAATTGAATGATCCATATCCAGCAGTGGCTAAGAATACATGGCCACAGCAGCATATGTTCAGAAGTCTGTTAACACTTCTTTAGACAAGTTTTAATTGATCAAATTTCCTGCTATTTTAACTTTTAATATTTAGGCCCTATTTGGAATTGGCAATTTCAGTTAGCTTTTTGATTTTTTACGAAAAGATGTGCAAAAAAGTAGAGATTTATGTGATTGGGTGTTTTGTACTATTGGCTATTTTTAGCCCAAATGGTTGAGATTCAGGTATATGAAATATTTTTTTCGAAAGATAGCTAAGGTTGATAGACATGGCCAAATCTTGAATGAATTTTTTAGGATGCTGTTTATGTCCACGATGTTGCCTGTGTATCCGTTACACATGTTTTTGGGATTATTCGAGAAAAGTGCGCTCAGTTGTCATATTTTAGTGATACAAATTAATATCAAGAAGCAAACATTTGCAAATGGAATTGCTGTAATCCGTGTACTGATCATTACCTAGCAACCCATTTGGTCCAAAGTTGTTGATAAAACATGTAGTTTGTTTGTACTTGTTTCAATTAGTCTCATGGTCTATCCTTACCGCAACTGGCCCACATTTCCACAAATATTTATCAAGGGGGAGTTCATCAGAGGATCAGACATCATTCTCAACATGCACCAGGTATTATCATATCAAATTTGTTCTTCTTCTTAAGCCTGGGCTGCATCATACATTGTCTTTATGGTTTGGTCTGTCATGTAGACTGGTGAGCTGAAGGAAATGCTTAATGATATTGCTGCCAACTAGGAGAGATCGTAGTAACTCATGATTGTTGGCCATGTATAGTTACGTAAGAATTTGGAGTTGTCTTTGGTGTTTTAATTTCTTTTGAGGTAATATAAGCACGTTAAATTTATGTCCGGTTAAAAGACCCTGCTTTAGTGGGAAGTTCATACACTGTGTTGCTCCTTTTAAGTATGTTAAACTACGAATAATTGTTGACTTAATCCAATAATGGTTTGCGCAACTATGGATTCAAAAATTGTATATACGTAGCATCACTCCATGAAAATTTACACACAAAATTATATATATATATATATATATATTACTGCAGTCCACCTTTTATTTTGGTGTGTAGTACAATGAAACAACTCAAGCTGGTACAATATTTAGCTTGGTGAATGAATATTGTGCGAGGAGTGACAATGCTGGGAGCTCAAATATTTATAGGCAAAATGGGATGAGTGGTCGGTTATGCTTTTACTTGGAGCCTACTTTTTTTTTTTTTTGTGGAAGAAGATAATGGAGGAGAGAGGCTTATCGATATGAACATGTGACCTTTATTCATGTGTATGTCATAAGTTTATTCGTGTTCTCCAAGAAAAAATTATCGGATTGAATGACGGTTGGGACTCTCTCCCCTAACAGTCTTTTTCTTCAAATATTGATGAATTCAGACCAGGCGCTAACGTGTGCAATGTAGCTAAGTCACCGACATAGATATAGACATTGGACATTAAGATGTTTGGGCGGTTTGTTTTGTTGTTTGTTTTTTATGTCGATCCTATTTGGTCGATTATGTATCGGATTGATTAATCCTTAAGTTATCTTTGGGCAGTGTTTGAATCAATTTTTCAGTTAAATATATACTCAAATTTATAATTTAAACAAAGTCTTAAGATGGATTAGCGAGATATAGGAAAGTGAAGGAAAACGTGTTACTTTTTCTCTCTCTAGTCTAAATTTAAATTAGAGGGTGTTTTGTGGACATGTTGGGTTCATTAAGGGATTTTCTTTCAATGATTCAAATCGTTTATTTTGTAAGATTTTTCTCATATTCATGAACAAAATTAGGTTAATTTGATAAGTGCAGTTTATTTATTTTTAGGCGAATTACACTAACGGTCCTTATAATTTGGACCTGGTATCATCTTGGTCTCTAACTTTTTAATTGTGACACATTTAATTTTGAATTTTGAATCTTGTTTTAAATAAGGACAATTTAATATACCATTGCTCAATCTCAAAGGCAAAGTCGTCAATTTGATAAAATATAAACTAATTTGACAAAAATAAATTTCAAAAAAATATTTTTGAATTTTTAAAGGTTATTTCTACCTACTAAAAATAAAATTATGTAAAATTGATAAATCTTTTAGACATTTATTTATTTAAAGCCTAACAACTGTCCATTATATGATCATTATCCAAACAGATAATAAAAATTAGAGTTAATTACCCAAAAGTCTTATTTACAAATGTTATGATAGCTTAGGTCCTATTTAAGATTTTTTGAACCAATAAGTCATACTTAGTAAAAGTGAGAATATTATCAGTCTTTTCCAATTTTTAAAACTAATAACATTATCAATTTTGCATAGTAATGTTTCAGATAATTATTTCATTGACTGATGAAAAAAAAAACAGAGTATGAGATTAAACGTTTTTGCCTATCTACTTATTTGTTTGATTCAACTATCCAATAAAACTGAAAACATTAACAGTTTTTTTCAGTTTTAAACTGAGAACATTATTAGTTTTTTCATTTTTAAAGATTTATTTATTTATTTATTATTATTTTTTTTTCCAGTTTTGTTCATCAATGTTCCTTCATCATGCTTCCTTATAGTCACAATATTTTTTATTTTGCACGAAAAAATAATTAAGTTTTTTTAATTTTTTTCAAAAAAAAGAAAACTAGTTTTTTTTTTTACACATAATTATTAATGTTTTTAAAAAGTTTTTTCAATTTGAAAGTTGATTTTTAAAGTTTTGAAAATCAAAATAAATGTCAAATCATTATATTTTTTTATAGATAATCATAAATAATGGACAATCATTGATTGAAGGGAAATTCAGACTATTAAAAATTTAATGGGATTCGAAGGTCTAAAAAATCTTAGTTAGGACTTAATAGAGTATAAGTTCATAAATTAGGACTTGTGTATAAATGCTCCTAAATTTTAATTTGGTAAAATAAATAAATAAATAAATGTCTAAAAGATTTATCAATTCTACATAATTTTATCTTTGGTAGATAGAAATTATTTTTTAAAATTCAAAAATATTTGTTCACATTTATTTTTGTCAAATTAGTTTATATCTTATGAAATTGTTGACTTTGCCCTTAAAATTGAGTAATGGTATTTTCAATTGTCCTTATTTGAAACAAGATTCAAAATTCAGGGTCAAATGTATTACAATTGAAAAGTCAGGGACCAAAGTGATACGAGCCCCAAACTATAGGGACTGTTAGTGTAATTCACCCTTTATTTTTTGTCTCGAAGAAAATAAATAGTCTATTTTGACAAAAAAGATGATGTATTCATTAAGTCAATTAACAGTTTTTAATAATATTAAAAATATATTTCAATTAACAATTTTTGTAATTGTATTATTGTATAAGAGAGTACTTAGAAATTTTATTCTTTTTTCTATAATTCTGTTAGAATCTCCCTCGGAAGAGCTTAGCAACTCTACTAACTCGTTCTATTTGCCTAGTTTGCTCCTCACGATGTATAGCTCATATCTAAACATCTGATTGGGGAACGGGGCAACAACCATGAAGCTCTAGCAGAAAGGGAAGGCTGAATTGAAGCAGAAGCAAGGGCATGTCTCGCCTTGAGGTGAACAAAGCCGATAGCTTTTGATCGCAAAGGAAAGCAACCCGAGAAAAAAAGAAGAAAGAACTTAAAAACCAAACAAACTAAACAAGCCAAACAAGTAGCCATTTTATTAGCAAAGAATATATAATCAGACTGTTTTGTATAACTAATATTTGACCAAGTCTCCCATCTTGAATATCGTAGCCCACCTAACTCTAACATCTTGTAGAGAGTCAGAAATTAAAGGCAAAATTAAGTATGGACCTAAGTGCGGAGGTCGCCCCTGTTAGGAACTAGGAATGATTAAAAGAGCATGGGTTAAAGCCCAAGGGAAGTGAGTCAACAATGGGCGGAAATAGGTTCGACCCACCAAGGGTCCAAACATACTCTATGAAGGAAAATGCCTAAGTCAAGTTGCAGAGGTAGTACTTGTAACGGTCAAGTTACTGAGACACTTTGTTTCAGTGCCATCATTCCTAGTATTGTCGGCGCTGCCATTTGAACTTGCTGAGGGAAATGGCCACCGTAGTAACTACAGCCACCGTCGTCACTACCATCGCCGCAATAACTACAACCGTCGCAACTAACTTGCGAAGAGAACACTCCACCAAGGTGACAGCGGCCTTTGGAAAAGGCTTCTCTTCACAAGTAGAAGCTAGTGCTTGGTGCTGATAGCAGGCCTCAAAGCTTACTGGTTGGAGCTGATAGCAGGCCCAGATATACCTGTATACCGCGATGATTCCGCAAAGATGAAAGTAGGGTAGCTCGAGTGCAAGGGACTCCCTTTCCATTTACTTAGGTCATGGACTTGCCTTGGTCGCACAGATAGAACCAAGGAAGCCCCCTTAGGTTTAGTACTAAGGCACAACATGGTTGATAACAGGCTTGGTTGTGGCCTTCGCTTTGGGAAGCTGGAGAGTTTGTGGTTAGGTGGCCAAGGGTGGAGACGTCACTGAGGTGAACATGAAACATGGCTGATAGTAGGCTATGAAGTCCTGAGAATGCATGTCTTTGCTAAACTGAAACTGAGAAGGCAAGTGCAGCGGCAAACATTACCAACGCAACTGCACTTGTTGAGGTTCAAGCTGAGGAGACAAGTTGCAGCAGCAAACACTCTCGCCGCAAGTGCACTTGCTAAGACATTTGTGCCAAACAGATAGTACACAGTACATGCAAAGAGACGCGTGACACCTTCAACCTAGTGGCTCAAGGCAGAATATTGCATGTGATTCTTGAGGACACATGTTCTCACTTTATTTGGCCACTTTGTATCCTTTGGTAACAAGGAAAAACTTATAAATAAGACCCATTTCCTCAGGTCCAAGGAGAGGAATTCTGGGAATTTTGGGAGATACTGTCCATTTGTGCACTGTCATTCCTTTCTTCTTGAGTCACTTGCTTTATCCTCACCTAGCTATTCACCCTCTAATCATTTCACTATTATTGGACCATTAACATAGTTTTGCTTCTTTAATTACTCTCTTAATCACTATTCACCTTGAACCCCTCTACACATCTAAACCTACCTATTAAGAGGCTTGGATACAATTAGATACTTGTTCGAGAACAAATAGAATGATGAAAATCAATCCGAACTCGTGGATTCTTTTGTCTGAAACATAATCTTGTTTAGTCTTCTCTTTTGTGTCCTTATACTATTAAGAAGCTTTAGTGAGGGAGTTGGATGAAAAAATCTATTTTATTATTATATTGCTAAGTAGTTAAGAATTTTATATTTTCACTTAATTCTACTAAAAAAAAATTGACAAACAAATATATGTAATTTTTAAATTATAAGAGACAATTTATATTTTAAACGAATCTCAAAAGATATATTTATAAATTATCCTAAATTTTATAAAAGAATAGATGTATAAAGTACAAATTATAACATCTTGAAGTTTTGATTAACGTATCTAACAAAAATAAAAAATAATTAATTAATTATTTAAAAAAAAACAAAATAAAATATAACGCAAACTATAACATGTGTTCCACCACACGCAGATCAACGCATCTGATGTGCGCACCTTGCACACAACCTGATGGACAAACCTCACAGGGTAAATCCTCTGCAAAATGAAAACAATTGAAAAGTAGGACTTTGTGGATTCAAAATTAGAGTTTTGCTATATTTTCTCATTTCATCATCTTTAATTATATTTTTGATGATATAACAAAAAATTAGAATCTCAAATAATTAAATATGTAACAATTTAAAAGTTAACACCTATCATTTCACATGGGGTGAAATTGTGGAGATTTATTAAGTGTCTCAAATATTTTTCAAACTAAATGGATACTATGACAAGAAGCGAAATCTTGTGGTGTGTAACCCTTTAGGGGTGCATACCATATATTCCTTATCACAAAATTGTGCAACTTTATCACAAATATTTTATAACATCAATCATAAAATACGTAAACTCATCGTAAATTAGCGTAATAAAATGTTTAAAATTTTATACATGATGTTATAAAAATTTATGACTTGATTACAATATTTTTTGTTACACTAATTTGTACTGAGATTAAGTATTTGCAGTTGATATTATAAAATTTTATAATAAAATTACATATTTTATGATAAGATACACCCCATAATATTTCCCTAACCACAATAAAAAACAGCTAGACTCTAAAAATGGCAGGCCTAAAGGCCCATTCGGGGCTCATATGGGTCACTTGGACTTAAAATCATAAATGGAGCAACCTAAAATAAGGGATTAATTTCGACCCAAATATAGTTGGACAGGGTTGCTAAAGTTACCTGCACAATAAAGATATATATATATATATATAAAGGAAAAACAAAATAAAAATAATTAATAAGATAAAATATTAAATCTTACATATTAATTAATTATTTTTTCTCTCACAATCATATACTCAACTATAAAAAAAAAATTCACAAATCATCCCAAACCAAAAATATATATATGTCGTAAAATAGTTAAAAAATCAAAAAATCAATTAAAATAGCCAAATTTTCATAACAGGCCAAAGTACCAATCACCTTGTTTGGGTTTCAAAAAATTGAACTCACTTTTTAAAAAATTAAATTTTTTATTTTTAATCAAAAATTTTAATATTTTTAAAAAAAAATATTTTTTTTAAATGCGAGAAATTATTGAATAGTCGTGGAGTTCAACGTCGTCAGGCCAAGTGATGCTCCTCTCTAATCTCAATGCGCTATTTAAGTTTGGTCAGTAAGCCATCCCTTGCGGAAAAACTCGACCCGACGTTAACCAGCGTTAACATATGAGAATTTGAATCTCTGAATTTACTGTATAACACAAGAATAATTGAGGATAAATTATCAATAGGTCCTTATAATTAGACTTAATTATCATTAAGTCTTATTGAAAATAAGTAATAAAATCGTCACTAAAAATAATTTTTTGTATATATTATTAAAAATTGACAATTAGTGATTTTTTTGTGACGAATTTTTCAAACTATTGTTGAAAGTTGAAATTTTAGTGACGTTTTTTTAAACTATCACTAAAACTTATAATTAGTGACATTTTTTGTGACGAAATTTTCAAACTGTCGTTGAAAATTAACAATTAATGACGTTTTTTAATAATGTTTGATGAAAAAGGCCATTAATTTTTACAGAATCTATTAAACAATAAGCCAACTTATTAAGACTTACACGTAAGTTTCCTAAGCATCTATTCCTCTCCCATTCAATTTGTGTGGCTTTTTCTCTCGCCAATTGTTTATCTCTCAATACATTCAATCGACACCATTCTTGCACCAGTAACGACAAATCTAGCAATAACTCTCACCTCTGACAAGCGAGAAATCATAGCGATCGTCAAAATACCGGCAAGCACTAGGGGTGTAAATCTGGCCCGGCTCGGCCCATATCGGGCCTCATGAGCTCTCGCCAAAATTTGGGTCGGGCCGGGCCGGCCCACGGACCAAAAAATTAAGCTCAGGCTCTAGCCCAGGGATATTCGGGCCTCGGGCAAGGCGGTGGGGCGAGCCTCGGGCCGGCTCAGTGGGCAGGGCCTTGGGCTTGAGCTGGCTTGACCATTTTTTTATTTTTTAAAATTTTTTCTACAAAGTTTTATTATTTTCCATTTAAAAAGACACTGGGCCTCGGACAAGCCAGGCCTTAAGCGGGCCGATGGGTTGGGCCACGGGCCGAGCCATGCTTCAAAATGATGGCCCAGACCCAGGCTTAGGAGCTCAGGCTGGACTCAGGCCTGGGCCGCAGGGGAGCTTCGGACTGTCCACAGACCGCAGGCTATTTTTACACTCCTAGCATTGTCTCCTCATATGATGACTATAGCTTACAACTATACCAATGTCAATCGCTAGTGGGAAGCACCACCGCCTTCAAAGTACCAACAACGTCTGCCATCCCAAACGAGGATCACCTCTAACAGCGACAATGCAACCGCCACATTCCTGAAGATCTAGTATTTTTGATGCAAAACTCATAATCAGATCTCAAGCCTACAGATTAACAAATCACCATCGCTTGTTGGCAACCCTGCGACCATCAATTTCACCATTTACTTTGGCCACCACTACTTTGTGATCCTTCAAGAAGGAGAAGTACGAAGCTCGATTGGGCTTACTAATGGTAGTCTTGTGCTGGGGCAACTCGCTATGATGAGTTGTTCGAAGAAAAACTTTTAGGTTCTGTTTGGTAGAGCTTTGGAATGTTAGTTCCAGGCTTTGATTTGCATACCGTATTTGTTTACGGTTTTCAAAAATTTATTCCACTTACTTTTGAAAACTCTGCCCAATGAGGGAAAATTTGGGCTAACCGCCCGTCCCACCGGTTGATCGGGACAGTTCATTTTTTTTTTTTTTGTGCAATTGATACGTGTTAATTTTTATATATTCAATAAAAAATATTTTCCGAATTTTTTAAATTTTTTTATAAGTTTTGAATAAAATTTTGAGTTGTGTGTTTGGTTATGAGTTGTAAATTTTTGTATCAAATATCATATGTTATATTAAAAATTCTTCACTCAATTCAAAACTCTTTTAAAAACTCATTCATCAAACAAATTTTCTACACTCAAATCATAATTTCAAAACTCATAAACTCAAAATACAACTGTATTCTCAAATCATATTTAGAAAACTCTATCAAACAAAACCTTAGAATTTTTTTCTGTAGTGGGTAACATGATGTTTTTTCGGCTCGTCTATGGTTTGCCACTGGTGCAAGAGAACCCAGCATTGTATTTCATTATGCCCCTATTATAATTTTTTTTGATCAAAGAATTTTGGAGTATCTATTTATAATTCATCAATTAAAAAAGTGATTCAAAGTATCTATTTATAACTTAATTTAAAAAATAAAAATAAAAATCACTATGATTGCCAACAAAAAGCAGAAAGCAGAGAACCCAAAAAATCATATCCGATCTATTTTCTTCTTCTTTTTGTTTTTTTTCTTCAAAAACTATCTGTCACTTTTAAATCCAAACTTTAATGAGAGAAAAAGAGGATATACTACTAGAAGAATTTGCAGAGTTTCTGCAATTTTTAAAACATAACAATGTGGTCATATAATTCCTCTTTAGCCATGTTTGATTTACAAGACTAATAGTGAATGTATTAATAATCCTATCAAATTAGTGTAGTATTCACTATCTAATTAGAATAGTAACATAAATTATCCCCTTGTCCATTATTTTATTTGTATTGGATAAGAAAACATATGAATATAGGATTACAACTATATTTTTCTTCTTTTTCAATCTTACCCTCCATCAATGTTTCTTCGCAATCTTTACTTTATCAAAAAAAATTCATAAACGTGGTTTTGAAAAAAATTATAAATAAATAAATAAAAGAAAAATAAAAATACAAAAGCCATGTTTGGTTTTTTTTTAAATTTTTTTTAAAAAAAATATAAACTAATTTGATAAAATAAATATCAAAAAATATTTTTAAATTTTTAAAAAACATTTTTAGCCTTCTAAAATATAAAATTATATAAAAATAATAAGTGTTTTAATTTTTAGTCAAGGGTAAAATAGTCTTTTTATTTTATTTCCCAGCTCAATATATATGATTCCACCCCTACCCCATTATTAATAATTCTACAAATTTGTTGGATTAATTATCTATTGTATTAATAATCTTGAAGCAAAATTTCAAAACAAACACAAAATTATTAGGCCAACGGATTAATAATCTCAATCCCATACTCTAATTTTGTGGATCAAACATACATTTTGAACTTTATTTTTTGATTTGATGCCTACTACACACTCCATTAAGAAATAAATATCTTCATTTTTTTTTTTCTATGGAAAAATACATACTACAGCTTTATATGATAGTCACTGTGTACATTCTTTTCTTTATACAAAAATATAACTCACCGAAATAAAAAAATTAAAAAAGAAAAGAAAAGATGTATGAGTAATACATTTGGCAAAATGCAAAATACAATACATTCTCTTTCGTCAATGAATACAATACATTTGATATACAATCCCGCTAGGTAGCTCGACTATTTCGAGGCTCGAGTGGCCCGACTTTCCTCTCTCCTTCTCTTTCCCTCCTCCTCTGTTTCTCTCTTCTTCTTCTGTATTGCTCCCCCACCACAATATCAACTCCCATCTCAAATTCCATCTTCTATAAATACCTCAAATCACTCTCTTGGGTGAAGCTTTTGTCTGGATTCAGTTCTCTTTGAAAGCAATGGAGTTGATCATGAAAAAGCTTCTCCAGCTCACATTCAGTTCTCTCTCTCTCTCTCTCTCTCTCTCTAGTCTAAATATCATTTTATTCTACAACAATGTTCCCCCTTGAACAAATTTGATGAATAAAATGCTAGGGTCAGAGATGCTCCCAAAACCCACATCTTCTTTCATATATACAAACAAACATTCAACAAATGGGTCTCATGAATCACATAAATGAGATGAGTAGCATATAAACAAATCTCTTAATTACAACAACATATCTCAAATCAAAACAAAATCAAAACCAAACCCACATAATCAAAATCAAAACAAAATCAAAATCAAAATCAAAACGAAGCTCTTCCCGCTCATGGCATAACTCTCTCTCTCTCTCTCATGAACTCTTGCTTTGTAAATCTCTGCAAATTGGTGGAAGTTACATGATAGATTTTGGGGCTGTGGGTTTGGAGACCTTGGTGGGTCTAGACAATGGAGTCTCTTCTCAGGTTGTTCCAAACTCTGATACCACAAAGCACCATAGCAATGGATTTGGGTTTCTCAAAAAACTGAGATCTGGGTCTGGAGAAGACGACTGAGAGAGAAACGTGAGGCAGAAAGAAGAGGAAAAAAAAAATGCCCAAAACGACGTGATTTTGGGTATTTGAGCCATTCGAGTCAACGTATTTCGCGCTACGAAACATTTCTCTTTGATATATCATTCTTTTGACAGATAAATAGTCTGCAGCAACCATAACCACATGAACCCAATATGGTGTATCCAACAGCACCATTGTGACCTAATATCTTAACTTGCCACACAAACCCAACAAAAATAACCCAAAAATGTCGCCATAAAGCCACTGGTCTCTGGCAGAAACACTTGAGATAGAAGAACCACAAGGCTCTAGACTTTGTTAGACAATGCAAGATCGATTCGGCAGCCTCTGGTGGAGTTCTTCAATGGGTTTAAACAATGAGAGACACTGAATTGTTGACAAATAAGAAAAAAAAATAATTAAATTTCTCATTTCTTTTTCTAATATTCATTTCATAAAACTTCAATGAATCAAAAAATTGATTTTATATTGAAAGGAAAATATACTCCGTCCTTGACAGCTTATATCAAAATGTAGTTTTCTGGATTAGATAACATTGTATATGGCCACATCGCATTTTATGGGGGAGAAAAACATTCACATATGCATTTAATTTGGTAACTTTAGCTTTTTTAGCCTTTTTTAGCCTTTTTTGATTTTTATTTTATTTTATTTTAAATCACATCACTTCTCTACTTCAAACGTTTTTTCAAAAAAAATTAGAAAGCCAATTTTTAACCTACTTCCTAAATCAGGCCAAAACGCCAGTCTTGTTACCAATTCAAGTTGTGGCAGTGGTCCAAGTGATTCTGCTTGTGGACTATGGTGGGTGGCGAATGGTGGCGGTGGTCAGCAAGACAGCCGTGGCCTTATTGGTGCTTCTAATGAACGATTTTTAGTGTGACACAAAGAGAGGCAGAGTAGAGATATCCCATCAGAGAGATGCCAAAGTGATTTTGGTTTTGTTTTAATTTTAGAATTCCGAACTTTAGAATCTTTCAGCGGGATTTTGAAAACTTTCCAAATAGATTGTTAATCTCATAGCGTTAATGCCGGAAAACGTTAGCCTTAACGTTTTGTCTTCCGTAAGGTGCAAGGCGTGTGTACATGCAGTTCGAGCAGTTTGAGAGTAAAATTATAAATTATATGACGGATTAGCGGATTGACAAATTGCGGTTTGAGCAATTTTGGATGAATTAGCACGGTTTGAAAAATATTCTAACCAATTATCAAGTTTTTGCATAATATATAACACTGATTTACATAATATTTTTCATATATATAATACAAACTAATTTTACATAATATTTTTTCATATATATAATTACTAATTTGTAATAAATTTCACATCTTAAATTTTTTTCACGCTCATTTTTATATTGATATTTCACTTTAAGTTAAAAAAAAATATATGCATTTATTAGGTTTTTATTTTTGACAATCCCATTTGACAAAACTCCTTTTAGTTGTACTTGTTTTCGCACTTTTATTTCAGTGAGGTTATGAGTTTCTTAGATGCGAATCCAACCTAAATTGTGCCTTTGCAGAGAAGTTGTAATGTTAATTCTTTCAAGTTTGCCACTTCGCTGACTAGGACGGGGATCGAGGGGCAGCGCCCAGGCAGGGTCGAGGGGTAGCACCCTCGAAGCAAAATGCAAAAGTGCATTCAAAGTTGCTTGTCTGCTCGAGCGGACATTCCCCCGCTCGAGCAGAGATTGGTGAGTTCCAGAAGTATGCGTGTCTGCAAAAAAACTGTGATCTGTGTTTTCACGCTCGAGCGTCGAAATCCCCGCTCGAGCGTACATCCTGGTTTGGAACACGTCATATAGTGTCCCTGCTCGAGCGTCCATTCCCACGCTTGAGCAGACCTCGCGATTTCAGATTCTATAAATTCACATGTTGCTCCAAATCTAGGGTTACACCTCCAGATCTTCTTCTTGGGTTCTAGGGTTTATATCTGGGGCTATTTTGCTAGTTTTCTTTGATGTTTCATTAAGTATTCAACTCATGGTTTACGAAGGATACATCAAACGATTGTTTGTTCATTCTATACAAAAGAGAGAGTTGTTCTTCGATGGATTTTGAAGAATTCGAGTCTGAAGCTTTGGTGGATTCTGGAATGGCTCATCGTCAAGACAATTCTGAGGTGAAGACGGGGCTGGAAGAGGCACATAGGGGTTGATTAAATTCGGGCATGGATTCGCTAGGTAATTGAGAGTATACCAGTGTAATTCCTTTATATCTTCTTAGTGGATTGTTTTGTGGCTGTTGCTCGTGATTTTTTTATACAATTGGAGGTGCTCCAATTGTGGTTTTTCTACGTTAAAATCGTTGTGTCGATTTTTCTTGATTGTTTGATTAGGATTGTTTTATTGCTTAAAATTGATACATAATCACAAATCAATATCTAGCGGATTTCTAGATTTTTCAATTGGTATCAGAGCGGGTTGCTCTTTTGTTTTTTTAAAACTTTTAAGCGAGATCTTATTTGATTTGTGATAATGGACTCAATACGTGAGGGAAATTCTATGGTTCGACCACCCCTACTTGACGAATCAAATTATTCTTTTTGGAAAGCTCGGATGAGATCGTTTTTGAAATCTATTGATGAAAAAGTTCGACAATCTGTCATGTATGGGTAGACCAAACCAACGATTACCGTTGATGGAGTAACTTTTCCCAAACCAATTGATAAGTGGGACACAATTGATTACCAAAATAGTAGCTGGAATAGTAAAGCTATCAATTCTCTTTTTTGCGCTGTCACACCTGAAGAGTTTAGTGGCATTTGCAATTGTGAAGTCGCAAAAGAGGCTTGAGATATCTTACAAACTATTCATAAGGGCACTCCTTCTGTTAAACGCTCAAAACTTCAAAGGCTCACGTCTAGTTTCGAAAACTTTTCAATGAAAGATAGTGAGACCTTTGATGAATTTTATGCGAAGTTGAGTGACATTGTAAATTCCAGCTTCAATTTAGGTGAAAAAATACCGGAATCCAAGATTGTAGGAAAAATTTTGAGGTCCTTACCCGATCGGTTCCAACCAAAAGTTACGGCTATTGAGGAGGCTCAAGATGTTGATAACCTCAATCTAGATCATTTGGTTAGAAATCTCCAAACTTATGAGGCACATAGGAATTTCAATAAGAAACAAAAAGATGTTATTGCTTTTAGTAGTACTCATAGAGTTGGAGTAGATTCTGATAAGGACTATGAGATAGATTCTAAGATTACGGATACTTTTGTAAAACAATTTAAAAAATCTTTTTTGAACAAGAATTCTAATCTTTTGGACTCTACTCATACTCATAAATCCAAAGGCACAGATAAACTCAAAATTAATTCTATAGCCAAGAAGGAGAAAGGAAAGATACAAGGGAACTCTGAAAGAGTCCAATGCTATGAATGCCAAGGATTTGGCCACTTTGCTCAAGAATGCCCCACTCGTTTGAGGAAGAAGAAAGCCCTCACTATTACTTGGGATGATGAATCAGAATCTGATAAAGATGAAAATGACAACGAAGATCAAGGTGAAGAGGGACACAAACAATTCATTGCCTTCATGGCAGCTTTTGAAACTGATGGACGAATAGAGTATTCGAAGAGCCCGATTGAGAATGCCACTGATGATGAATCCTTGGGGAGTGAAGATGAAGAACTTCAGCAAGCATATCAAAAGTTGTATAAGGAATCCCTTAACTTATCCAAATTGAATGACAAACTCACTACGAAACTCAAAGCATGTGAAAGTGAGAATGTCAAATTAAAGAAAGAGATTTCCGAGGCTAGGAATGATGCCCTTAAGATTTTTAATGATCGACAAGCTCTTTGTGCAAAACTCTTGACTTGTGAGACAGAGAGGAATGAGCTACAACAAATCTATGCAACATATGAAGAAAAAATTGAAACTCTCGAGATGTCTCAAGTTGCTTTGGAAGAACTAATGATCAAGAAAGAGGAAGAACTCAAGTGTGCTATGGCTATCATTGGTCTTTGGAACAGAGAATCAAAGACTTTGGACAATATCATTAGGTCTCAACAAATTTGTTCTGACAAGAGTGGCATTGGCTTTGGTGGTAAGAAAGAGCAAAAACAGAGTGCTTCCACATCTCATGATACAAGAACTCAAGGAAAGGGAGAACAAAAAATTCAACATGAGGATGGACTTCTCAATCTTCCTAGAGTTGGTAAGGCCAAAGAAAAGAAGGTACATCTTGTACACCCTGTTTTTATGTCATTATTGTGGTAAGTATGGTCATATTCGCCCTTATTGTTTTGAGTTGCATGGGAGTGTCTCATAGAGATGAAAGAAATTCCAACATCTCGTGGGGTAGGAGACACTGCATTGGTGGTAATGAGGTTAAGGGTCATATTAGACCTTGTTATTTTGATTTGCTTGAGACCAAACATGGAGCGAGTTTGTTTTTGCCTAGACCTAGAAATAGGAAGTTGGAAACCATGTCCAGACAGGTTCCCATTGAAAGGGAAGGGAACCACAATGTCAAGACACCACCCAAGAACTGCCATTCTCACAACTTTGTTCATACTAAAACAGTTTGGATGAGAAAACTTGACTTGTGTTAATTTATTTATTAGTTTTAGTTTTTGGGTTTCTGTATGTTTTTTTTTTTTTTTTTTTTTTGAGTCATTTAGTGTGTGCATGTTCGTTCTCTGACTTGCTTTGTTTAGGGGGGGAAAAAAAAAATCCCAAAAAGATTTTCTTAGTATGGTTTTGCAAGCTTGAAATTTTTGAGTGGTCCTTGGTGCATATTGGAATTGATAAGAATATCCATTACATGTTAATGTATGTGCTTTCTGTGGTTATTACTCATTTCGAAGTGTGTGTTCTTTGATTAGTATGTCTTATTCTGTACACACTCTTGGATTAGCAAATATTGGAGTCTTCTGCCTCAGTGATCTTTTTTCTCTATGGACTTCTGGCATGGTATCTTTTGTTTTCTAGAGGAATTGACCGATACTAGCATATCTTGGGTGATGTTGAGTCTCTTAACCACCTTCCATCTTTTTGCATCTCCACGGCTTTCCCCCTCTATTCTTTGTAGTCCAGCCATAAGGAAAAGGCTACCTCAGAGTCACCAACCAGGCTATCATTATTATATCCATGCTTTTCTGGTTCGGTTTACATACTCTTGAGCGTGTCAACCGCCAATGAGTGTGCACAAGAAAAAAAAAATAAAAATAAAAAGAAGAAAAAAATGTGCAAAAGAAATGAAGGAAAAAAAAAAGAAAAAGGAATAGATTCATTGATTGAGGGGGAGCGTCTTCTTTTACTCACCAAATACCCCTTGATTTCTAGTAGTTTGGCTTTTCTTTGTTGTGCTTAGATTCTCTTGCCGGAGGTCCAGCTTTCAGATCACTGCTAGGATTTAAATCTTGTGTTTGTCGAACTCCAATAGTCACATACACACTTTTATCATGGGATTTATGCTTTTCACATGTGGCATCACTTTCTTTCATGAGGAATCTTCTACAGACCGTGCACATTGTGTTTTCAAGTAATTGTACTTCTTGGATAATCTTGTGTGTTTTAAGATTCAAATTTGAAATTCTTTGCTTGCTCCACCATATTATTGTTTGTCATTTTCTTCTTGTTCATTATTTTTAGTGGAGGAGTTTGGTTTATCATTAAAAGAGTTTGTTAGCATGAACACTTTGATTTGTTTGGTAAGGGAGATTGGCGTTAGTTGGTTTGTGTGTTGCTATCCACTACTTGTTTATTGCTTACATCTCGCAGGTTATTAATTTTTCCATCATCTTGTCCCTGTTTGTGTGGTTTTTGATCTTATTTTAGTTGATTGAGCTTCTTTTGTCAATTCGTGACAAAAATGGGGAGAAAATTGTTGTTCATGTTTTCATGCACATGTGTCGTAGTGTGATTTCATCCATTCATGTGTCGGGTGCATATGTCTTAGTTTTCATGTTTTCATGCTACACGTTCTTAAAATCTCCAATTTGCTTCTATTCATGTTTTCCATCTCATGCTTCAAGATAATCTAGCCATATATTTATTGATTTTTCATATACTCTTATAGGACTAATAATTGTTTTGGAGATTGTGGCACTAATAGCTGTTTTGCAGATCATGATCTTGAGAAAGAAATTTGCGTTTGTTGGCTGTAATGGGTTGAGGTGATTAGGATTTTATTTGTTAGGTGTGTTTTGTCACGGCATTGCCAAAGGGAGAGATTGTTAGGTTTTTATTCTTAGCAATCCCGTTTGACAAAACTCCTTTCAGTTGTACTTGTTTTCGCACTTTTATTTCAGTGAGGCTATGAGTTTCTTAGATACAAATCCAACTCGAATTGTGCCTTTGTAGAGAAGTTGTAATGTTAATTCTTTCAAGTTTGCCACTTCGCTAACTAGGACGGGGATCGAGGGGCAGCGCCCATGCAGGGTAATGTTAATTCTTTCAAGTTTGCCACTTTGCTGACTAGGACGGGGATCGAGGGGCAGCGCCCAGGCAGGGTCGAGGGACAGCGCCCTCGAAGCAAAATGCAAAAGTGCATTCAAAGTTGTTTGTCCGCTCGAGCGGACATTCCCCCGCTCGAGCGGAGATTGGTGAGTTCTAGAAGTATGCGTGTCTACAAAAAAACTGTGATCCGTGTTTTCACGCTCGAGCGTCAAAATCCCCGCTCAAGCATACATCCTGGTTTGGAACACGTCATATAGTGTCCCCGCTCGAGCGTCCATTCACACTCTTAAGCGGACCTCGCTATTTCAGATTCTATAAATTCGCTTGTTGCTCCAAATCTAGGGTTACACCTCCAGATCTTCTTCTTGGGTTCTAGGGTTTATATCTGGGGCTATTTTGCTAGTTTTCTTTGATATTTCATTAAGTATTCAACTTATGGCTTAAGGAGGATACATCAAAGGATTGTTTGTTCATTCTATACAAAAGAGAGAGTTGTTCTTCGGTGGATTCTGAAGAATTCGAGCCTGAAGCTTTGGTGGATTCTGGAGTGGCTCATTGTCAAGACAATTTTGAGGTGAAGACGGGGCTGGAAGAGGCACATAGGGGTTGGTTCAATTCGGACGTGGATTCGCTAGGTAATTGAGAATATACCTGTGTAATTCCTTTATATCTTCTTAGTGGATTGTTTTGTGGCTGTTGCCCGTGGTTTTTTTTATCACAATTAGAGGAGCTCCAATTGTGGTTTTTCCACGTTAAAATCGTTGTGTCGATTTGTCTTGCTTATTTGATTGGGATTGTTTTATTACTTAAAATTGATACATAATCACAAATCAATATCTAGCGGATTTCTAGATTTTTCAGCATTAATGATAGTAGAGCGAAACGGTTTCAAAAGCGGATTATAAATTCTACGCGAATGGCTTACTGACCAAACTTAAAGTGCGCATTGAGATTGGAGAGCAGCATCACCTAGTCAGATGACGTGGAATTCTGAGACTACTCGATAATTTTCCTTTTGGCGCACCCAACTTAAATAAACTTAAAAATTATAATATTTATGAAAAAAAATCTTTAAAAAATTCATCAAATACAAAAAATAATACATTTTTGTATTCTTATGTATTGATTAAAATTTTAAAATATTTTTTCACAAATATTTTACTTTTTAGGTGCATATACGCTATGTGTATCTAGAAAGTAAAAAATTTACTTAAAATACTTCTAAAAATCAATATTAAAAAAAAACACAAAACACTAAAAACTTAATTTTTAGAAAATCAATCAAAACAAAACAAGGTTATTAAGAGTTGGATCAATTTCATAGCGAATAATGATTAACTAAAATGGAATGCAATAGAATAAAATGTCATTCTTAGGCTTCTCATGATCATCCTTCATCATATATAGAAGGAGGGCTCCAATTACTACTAAATACATAATAGGTGGTTTTGATTCCAATATGTCATGGATCGCAGTTTTAAATTTTTTGTTATCTAGTCAAGTACTTTTTAGAGATTCATCTATGGGAGTAGTAGTACTAAGTGAACAAAAAAAAAAAATACAAATAATACAAAGAGCAATCAAAAGAGAGAGAAGGACCAAGGTAAAGTACTTACATTAAATAGGTGAACTTCAGCACTGAAATTTTGCTTCCTCAACTCTTCTAGTAACTGCAACATAATGTCAATACAAGAAAGATTTTAGGTGGTGATTTAAATTAATGAAGAAAAGAGGATCTAAAATTCAATAAAATAAGATCATTGACTGTGTCAATTAGGCACATGAAGGAAGTGAACTATTTAAGAAATTAAACATGTAGATATAGATGGTGAAAAATAAAAGATACTAGAAAAATAAAATAAAATTATGAAACCATAAATTTAGAGAGAATTTACCCATGTTGGAAACATTCAATTCCAGCATATGCAATCAATTCCAAGTACCACCAAATTAAAAAATATTCAGATTTTTCTCCATTGTTGTCTGTGATCAAAGTGGTGAATTTTCTAATGGAGATCAACTTTGTTTTAAATATGGACTCAATTCATCAGAAAATCCCTAAAATTAAAAATTAAAATAAAAAAAGAGCAAACCTTTACAGCACCATTACTTTACATGTCACATATAATGCGTTTATGTATATACATACAGACAAATAGAAAAATAAAATTAGATACATATAAAAACATACAAACAAAATAGAGAGAGAGAGAGAGAGATTTCCAGCAAGTGGATTTCGGGAACTCTAAACCGAAGAGGCCTCGAAGTGAAGAATCTCGGGAGCAGCCTTCTCGGTCCACCATGCCCGCTACTTGTTCATGAACTTTCTCATACACCACTTTGACTTATTAATTAAAACTTTCCAGTGAGAACAGTTCAAAACCATAAATCTAGAACAAAAATCAAAAGGGGTACTTACCAATTAGTCCTATTAACTAGACTTATTTACTTACAGGTCCTAACTAATAAATTTAACACTATAAAATAAGAGAGTGATAAATTTATCACTAAAAATTTATTCATAAAAACAAAGAGACTGATAAATTTATCACTATAAATTTATTCATAAAAATAAAAGACTGATAAATTTATCTTTGTCACTTAATAAATTTATCAAATAGGACTTAATGGGTAATAAGTCTCCAAAGTAGGACCTATTGGGTAATAAGTCTCCAAAGTAGGACCTATTCGTAGTTTATCCAAATCAAGACTCATTTACTCATTTCACAGAAATCAAAATCCTATAGCATCAAAAAAAAAAAACTAGAACTAGAGAGAGAGAGATAAAGAGAGACCTGCTGATGGGAGGTAAGGAGACGGTGAGCGATGGTGAGAGAGAGAGGAGAGCAAGCGACTCTGTTTTTTTTCTTTATTTGGTGTATGTACCTGAGCTGAGATACAGAGAAATAAAAAATACATGCAACAAAATTAAACATAAAACTCAAATTCTGACTAAATATTTTTTAATTACCAAAAATTCCATATTTGCTGACCAAGCTAGCTAGTCGTCAAATATTAGAAATAAAATTATGCTAGTTATTTGGCGATTAAATTTCTTTTAGTCGGCAAAAAATAATATATCACAACTAAATATTTTTTTGGAGATATTTACACACAGTAAAACTTCTAAGTAATTAACTTATATTTTTGGGTAAACTACCAATAGGTCCTACTTTGGAGACTTATTACCCATTAAGTCCTATTGATAAATTTATTAAGTGATAAAGATAAATTTATCAGTCTTTTATTTTTATGAATAAATTTATAGTGATAAATTTATCAGTCTCTTTGTTTTTATGAATAAACTTTTAGTGATAAATTTATCACTCTCTTATTTTTATAGTGTTAAATTTATTAGTTAGGACCTGTAGGTAAATAAGTCTAGTTAGTAGGACTAATTGGTAAGTACCCCTATATTTTTTGGTCACCGAAAATTCATATGTGCCAACCAAACCGGCTAGTTACCAAATATTAAAAATAAAATTATGCTAGTTATTTGGCAACTAAATTTCTTTTAGTCGGCAAAAATTAATATACCACGACTAAATATTTTTTGGTCACTGAAAATTCATATGCCGAAATTAATTTTAGTCAATAAAAGTAAAATAAATATTTTTTTGTCTGACTAAAATTAAAAATAATTTTAGTCCCTAAAAGCAAAACAAATACCTACTAAATTATTTTCAGTAGTTAAAAATCATACATTTATGGATCAAATTATTTTTTAGTCACCCAAAACCCTATTTTCAACGACTAAACACAAATAGTCACCAAAACGAGAATAAATATCGATAAAAAATTTTAATAGCCAAAGATTGTACAATTAGGGACTAAATTATTTTTTTTGATTCGCCAAAAATCCTGTTTTTAGTCACCAAAAGTACAATACATACTGACTATATTATTTTTAGTAGTTAAAGATTATACCTGACCAAATATATTTTTTAATAGCTAAAGTGTATACCTTCGCTGATTAAATTTCTTTTGTAGCAGTAAGTGCATTGAGTCTACTTCGTAGCAGTAAGTGCATTGAGTCTGTAGATTCATCACACCCCGCTTCACTTTAAAAGGTGATGGCATAGTAAGAGAAATATCGAGTTGATCACCACCTTTAATTCTATATCCAAAATAGTCTTCAACTTTTAGACAGATTTTCCAAGTATAAACTCCACAACTCGCAGGGATGGCAAAGAAAATTAGGGTATGAGTCAAATTGATGCCATTAATTTTATTAGTAATAGTGATGGATGGATAATCAACTAACTCCATGGCCCAGCTTTCTTCATCCCCAACTCTATAATAAACAATCATCACATTGAACTCTGCAATGTACTCGTCTACCTCCTCTCGCAGTACTGGCACTTCTAAGGATATTGAAGAAGATGCTGTTATTTTATAACTAAAACTACGGCCATTTATAAAATTATAGCTGTATTCATAATCATTGAAACAGTCCCCCAAGTCACCAGTATGGAAATCATCGCTCATCAAGCAACCGACATTGACGATACAAGTCCGGTAAACCTCTCTCATCCTGGACATGCCACCAAGATGCTGTCATATGAATTTCTAATTAATAGAGAGAATGTTGAAAATAAATAAAAAAAAATTAAAATCAATTTAGGGATACAAAGTCAACTACAAAATCAAATAGCATAAAATATAGATAGAATAATTTGAGAGTGAAATTGTATATTTTATGATAAGTCTCACTCTTTTCATATGATATGTATGATCAAGATTATGTCATGTTTACCCTATCCCCATAATCTTGTTTGAAATTTTTTTTTGCATCAAATTAATACAGTGACAAATTTTAATTTTGTCATTTAGAATTAAAAAACTCATCAAAGTTGTTTATATTAGAAAAAAAAAAAAAAAAAGTTATGTAAGTCCTGTTTTTATCATCAGTGACGGAACTATGAAGAGACAGGGCCATTTTTTTGCAATTTTTTTTTTATATAAAAATAATAATTAACAAATAGAATATTTATATAGAAATAATATTTAAAATATTTCTTAATGATGTTTTTTAAATTAAAAAAATAATGATAATTGTTTTGATTGTAAATGAAAAAACTATAAGAAATCACATTATTATATATGAAAATTATATAATAAAAAAGTTAAGTGCAACAATAATATCAAATCATCACTTAGATATAAACATAGTTAACTCCACTACAAAAATATATAAAATTATTGAATTGTTAATTATATTTAACAAGTGAAATTAACCTTTCATGCATTATTTTACTACTAGTTAGTGATACAATATATTAATAAGGATAATGATGTAGTATCACTATTGTTTATATATTATTATATAATCTATCATTAGATATACAAGACTCTTTTACATTGTCTATAATATACTAGTTATATAGTAATACCATATTTCCAATTTTGATTTTTTAAAAAGTGAATTGTAAAAATAAATATAAAAATAAAAATCAAAGCTTTTATATTAAATATTTAAAACTTCGTGCTTAATATTAATTTTTTTAAAAAAATAAGATCTATTGAGAAATTTTTTAAAAAAATTTTAATTGAGTGAATTACTTTTCTGGCACCATTACTATTTATCATTGTTTTGTATGACTACATAAATATTTATAATTAGTTCGTTTGTTTAGAGATAATTATTAAGAAATTAATAAAAACAAATAACATATTATCACAGAAAAATGCTATATATGACCGATTATTTATCATTATTTTGTATCACTGTATATGAATACTTACGATTAATTCTCTTATTTGAAGATTAACATATTAATGCAAACAAATGATATCTTTCCAAATAGGTTAGTGATATAAAAGGATGATATAAACATGTGATATATAATCGTCTAATATATTATCATGTAGCTAGTAATAAAAACAATGAAAAAACTAGTGAATCTTATTTTTAAAATTGTTACTGCCATATCATTTAAGTAAAAAATTTTGAATATAAAATTTAGTAAGAATAAGATATTATTTTCTATCTCTAATCGACAACTCTCTCTAGTCCACTGGTGTTATTTAGGTCCAGTACAACTATTTATTTTATTACACACTTCATGTATTTCATTCACACAAAATTAAATCAATCCAATAATCATAACCTATTTTAATTTATTGTATTTGTCACCAAAAAATATATTGTTTATTTTTAAAAACAAAATTGTCATCCCCTTTTTTTACAAATTTGATAAATTAAATATATTATAATTATCCTATCAATTTTATTTTTATTATGAATGAAATACAAAAGTATCAGATAAAACAAAAAATTCGAATCAACAAAACAAAACTCATAAAAGATCCCATGTGAATTCTACAAACCTAAACAACATCATCTAATCCATATAATCTGGATTACATGAAATTCTCCTCCTTTAGTATTATGAAGGTAACATCTAAAATAAATTTGGTTTCACACATTTCACTTACTTAATTTGCACAGAGATTTTTTTTCAAAATTGTTGCACCTGTGTGTGAGTGAGAGAGAGAGAGAGAGAGAGAGAGAGAGAGAGAGAGACCTGAAGGAAATTTTGTAAATTGTTGAGCCTGTCAAAGGGTATGATTCGTGCACCTTGAAAACAAGGAGGATCTTCCATACCATCATTATTACCATTTGAGAGAAAGCGGCCATATTGGTCATTACTCAAGCAAATCCTTAGAGTCTTCAATTTTGATAGACCGGATATTTTTTCAAGTGATGCACAATTATAAGCCACTACTTTATTTAAATTAGGAGGAAGATCTGAGATAGATTGAAGACTTCTGCAGTCATTCAACTTAAGGAGTCTTAGCTTGGATAGATGACTGAAGCAATCTGGTAGGTGCTTAAAATTGTTTCTGTCTAAATCCAACCATCGCAACGAGGATAAACTTCCAAAATCAGCTGGAAAATCTCTTTCAGACATATTGCAATTACTGAGACATAGGTCCGTTAAGGAACACAGACCAGAAACAGAGGATGGTAAAAATCTTCTCCGTGAAACCCAAGATGAAATGCGAGAAAACAAGGATTTAGTTGTCAATTGCCTACTACATCCGAAGGTCCTAAGATTCTTCAGTAGTCTAATAGAGAAAGGTAGTTGTTTAATGGCTGTGCCATCTGCAAGAAGATCTGTTAAGCTTTTCATATCTCCCAAGTGCTCTGGAAACTCCTCTAGTTTTGCGCAACCAGTGAGATTTAGACGTTCAACAGACTTTAACTTGCAGACACTGCCTGGAAGATACCTGAGGTTCATGCAATCTTTCAAATTCAAGTGAACAAGTTTATCTAGAAGCCCAATTGATTCATGGAGCTCCATTAAACTTATACAACCTTCAAGTAATAATTCCTCGAGCATCGATAGTACGCAGAAGATAGGGCCCTTCGTTAGGCATTTGGAATTACTGAGATTCAGAATTTTCAAGCTCCTGAAGTGCTGTTAAAACCAAAAAAAAAAATATAAGAAATTATATAATTTTTTTTTCTTTCTTCATGATTCACTACTCAATTGATCCAAATCCCAAACAAGAATGAATTTGCTAAGAATGTCGTACCTCGCCATCTTTCCAGAGTGTTTTAATTTTGCTGAATTGCATGTCTAAAATAACGAGTTTCTCTGGATGAAAATTGGATGGTAAATACTCCAATGGGCAGTTATGCCAACAGAGCCACCTTAACTCTTTCAATAGGTGTTCAAAATTACCACTGAGGTGCACATGATTGATTTGAAGCAGTCTTAAATTATGCATCCTAGCAAATGCTTTATTACTCCATTGCATCTTCTTCACCATGGGTAGTCCGGTCAGGATCACACCTTCGACTGTTTCTGTTCCCTAATATATAAATATTTAAAAACAAAATTGAAAATTAGAAGGAAGAAAGACTATAAAAACAACTGAAATTAGCATTCCAAGCCAAAAGCTTACTAACTCACTAGAAAGAAAGATTTGACTCTTACCGTGTTGTTTTCAAGTACGAAGGATACATCTTTATGAAACCACAATCTACGGCACTTTCCAAGCTCCTTGGGAGATTCTTGACGATTGATTTCCCTTCCCATATCCCGAAGTAGATCATGCATTGTTAGCACGTTGTATCTATTAACTCTCAGTAAACATTTATTAATCAAAATCCTAATTCCAAATTCTGGGGAGAAATCGCAACATTTCAATATAGTAATGACATAGTCCCTGTCCATTCCAACAAAAAAGCATGCAATATCAAGGAAGATATCCTTCATTTCCTGATTTAGTGCATCAAAACTTATCTTAAGTATTTTGTGAATATCCTCATGAGGAATTCGTTGTAATTGATCAAATGCACTTTTCCATTCTACCAATGGTGTTTTAAACAAATAAGAACCTAAAACTTCAAGAGCTAGCGGAAGCCCTCCTGCATAATGTACTATACCATTTGCAAGCTCTGCATAATTTTCTAATGGATTGGTTCCTCCGAAAGCATAAGAATTGAAAAGTTGCAAAGACTCTTCGTGATTCAATTTCATAGCCATGTATCTTTCATCAACTTTCAGTAAGTTCAACAACTGCTCATCTCTAGTTGTTATGATGATTCTACTTCCTGGACCAAACCAATCATGATTTCCAACTAAGGTGTTTAATTGCCTTGAATGATCCATATCATCAAGAACAATGAGAACCTTTTTAGAATGGAGCCTTTCTTTAATCAAATTAATTCCTTCATGAACACTGTTAACCTTTATATTCTTTGTCCCTAATAATGCAAAAAGAAGTCGTTCTTGCAATTGAACTAGGCCATTGGATTGTCCTGCACATTCTCTAACATCTGCAAGAAAACAACTCCATTCAAATTGGAAGAAAATATGGTTATACACAGCTTTTGCAATGGTCGTTTTGCCTATTCCACCCATGCCGTATATCCCAATCATGCGAACATCATCTGATCCAATGCTCAACAACGAACTGACGTGTTTAACATGACACTCTATTCCAATTGGGTGCTTAGCAACATATAGGGATGTACGTTCCAGTTTACATGAAACCACTTCAACAACTTGTCGGATTAACTCTGCTTCATGCCTGTCAATTTCAATCCAAATTAAAAGTGAAGTTATTGTATATTACAGAAATCAAAAACCTTACAAACCCCACTCAAAATATGCAGTTAAGAAATGTAAAATTCAAAACATCTTGAACTTACAAAGTGAACTAACTATATTTGATATATATATATATATATATATTTTAAAAATATTAAAAACAATAAGGATAGGATTTTCTAGTTAAAAGATAAAAATTGATAGCAGCAGCAGCAGCAAAATTAAAAGGATGTTAAAAATTACCCATTAGCAACATTTTTCAAAACCCAGCCTGATATATTACCAGCTTTAGAGAGGGCAACTCTCCTAACCTCCACCTTCTCCATCTCATCCCCGTAACGCTTTATATGTCTTCTAAATGCTACTCCAAAACACCCTTTTTGGTCGCATAAGTCGGATGGATCAACATCATAGAATATTGGGAGAACTAATTGCCCAATTGTTTCCTTGCATTCAATGATCTTCACGAGCTCATCAAGGCACCATCTAGAAGAAGTATAGTTTCTTGAGAAAACAACGATGGAGATCCTGGATCCTTCGATTGATTTGAGAAGCTCGGGAGAAATTTCACGTCCTCTTGGAAGTTTATCATCCCTGAAGGTGTGAATTCCAGCTTGATCCAAGGCCTCGTAGAGATGATCAGTAAAGTTTTTGCGGGTATCTTCACCGCTGAAACTCAAGAACACATGATAGGTCCAGCGAGGTTGTGTTGAAGAAGATGAAGAAGCAAAACAAGAAGAGCCTTTCCTCTTTTTGGGGGCTGGAAAACAAGAAGAATGATCTAAGGTTCTTTTAGAAGCCATGGATGAACCCAAGATCAAATGATTTGTAGAGAGGAATATAAGTGAGTGAGCAGGGTGACTCTGCAAAAGGTAAGAAAACGTTATTTGCAAGCACTCCTATCTGATGGGCTTTTGATCTTAAAATATATAGACGAAATGCTGTAGAGAGTTAAAATAAAATAATAATAAAAATTTAAGGAAGACAAAAAAAAAAGATTAATCTTTGTTGTGGGCAATAATCTCACCTATGATTTCAAATTCTGGTAAATTTCTGAGTTTTTTCTTAAATTTGAAGACCCACTCACCAAATAGTCAACCAATAAAAACACTCCATCTTTCTCTTATGTTTCCTACCACTTTCTCTCCCTCGTTCTCTGTTTCTGGAATCCAAAGATGGCGGTCGGTGTCCGCCAGGTGCAGTGAAGAACACATCAGTAGGAGCGGATGGTGATTTCAAAAAATTAAAAAATCAAAACATATAGATCTAATATGTGTCAAAATAGTTACAAATCTAAGACATCTTATCAAAATATTTACAGATCTGAAGAAAAATCAACCCCAATAGTTACCGATCTTAAAAAAATAACCAAAGTAGTTACAGATCTAAGAGAGATGTACCAAAATAATTCTCTTCCCTCTACAAAATAGTTACAAATCTGATGCTCTGCCTTCTACTTGTGTTCGTTGATGATGAAGAGTGTCTGACGGTGATGAGTTCGACAAAAACATTGAAGATAATCAAGAGAGGAGAGATTGATGAGAGGAGACGACCATCGTAAGAGACTACTGATGGAAAGAGAAGCCTGTAAGTGGGGGAAAAAAAGCAAATGAAAGAGATGAGGAAAAAAAGCAGTAGAAACGAAAATCACTTTGTAATTGAAGCAAAAAAAGCAATCATTTTGTAATTGAACGAAAATTAGGAATTGAGAGAGAGAGAGAGAGAGAGAGAGAGAGAGGGAGGGGGGAAGTGAAGGCCTTGTCTGGTTTATTTTGAGATTTGGAGAAAATTTTGTTTAGTTTTGTGATTTTAGAAAAAAAAAAAATTTAAATCATTTTCTCTCCTTTATATATTAATCAGTTACTTTTTTTTTTTTTCTCTCTCTTTTTCAATTACTTTTTTTTTTACAAATATCTACTTGATTATAATAAAATATCAAATCATTCCAAACTCCCGTATTTCAAAATTATTTCCAAAATTTTTTTTAAAAATTTCTAAACTCTAAATCTTTTTTTGAGAAATGGTAAGTGTTTTTAGTTTATGTTTTGAAACATATTTTTTTTTAAAAAATTTATCTCCCAAAATCTTTTTTAAAAATTTATCTCTCAAAATCAAACCAAACACACTTGAAATCTTTTTTAAAATTTCTAAACTCTAAATCTTTTTTGAGAAACGGTGAGTGTTTTTAGCTTGTGTTTTGAAACATGTTTTTAGAAAAAAAAAAAATTCTAAACCCTCGTTTGGCATAAACTTTTTGAGTTAAAATAGTTATAAAAATATAAAATAAGCTAAAAAGTCAATAAAATAAAATGTCACATCTAAATCATAATCATTTCATTTTTTCTCTTACAAAAGTCAAAAAATCCATCTCAAACGAGACTTTTTAATCCCAGGCTAAAATAGTCAAAAAATCAAAAAACTAACTCACATCTCAAACGAAACCTAAATACATGTTTGGTTACAAATTTTTTTTTAAAAAATTCAAAAGTACTTCTTTCTATTACACATCAATCAATCACCTTTTATTTTTTTTCTCTCTTTCTTGACCACTTTTTATTTCACACACATCTACTCAATTATAACAAAATATCAAATCATCTCAAATTTCCAAACTCTAAAACTATTTTCAAAATATATAACTGAAAGGGTAAAAAGCATAAATCTGAGCCGAGCTAGGACCAAGTAAAGGTGGGCCGAGCTATGGGCTAAGTAAAGTAGGCTTTACCGTTGGGTAGATAGCTCGGTCTTAAATAACCCAGAGCCCAGCTGGAGTATGCCGAATCGAGGTACAGGAAGTTGAAGAGAAGAGCTGAGCTAGGTAAAGCTCGGTCCAATCTAACACTTAAACATGGCAATATTAGCTCGGTCGTTTGTCATATCGAGCTAACCTCTTAAATGTGTTACTTCGGTTATTTTGTCATACTACCGAAGTAAAATCATTTCACTTAGTTAAAGCAGTGATAAGGGTGTTAAGGAATAACATCATCTTTTACAAATGTGATTCCTAGGAGGACTCTACATTGATGAGTAAAAGTCTTACTAGAATTATGTCACGCGGAACCTATAAAAGCTCATAACAAAACCTATGTACAGGTATCACAACTTTTATTCCCGAATACACAGAGCTTTTATCTACTTGTCTATTTTGCTGACTTAGGCATCGGAGAGATATCCGGCACACACCCGCCGGCTAGCTCACGTTTGTATTTTCAGGGAGTAAAGCGACGACGTTTGGAGGAACGCAAACTTGATCAACAGGATTATATGAGAATATTATTTCGTACTCGTACAATAACCAAACAAACCAAAAAAATTTATAAACTCATTTTTTTTTTAAAATTTAAAAATTTATCTCAAAACACAAATAAAAAATACTCTGTGTGTCGGTTGGTAATATAATATATATATATATATAATATGGCAGAATTTTTTTAAAAAAATATATATATTTTTGCTTCATATAATGCTGAGATCATTTCATTTCATCTACGAAATTGATGTCTAGATTTGTTTGGACCAAAATATGTTTGATGCCGATCTCTCACCCCTTCTCACCTCTTTCATCGTTCTACTACTCTCTCTCTATATCCACTACATACAGGTTGCAACACAAAAAAGTTTCCTAACATCTTCCTTCCAGCAAATTTGCCTCTTCACCCAGAGAAGTTTCCTAGCAACCTTTCTTGCCCCCAAAGGCCACGTTTGTTTGCTTAAAATCACTGGGACTATTTATAGGACCATTTATCCAATTAGATTTGGATTAACAATCACTGGGACTATTTATAGGACCATTTATCCAATTAGATTACCAATCCCTTTAAAGGGTAGGATTAGCATGCTCATTGGAAAGTTGGAATTGATAATCCAAGCCCCTTAAACTAAAATATGTTTAATTTTATTTTTTTGAATAATTTATTTGTGAAATAAATATTTAAAAAGATTTATTACCGAAGATTGAGTAAATGATTTTTTTTTTTTACAAAAAAATATGTTTTTTTTATATTTAATGAACTTTTAAATAATTTTTATATTTTTCAAGTGTCTCTAGATTAAAAAATAAATATAATATTAAAAAATATTAATTTATACATTAATACTATAATATCACTAATCCAGTTGAGTGCAAACAAATACTTTTTATCTTACATTTCCAACTTAATACTACTACACTAATAATCTCCTGACTCAATTTCATCATACTCCTAATCTTCTCCATCCTATGAAGCCAAACAAACACAACCAAAGAATAGAAGTGTAAAAATGGCCTGCGGCCCATGGGCAGCTCGAAGCTCGCCCCACAACCAGGGGTAGGCTCGGGCCCAAGCCTAGCCCGAGGCCCTGGGCCTGGGCCATCATTTTGAAGCCCGTTCCAGCCCGTGGCCCAGCCTATCGACCCCGCTTAAGGTTTACTCAAGGCCCAGTCCGCCTGAGGCTCAGTGTCTTTTTTAGTGAAAAATAATAAAATTTTTGTAAAAAGAATTTTATAAAAAAAATTTTGCTCAGGCCCACCCAAGCCGGAGCCCAAGCCCATCGCCCCCGCCCGTCCAAGACCCGAATACCCTCTAGGTCTGGGCTTGGGCCTAATTTTCTGGCCCCCAAATTTTGGCAAGAGCCCGCAAGGCTTGACATGGGCCAAGCTTGAGCTTGGATGAGCTGGGCCAAATTTACACCCCTACCAAAGAAGATTCCTATATCTCCAATTTAATACCATCACACTGATAATCTCTTTAATTAGGCCTCGTTTGGCATGCGAGTGTTTTAGTTTGAAAGTCAAAAAGTTACTAAAAAAACTAAAAAGCCTATAACCTATGCCAAAAAGTCAAAGATTCAATTTTCTCTCTACTTTTTGCACATTTTTTTTGTGAAAAATCAAAAAGTCATTCCAAACATATTATTTTTTTTACCGAATATTTTAGCTAAAAACTTAAAAAGTTACTAAAATAGTATGTTCCTAAACGAGACTTTAATTTCACCATATTCCTAATACTCTCTATCCTATGGAGCCAAATAAATAGAACCAAAGAAGTTTTCTAGCACCTTCCTTCCACACAAAAATTCTACCCGTGAGTTTCTTAGCACCTTCCTTGCATACTAATAAGGTTTGAATTTTAAATTTGTAAAAATTATTTTCAAAATATACACTCAAATATTTATATAATAGCCTTGTTTGAAAAATTGACTATTTTAGTAGGTTATTTTAATTTTAGTAGATTAAATTTTTTATGTTTGGCAAGATGGTTGAATTTTTTTATAGCTGGATATGATGTTTATGAAAGAAAAATTAAAATGATTATAATTTTAATGTGACATTTTATCTTATTGATTATTTTAATTTATCTTGTCTTTTTATAAATTTTAGCCCAAAAAAACCACAAACCCACTTACCAAATAGGGCCAAAATGGTAAAAGGATTTTTTAAAAAAAGTATATTTTTGGGGTGCCTTATTTACACACCACATTTTGTCTCAAGGCATATCATTAATTGGTTATTTTTTATTACAATAATGACCTTATCTAAAATGACCAAAATAACCACAAAAGAATATCAATACACACCTTGAATACAAAACATCCAAAGCCTAACCGTAGCCACCTTTGTTGCAATCGCCGCCATTTTACCGCAGCAGCCTCGTCACGCCTCTCCAGCTCCGGCGAATCCCTATCACCACAAACCCTCACTGGCGATCTCTCTCTTTTTCTCTTAATCTCTTTACTATTAGCCTCTCTTTTGGGTTGTTTTGCTGTTATAGCTGCTCACACTCTCGATAACGGAGAGTTTTAGCTTCTCTCGGAGTTCCTCACCGACGACGACATACTCATGGGCAAAGAAAACTTCAACAAAAATGGCCTTAACTCTGTTTTTGGCCCTAACTTTGCCTTCCCTACGATTTTGGCTTCTACTCACCTGTTGAGTCTGTCTTAGGTTCAACTGAGACCGAGAGCGACAAGGAGGACCTACTCACTAGGTTGACTCACCGGTTGGCTCGTTTCACTCTACAAAAAGAGCACAAAAAAAAGCCTCTGCTCCTCAAAATCTCGAGGTATGCTTTCGATTTCTTCTAGGTTTGGGTGTCAATTCCATGAAAATGAGTTGTGATTTTGTAGTCTGTGTTGACTTAGAAGTCCTAGGTTTCGTCCAGTTCGCCTCAATCGACATTAAGCGCATTCGAAAGCCCCAACAGCCCTTTCCCGCCAACTATGCCGCCATGAAAATGAGTTAGGTTTTTATTTATTTATTTATTTATGAATTTGAGGTGTGTACTAAGGCCTCATTTGGGAATAGGTTTTAGGTTTCGTTTGGGAAGTGGGTTGGCTTTTTGACTTTTTTGGCTATTTTAGTCTGAGGCTAAAAAGCCTGGTTTGGAAAGGGTTTTTGACTTTTTGGGCTTTTTTGAATTTTTTGTGAGAGAAAGAATGTAATGATTATGGGTTAGATATGATGTTTTATCTTATTAGGCTAAAAAGCCTATTTTGTTTTTTGTGGCTATTTTAGCCAAAAAAAGCCATAAAACCCACTTTCCAAACATAGGCTTTTGGCTAAAATACGATGTAAAAAAAAACTATTATGTTTGGGATGATTTTTTAGTTTTTACGAAAAGATATACAAAAAATAAAGAGAAAATAGAATCTTTAACTCTTTGGTATAAGTTGTTGGCTTTTTGGTTTTTTAGTGACTTGTTAGATTTTTGGCTAAAAAAGCCACTTGCCAAACAAGGCCTTAATCTAACCGCAACATACTTATATTTAATTTTTTAAAATATTTTTTTTATAACTTCCATTCTTACTTCTTTTTTTTTTTAAATTTCAAACTGAATAAAATAAATAAATAATTAGAATCACTTTAATTGTATGTTTTTATTTTTCTTTCCAATTTAACTATTACTATTAATATCAAACTGAATGTTTATTTTATTATGTTATAATTTAATATCATATAAAATTATTATTTATTTATTTTAGTTACACTTTTATAGCACAATAGTTCTAAGATTAATAAAATACACATAAATAATTGAAATAAAAATATTATATATATATATATATATATATATTTGTTTAAATAATATTTTTATAAAACGATAAAGTTAAGATTATCAAAATAAATAATTAGAATTATTCTTTAATTTTAAATGACTTTTTTTCTCCAATTTAATCTTTACTTTTAAAGATCATTTATCCATAAATCTCTTATAGAGGAATATTGATCCATTTACTAAGAATTTTCTTATGAACCAATTAGTCATTTTTTTTTTTTTTTGAAAAGTTGTATTTATTTAATTTGGTGTCATTTAAGCTCAAGTGAATACATTTTTGTAATTCATTTTTCAATTTTCTAATTCATTTTTGGGATGAGAATGGAAAGGTGGGGTGTGAAAGATTCTTTTTGGGAGAATTGGTGACAGAAATGTTAGTTGTCAAACGTGAAAATCTATATTTTTGTTAGTGTGATTTTTTGGTATTACATTTGGAGTGTTACATTAGAGTATTATGTTTGGAAAAAATATGCTAAGTAGTTTTTGTGTTACATTGATTAGAGTGTTACGTTTTGAAAAAATATTCTAAGGAATTTTTTTAGAATGTTACATTGTTACGTTTGAGAAAAGTATACTAATAAATTTTTTAATGTATTACATTAGAGTGTTATGTTTGGAAAAAATATACTAAAGTGTTTTTGTGTGTTACATTGATTGGAGTGTTATGTTTAGAAAAAATATAGTAAGGAGTTTTTTTGAAATGTTACGTTGTTACATTTGAAAAGTGTACTAAGGAGATTTTTAGTGTATTACACTAGAGTGTTACATTTGAGAAAAACACACTAACGCAGTGTTTGATTAGGAGATTTGGGAAGGAATTTAGAAAGGAAAAAAAAAAAAAAAAAAGTGAAGTGTAAATAAAATATACCTATATTTCACTTAATTTCACACATATTTTTCTTTTTCATTTTTAAATCTCTTCCCAAATTTCTCAATCAACCACAACGTAAGGAGTTTTTTTAGTATTATTAAACTTTTGCCAAATAAATATTCTTATCATTAAATAAATTTTTTTTATTAAATTTAATACCTTATACTCTTTTTAAATTAAAACTTTTCTCTAATTATTTATTTTTTTATTTGTATATCTTTTACTCAACTACTCACCATCACCGCACATTCCCTATGTCATTTTCTTACCTTAGGAGAGTCAACATGTCAACCCTCACTCTTTCTTTCACTTTACTTTTTCTTTCTCAGATCATATGTGAGAAGGTAATTTATATGCAAATTAGGCCGAGCTGGGCCGTTATGGGCCTCAGTGCGAAGGGCTGAGTAAAAAGGCCATGAGTTACTCCGGTCTTGAAGAGGCATAAAGTTAGTCCGGTCTCGAGCCCAGAGATTAGTCCGGTCCGAAGGAGGCTTGGAAGTTAGTCTGGTTCCAGAAGGCATTAGTTCTAGCCTGGTTCAGAAGAGTACAAACGAACAATTCGGTCGCCGCATTTAGTTCGGTCATGGAGTATGGAACCAAGGTATACTGAGTCCTCTTCAGGACTTGGTGTGTGTTAGTTTGGCTTAGACTCTTCTATGGATAGCTCGGTCTTGGCATGAGAAGCCGAGGTAGGAGAAAAGCAAAGGAGAGCCGAACTAGCAGTTAGATCGATCACTTTAGTTAGCCTAGCATGGCAGTGTTATTTCGGTCATATGGTAGTCCGGCCATAGTAGAACCATCTCACTTGGTTTAAGCAGTGAGGAGGGTGTGGAAGGATAAGCATTATCTTTCCGGAATATGAATCCTAAGAGGACTCTACATGGAGGAGTAAGAGTCCTATTAGGATTATGCCACACGAAACTTATAAAAGCTCACAAACACCACCTATGAAGAGGTAACGCAACTTTGATTTTCGAATACACAGAGCTTTTGCCTATTTGTCTAGTTTGCTGACTTAGGCATCGGAGAGGTTTCCGGCATACACCCGCCGGCTAGCTCACGTTTGTGTTTTCAGGTAATAAAGCGACGTCGTACAGAGGAATGCAGATTTGATCAACAGGATTATACGAGAAGGTTTATTTCTTTCCCATACAATTGGCACCGTCTGTGGGAATATAGACAAGAACAAAACCTCTTAATTAAGCATTTCCTCTTAAGAATTAATGGCGCACAACGAAGATTTGCCACAGTCCGCCATCGACGGACAAACACCAGAAGGAGGTGCGAGGCGCGAAGGTCTACCTCTCATCCCTCCTATGGCGGATTTAGAACCATAAAGACAGAATCCCAGGAGGGATACAAGGGGAAAAAGGCGGACTAACAACCCCCATCACTCTCGTTCGCAAAGTCCAGAGAGACAAAGGCGGAGGATTGATCCTCGGGCTTTGGAGGATCGCGTCAAGGAGCAAGACGAGTTGATATGTCGGATGGCGGCGGACATGGAATCTCTAAAGCGCCAGGTGAAGGGAAAAGGAGTGGCGACAGGAGAGTGGCGCACAAACAAGACGCCCCCTTGCCACTCGGAAAGTCGTGGTAGGAATACCACACCCTCTCAGGCAGAGGGTAGAAGCCTCAGAACAAGCGATACTCAATCCAGATCTTCCAGAACTCGTCACTCCAGGTCTGAGAGGACGAGATCTGAGAGGTCATACACTGAGGGAAGCACGTATTGGCCCTCACATACGCACCAAACAAGATCTAGGCAGACGGAGTTGCCCAGATCATCCGACTTACGAACCGTGCTTGAAGAGAAGGCACAATGGAAGGAGGATGCCAGGGCACGCGATCCACATAGAGTTTCTACCTTGCAGCGGTTGGCTTCTCGGACGCATGGAAGCGTCGAGGTTGGAATGCCAATACCGCGTCCTGCCTACGAACCGACGGACAAGACATTAGCGAGACTGCAGACCTCACCGTTCGTTCCGGCAATTGAAAACGCCCCCCTGCCATCAGGCTTCCTTCAGCCCAAATTCACTACATATGAGGGAAAGACGGACCCCTACTCATACTTGAGCCACTTTCGCCAGGTCATGGCTGTATACCGGCGAAACGAGGCTTTAATGTGCATCATCTTCCCATCTAGCCTTGGCGACCTAGGCTTGACTTGGTTCGAAAAACTTCCAGAAGGCAGCATAGCCTCCTGGGCGCAATTGGCGGAAGCGTTTATAACAAGGTTCAGAACAAACACCAAGACTTCGGTGGAGATCGACCAGCTACTCTCCATTGACATGGGCGACAAGGAAACCCTAAGATCCTACAATAGTCGTTACTGGGAGACCTTCAACCAGATTGGGGACTGTCCCACCAATCTCGCCATTGCACAGTACAAGAAAGGCCTTCCAGTCGGGAATAGACTAAGGGACTCAATCACCATGACACCACCCCTCACCATGGAAGCCTTGATGGAAAGAGTGCATCAGCACATCAGGGTGGAGGAGGATGGCGCACGTGCCAAAACAAAATCTAGCACGACTACAGTACCAGAGAAAAAGGCCTCAGCAAAGGTCAACACGGTAGATCGTCTGAACAGAAACGGACGAGGCAGACGAGACAACGGAGAAGACCAGGATAAAAGATGGTTGAGGGTCTGCACTGCCATAACCACGGTATTTAAAAACCGATCTACCGGATTTTAAGTGAAATAAGAGATGAGCCTTTCGTCAGATGGCCAGCCAAGCTAGGGGAAGCCCAGAAGGACTACGACGAAAGGTCGCGGTGCACCTTCCATAAAGAAAAGGGGCACCGCATTGAGAATTGCACGCCATTGAGACAGCACCTGTAGGAGTTGGTGGCAGCAGGTCACCTGGATAAATACATTGAAGGAGGGACGCAACCAGCCCCCCAGGACCACAATAGCCCCAACGGAATGCCAATTGACGCCCCACCTCAAGGCGTGATCAATGTGATACATAGAGTCTTCGAACCTGAGCGTGTATGCGAGCTCAGAGGATCAATCAAGAAGGCTGAGCACTTAAGAGAGGTACTAAGTGCCCAACCTACCACCAAGAAGGGGAAGACAGAGGCCACGAACGTCATGTCTTTTTCAGATAAAGACTTGGCAAGGATATATTGCCCTCACAATGATGCCTTGGTTGTCACTCTCCGAGTCAAGGATTTTGACGTCAAGCGGATTTTGATAGACCAAGGCAGTTCATGTGAAATAATGTACTACGACACCTTCAAACAGTTGAAGCTACAAGACAAAGACTTGGCACCTGCCGTAACTCCCCTGATTGGATTTAACTCGATGCCAGAATGGCCAGTTGGCAAAATAATCCTCCCAGTCAAAGCAAGAAGCGTGACGAAACAAGTGGAGTTCTGGGTATTGAAAGTCCCCTCTACTTATAACATCATCTTGCGATCAGTGGCGTCATCCTACCACCAAGTAATGCGGTTCCCCAACGACACCGGTGTAATTGAAGAGGTCTATGGAGATCAGATTATGTCCAAGCAATGCTTTGTCACGGTGAATGGCAGCCGCGCTGCCAAAGGATACGTTCATTCGGTGGAAGAACCTGAGAGCAATGAACTGTTCGCAGATGTCGGCAAAGCAGCTAATCAGAAAGCGGTGGAAGACTTGGTAGAGGTAAGAATAGATGAAAAGAACCCGGATAAGTTCTTTTTGCTCGGTTCGTCGTTGTCCAGCACTGAGAGATTAGAGGTCTTGGAATTTTTGACCTCTAACATCGAAGTGTTCGCCTGGACACCATACGACATGCCAGGCATTGATCCCAACTTCATCTGTCACCAACTCAATGTCCACCCATCCGCCAGACCAATCATTCAGCGCACACGTAGATCGGCACTCCACCATGCCGAGATAGTGGCGGAAGAAGTAGGAAACCTGCTGGAGGCAGGAGCAATCAGAGAGGTACACTACCCAAGATGGATCTCCAACACAGTCGTAGTGCCAAAAAAGAATGGCAAGTGGCGTGTCTGCGTCGACTACAAAACAGTCAACAAGGCATGTCCAAAAGACAGCTTTCCTCTACCACGGATAGATCAACTGGTAGACCTAACGGCGGGGCACAACCGACTTAGCTTTCTGGATGCATACAGAGGCTACCACCAAATCGCCATGCATAACCAGATCAGGAAGTCACATCCTTTACAACTCCAAGAGGGCTGTATTGCTACAAGGTCATGCCCTTTGGCCTAAAGAACGCTGGGGCGACATTCCAACGGATGGTCACCAAGATGTTTGAACCATTGTTAGGCAGAACAATGGAGGCTTACATCGACGACATGGTGGTCAAAAGTAAGGATGAGAACGATCATCTCAAGGACCTAGGTGAGATGTTTGAGATCCTGAAGAAGCACAAGTTGCGCCTCAATGCGTCCAAGTGTGCGTTCGGAGTAGGATCTGGCAAATTCCTAGGTTTCCTAGTGACCAACTAGGGTATCGAAGCAGACCCCTCCCAGATTAAAGCAATCCAGGATCTGGAAAGACCAAACTCAGTAAAAGAAGTGCAGTATCTCACCGGCATGGCAGCTGTGCTCAATCGGTTCATAAGTCGGTCGTCAGACAGACTACGACCATTCTTCCATGCTCTAAAAACCAAATTTGAGTGGGACGAAGAATGCGACCGAGCTCTGGAAAGCTTAAAAGAATACATGTCTTCTCCACTACTACTTGTCACCCCAGTACCTGGAGAAGAACTCTTCCTGTACCTGGCAGTCTCTCAGCACGCAATTAGCGCAGTGTTGGTCCGTGCGGAAGGAATCCAACATCTGCCAATCTTCTATGTCAGCAAGACATTATTGGGCGCCGAAACAAGGTACTTACCACTAGAGAAACTGGCATTGGCCTTAATGATGGCCTCAAGAAAGTTGTCGCACTACTTTCACACCCACACCATAGTCGTCCTCATAGCCTTTCCATTAAAGGCTTTGTTTGACAGGGCGAACTTTTCTGGGCGAATTCTGAAGTGGGCAGTAGAGTTGGGACAATATGACATCAAGTTCCAACCCAGAACCGCAGTAAAAGCTCAAGCATTGGCAGATTTTGTCGCAGAATTCACACCAGGAAGTCATCACATCTGCCCAGTCGACCTGACTGAAACAGACGAACTAAGGATGGAAGTTGACGCCGGAATAGCGCAACCCCTGGTACAGAATACTCAGCCAGACGCCAAGGCAGACCAAAGCAAAGCAAGGAAGGAAGAAGCAAACCATGCTACACCAAGTCTAGACTCACCAACAAATAAAGACTTGGTACAATCAGATAGCGAGGGGCAGACAGCAAGCATGGACCTTGAAGAAAACACCAACAACATGGAAAATCCCAAGGCATCATCTGATCCCTCCACTTGCTGGAAGTTGTTCGTTGGAGAGATGTGGAAGCTCTTTGTGGATGGAGCATCCAACCGGCATGGGGCAGGGCTTGGCATAGTCCTCATCTCTCCAGACGGCCTAGTAGTGGAGCAAGCAGTCAACCTTGGCTTCCCAGCATCAAACAACGAAGCGGAGTATGAAGCGCTTCTTGCAGGCCTCAAATCAGCATTCTACATGAAGGCCACCGAGCTAATGGTTTACAGCGACTCACAGCTGGTGGTAAACCAAATATCTGGCGACTACGAAGCAAAGGATGACAGGATGGCCAAATACCAAGAGTTAGTCAGAACAGAGATCAAGAAATTTGAAGTAGTCAGGATAGAACAAATCGGCAGAGAGGAAAACAGCAGAGCGGACGAGCTAGCAGGCTTTGCCTCAATGGCGGATACTTCTATCCCCCATCCATTGCTAATCGACTACCTACCAAGACCAAGCATTGAAGACCCCGAAGCAGAAGAGGTATGTTGCGCGGAGCTAGGCCCTTTTTGGATGGATCCCATCATCCTATTCTTAAAAGACGGCATCTTACCGGAAGAGAAGAAAGAGGCCAACAGAATAAGAGCAAAATCGCAGCGATTTTGGCTCTCCCCTTCTTTGGCGTTGTACAAAAAATCATTCTCAGGACCCTATCTAAAATGTGTCCACCCCAGCAAAGTAGAAGCATTCTTATTCGAGATACACGAGGGCGTATGTGGAAGCCATCAAGGAGGAAGATCACTAGCATACAGAGCAATTTCGCAAGGATATTGGTGGCCATACATGCAAGCGGATTCTGAAAAATATGTCAAAAAGTGCGAGAAGTGTCAGAAGTTCGCACACCAAATACACCAACCTGCCAGAGAACTTCTACCTCTAACTAGCCCATGGCCCTTCGCAATGTGGGGATTGGACATAGTAGGACCACTTCCAACAGCACCAGGGAACAGAAAGTTCTTTCTTGCAGCAACCGACTACTTCACAAAGTGGGTGGAAGCAGAAGCCTTGGCATCAATCAAGGAAAAAGATGTGAAAAAGTTTGTCTGGCAGAATATCATCACTCGATTTGGCATACCAAAGGCACTAATATCAGACAACGGCACTCAGTTCGACGGCAGAATCTTCAGAGGCTTTTGTGAAGAGTACAAGATAGAGTTCTACAATTCTACACCGGCATATCCCCAAGCAAATGGACAGGCAGAAGCATCAAACAAAGTAGTCTTGGATGGATTAAAGAAAAGGTTAGAGAAAGCAAAAGGCAAGTGAGCAGAAGAGCTCCCTCATGTTTTATGGGCTTACCGCACCACACCTCGGCGATCAACAGGAGAAACACCATTCTCCTTAGCCTATGGTATGGAGGCAGTAATCCCACTGGAAGTTGGCCTCCCCACAATTCGAAGCGAGAATTTTGATCCAGACTTGAATGGCGAGCCATAACATTGGAGCTCGACCTTGCGAGAAAGAAGAGACAAGAGCACTGGTTCACATTGCCTCGTACCAACAAGAGTTATCCAGGAAATACAACAAAACAGTGCATCCAAGACAATTCAAGATCGGAGATTGGGTACTGCGCAAAGTGATGGAAAACACCTTGGTACCAGGAGATGGCAAGTTAGGGCCTAATTGGAAGGACCTTACAAAGTGGTTGGATTAGCAGGCAAAGGGGCATACCACTTAGAAGATGAGGACGGCAAGACAATTCCCAGGCCATGGAATACTGCCAATATCTCAAGTTATTTTATTTTTAGCTTTTTTCTTTTTAAGTATGTGTATTTTTTCCTTTTCTCAATAAAACAAATAGTTTGTCTTTTCAGAATAAATATTTCTCTCTGTAAAAGTTTGTTTTAGTAAATTAGTGAGTTAGGGGCAGAAAGAACACTTTATTCTAGGTTGGCTGGAAAAACCAACTTAGAGGTTTGCTGGATTAAACCAACACCCTTCCTAAGCCCAGGATAAGGATCCAGGCTGCAGGACGTTTGGTCGGAATAACCAAATATTTTATTCTAGGTTGGCTGGAAAAACCAACTTAGAGGTTGGCTGGATTAAACCAACACCCTTCCTAAGCCCAGGATAAGGATCCAGGCTGCAGGACGTTTGGTCGGAATAACCAAACATTTTATTCTAAGTTGGCTGGAAAAACCAACTTAGAGGTTAGCTGGATTAAACCAACACCCCTCCTAAGCCCAGGATAAGGATCCAGGCTGCAGGACGTTTGGTCGGAATAACCAAACATTTTATTCTAAGTTGGCTGGAAAAACCAACTTAGAGGTTGGCTGGATTAAACCAACACCCTTCCTAAGCCCAGGATAAGGATCCAGGCTGCAGGACGTTTGGTCGGAATAACCAAACATTTTATTCTAAGTCGGCTGGAAAAACCAATTTAGAGGTTGGCCGGATTAAACCAACTCTTTGTATTCTTCAGCCGAAGTAAGGGTATGGCTGAAGAAAGGTTGGCTAAATTAAACCAACTCTTTGTACTCTTCAGCCGAAGTAAGGGTATGGCTGAAGAATGATTGGCTGGATTAAACCAACTCTTTGTACTCTTCAGCCGAAGTAAGGGTATGGCTGAAGAATGGTTGGCTGGATTAAACCAACTCTATGTACTCTTCAGCCGAAGTAAGTATATCGGCTGAAGAATGGTTGGCTGGATCAAACCAACTTTTGGTACTCTTCAGCCGAAGTAATTACATCGGCTAAAGAGTGGTTGGCTAGTAAGCAGTTGGAAAAGCATGTTCAAACAGGAATTTAAACCGAGATAACAGTTGGAGCAAAAGATCATGGAAAAGTCAGTACAAACATACAGTTCAAACCGAAATGAGTGTTAGAGCAGAAAAGACGATTTTCATTGATCAAGTTCAGAACAAGTACAAAGGAGGGGCCACAGCCCGGTTACACGAGCAAAAAGAAAAAGAAAATTACAAAATCAATTAAAAAGGTCTTCAAGATCGGCTTCAATGTCAACTTGAACACCGGTTGCAGATGGAAGATCAGTCTCGGTTGCGAGCTCGGTATCAACTGGCAGCATAGTGTTAGTCGGCGGCTCAACAGTTAGGTCTTCAACCATTGGCTCCAACCGAGCTGATTGATCGTTGGCTTGATCATTGACTACCGGAGTGTCAGTTGGCTCATTTTCTTCATCTTCATCATCTGAACCCTGCAAAAATTGTTGTTGGACAGAAGCAGCATACTCCGCTAGTGAGGCCGGAATGAAATACTGAGGAGCATTCTAGACCTCGGTTTCGGGCCCACAGCCGAGCTGCTCCACAGCACCTCTCCAGTCGCACTTGAAAAATAAGTCCTTTGCTGCCTCGCATTGTTGGATGTAAGCTGCTTCGCCTTCCTTGAAACCTTTCAGCTCGGCGTTTTCAGCTTTCTTTTTCAGCTCTCCTATTTCGGCGTTCTTCACGCCTTCAAGTTTTACCAGCTCCCGCAAATATTTATCTTTCATTACGGTCAGAGCTCTCTGCTTATCGTCGCTAGCCGAGGTAACTAGTCCGGTTAGACGAGTTACCTCGGCCTCTAGCTCAGCCATACTCTGTTGGGATTGTTTTAGTTCGGCGGTCTTGGCTTCGGCTTCTGCCATGGCCTGCCTTGTTGTTTTCCTGAGCTTCAACACCTTTTGATGGGCAATTTGGCTCTTTTGAAGAGACTGAAACGAATGGAAAGAAATCAATGACAAAACCGAACTGAAAGTTTGTAAAATTTGAGAGACAAGAGGGGCATCTTACCAGGATCATGGATTTGGTGGCCGATCGGATGGCCCTTAGTTCGGTCAGATGCTGGTGGTGTTCCATGTCTGCTAGAAGGCAAACACTCTTGGCAAGGTTGAATGCCATCAAGTGATCTTTCTCAGCAACCACCGAATCGGTATCCTGGATATCTCGGTTCTGAAAAATCAGTTTTGGTGCCCACTTGGAGGAGCTGGCTCAGTCAGAGCGCTCTGGCTGCGGGCTCGGTGGAGGGCTTCGTGGAAGTGTAGTTTCATCTTCGTCAGCAAGGCGTGGCTCGGTTGGTGTAGTCCGGGCACGCTTGCTGGGGCGAGATGATGAGGGTTGTTGGGAAGGAAGCGCCACAACCGTTTCCTGGGTTTGGCTTGCTGGTAGTACCTCGGCGCGGTTTGTTTCGGTGAGTAGAGCCCTTACTCTGTTTCTTTTGGCCATCTCTTGTTCGGCGGTCAGGAGGATGAGGTTGATCTGGGGTAAAGTGGGGTCCGGTTCAGGGGCGTCATCAAGCAGAAAATCTGTTACTCTGGCTTTTCGGCGACCGCTGTATCGGTATGTCGGCTCAAAATTAAGAAGTTTGGCCCAACTTCTTTCTGGAAAACGTAGTGCGGCACGGAGTGTGTTCAGGTTGGGGTAACTATACAAGGATTGAAGATGGGCTGAATCTGCATAATGAAAACAACTGTTAGTTCGGTTCAGGAGCAGGTAACCGAAATAAAAGAGAAGCATGAAAAGTGACCGAAGTAAAGTATACCAGGGATTCCTTTATTCCAATTTATACTTCGGCCTGGGATCTGGGCTTGGTGGTCTTCAAAATTCCCAGATACCCAGAAAAAATCGTCATCGTTTAAGTCTTTATCCGGCGTATCTTTTATTATTTTTTCTCTGCGACGGTGTATCCTTAGGTAGTAGACCCAGCCGTCATCTTTGGAGCCAATGGAGTACTGGTGGAAGATCTCGACTAGGCCAAGGTTAATGCCAGCTCGGCGGTTTAGTTCGGCTATTCCATTTATTATTCGGTAAGAGTTTGTAGAAAGTTGGGTAGGGCAGATCCTAGTTTGCCTAAGAAATTCGCAAAGCAAGGGTTGAACCGGGAATCTTAGTCCGGTCTCAACTATGGAAATGAGGGTGAAGGGAACGAAACCTGGGTTTCCCCAAGTAACGATATCTTGTTCGGCTAAGATGAGTTGGACGTCATCAGGGATGTTGTACTCTCTACGGAATTCGGCCAGGCCACCAGGTGTTTCTACCAAGAACCTATACTTCCCCATTTATTTTATAAGTTATGAATAAATTAAATCGGTGGGAAATTTGTGCTCAGTAGCTCGGTTGAGCGCTCAGAGGAGTGCCTGGGCAACTTAAGTCCGCAAAGTGGAAAACAAAGGTGTTAAGCACAGATCGTTGGACCGTGCTACAAAGTAAAAAGCAAGAAAATGTTACAAGTTCTATCTCGGTTACAACAAGGCGCTTGGTAGCTCGGGTTGAACAAGGGGTTTGTTAGCTTGGTCTTGGCGAGCGATTCGTTATCTCGGTTAAAGAAAATGTTCTGTTAGACCGGTTGGGCTTCTGGGGGCAGCTTTCTGAGTTCGGTCTAAAAACTAAGAAAGCTGGTTTAGCCCCAAAGACTTAGCTCGGTCGAAATTAAGGTTTCCGAAGTACACTAAGTTCAGACTTAGTTTGGTTCGTTTATCTTGGCTAAAGTAAATCAAAAGATGGTGACTTATTTGAAACTACTGGTATATACACAAGTTCTAGTTCGGTTATAAGCTGACTAAATTTACACGTAGCACAAACAATATCCTAGTTCGGTTGGGACGTGTTTATGGATCAAACCTAGTGTTTCTCATGTTATTTCTAGAATCAAAGTGGTTCTATTACATGTTTTTGCAGAAAACACGAAGCTAAGCAGAAATAGTATTTTTTAAAAACACATGAACAATATGCTATGGATTAAAAAAAATACAACAACAAGGAAAACAAAAAGAGAAACAGATTTGAGTAACTTACCAGATTGAAGCAGAAGAACTGGAGATGGAAGCAGTGACAATGAAGAGGCAAGAACTCAGCAAAATCAGGAATGAGGAAGCCCAGGAACGAGAGAGAGAGAAGAGGATGAGTATAATGGTTGTAGATCCAAAAAATGAAGAGTTTGTTTTGTAAAAAGAAGGACGAAAATGGAAGGGCGGGAACTGTTCAAATTTTGCGAAGTATGAGGGCGGCGTGACAGCTGCAAATGGCCAATCAGAACCTGCCACGTGTCACTAGAATGGGAAGCAATTCAGTTTCTGTGACTGAAGGGACGTTTTGACCGGATAAGGATAGCTCGGCTGGAAAGGCTTAAGAGTTTTTTAGCTCGGCTGGAAAGGCTAAAGGGTTTTTTAGCTCGGTTGGAAAGGTTAAGAACTTTAGCTCGGTTTATAAACAGGTAATCCCTATCATGCTACGCAGATGGAATTAAGGGGCAATTGAGAGGGTAATTTATATGCAAATTAGGCCGAGCTGGGCCGTTATGGGCCTCAGTGCGAAGGGCTGAGTAAAAAGGCCATGAGTTACTCCGGTCTTGAAGAGGCATAAAGTTAGTCCGGTCTCGAGCCCAGAGATTAGTCCGGTCCGAGGGAGGCTTGGAAGTTAGTCCGGTTCCAGAAGGCATTAGTTCTAGCCCGGTTCAGAAGAGTACAAACGAACAGTTCGGTCGCCGCATTTAGTTCGGTCATGGAGTATGGAACCAAGGTATATTGAGTCCTCTTCAGGACTTGGTGTGTGTTAGTTCGGCTAAGACTCTTCTATGGATAGCTCGGTCCTGGCATAAGAAGCTGAGGTAGAAGAAAAGCAAAGGAGAGCCAAACTAGCAGTTAGATCGGTCACTTTAGTTAGCCTAGCATGGCAGTGTTATTTTGGTCATATGGTAGTCCGGCCATAGTAGAACCATCTCACTTGGTTTAAGTAGTGAGGGGGGTGTGGAAGGATAAGCATTATCTTTCCGGAATATGAATCCTAAGAGGACTCTACATGGAGGAGTAAGAGTCCTATTAGGATTATGCCACACGAAACTTATAAAAGCTCACAAACACCACCTATGAAGAGGTAACGCAACTTTGATTTTCGAATACACAGAGCTTTTGCCTATTTGTCTAGTTTGCTGACTTAGGCATCAGAGAGGTTTCCGGCATACACCCGCCGGCTAGCTCACGTTTGTGTTTTCAGGTAATAAAGCGACGTCGTACAGAGGAATGCAGACTTGATCAACAGGATTATACGAGAAGGTTTATTTCTTTCCCGTACAATATGGAAGACACAGCTATTGATAGCAACATCTAAGGCCTTGTTTGTGGTATAATACTTTTAGTCTAAGAGTGAAAAAGTTATAAAAAAATTAAAAAGTCTATAAATTACGAGCACGAAATAATTTTCTCGTGTAATCCTGTTGATTAAGTCTGCGCTCGTCCAAACGTCGTGGTTTTACTCCCTGAAAACACAAACGTGAGCTAGCCGGCGGGTGTGTGCTGGATACCTCTTCGATGCCTAAGTCAACAAAATAGACAAATAAACAAAAGCTCTGTGTATTCGGAAATCAAAATTGTGTTACCTCTACATAGGTTATGTTGTGAGCTTTTATAGTTTTTTGCCTGGCACAATCCTAGTAGGACTCTTATTCCTCCACGTAAACTCCTCCTAAGAATCACACTCTTGAAAGATAATGTTTATCCTTCAATACCCCCCTCACTGCTTAAACCAAGTGAGATGGTTTTGCTTCGGTTGGATGAAGGTATGACCGAGCTAACACTAGCACTTTGTCATACTTAATCCAACGCCTTCATATGGAACTCATAGCTCGGCTCTTGTTCACTTGTACCTCGGTTTCTGTTGAGACCGAGCTAACTACAGCAAGCGATTACCGCGCTAACCAGAGCAAGGTCCACCATAAGAAGCCATCATACCTCGGCTCCGAATACTATGACTGAGCTAATTATCTCCACTCCGACCGTGGTGACTGTAATCACACTTGGACCGAGCTAACACTAAGGTCCACTTGCTAAGCCCTTTTCACCACGGCCCACTACTACGCCTGGGCATAGCTCGGCCTTAATGCTAATAAAAACTCCCTCTCAATATTAAAAAGTCAAAGATTTCATTTTCTTTCTACTTTTGTACATCTTTTTATAAAAAATCAAAAAATCATTCTAAACATACTAATTTTTTTACCTCATATTTTAACTAAAAAGTCAAAAAATTACTAAAATAACCTATTCCTAAACGAGACCTAAGCCTTCTTTCATATATTTCTACCATCGTTTCCACGAAACACCACAAAAGATTTAAGAAAAAATACACACGTGCGCACATTAAAAAAAAAAAAAAAACTCTCAAATTTTATGTCTCATTGGATTGGGCCTTTACTATTGTGTACTTGTGAGTTCCTTAATTTCGTAACAATTGGTACCAGAGTTTATAGCTGACGATTTATGGATGGATTCTCTTAGAACATCCATGTGTTGGGCTTGGATTTGCACAGAAACTTTGATGGAGTAAAAGAAAAATTCCTAATGTACGTAGAGGTTGGACTATGGCAAGATAGCTCTCTCAATGGAATATGATGACTCATAATAGAGTATGTGCGGGTGGCCTTTGTTGAATTCGATGTTAGAGAGTTATAAATCAAGATTTGAGGGGAGCAAGGAAATGCCTAATGTTAAATCCACACATGAGGAAGAGATTGTTGGAGCATGTGTGAAGGTAGAGTTCCACATTGAATAAAAAGTAAAATAAATGAGTTTTCATATACATTAGATAGGCTCTTCACTTAATAGTTTAAGTTTTTAAATGAGTATGAGTTTCAAATAATGTGTGTTTGGCTTTGATGTTTGCATTATGCACACATAGCCTCATTTGGGAACATCTAAAAAAGTCAAAAGTCAGCTTTTATTCCATTTTGAGTCACATCACTTCTCACATAAAAAAGCCAAAAAAGTAAAAAAAAAAAACCAAAAAAAACCAAAAAGTCAGATTTTAACTATCTTCCAAAAACATCCATAAAACTTATACCCCTAAAAAAAAAAAAAAATTACTGCACCACTGCAATGGAATTTTCCCTAGTCTTTTTCATTAAAAAAGTATTGATGAATTCATACTAAGTGTTATGTTAATGTGTAGATACAGCTTAGTCACCGACATAGATATAGAAGACATTGGACATAAACATGTCTAGGCAGTTTGCTAATGTTGATCCTATTTTGTGGACTGTATATATTAGATTGATTAATCTTTAAGTTACTTTTAGGCTTGTGATTCGTTGAAAGATATGGGAGGGGTTTGAAAAGAGAAAGGAAAAATGATGGTAAAATGTGAATAAAATACACTTATATTTTACTTAATTTTACATAACTTTTCATTTTTCCTTTTCAAATCTTTTAACCAAACTCAACCTTAAGACTAAATATGGGAAATTAAGGCTGTGTTTGATTAGGAATTTGGGAAGGAATTTGGAAAGAGAAAGGAAAAATGTGAAATGTAAGTATATTTTATTTACGTTTCACCTACCTTTTTCCTTTTCCTTTCTAAATCCCCTAACCAAATACAATGTTAAGCTACTAGGAGAACCATATTTGTCATACTAGTGACCACTCTGGTAATGGCATTGCCCTTTTCTAACGACATGGTTGCCCTTCTAGGCATCATCGAGTACTAGCCTCTGACAGTTTTTTTCCCTTGTGGAGGTGTTGTTGGAATTTATGGATTTTCTAGGCTTATTTTGGGCCAACTTTGAGACCAAATTTGAGTGGAGCCTACACGTCTTTTGGGGTGGGTCCAAAAAGGTGACATGTTCCTTGCTGCATGGCAAGTCACACGGTGAAAACAAAACATCAAAACCATTTATGAGTGAATGAGAGATTAATGTCATTTTCGAGTTCGTTGGAATGAGAAATTAAAGAGTCAAATGTGGGTTACCTTAAAATGGTTGTCCCACATTGAAACTTTAAGAGAGCTTATGTGAGTATATAAGCTTTAAGTGGACAAACTTGGGTTGGGCCCCAAGGGGCACCCCAAGTTTGTAGAAGGGAGGAGTTATGGACAAAATGGGCTTTGGCTCAAACCACCACACACGCGTGTGCCACCACCACCGTCTGCAAAATTTATTTGAATTTTTTCCAAAATTCTTGTAGGAAAATTTGAATTTTGCATCAAACAATTTTAATTCAATTTTTTTCTCCCAACCAGTGTGTCTTTTCCGAACTAGTCTAAAATTTCCCAGACTGTTCTCAGACATATTCAAAACTGTCTCAACAAATTGCACTACACAGATTCAATTCAAATTCTGCACCTGTTCAGTTCAAATTTGAACTTGTTCGGATCTACCAAACAGTCACCAACTTTTCTATAAATTGAAGACCTTTCCAGTAAATTTTTCTTAATCAATTTTCTTCCCCTTTTTGCTCTCTTTTTGCATTATTCTTCATACTAGTTTTCAGAGAAATTTCTAAGAGTATAGAACACAGGTTCTAGTTCGCCGAAACAGATTGTTTTTTGTGCTAATATAATTTGTGAAAGATCATTGTATCTTGGGAGATAGACGTCATTATTCCGTAAGCACGTGAGTTGGCGAATCTGTGTTAAGATTGTTGGAACAATCTTTTGTGTATAATAAAAATAACTTGAAACAAATCAAATAACCAAAATAAATTACTTACAAAATTTATTTACCAAAACACCTTAATGTACTCGATAAACTACACTCGTATGGATATAGCTTATGCAGTAAGTAAATTAAGTAGATATACGAGAAATCCAGGAGTAGAACACTGGAAAGCTATTATAAGGTTCTAAGATATCTTCGATTTACTTGTAACATTGGGCTAAATTATACTAGATACCCAGCAGTCTTGAAGGATACTGTGATGCAAACTGGGCATCGGATACTAAAGACTCAAATCCACCAGTGTGTATGTCTTTACTCTTAGTGGGGCAGCTGTATCTTGGAAATCTTGCAACCAGACTTGCATTGCTAGGTCTACTATGGAATCAGAATTTATAGCTTTAGATAAAGTTGGAGAAGAAGCAGAATGGCTTCGTCACTTCCTTGAAGATATTCCAATGTGGCCCAAACCGGTGCCTACTATATGCATACATTGTGATAGTCAATCAGCTATAGGTAGAGCACAGAGTTATATGTATAACAGTAAGTCACAACACATTCGTTGTCGACATAACACCGTGAGACAACTACTCTCTAATGGAATTATTTCCATTGAATATGTGAAGTCTAAAGACAACATAGCGGATCCACTAACCAAAATGTTAGCAAGAGAGTTAGTTGAGAATTCATCGAGGGGAATGAGACAATGGAAACCCAACCTAGCTGACTGAAGATCTCAAGATCTAGGTTCAAAGGGACAACCAAATTGTGTATAGCTCATAAGGATCACTGGGGAGTCAAACTCCTACCCATTTCTATAATGAAATAGTGATGTCTGCAACGGTTTAGGTTAAGTAATACTTTTAATGATTCTTATATTTAGGAATACCTAGTGGAGTATGGCAGGATACCCTTCATAAAAATTACCTATATGAGTGTGAACTGGGCCGGTTCTATGAGATTTGTGAAGGGTTACATTTCTCTAGAGCACTCAAGACTAGGTTGTTCAGGGCCAAAATGAACACAATAGTGAGAACTAAAATGTGTTTGGGAATATATTGTGTGAGTTCTATTGTCTTGGTTTACACAAATGGCTAAACAATTCAAGATATCATGTTTACTGGTTAGCTAGTAAATCCAATAATGTCTCACAAGGGAAGGTTCAAAGCTAAAAGCTACCTATCCTTTACAGAATATCTCCGATTTTTGTACTTTTTGTAATAAGATCATGTAGTTATATTTTCTCTCCGTCAAATTCCATTCATGTAGGGGATTGTTGAAATTTGTGGTTTTTATAGGCTTATTTTGGACCAACTTAAGCCTAAATTTGAGTGGGACCCACACGTCTTTTGGGGTGGGTCCAAAGAGGTGACACATTCCTTGCCACATGGTAAGTCACATGGTGAAGACGGAACATCAAAATCATTTATGAGTGAATAGGAAGTTGACGTCGTTTTTGAGTTCGTTGGAATGTGAAATTAAAGAGTCAAATGTGGGTTATCTTAAAATGGTTATCCCACATTGAAACTTTAAGAGAGCTTATGTGAGTATACAAGCTTTAGGTGGACAAACTTGGGTTGGGCCCCAAGGGGCATCCCAAGTTTGTAGAAGGGAGGAGTTATGGACAAAGTGGGCTTTGGCTTAAACCATCACACACACACGCGTGTCGCCGCCGCTGTCCGGCCGAGCCGTGCCAGGCCGGTTGTAGGTTGGGTCCTAATATTAATTTTTGGACAAAATTCCTACGGGAAAATTTGAATTTTACACCAAACAGTTTGAATTCAAATTTTTGCTCCCAACCAGTGAGTCCTTTCCGAACTAGTTCGAAATTTCCCAGACTGTTCCTAGACAGATTCAAAACTGTCTCAACAGATTGCACCGGGCAGATTCAATTCAAATTCTACACCTATTCAGTTCAATATCAGACTTGTTCAGTTCAAATTTGAACCTGTTCAGATCTGTCAAACTGTCACCAACTTTCCTATAAATTGAAGACCTTTCCAGCAGATTTTTCTTAATCAATTCTCTTCCCCTTTTTGCTATCTTTTTGCATTATTCTTCATACTAGTTTTTAGGAAAATTTTTGAGAGTATAGAACACAGGTTCTGGTTTGCTGAAACAGATTGTTTTTAGTGCTAATACAATCTGTGAAAGATCGTTGTATCTTGGGAGATAGACGCCATTATTCGCGTGGCTAGAGCACCACATAATTGTGTCGAGGTTTCGAGGCATCCCTGCCTCGACTAACTTTGCTCGGTAGCAACATGGCTCTGTATCCCATTTGGCTTGGCTGAGTGTCCTCTGCCAGACCATGACCCTACTATGTCTCGTCTCCTCTTTCTCCGTAAAGCTGTCTCCTACTGATCAAGTCATCTCCAACACCATCATCCAATACCTTAATGACCTAAGTTCGGTGTTAGCCTTGGAATCTTTGCTCGGGGCATCATTGGAGTATGTAGCTTTGAAGCTAGAGTTAGAGATTCATTTTAGTGCCTTTCCATCCCCCTACCCCGAGGGGTCTGCACCATGATCAGTCTTAGAGAGACGGGTGCTCTAATCAAGACATGATAATTTGGAAATTGTATCATATGCAACTTGAAGCCCCCTGTACGCTACATTGTGCTCTTATGATACAAATCCCAAGATTTGATCTTAGGATGTAGAGGTGGTTGGGATACCTCATTCTTGTTGAAACAAGGAGGGTCAGCTACCTCTCCAAGAGTGAGCTGGCCTCCATGGTTTGACCATCCTATATAAGGAGGCCTCTATGAAAACGTTGAAGCATCACTACCATTATCAACCATTTTACCATATCTGGTATACAGCAAGATCTCTGCACCGCCCTTTTTCTCTCTTCTGAGGCTTATTGACCTCTGACCTCCTGCCTCACTGGTGATTACCTTGACATCTCAGTACCTTGCATTCTTCCCAAAAGCCATCTGTAGGCCACCTTAACAAATACCACCACAACATTATTGTTTATAATTGGGATGTTTGGGTTTGCACCAGGGGCAATGTTTGTAATAAGTTGGGATCTTAGTTTACGTGTTTTGTTTACATTCAAGGTGTATGACTGCATGTTTTGTTAATTGAAACCTTTTTTTTTTTTTTTTTTTTTTTTTTTGGGAGGGGTTGGGGTTGATTTGCTAAGCAACCCAGCCAGTGAATAGATAGAGTGCTTTTTATTGTCCTTGTGCTATAGAACTAGAAGTAGCTAAGAAACAAGGTATTTTTTGTTTTCATTTGTTTTTGTTTTTATTCTTGTTTTATTTTGATTTGGTTTTGTTTTCTAAATTGCATTGAGGCAGAAAATTTGTTTCAAGAAAGCATAATATTGGAATCAGAAAGTATATCCATTTAGTTTAACATACTGTGGCAGCAATTCAAAGAATTGCCTTAGGCGGCATTTGAATAGCATTCATTTCAAGTGGATTTAGAAATTACTTAATTGAATGATCCATATCCAGCAGTGGCTAAGAATACATGCCACAGCAGCATATGTTCAGAAGTCTGTTAACGCTTCTTTAGACAAGTTTTAATTGATCAAATTTCCTGCTATTTTAACTTTTAATATTTAGGCCCTATTTGGGAATTGGCAATTTCAGTTAGCTTTTTGACTTTTTATGAAAAGACGTCCAAAAAAGTAGAGAGTTATGTGATTGGGTGTTTTGTACTATTGGCTATTTTTAGCCCAAATGGTTGAGATTCAGGTATATGAAATATTTTTTTCGAAAGATAGCTAAGGTTGATAGACATGGCTAAATCTTGAATGAATTTTTTAGGATGCTGTTTATGTCTACGATGTTGCCTGTGTATCCGTTACACATGTTTTTGGGATTATTCGAGAAAAGTGCGCTCAGTTGTCATATTTTAGTGATACAAATTAATATCAAGAAGCAAACATTTGCAAATGGAATTGCTGTAATCCGTGTACTGATCATTACTAGCAACCCATTTGGTCCAAAGTTGTTGATAAAACATGTAGTTTGTTTGTACTTGTTTCAATTAGTCTCATGGTCTATCCTTACCGCAACTGGCCCACATTTCCACAAATATTTATCAAGGGGGAGTTCATCAGAGGATCAGACATCATTCTCAACATGCACCAGGTATTATCATATCAAATTTGTTCTTCTTCTTAAGCCTGGGATGCATCATACATTGTCTTTATGGTTTGGTCTGTCATGTAGACTGGTGAGCTGAAGGAAATGCTTAAAGATATTGCTGCCAACTAGGAGAGATCGTAGTAACTCATGATTGTTGGCCATGTATAGTTACGTAAGAATTTGGAGTTGTCTTTGGTGTTTTAATTCTTTTGAGGTAATATAAGCACGTTAAATTTATGTCCGGTTAAAAGACCCTGCTTTAGTGGAAGTTCATACACTGTGTTGCTCCTTTTAAGTATGTTAAACTACGAGTAATTGTTGACTTAATCCAATAATGGTTTGCGCTAGTATGGATTCAAAAATTGTATATACATAGCATTACTCCATGAAAATTTACACACAAAATTATATATATATATTACTGCAGTCCACCTTTTATTTTGGTGTGTAGTACAATGAAACAACTCAAGCTGGTACAATATTTAGCACAATACACACAGCACAACCAACAGAAAATATCTGTCTCTCTTCAAATCTAATAATACATGATCACACTGCTGCTTCTTATTTCTTCAATTCAGAGGACTGCTAAAATTCACGACTGACAGGAAGAATCTATCTATCCATTAGTCGTCGCAATTTCAGGGGTACTGACATGCCCAACAATGACCACATGATGATAATGTTCCTTGCTGTGACCTCCACGTTTGCCATGGCAATGGTGCCTTTTGCCAGGACTGCCACCACCGCCGTGACCATGATGTATCCCACCATGACCATGATGTCCTCCACAGTGACAACCACCGCGGCCACCATGTCCGTGATCACCATGACTATGTTGATGAATATGATGTCCCCTGCTACGACCGTGGTGTTGGTAAATAAGATGTCCCCAGCTGTGACCGTGATGCCCTCTGATGTGACATGCTGCACCTCCGTGATGTCCACCGGGGCTGTGGTGTCCTAAGTTGTGAACACCGTGATAGAATGGGTGATGATGTTCGCCGCACCCAGACATCTTTGTTGTTCAAGTGTTTGTCTAAATCTCTGAAGATTGCTTGGTGAATGAATATTGTGTGAGGAGTGACAATGCTGGGAGCTCAAATATTTATAGGCAAAATGGGATGAGTGGTCGGTTATGCTTTTACTTGGAGCCTACTTTTTTTTTTTTTCTTGTGGAAGAAGATAATGGAGGAGAGAGGCTTATCGATATGAACATGTGACCTTTATTCATGTGTATGTCATAAGTTTATTCGTGTTCTCCAAGAAAAAATTATCGGATTGAATGACGGTTGGGACTCTCTCCCCTAACAGTCTTTTTCTTCAAATATTGATGAATTCAGATCAGGCGCTAACGTGTGCTATGTAGCTAAGTCACCGACATAGATATAGACATTGGACATTAAGATGTTTGGGCGGTTTGTTTTGTTGTTTGTTTTTTATGTCGATCCTATTTGGTCGATTATGTATCGGATTGATTAATCCTTAAGTTATCTTTGGGCAGTGTTTGAATCAATTTTTCAGTTAAATATATACTCAAATTTATAATTTAAACAAAGTCTTAAGATGGATTAGCGAGATATAGGAAAGTGAAGGAAAACGTGTTACTTTTTCTCTCTCTAGTCTAAATTTAAATTAGAGGGTGTTTTGTGGACATGTTGGGTTCATTAATGCTGTGTTTGGTTGGGGGATTTGAGAAGGGATTTGGAAAGGGAAAAAGAAAAGGTGTGTGAAACTAAGTGAAATATAGGTATGTTTTATTTACATTTCACTTATTTTTTCCATTTTTTTTTCTAAATCCCTCCTCAAATCTCCCAACCAAACACAGCATAAGGGATTTTCTTTCAATGATTCAAATCGTTTATTTTGTAAGATTTTTCACATATTCATGAACAAAATTAGGTTAATTTGATAAGTGCAGTTTATTTATTTTTAGGTGAATTACACTAACGGTCCTTATAATTTGGACCTGGTATCATTTTGGTCTCTAACTTTTTGATTGTGACACATTTGACCTTGGATTTTGAATCTTGTTCTAAATAAAGACAATTTAATATACCATTGCTCAATCTCAAAGGCAAAGTCGTCAATTTGATAAAATATAAACTAATTTGACAAAAATAAATTTTAAAAAAATATTTTTGAATTTTTAAAGATTATTTCTACCCACTAAAGATAAAATTATGTAAAATTGATAAATCTTTTAGACATTTATTTATTTAAAGCCTAACAACCGTCCATTATATGATCATTATCCAAACACATAATAAAAATTCGAGTTAATTATCCAAAAATCTTATTTACAAATGTTATGGTAGCTTAGGTCCTATTTAAGATTTTTTGAACCAATAAGTCATACTTAGTAAAACTGAGAATATTATCAGTCTTTTCCAATTTTTTAAACTAATAACATTATCAATTTTGTATAGTAATGTTTCAGATAATTATTTCATTAACTGATGGAAAAAAAAAAAACAGAATATGAGATTAAACGTTTTTGCCTATCTACTTATTTGTTTGATTCAACTATCCAATAAAACCGAAAACATTAACAGTTTTTTTCAATTTTAAATTGAGAACATTATTAATTTTTTCATTTTTAAAGATTTTTTTTTTTTTTACACATAATTATTAATTTTTTAAAAAAAATTTTCAATTTGAAAGTTGATTTTTAAAGTTTTGAAAATCAAAATAAATGTCAAATCATTATATTCTTTTATAGATAATCATAAATAATGGACAATCATTGATTGAAGGGAAATTCAGACTATTAAACATTTAATGGGATTCGAAGGACTAAAAAATCTTAGTTAGGACTTAATAGAGTATAAATTCATAAATTAGGACTTGTGTATAAATGCTCCTAAAATTTAATTTGGTAAAATAAATAAATAAATAAATGTCTAAAAGATTTATCAATTCTACATAATTTTATCTTTGGTAGATAGAAATTATTTTTTAAAATTCAAAAATATTTATTCACATTTATTTTTGTCAAATTAGTTTATATCTTATGAAATTGATGACTTTGCCCTTAAAATTGAGCAATGGTATTTTCAATTGTCCGTATTTGAAACAAGATTCACAATTCAGGGTCAAATGTGTTACAATTGAAAAGTCAGGGACCAAAGTGACACGAGCCCCAAACTATAGGGACTGTTAGTGTAATTCACCCTTTATTTTTTGTCTCGAAGAAAATAAATAGTCTATTTTGACAAAAAAGATGATGTATTCATTAAGTCAATTAACAGTTTTTAATAATATTAAAAATATATTTCAATTAACAATTTTTGTAATTTTATTATTGTGTAAGAGAGTACTTAGAAATTTTATTCTTTTTTCTATAATTCTGTTAGAATCTCCCTCGGAAGAGCTTAGCAACTCTACTAACTCGTTCTATTTGCCTAGTTTGCTCCTCACGATGTATAGCTCACATCTAAACATCTGATTGGGGAACGGGGCAACAACCATGAAGCTCCGGCAGAAAGGGAAGGCTGAATTGAAGCAGAAGCAAGGGCATGTCTCGCCTTGAGGTGAACAAAGCCGATAGCTTTTGATCGCAAAGGAAAGCAACCTGAGAAAAAAAGAAGAAAGAACTTAAAAACCAAACAAACTAAACAAGCCAAACAAGTAGCCATTTTATTAGCAAAGAATATATAATCAAACTGTTTTGTATAACTAATATTTGACCAAGTCTCCCATCTTGAATATCGTAGCCCACCCAACTCTAACATCTTGTAGAGGGTGTGAAATTAAAGGCAAAATTAAGTGTGGACCTAAGTGCGGAGGTCGCCCCTGTTAGGAAACTAGGAATGATTAAAAGAGCATGGGTTAAAGCCCAAGAGAAGTGGGTCAACAATGGGCGGAAATAGGTTCGACCCACCAAGGGTCCAAACATACTCTATGAAGGAAAATGCCTAAGTCAAGTTGCAGAGGTAGTACTTGTAACGGTCAAGTTGCTGAGACACTTTGTTTCAGTGCCATCATTCCTAGTATTGTCGGCGCTGCCATTTGAACTTGTTGAGGGAAATGGCCACCGTAGTAACTACAGCCACCGTCATCAGTACCATCGCCGCAATAACAGCAACCGTCGCAACTAACTTGCGAAAAGAACACTCCACCAAGGTGACAGCGGCCTTTGGAAAAGGCTTCTCTTCACAAGTAGAGGCTAGTGCTTGGTGCTGATAGCAGGCCTCAAAGCTTACTGGTTGGAGCTGATAGCAGGCCCAGATATACCTGTATACCGCGATGATTCCGCAAAGATGAGAGTAGGGTAGCCCGAGTGCAAGGGACTCCCTTTCCATTTACTTAGGTCATGGACTTGCCTTGGTCGCACAAGTAGGACCAAGGAAGCCCCCTTGGGTTTGGTACTAAGGCACAACATGGCTGATAATAAGCTTGGTTGTGGCCTTCGCCCTGGGAAGCTGGAGAGTTTGTGGTTAGGTGGCTAAGGGTGGAGGCGTCACTGAGGTGAACATGAAACATGGCTGATAGTAGGCTATGAAGTCCTGAGAATGCATGTCTTTGCTAAATTGAAACTGAGAAGGCCAGTGCAGCAGCAAACATTACCACCGCAAGTGCACTTGTTGAGGTTCAAGCTAAGGAGACAAGTTGCAGCAACAAACACTCTCGCCGCAAGTGCACTTGCTAAGGCATCTGTGCCAAACAAATAGTACACAGTACATGCAAAGAGACGCGTGACACCTTCAGCCTAGTGGCTCAAAGCATAATATTCCATGTGATTCTTGAGGACACATGTTCTCACTTTATTTGGCCACTTGGTATCCTTTGGTAACAAGGAAAAACTTATAAATAAGACCCATTTCCCCAGGTCCAAGGAGAGGAATTCTGGGAATTTTGGAAGATACCGCCCATTTGTGCACTGTCATTCCTTTCTTCTTGAGTCACTTGCTTTATCCTCACCTAGCTGTTCACCCTCTAATCATTCCACTATTATTGGACCATTAACATAGTTTTGCTTCTTTAATTACTCTCTTAATCACTATTCACCTTGAACCCCTCTACACATCTAAACCTACCTATTAAGAGGCTTGGATACGATTAGATACTTGTTCGAGAACAAATAAAAAGATGAAAATCAATCCGAACTCGTGGATTCTTTTGTCTGAAACATAATCTTGTTTAGTCTTCTCTTTTGTGTCCTTATACTATTAAGAAGCTTTAGTGTGGGAGTTGGATGAAAAAATCTATTTTATTATTATATTGCTAAGTAGTTAAGAATTTTATATTTTCACTTAATTCTATTAAAAAAAAATTTTGACAAACAAATATATGTAATTTTTAAATTATAAGAGACAATTTATATTTTAAACAAATCTCAAAAGATATATTTATAAATTATCCTAAATTTTATAAAAGAATAGATGTATAAAGTACAAATTATAACATCTTAAAGTTTTGATTGCCGTATCTAACAAAAAATAAAAAATAATTAATTAATTATTTAAAAAAAAACAAAATAAAATATAACGCAAACTATAACATGTGTTCCACCACACGCAGATCAACGCATCTGATGTGCGCACCTTGCGCACAACCTGATGGACAAACCTCACAGGGTAAATCCTCTGCAAAATGAAAACAATTGAAAAGTAGGACTTTGTGGATTCAAAATTAGAGTTTTGCTATATTTTCTCATTTCATCATCTTTAATTATATTTTTAATGATATGACAAAAAATTAGAATCTCAAATAATTAAATATGTAACAATTTAAAAATTAACACCTATCATTTCACATGGGGTGAAATTGTGGAGATTTATTAGATGTCTCAAATATTTTTCAAACTAAATGGATACTATGACAAGAAGCGAAATCTTGTGGTGTGTAACCCTTTAGGGGTGCATACCATATATTCCTTATCACAAAATTGTGCAACTTTATCACAAATATTTTATAACATCAATCATAAAATACGTAAACTCATCGTAAATTAGCGTAATAAAATGTTTAAAATTTTATACATGATGTTATAAAAATTTATGACTTGGTTACAACATTTTTTGTTACACTAATTTGTACTGAGATTACGTATTTGCAGTTGATATTATAAAATTTTATAATAAAATTACATATTTTATGATAAGATACACCCCATAATATTTCCCTAACCACAATAAAAAACAGCTAGACTCTAAAAATGGCAGGCCTAAAGGCCCATTCGGGGCTCATATGGGTCACTTGGACTTAAAATCATAAATGGAGCAACCTAAAATAAGGGATTAATTTCGACCCAAATATAGTTGGACAGGGTTGCTAAAGTTACCTGCACAATAAAGATATATATATATATATATATAAAGGAAAAACAAAATAAAAATAATTAATAAGATAAAATATTAAATCTTACATATTAATTAATTATTTTTTCTCTCACAATCATATACTCAATTATAAAAAAAAAATTCACAAATCATCCCAAACCAAAAATATATATATATGTCGTAAAATAGTTAAAAAATCAAAAAATCAATTAAAATAGCCAAATTTTCATAACAGGCCAAAGTACCAATCACCTTGTTTGGGTTTCAAAAAATTGAACTCACTTTTTAAAAAATTAAATTTTTTATTTTTAATCAAAAATTTTAATATTTTTAAAAAAAATATTTTTTTTAAATGCGAGAAATTATTGAATAGTCGTGGAGTTCAACGTCGTCAGGCCAAGTGATGCTCCTCTCTAATCTCAATGCGCTATTTAAGTTTGGTCAGTAAGCCATCCCTTGCGGAAAAACTCGACCCGACGTTAACCAGCGTTAACATATGAGAATTTGAATCTCTGAATTTACTGTATAACACAAGAATAATTGAGGATAAATTATCAATAGGTCCTTATAATTAGACTTAATTATCATTAAGTCTTATTGAAAATAAGTAATAAAATCGTCACTAAAAATAATTTTTTGTATATATTATTAAAAATTGACAATTAGTGATTTTTTTGTGACGAATTTTTCAAACTATTGTTGAAAGTTGAAATTTAGTGACGTTTTTTTAAACTATCACTAAAACTTATAATTAGTGACATTTTTTGTGACGAAATTTTCAAACTGTCGTTGAAAATTAACAATTAATGACGTTTTTTAATAATGTTTGATGAAAAAGGCCATTAATTTTTACAGAATCTATTAAACAATAAGCCAACTTATTAAGACTTACACGTAAGTTTCCTAAGCATCTATTCCTCTCCCATTCAATTTGTGTGGCTTTTTCTCTCGCCAATTGTTTATCTCTCAATACATTCAATCGACACCATTCTTGCACCAGTAACGACAAATCTAGCAATAACTCTCACCCCTGACAAGCGAGAAATCATAGCGATCGTCAAAATACCGGCAAGCACTAGGGGTGTAAATCTGGCCCGGCTCGGCCCATATCGGGCCTCATGAGCTCCCGCCAAAATTTGGGTCGGGCCGGGCCGGCCCACGGACCAAAAAATTAAGCCCAGGCTCTAGCCCAGGGATATTCGGGCCTCGGGCAAGGCGGTGGGGCGAGCCTCGGGCCGGCTCAGTGGGCAGGGCCTTGGGCTTGAGCTGGCTTGACCATTTTTTTATTTTTTAAAATTTTTTCTACAAAGTTTTATTATTTTCCATTTAAAAAGACACTGCGCCTCGGACAAGCCAGGCCTTAAGCGGGCCGATGGGTTGGGCCACGGGCCGAGCCATGCTTCAAAATGATGGCCCAGACCCAGGCTTAGGAGCTCAGGCTGGACTCAGGCCTGGGCCGCAGGGGAGCTTCGGACTGTCCACAGACCGCAGGCTATTTTTACACTCCTAGCATTGTCTCCTCATATGATGACTATAGCTTACAACTATACCAATGTCAATCGCTAGTGGGAAGCACCACCGCCTTCAAAGTACCAACAACGTCTGCCATCCCAAACGAGGATCACCTCTAACAGCGACAATGCAACCGCCACATTCCTGAAGATCTAGTATTTTTGATGCAAAACTCATAATCAGATCTCAAGCCTACAGATTAACAAATCACCATCGCTTGTTGGCAACCCTGCGACCATCAATTTCACCATTTACTTTGGCCACCACTACTTTGTGATCCTTCAAGAAGGAGAAGTACGAAGCTCGATTGGGCTTACTAATGGTAGTCTTGTGCTGGGGCAACTCGCTATGATGAGTTGTTCGAAGAAAAACTTTTAGGTTCTGTTTGGTAGAGCTTTGGAATGTTAGTTCCAGGCTTTGATTTGCATACCGTATTTGTTTACGGTTTTCAAAAATTTATTCCACTTACTTTTGAAAACTCTGCCCAATGAGGGAAAATTTGGGCTAACCGCCCGTCCCACCGGTTGATCGGGACAGTTCATTTTTTTTTTTTTTTGTGCAATTGATACGTGTTAATTTTTATATATTCAATAAAAAATATTTTCCGAATTTTTTAAATTTTTTTATAAGTTTTGAATAAAATTTTGAGTTGTGTGTTTGGTTATGAGTTGTAAATTTTTGTATCAAATATCATATGTTATATTAAAAATTCTTCACTCAATTCAAAACTCTTTTAAAAACTCATTCATCAAACAAATTTTCTACACTCAAATCATAATTTCAAAACTCATAAACTCAAAATACAACTGTATTCTCAAATCATATTTAGAAAACTCTATCAAACAAAACCTTAGAATTTTTTTCTGTAGTGGGTAACATGATGTTTTTTCGGCTCGTCTATGGTTTGCCACTGGTGCAAGAGAACCCAGCATTGTATTTCATTATGCCCCTATTATAATTTTTTTTGATCAAAGAATTTTGGAGTATCTATTTATAATTCATCAATTAAAAAAGTGATTCAAAGTATCTATTTATAACTTAATTTAAAAAATAAAAATAAAAATCACTATGATTGCCAACAAAAAGCAGAAAGCAGAGAACCCAAAAAATCATATCCGATCTATTTTCTTCTTCTTTTTGTTTTTTTTCTTCAAAAACTATCTGTCACTTTTAAATCCAAACTTTAATGAGAGAAAAAGAGGATATACTACTAGAAGAATTTGCAGAGTTTCTGCAATTTTTAAAACATAACAATGTGGTCATATAATTCCTCTTTAGCCATGTTTGATTTACAAGACTAATAGTGAATGTATTAATAATCCTATCAAATTAGTGTAGTATTCACTATCTAATTAGAATAGTAACATAAATTATCCCCTTGTCCATTATTTTATTTGTATTGGATAAGAAAACATATGAATATAGGATTACAACTATATTTTTCTTCTTTTTCAATCTTACCCTCCATCAATGTTTCTTCGCAATCTTTACTTTATCAAAAAAAATTCATAAACGTGGTTTTGAAAAAAATTATAAATAAATAAATAAAAGAAAAATAAAAATACAAAAGCCATGTTTGGTTTTTTTTAAAATTTTTTTTAAAAAAAAAATATAAACTAATTTGATAAAATAAATATCAAAAAATATTTTTAAATTTTTAAAAAACATTTTTAGCCTTCTAAAATATAAAATTATATAAAAATAATAAGTGTTTTAATTTTTAGTCAAGGGTAAAATAGTCTTTTTATTTTATTTCCCAGCTCAATATATATGATTCCACCCCTACCCCATTATTAATAATTCTACAAATTTGTTGGATTAATTATCTATTGTATTAATAATCTTGAAGCAAAATTTCAAAACAAACACAAAATTATTAGGCCAACGGATTAATAATCTCAATCCCATACTCTAATTTTGTGGATCAAACATACATTTTGAACTTTATTTTTTGATTTGATGCCTACTACACACTCCATTAAGAAATAAATATCTTCATTTTTTTTTTCTATGGAAAAATACATACTACAGCTTTATATGATAGTCACTGTGTACATTCTTTTCTTTATACAAAAATATAACTCACCGAAATAAAAAAATTAAAAAAGAAAAGAAAAGATGTATGAGTAATACATTTGGCAAAATGCAAAATACAATACATTCTCTTTCGTCAATGAATACAATACATTTGATATACAATCCCGCTAGGTAGCTCGACTATTTCGAGGCTCGAGTGGCCCGACTTTCCTCTCTCCTTCTCTTTCCCTCCTCCTCTGTTTCTCTCTTCTTCTTCTGTATTGCTCCCCCACCACAATATCAACTCCCATCTCAAATTCCATCTTCTATAAATACCTCAAATCACTCTCTTGGGTGAAGCTTTTGTCTGGATTCAGTTCTCTTTGAAAGCAATGGAGTTGATCATGAAAAAGCTTCTCCAGCTCACATTCAGTTCTCTCTCTCTCTCTCTCTCTCTCTCTAGTCTAAATATCATTTTATTCTACAACAATGTTCCCCCTTGAACAAATTTGATGAATAAAATGCTAGGGTCAGAGATGCTCCCAAAACCCACATCTTCTTTCATATATACAAACAAACATTCAACAAATGGGTCTCAACAATCACATAAATGAGATGAGTAGCATATAAACAAATCTCTTAATTACAACAACATATCTCAAATCAAAACAAAATCAAAACCAAACCCACATAATCAAAATCAAAACAAAATCAAAATCAAAATCAAAACGAAGCTCTTCCCGCTCATGGCATAACTCTCTCTCTCTCTCTCATGAACTCTTGCTTTGTAAATCTCTGCAAATTGGTGGAAGTTACATGATAGATTTTGGGGCTGTGGGTTTGGAGACCTTGGTGGGTCTAGACAATGGAGTCTCTTCTCAGGTTGTTCCAAACTCTGATACCACAAAGCACCATAGCAATGGATTTGGGTTTCTCAAAAAACTGAGATCTGGGTCTGGAGAAGACGACTGAGAGAGAAACGTGAGGCAGAAAGAAGAGGAAAAAAAAAATGCCCAAAACGACGTGATTTTGGGTATTTGAGCCATTCGAGTCAACGTATTTCGCGCTACGAAACATTTCTCTTTGATATATCATTCTTTTGACAGATAAATAGTCTGCAGCAACCATAACCACATGAACCCAATATGGTGTATCCAACAGCACCATTGTGACCTAATATCTTAACTTGCCACACAAACCCAACAAAAATAACCCAAAAATGTCGCCATAAAGCCACTGGTCTCTGGCAGAAACACTTGAGATAGAAGAACCACAAGGCTCTAGACTTTGTTAGACAATGCAAGATCGATTCGGCAGCCTCTGGTGGAGTTCTTCAATGGGTTTAAACAATGAGAGACACTGAATTGTTGACAAATAAGAAAAAAAAATAATTAAATTTCTCATTTCTTTTTCTAATATTCATTTCATAAAACTTCAATGAATCAAAAAATTGATTTTATATTGAAAGGAAAATATACTCCGTCCTTGACAGCTTATATCAAAATGTAGTTTTCTGGATTAGATAACATTGTATATGGCCACATCGCATTTTATGGGGGAGAAAAACATTCACATATGCATTTAATTTGGTAACTTTAGCTTTTTTAGCCTTTTTTAGCCTTTTTTGATTTTTATTTTATTTTATTTTAAATCACATCACTTCTCTACTTCAAACGTTTTTTCAAAAAAAATTAGAAAGCCAATTTTTAACCTACTTCCTAAATCAGGCCAAAACGCCAGTCTTGTTACCAATTCAAGTTGTGGCAGTGGTCCAAGTGATTCTGCTTGTGGACTATGGTGGGTGGCGAATGGTGGCGGTGGTCAGCAAGACAGCCGTGGCCTTATTGGTGCTTCTAATGAACGATTGTAGTGTGACACAAAGAGAGGCAGAGTAGAGATATCCCATCAGAGAGATGCCAAAGTGATTTTGGTTTTGTTTTAATTTTAGAATTCCGAACTTTAGAATCTTTCAGCGGGATTTTGAAAACTTTCCAAATAGATTGTTAATCTCATAGCGTTAATGCCGGAAAACGTTAGCCTTAACGTTTTGTCTTCCGTAAGGTGCAAGGCGTGTGTACATGCAGTTCGAGCAGTTTGAGAGTAAAATTATAAATTATATGACGGATTAGCGGATTGACAAATTGCGGTTTGAGCAATTTTGGATGAATTAGCACGGTTTGAAAAATATTCTAACCAATTATCAAGTTTTTGCATAATATATAACACTGATTTACATAATATTTTTCATATATATAATACAAACTAATTTTACATAATATTTTTTCATATATATAATTACTAATTTGTAATAAATTTCACATCTTAAATTTTTTTCACGCTCATTTTTATATTGATATTTCACTTTAAGTTAAAAAAAAATATATGCATTTATTAGGTTTTTATTCTTGACAATCCCATTTGACAAAACTCCTTTTAGTTGTACTTGTTTTCGCACTTTTATTTCAGTGAGGTTATGAGTTTCTTAGATGCGAATCCAACCTAAATTGTGCCTTTGCAGAGAAGTTGTAATGTTAATTCTTTCAAGTTTGCCACTTCGCTGACTAGGACGGGGATCGAGGGGCAGCGCCCAGGCAGGGTCGAGGGGTAGCACCCTCGAAGCAAAATGCAAAAGTGCATTCAAAGTTGCTTGTCTGCTCGAGCGGACATTCCCCCGCTCGAGCAAAGATTGGTGAGTTCCAGAAGTATGCGTGTCTGCAAAAAAACTGTGATCTGTGTTTTCACGCTCGAGCGTCGAAATCCCCGCTCGAGCGTACATCCTGGTTTGGAACACGTCATATAGTGTCCCTGCTCAAGCGTCCATTCCCACGCTTGAGCAGACCTCGCGATTTCAGATTCTATAAATTCACATGTTGCTCCAAATCTAGGGTTACACCTCCAGATCTTCTTCTTGGGTTCTAGGGTTTATATCTGGGGCTATTTTGCTAGTTTTCTTTGATGTTTCATTAAGTATTCAACTCATGGTTTAAGAAGGATACATCAAACGATTGTTTGTTCATTCTATACAAAAGAGAGAGTTGTTCTTCGATGGATTTTGAAGAATTCGAGTCTGAAGCTTTGGTGGATTCTGGAATGGCTCATCGTCAAGACAATTCTGAGGTGAAGACGGGGCTGGAAGAGGCACATAGGGGTTGATTAAATTCGGGCATGGATTCGCTAGGTAATTGAGAGTATACCAGTGTAATTCCTTTATATCTTCTTAGTGGATTGTTTTGTGGCTGTTGCTCGTGATTTTTTTATACAATTGGAGGTGCTCCAATTGTGGTTTTTCTACGTTAAAATCGTTGTGTCGATTTTTCTTGATTGTTTGATTAGGATTGTTTTATTGCTTAAAATTGATACATAATCACAAATCAATATCTAGCGGATTTCTAGATTTTTCAATTGGTATCAGAGCGGGTTGCTCTTTTGTTTTTTTAAAACTTTTAAGCGAGATCTTATTTGATTTGTGATAATGGACTCAATACGTGAGGGAAATTCTATGGTTCGACCACCCCTACTTGACGAATCAAATTATTCTTTTTGGAAAGCTCGGATGAGATCGTTTTTGAAATCTATTGATGAAAAAGTTCGACAATCTGTCATGTATGGGTAGACCAAACCAACGATTACCGTTGATGGAGTAACTTTTCCCAAACCAATTGATAAGTGGGACACAATTGATTACCAAAATAGTAGCTGGAATAGTAAAGCTATCAATTCTCTTTTTTGCGCTGTCACACCTGAAGAGTTTAGTGGCATTTGCAATTGTGAAGTCGCAAAAGAGGCTTGAGATATCTTACAAACTATTCATAAGGGCACTCCTTCTGTTAAACGCTCAAAACTTCAAAGGCTCACGTCTAGTTTCGAAAACTTTTCAATGAAAGATAGTGAGACCTTTGATGAATTTTATGCGAAGTTGAGTGACATTGTAAATTCCAGCTTCAATTTAGGTGAAAAAATACCGGAATCCAAGATTGTAGGAAAAATTTTGAGGTCCTTACCCGATCGGTTCCAACCAAAAGTTACGGCTATTGAGGAGGCTCAAGATGTTGATAACCTCAATCTAGATCATTTGGTTAGAAATCTCCAAACTTATGAGGCACATAGGAATTTCAATAAGAAACAAAAAGATGTTATTGCTTTTAGTAGTACTCATAGAGTTGGAGTAGATTCTGATAAGGACTATGAGATAGATTCTAAGATTACGGATACTTTTGTAAAACAATTTAAAAAATCTTTTTTGAACAAGAATTCTAATCTTTTGGACTCTACTCATACTCATAAATCCAAAGGCACAGATAAACTCAAAATTAATTCTATAGCCAAGAAGGAGAAAGGAAAGATACAAGGGAACTCTGAAAGAGTCCAATGCTATGAATGCCAAGGATTTGGCCACTTTGCTCAAGAATGCCCCACTCGTTTGAGGAAGAAGAAAGCCCTCACTATTACTTGGGATGATGAATCAGAATCTGATAAAGATGAAAATGACAACGAAGATCAAGGTGAAGAGGGACACAAACAATTCATTGCCTTCATGGCAGCTTTTGAAACTGATGGACGAATAGAGTATTCGAAGAGCCCGATTGAGAATGCCACTGATGATGAATCCTTGGGGAGTGAAGATGAAGAACTTCAGCAAGCATATCAAAAGTTGTATAAGGAATCCCTTAACTTATCCAAATTGAATGACAAACTCACTACGAAACTCAAAGCATGTGAAAGTGAGAATGTCAAATTAAAGAAAGAGATTTCCGAGGCTAGGAATGATGTCCTTAAGATTTTTAATGATCGACAAGCTCTTTGTGCAAAACTCTTGACTTGTGAGACAGAGAGGAATGAGCTACAACAAATCTATGCAACATATGAAGAAAAAATTGAAACTCTCGAGATGTCTCAAGTTGCTTTGGAAGAACTAATGATCAAGAAAGAGGAAGAACTCAAGTGTGCTATGGCTATCATTGGTCTTTGGAACAGAGAATCAAAGACTTTGGACAATATCATTAGGTCTCAACAAATTTGTTCTGACAAGAGTGGCATTGGCTTTGGTGGTAAGAAAGAGCAAAAACAGAGTGCTTCCACATCTCATGATACAAGAACTCAAGGAAAGGGAGAACAAAAAATTCAACATGAGGATGGACTTCTCAATCTTCCTAGAGTTGGTAAGGCCAAAGAAAAGAAGGTACATCTTGTACACCCTGTTTTTATGTCATTATTGTGGTAAGTATGGTCATATTCGCCCTTATTGTTTTGAGTTGCATGGGAGTGTCTCATAGAGATGAAAGAAATTCCAACATCTCGTGGGGTAGGAGACACTGCATTGGTGGTAATGAGGTTAAGGGTCATATTAGACCTTGTTATTTTGATTTGCTTGAGACCAAACATGGAGCGAGTTTGTTTTTGCCTAGACCTAGAAATAGGAAGTTGGAAACCATGTCCAGACAGGTTCCCATTGAAAGGGAAGGGAACCACAATGTCAAGACACCACCCAAGAACTGCCATTCTCACAACTTTGTTCATACTAAAACAGTTTGGATGAGAAAACTTGACTTGTGTTAATTTATTTATTAGTTTTAGTTTTTGGGTTTCTGTATGTTTTTTTTTTTTTTTTTTTTTTGAGTCATTTAGTGTGTGCATGTTCGTTCTCTGACTTGCTTTGTTTAGGGGGGGAAAAAAAAAATCCCAAAAAGATTTTCTTAGTATGGTTTTGCAAGCTTGAAATTTTTGAGTGGTCCTTGGTGCATATTGGAATTGATAAGAATATCCATTACATGTTAATGTATGTGCTTTCTGTGGTTATTACTCATTTCGAAGTGTGTGTTCTTTGATTAGTATGTCTTATTCTGTACACACTCTTGGATTAGCAAATATTGGAGTCTTCTGCCTCAGTGATCTTTTTTCTCTATGGACTTCTGGCATGGTATCTTTTGTTTTCTAGAGGAATTGACCGATACTAGCATATCTTGGGTGATGTTGAGTCTCTTAACCACCTTCCATCTTTTTGCATCTCCACGGCTTTCCCCCTCTATTCTTTGTAGTCCAGCCATAAGGAAAAGGCTACCTCAGAGTCACCAACCAGGCTATCATTATTATATCCATGCTTTTCTGGTTCGGTTTACATACTCTTGAGCGTGTCAACCGCCAATGAGTGTGCACAAGAAAAAAAAAATAAAAATAAAAAGAAGAAAAAAATGTGCAAAAGAAATGAAGGAAAAAAAAAAGAAAAAGGAATAGATTCATTGATTGAGGGGGAGCGTCTTCTTTTACTCACCAAATACCCCTTGATTTCTAGTAGTTTGGCTTTTCTTTGTTGTGCTTAGATTCTCTTGCCGGAGGTCCAGCTTTCAGATCACTGCTAGGATTTAAATCTTGTGTTTGTCGAACTCCAATAGTCACACACACACTTTTATCATGGGATTTATGCTTTTCACATGTGGCATCACTTTCTTTCATGAGGAATCTTCTACAGACCGTGCACATTGTGTTTTCAAGTAATTGTACTTCTTGGATAATCTTGTGTGTTTTAAGATTCAAATTTGAAATTCTTTGCTTGCTCCACCATATTATTGTTTGTCATTTTCTTCTTGTTCATTATTTTTAGTGGAGGAGTTTGGTTTATCATTAAAAGAGTTTGTTAGCATGAACACTTTGATTTGTTTGGTAAGGGAGATTGGCGTTAGTTGGTTTGTGTGTTGCTATCCACTACTTGTTTATTGCTTACATCTCGCAGGTTATTAATTTTTCCATCATCTTGTCCCTGTTTGTGTGGTTTTTGATCTTATTTTAGTTGATTGAGCTTCTTTTGTCAATTCGTGACAAAAATGGGGAGAAAATTGTTGTTCATGTTTTCATGCACATGTGTCGTAGTGTGATTTCATCCATTCATGTGTCGGGTGCATATGTCTTAGTTTTCATGTTTTCATGCTACACGTTCTTAAAATCTCCAATTTGCTTCTATTCATGTTTTCCATCTCATGCTTCAAGATAATCTAGCCATATATTTATTGATTTTTCATATACTCTTGTAGGACTAATAATTGTTTTGGAGATTGTGGCACTAATAGCTGTTTTGCAGATCATGATCTTGAGAAAGAAATTTGCGTTTGTTGGCTGTAATGGGTTGAGGTGATTAGGATTTTATTTGTTAGGTGTGTTTTGTCACGGCATTGCCAAAGGGAGAGATTGTTAGGTTTTTATTCTTGGCAATCCCGTTTGACAAAACTCCTTTCAGTTGTACTTGTTTTCGCACTTTTATTTCAGTGAGGCTATGAGTTTCTTAGATACAAATCCAACTCGAATTGTGCCTTTGTAGAGAAGTTGTAATGTTAATTCTTTCAAGTTTGCCACTTCGCTAACTAGGACGGGGATCGAGGGGCAGCGCCCATGCAGGGTAATGTTAATTCTTTCAAGTTTGCCACTTTGCTGACTAGGACGGGGATCGAGGGGCAGCGCCCAGGCAGGGTCGAGGGACAGCGCCCTCGAAGCAAAATGCAAAAGTGCATTCAAAGTTGTTTGTCCGCTCGAGCGGACATTCCCCCGCTCGAGCGGAGATTGGTGAGTTCTAGAAGTATGCGTGTCTACAAAAAAACTGTGATCCGTGTTTTCACGCTCGAGCGTCAAAATCCCCGCTCAAGCATACATCCTGGTTTGGAACACGTCATATAGTGTCCCCGCTCGAGCGTCCATTCACACTCTTAAGCGGACCTCGCTATTTCAGATTCTATAAATTCGCTTGTTGCTCCAAATCTAGGGTTACACCTCCAGATCTTCTTCTTGGGTTCTAGGGTTTATATCTGGGGCTATTTTGCTAGTTTTCTTTGATATTTCATTAAGTATTCAACTTATGGCTTAAGGAGGATACATCAAAGGATTGTTTGTTCATTCTATACAAAAGAGAGAGTTGTTCTTCGGTGGATTCTGAAGAATTCGAGCCTGAAGCTTTGGTGGATTCTGGAGTGGCTCATTGTCAAGACAATTTTGAGGTGAAGACAGGGCTGGAAGAGGCACATAGGGGTTGGTTCAATTCGGACGTGGATTCGCTAGGTAATTGAGAATATACCTGTGTAATTCCTTTATATCTTCTTAGTGGATTGTTTTGTGGCTGTTGCCCGTGGTTTTTTTTATCACAATTAGAGGAGCTCCAATTGTGGTTTTTCCACGTTAAAATCGTTGTGTCGATTTGTCTTGCTTATTTGATTGGGATTGTTTTATTACTTAAAATTGATACATAATCACAAATCAATATCTAGCGGATTTCTAGATTTTTCAGCATTAATGATAGTAGAGCGAAACGGTTTCAAAAGCGGATTATAAATTCTACGCGAATGGCTTACTGACCAAACTTAAAGTGCGCATTGAGATTGGAGAGCAGCATCACCTAGTCAGATGACGTGGAATTCTGAGACTACTCGATAATTTTCCTTTTGGCGCACCCAACTTAAATAAACTTAAAAATTATAATATTTATGAAAAAAAATCTTTAAAAAATTCATCAAATACAAAAAATAATACATTTTTGTATTCTTATGTATTGATTAAAATTTTAAAATATTTTTTCACAAATATTTTACTTTTTAGGTGCATATACGCTATGTGTATCTAGAAAGTAAAAAATTTACTTAAAATACTTCTAAAAATCAATATTAAAAAAAAACACAAAACACTAAAAACTTAATTTTTAGAAAATCAATCAAAACAAAACAAGGTTATTAAGAGTTGGATCAATTTCATAGCGAATAATGATTAACTAAAATGGAATGCAATAGAATAAAATGTCATTCTTAGGCTTCTCATGATCATCCTTCATCATATATAGAAGGAGGGCTCCAATTACTACTAAATACATAATAGGTGGTTTTGATTCCAATATGTCATGGATCGCAGTTTTAAATTTTTTGTTATCTAGTCAAGTACTTTTTAGAGATTCATCTATGGGAGTAGTAGTACTAAGTGAAAAAAAAAAAAAAAATACAAATAATACCAAGAGCAATCAAAAGAGAGAGAAGGACCAAGGTAAAGTACTTACATTAAATAGGTGAACTTCAGCACTGAAATTTTGCTTCCTCAACTCTTCTAGTAACTGCAACATAATGTCAATACAAGAAAGATTTTAGATGGTGATTTAAATTAATGAAGAAAAGAGGATCTAAAATTCAATAAAATAAGATCAGTGACTTTGTCAATTAGGCACATGAAGGAAGTGAACTATTTAAGAAATTAAACATGTAGATATAGATGGTGAAAAATAAAAGATACTAGAAAAATAAAATAAAGTTATAAAACCATAAATTTAGAGAGAATTTACCCATGTTGGAAACATTCAATTCCAGCATATGCAATCAATTCCAAGTACCACCAAATTAAAAAATATTCAGATTTTTCTCCATTGATGTCTGTGATCAAAGTGGTGAATTTTCTAATGCAGATCAACTTTGTTTTAAATATGGACTCAATTCATCAGAAAATCCCTAAAATTAAAAATTAAAATAAAAAAAGAGCAAACCTTTACAGCACCATTACTCTACATGTCACATATAATGCGTTTATGTATATACATACAGACAAATAGAAAAATAAAATTAGATACACATAAAAACATACAAACAAAATAGAGAGAGAGAGAGGGAGAGAGAGATTACCAGCAAGTGGATTTCGGGAACTCTAAACCAAAGAGGTCTCGAAGTGAAGAATCTCGGGAGCAGCCTTCTCGGTCCACCATGCCCGCTACTTGTTCATGAACTTTCTCATACACCACTTTGACTTATTAACTAAAACTTCCCTGTGAGAACAGTTCAAAACCATAAATCTAGAACAAAAATCAAAACTCATTTACTCATTTCACGGATATCAAAATCCTATAGCATCAAAAAAAAAAAAGAAAAACCTAGAACTAGAGAGAGAGAGAGATAAAGAGAGACCTGCTGATGGGAGGTGAGGAGACGGTGAGCGATGGTGAGAGAGAGAGGAGAGCAAGCGACTCTGTTTTTTTTCTTTATTTGGTGTATGTATTTGAGCTGAGATACAGAGAAATAAAAAATACATATAACAAAATTAAACATAAAACTCAAATTATCACTAAATATTTTTTAATCACCAAAAATTCCATATTTGCTGACCAAGCTAGCTAGTCGTCAAATATTAGAAATAAAATTATGCTAGTTATTTGGCGATTAAATTTCTTTTTGTCGGCAAAAATTAATATATCACAACTAAATATTTTTTTGGAGATATTTACATACAGTAAAACTTCTAAGTAATTAACTTATATTTTTTGGTCACCGAAAATTCATATGTGCCAACCAAACCAGCTAGTTACCAAATATTAAAAATAAAATTATGCTAGTTATTTGGCAACTAAATTTCTTTTAGTTGGCAAAAATTAATATACCACGACTAAAAATTTTTTGGTCACTGAAAATTCATATGCCGAAATTAATTTTAGTCAATAAAAGTAAAATAAAAATTTTTTTGTCTGACTAAAATTAAAAATAATTTTAGTCCCTAAAAGCAAAACAAATACCGACTAAATTATTTTCAGTAGTTAAAAATCATACATTTATGGATCAAATTATTTTTTAGCCACCTAAAACCCTATTTTCAACGACTAAACACAAATAGTCACCAAAACGAGAATAAATATCGATAAAAAATTTTAATAGCTAAAGATTGTACAATTAGGGACTAAATTATTTTTTTGATTCGCCAAAAATCCTGTTTTTAGTCACCAAAAGTACAATACATACTGACTATATTATTTTTAATAGTTAAAGATTATACCTGACCAAATATATTTTTTAATAGCTAAAGTGTATACCTTCGCCGATTAAATTTCTTTTGTAGCAGTAAGTGCATTGAGTCTACTTCGTAGCAGTAAGTGCATTGAGTCTGTAGATTCATCACACCCCGCTTCACTTTAAAAGGTGATGGCATAGTAAAAGAAATATCGAGTTGATCACCACCTTTAATTCTATATCCAAAATAGTCTTCAACTTTTAGACAGATTTTCCAAGTATAAACTCCACAACTCGCAGGGATGGCAAAGAAAATTGGGGTATGAGTCAAATTGATGCCATTAATTTTATTAGTAATAGTGATGGATGGATAATTAAATAACTCCATGGCCCAGCTTTCTTCATCCCCAACTCTATAATAAACAAGCATCACATTGAACTCTGCAATGTACTCGTCTACCTCCTCTCGCAGTACTGGCACTTCTAAGGATATTGAAGAAGATGCTGTTATTTTATAACTAAAACTACGGCCATTTATAAAATTATAGCTGTATTCATAATCATTGAAACAGTCCCCCAAGTCACCAGTATGGAAATCATCGCTCATCAAGCAACCGACATTGATGATACTAGTCCGGTAAACCTCTCTCATCCTCGACATGCCGCCAAGATGCTGTCATATGAATTTCTAATTAATAGAAAGTTGAAAATAAATAAAAAAAAATTAAAATCAATTTAGGGATACAAAGTCAACTACAAAATCAAATAGCATAAAATATAGATAGAATAATTTGAGAGTGAAATTGTATATTTTATGATAAGTCTCACTCTTTTCATATGATATGTATGATCAAGATTATATCATGTTTACCCTATCCCCATAATCTTGTTTGAAATTTTTTTTTGCATCAAATTAATAGTGACAAATTTTAATTTTGTCATTTAGAATTAAAAAACTCATCAAAGTTGTTTATATTAGAAAAAAAAAAAAAAAAAAAAGAAGTTATATATGTCCTGTTTTTATCATCAGTGACGGAACTATGAAGAGACAGGGCCATTTTTTTGCAATTTTTTTTTATAAAAATAATAATTAACAAATAGAATATTTATATAGAAATAATATTTAAAATATTTCTTAATGATGTTTTTTAAATTACAAAAATAATGATAATTGTTTTGATTGTAAATGAAAAAACTATAAGAAATCACATTATTATATATGAAAATTATATAATAAAAAAGTTAAGTGCAACAATAATATCAAATCATCACTTAGATATAAACATAGTTAACTCCACTACAAAAATATATAAAATTATTGAATTGTTAATTATATTTAACAAGTGAAATTAACCTTTCATGCATTATTTTACTACTAGTTAGTAATACAATATATTAATAAGGATAATGATGTAGTATCACTATTGTTTATATATTATTATATAATCTATCATTAGATATACAAGACTCTTTTACATTGTCTATAATATACTAGTTATATAGTAATACCATATTTCCAATTTTGATTTTTTAAAAAGTGAATTGTAAAAATAAATATAAAAATAAAAATCAAAGCTTTTATATTAAATATTTAAAACTTCGTGCTTAATATTAATTTTTTAAAAAAATAATATCTATTGAGAAATTTTTAAAAAAATTTTAATTAATGAGTGAACTACTTTTCTGGCACCATTACTATTTATCATTGTTTTGTATGACTACATAAATATTTATAATTAGTTCGTTTGTTTAGAGATAATTATTAAGAAATTAATAAAAACAAATAACATATTATCACAGAAAAATGCTATATATGACCGATTATTTATCATTATTTTGTATCACTGTATATGAATACTTACGATTAATTCTCTTATTTGAAGATTAACATATTAATGCAAACAAATGATATCTTTCCAAATAGGTTAGTGATATAAAAGGATGATATAAACATGTGATATATAATCGTCTAATATATTATCATGTAGCTAGTAATAAAAACAATGAAAAAACTAGTGAATCTTATTTTTAAAATTGTTATTGCCATATCATTTAAGTAAAAAATTTTGAATATAAAATTTAGTAAGAATAAGATATTATTTTCTATCTCTAATCGACAACTCTCTCTAGTCCACTGGTGTTATTTAGGTCTATGGACCCAGTACAACTATTTATTTTATTACACACTTCATGTATTTCATTCACACAAAATTAAATCAATCCAATAATCATAACCTATTTTAATTTATTGTATTTGTCACCAAAAAATATATTGTTTATTTTTAAAAACAAAATTGTCATCCCCTTTTTTTACAAATTTGATAAATTAAATATATTATAATTATCCTATCGATTTTATTTTTATTATGAATGAAATACAAAAGTATCAGATAAAACAAAAATTCGAATCAACAAAACAAAACTCGTAAAAGATCCCATGTGAATTCTACAAACCTAAACAACATCATCTAATCCATATAATCTGGATTACATGAAATTCTCCTCCTTTAGTATTATGAAGGTAACATCTAAAATAAATTTGGTTTCACACATTTCACTTAATTTGCACAGAGATTTTTTTTCAAAATTGTTGCACCTGTGTGTGAGTGAGTGAGAGAGAGAGAGAGAGAGAGACCTGAAGGAAATTTTGTAAATTGTTGAGCCTGTCAAAGGGAATGATTCGTGCACCTTGAAAACAAGGAGGATCTTCCATACCATCATTATTACCATTTGAGAGAAAGCGGCCATATTGGTCATTACTCAAGCAGATTCTTAGAGTCTTCAATTTTGATAGACCGGATATTTTTTCAAGTGATGCACAATTATAAGCCACTACTTTATTTAAATTAGGAGGAAGATCTGAGATAGATTGAAGACTTCTGCAGTCATTCAACTTAAGGAGCCTTAGCTTGGATAGATGACTGAAGCAATCTGGTAGGTGCTTAAAATTGTTTCTGTCTAAATCCAACCATCGCAACGAGGATAAACTTCCAAAATCAGCTGGAAAATCTCTTTCAGACATATTGCAATTACTGAGACATAGGTCTGTTAAGGAACACAGACCAGAAACAGAGGATGGTAAAAATCTTCTCCGTGAAACCCAAGATGAAATGCGAGAAAACAAGGATTTAGTTGTCAATTGCCTACTACATCCGAAGGTCCTAAGATTCTTCAGTAGTCTAATAGAGAAAGGTAGTTGTTTAATGGCTGTGCCATCTGCAAGAAGATCAGTTAAGCTTTTCATATCTCCCAAGTGCTCTGGAAACTCCTCTAGTTTTGCGCAACCAGTGAGATTTAGACGTTCAACAGACTTTAACTTGCAGACACTGCTTGGAAGATACCTGAGGTTCATGCAATCTTTCAAATTCAAGTGAACAAGTTTATCCAGAAGCCCAATTGATTCATGGAGCTCCATTAAACTTATACAACCTTCAAGTAATAATTCCTCGAGCATCGATAGTACGCAGAAGATGGGGCCCTTCGTTAGGCATTTGGAATTACTGAGATTCAGAATTTTCAAGCTCCTGAAGTGCTGTTAAAACCAAAAAAAAATATATAAGAAATTATATAATTTTTTTTTTCTTTCTTCATGATTCACTACTCAATTGATCCAAATCCCAAACAAGAATGAATTTGCTAAGAATGTCGTACCTCGCCATCTTTCCAGAGTGTTTTAATTTTGCTGAACTGCATGTCTAAAATAACGAGTTTCTCTGGATGAAAATTGGATGGTAAATACTCCAATGGGCAGTTATGCAACAGAGCCACCTTAACTCTTTCAATAGGTGTTCAAAATTACCACTGAGGTGCACATGATTGATTTGAAGCAGTCTTAAATTATGCATCCTAGCAAATGCTTTATTACTCCATTGTATCTTCTTCACCATGGGTAGTCCGGTCAGGATCACACCTTCACTGTTTCTGTTCCCTAATATATAAATATTTAAAAACAAAATTGAAAATTAGAAGGAAGAAAGACTATAAAAACAACTGAAATTAGCATTCCAAGCCAAAAGCTTACTAACTCACTAGAAAGAAAGATTTGACTCTTACCGTGTTGTTTTCAAGTGCGAAGGATACATCTCTATGAAACCACAATCTACGGCGCTTTCCAAGCTCCTTGGGAGATTCTTGACGATTGATTTCCCTTCCCATATCCCGAAGTAGATCATGCATTGTTAGCACGTTGTATCTATTAACTCTCAGTAAACATTTATTAATCAAAATCCTAATTCCAAATTCTGGGGAGAAATCGCAACATTTCAATATAGTAATGACATAGTCCCTGTCCATTCCAACAAAAAAGCATGCAATATCAAGGAAGATATCCTTCATTTCCTGATTTAGTGCATCAAAACTTGTCTTAAGTATTTTGTGAATATCCTCATGAGGAATTCGTTGTAATTGATCAAATGCACTTTTCCATTCTACCAATGGTGTTTTAAACAAATAAGAACCTAAAACTTCAAGAGCTAGCGGAAGCCCTCCTGCATACTGTACTATACCATTTGCAAGCTCTGCATAATTTTCTAATGGATTGGTTCCTCCAAAAGCATAAGAATTGAAAAGTTGCAAAGACTCTTCGTGATTCAATTTCATAGCCATGTATCTTTCATCAACTTTCAGTAAGTTCAACAACTGCTCATCTCTAGTTGTTATGATGATTCTACTTCCTGGACCAAACCAATCATGATTTCCAACTAAGGTGTTTAATTGCCTTGAATGATCCACATCATCAAGAACAATGAGAACCTTTTTAGAATGGAGCCTTTCTTTAATCAAATTAATTCCTTCGTGAACACTGTTAACCTTTATACTCTTTGTCCCTAATAATGCAAAAAGAAGTCGTTCTTGCAATTGAACTAGGCCATTGGATTGTCCTGCACATTCTCTAACATCTGCAAGAAAACAACTCCATTCAAATTGGAAGAAAATATGGTTATACACAGCTTTTGCAATGGTCGTTTTGCCTATTCCACCCATGCCGTATATCCCAATCATGCGAACATCATCTGATTCAATGCTCAACAACGAACTGACGTGTTTAACATGAGACTCTATTCCAATTGGGTGCTTAGCAACATACAGGGATGTACGTTCCAGTTTACATGAAACCTCTTCAACAACTTGTCGGATTAACTCTGCTTCATGCCTGTCAATTTCAATCCAAATTAAAAGTAAAGTTACTGTATATTACAGAAATCAAAAACCTTACAAACCCCACTCAAAATATGCAGTTAAGAAATGTAAAATTCAAAACATCTTGAACTTACAAAGTGAACTAACTATATTTGATATATACATATATATATATATATATATTTTAAAAATATTAAAAACAATAAGGATAGGATTTTCTAGTTAAAAGATAAAAATTGATAGCAGCAACAGCAGCAAAATTAAAAGGATGTTAAAAATTACCCATTAGCAACATTTTTCAAAACCCAGCCTGATATATTACCAGCTTTAGAGAGGGCAACTCTCCTAACCTCCACCTTCTCCATCTCATCCCCGTAACGCTTTTTATGTCTTCTAAATGCTACTCCAAAACACCGTTTTTGGTCGCATAAGTCGGATGGATCAACATCATAGAATATTGGGAGAACTAATTGCCCAATTGTTTCCTTGCATTCAATGATCTTCACGAGCTCATCAAGGCACCATCTAGAAGAAGTATAGTTTCTTGAGAAAACAACGATGGAGATCCTGGATCCTTCGATTGATTTGAGAAGCTCGGGAGAAATTTCACGTCCTCTTGGAAGTTTATCATCCCTGAAGGTGTGAATTCCAGCTTGATCCAAGGCCTCGTAGAGATGATCAGTAAAGTTTTTGCGGGTATCTTCACCGCTGAAACTCAAGAACACGTGATAGGTCCAGCGAGGTTGTGTTGAAGAAGATGAAGAAGCAAAACAAGAAGAGCCTTTCCTCTTTTTTGGGGCTGGAAAACAAGAAGAATGATCTAAGGTTCTTTTAGAAGTCATGGATGAAGCCAAGATCAAATGCTTTGTGGGGAGGAATATAAGTGAGTGAGCGGGGTGACTCTGCAAAAGGTAAGAAAACGTTATTTGCAAGCACTCCTATCTGATGGTCTTTTGATCTTAAAATATATGGACGAAATGCTGTAGAGAGTTAAAATAAAATAATAATACAAATTTAAGGAAGAAAAAAAAAAAGATTAATCTTTGTTGTGAGCAATAAATCTCACCTATGATTTCAAATTGTGGTAAATTTCTGAGTTATTTCTTAAATTTGAAGACCCACAGTTAATAGTCAACCAGTAAACACTCCATCTTTTTCTTATGTTTCCTACCTCTTCTCTCCCTCTTTCTCTATTTCTGGAATCCAAAGATGGCGGTCGGTATCGGTCGGGTGCAGTGAAGAACACATCAGTAGGAGTGGATGATGATTTCAAAATAAAAATCAAAACATAGAGATCTAATATATGTCAAAATAGTTACAAATCTAAGAGATCTTATCAAAATATTTACAGATCTGAAAAAAATCAACCCCAATAGTTACCCATCTTAAAAAAATAACCAAAGTAGTTACAGATCTAAGAGAGATGTACCAAAATAATTCTCTTCCCTCTACAAAATAGTTACAAATCTGATGCTCTGCCTTCTACTTGTGTTCGTTGATGATGAAGAGTGTCTGACGGTGATGAGTTCGACAACAATATTGAAGATAATCAAGAGAGGAGAGATTGATGAGAGGAGACGACCATCGTAAGAGACTAGTGATGGAAAGAGAAGCCTGTAAGTGGGGGAAAAAAAGCAAATGAAAGAGATGAGGAAAAAAAGCAGTAGAAACGAAAATCACTTTGTAATTGAAGCAAAAAAACCAATCATTTTGTAATTGACCGAAAATTAGGAATTGAGGGGGGGGGGGGGGGGGGGGGGGTTGAGTGAAGGCGTTGTCTGCTTTATTTTCAGAAATAAATTTTGGAAAAAATTTTGGGAGTCAGGAGCAGACTTGGAGTCACTGCTGTGTCTTTGGCACAGTAGTGACTATTATGCCTCATTTTGTAGTGTATTATGAATTTATTTTTATAATCTGAATCGTTAATGTTGTAAGGTTTGTTGAGTATTTCATGACTATCAAAAATCATATTAATCGGATACCAATAACTATATGATTGATAACCAAAAAAATAAACAGGAAATTTTTCTTTTGAAAAATAGTATAAAAATATGCAAGTCGATCATATAGTTATTGATATCCGATTGATATGATTTTTGGTAGGCTTGAAGTACTCAACAAATCCTACAAAATGAACGGTTCAGATCATAAAAATAATTCCATAATGCAACTCAAAATGAGGCACAGCAGTGACCCCAATTCCGTCAGGAGCCTCTCCTTGCAAGCTCTTCCTTGCGTTCCGTTCTTGCAGGCTTTCGGGCCTATTTTTAGGCCTAATTTTAATAATTCGAATCGTTTATATTTTAAGATTTATTTAGTATATTATACCTGTAAAAAATTAAGTTGATCGGATATTAGAAAGTATGTGTTCGAAAATTTGAACTAAAAACTATTTTTTTAAAGAATTTAATAAATAGTTTTCCGAACATATATTTTCTGATATCCGATCAACTTGATTTTTTACAGGTATGATATACTGAATAAATAATAAAATATGAACGGTTCGGATTATCAAAATTGGGCCTAAAAGTACGCCCGAAGGCCTGCAAGGATGGAGCGTAAGGAGGGAGTGCAAGGAGAGGATCCCAATTCAAATTTTGGTTGCGTTTGTTAGAGTTTTGTAATTATGATTTGAAAGTATGAATTGTATTTTGAGTTTGTGAGGTTTGGAATTATGATTTGAGTGTTAAAAATTGTTTGGTAAGAGTTTTGAAAATAGTTTTAAAAAGAGTTTTGAATTGAGTGAGAATATTTGATGTGATATTTGATATTTGATACAAAAACTTACAACTCATAACCAAACATACAACTCAAAATTATTTTAAAGCACATAAAAAATTTAAAAATTTCAGAAAATATTTTTTTCAATATATAAAAATTAACATATCAATTGCAAAAAAAAAATAAATAAATCACTGTTCCGGTCAACCAGCGGGTCAACCGGCCGGACGACTGGTTCGGCCAAATTTTGAAAAAAAAATTGAAAAACACGCTCTGTCAAAACGGAGTTTTCTACAGAGTTGTGGAAAATTAATTCTACAACTCTATCCAAACATCATACTCAAACCATAAAGCAGAAAACTAGTTTGAAAACACAACCAAACATAATCTTTGTTTAGCTTCGTGATTTTAGAAAAAAAAATTTCAAAATCACTTTCTCTCCCTTATATATCATCAATCACTTTTTTTCTCTTCTCTCTCCTTTTTAATTACTTTTTTTTTCACACACATCTACTCAATTATAATAAAATATCAAATCATCCAAACTCTCATATTCCAAAACTATTTCCAAAATCTTTTTAAAAATTTCTAAACTCTAAATCTTTTTTTGAGAAACGGTGAGTGTGTTTTAGTGTGTGTTTTAAACATGTTTTTTAAAAAACAAATTATCTCTCAAAATCTTTTTTAAAAATTATCTCTCAAAATCATACCAAACACACTTAAAATCTTTTTTAAAACTTCTAAACTCTAAATCTTTTTTGAGAAACGGTGAGTGCGTTTAGTTTGTGTTTTGAAACATGTTTTTAGAAGAAAAAAAAAAAATTCTAAGCCCTTGTTTGGCATAAACTTTTTGAGTTAAAATAGTCACAAAAGATAAAATAAGCCAAAAAGTCAATAAGACAAAATGTCACATCTAAATCATAATCATTTTATTTTTTCTCTTACAAAAGTCAAAAAAGTCAAAAAGTCAAAAAGTCCATCTCAAACGAGACTTTTTAATCCCAGGCTAAAAAGTCAAAAAATCAAAAAATCAAGTTACATCCCAAACGAAGCCTAAATACATGTTTGGTTACAATTTTTTTTAAAAAAATTTCAAAATTACTTCTCTCTATTACACATCAATCAATCACTTTTTATTTCTTCTCTCTCTTTCTTAACCACTTTTTATTTCACACACATCTACTCAATTACAATAAAATATCAAATCATTCAAACTTCCAAACTCTAAAACTATTTTCAAAATATATAACAAACAAACCAAAAAAATTTATAAACTCATTTTCAAAAAAAATTTAAAAATTTATCTTGAAACACAAATAAAAAACACTCTGTGTGTCGGTGGGTAATAATATATATATATATAATATGGCAGATTTTTTTAAAAAAATATATATATTTTTGTTTCACATAACGTTGAGATCATTTCATTTCATCTACGAAATTGATGTCTAGATTTGTTTGGGCCAAAATATGTTTCATGCCCATCTCTCACCCCTTCTCACCTCTTTCATCGTTCTACTACTCTCTATATCCACTACACACAGGTTGCAACACAAAAAAGTTTCCTAGCATCTTCCTTCCAGCAAATTTGCCTCTTCACCCAGAGAAGTTTCCTAGCAACCTTTCTTGTCCCCAAAGGCCATGTTTGTTTGCTTAAAATCACTGGGACTATTTATAGGACCATTTACCCAATTAGATTTGGATAAATCACGGACTGTTTATAGGACCATTGATCCAATTAGATTACCAATCCCTTTAAAGGGTAGGATTAGCATGCTCATTGGAAGTTGGAATTGATAATCCAAGCCCCTTAAATTAAAATATGTTTAATTTTATTTTTTTGAATAATTTATTTGTGAAATAAATATTTAAAAAGATTTATTACTGAAGATTAACACTTAGTTTGGGATGTTCTAAAAAAATGTACTTTTAAATTTATTGGCTTATATGGGTTGGGTTTGGATTGGGTTTGAAGTGATGTGTTAGAGAGGTGATGTGATTTAAATAAGATGATGTGACTTAAATAGGATAGTGACTTTTTGACTTTTTGTATTATTTAGGGGTTGTTTGGGGTGTCCTAAATAAGTGCACTTTTTGTCTTTTTAGACTAAAAAGTTGAGGTTAAAAATATGAATGTTTGGGTTAACTTTTTGACTTTTTATGGAAAAATGTGTAATAAAAAATTGTAAAAATTGGTTTGTAGGGAAAAATTAGAATTGGGAGTTGTGCAGCCGTAATTGTTCACTTTTGGTGAATAGTGATAACTTTTTAACTTTTTGAGTAATTTTTTGACTTTTTGACTTTTTTGAGACTTCCCAAACTTGACCTTAGTAGATGCCAAACTTGGCCTATATTTTTTTACAAAAAAATATGTTTTTTTTTTTTATATTTCATGAATTTTTAAATAATTTTTATATTTTTCAAGTGTCTCTAGATTAAAAAATAAATATAATATTAAATTACTATTAAAAAATATTAATTTATACATTAATACTATAATATCACTAATCCAGTTGAGTACAAACAAATACTTTTTATCTTACATCTCCAACTTAATACTATTACACTAATAATCTCCTGACTCAATTTCATCATACTCCTAATCTCCTCCATCCTATGAAGCCAAACAAACACAACCAAAGAATAGAAGTGTAAAAATGGCCTGCGGCCCGTGGGCGGCTCGAAGCCGCCCACGACCAGGGGTGGGCCCGGGCCTGAGCCTAGCCCGAGGCTTGGGCCTGGCCATCATTTTGAAGCCCGTTCCAGCCCGTGGCCCAGCCCATAGACCCCGCTTAAGGCCTGACTCAAGGCCCAGTCCGCCTGAGGCCCAGTGTCTTTTTTAGTAAAAAATAATAAAATTTTTGTAAAAAAAAAATTTATAAAAAAAAATTTGCTCAGGCCCGTCCAAGCTGGAGCCCAAGCCCACTGCCCCCGCCCGTCCAAGACCCAAATACCCTCTAGGTCTAGGCCTGGGCCTAATTTTCTGGCCCTCAAATTTTGGCAGGAGCCCGCAAGGCCCGACATGGGCCAAGCTTGAGCCTGGATGAGCTGGGCCAAATTTACATTCCTACCAAAGAAGATTCCTATATCTCCAATTTAATACCATCACACTAATAATCTCTTCAATTAGGCCTCGTTTGGCATGCGAGTGTTTTAGTCTGAAAGTCAAAAAATTACTAAAAAACTAAGAAGCCTATAACCTATACCAAAAAATCAAAGATTCCATTTTTTCTCTACTTTTTGCACATTTTTTTTTTGTAAAAAATCAAAGAGTCATTCCAAACATACTAGTTTTTTTTTACCGAATATTTTAGCTAAAAACTTAAAAAATTACTAAAATAATATGTTCCTAAACGAGGCTTTAATTTCACCATATTCCTAATACTCTCTATCCTATAGAGCTAAATAAACAGAACCAAAGAAGTTTTCTAGCACCTTCCTTGCACGCAAAAATGCTACCCGTGAGTTTCTTAGCACCTTCCTTGCATACTAATAAGGTTTGAATTTTAAATTTGTAAAAATTATTTTCAAAATATACACTCAAATGTTTATTTAATAGCCTCGTTTGGGAAATTGACTATTTTAGTAGGTTATTTTAATTTAGTAGATTAAATTTTGTATGTTTGGCAAGATGGTTGAATTTTTTTATTGCTGGATATGATGTTTATGAAAGAAAAATTAAAATGATTATAATTTTAATGTGACATTTTATCTTATTGATTATTTTAATTTATCTTGTCTTTTATAAATTTTAGCCCAAAAAAACCACAAACCCACTTACCAAATAGGGCCAAAATGGTAAAAGGATTTTTTAAAAAAAGTATATTTTTGGGGTGCCTTATTTACACACCACATTTTGTCTCAAGGCACATCATTAATTGGTTATTTTTTTATTACAATAATGACCTTATCTAAAATGATCAAAATGACCACAAAAGAATATCAATACACACCTTGAATACACAACATCCAAAGCCTAACCCTAGCCACCTTTGTTGCAACCGCTGCCATTTCACCGCTGCAGCCTCGTCGCACCTCTCCAGCTCCGGCGAATCCCCATCACCACAAAACCTCGCCGGCGATCTCTCTCTTTTTCTCTCAATCTCTTCACTATTAGCCTCTCTTTTGGGTTGTTTTGCTGTTATGGCTACTCACACTCTCGATAACGGAGAGTTTTAGCTTCTCTCGGAGTTCCTCACCGACGACGACATACTCATGGGCAAAGAAAACTTCAACAAAAATGGCCTTAACTCTGTTTTGGCCCTAACTTTGCCTTCCCCTATGATTTTGGCTTCTACTTACCTGTTGAGTCTGTCTTGGGTTTAATTGAGACCGAGAGCGACAATGAGGACCTACTCGCCAGGTTGACTCACCGGTTGGCTCGTTTCACTCTACAAAAAAGAGCACAAAAAAAAGCCTCTGCTCCTCAAAATCTCGAGGTATGCTTTCGATTTCTTCTAGGTTTGGGTGTTAATTCCATGAAAATGAGTTGTGATTTTGTAATCTGTGTTGACTTAGAAGTCCTAGGTTTTGTCCGGTTCGCCTCAATCGACGTTAAGCTCATTTGAAAGCCCCAACAGCCATTTCCCGCCGACTATGCCTCCATGAAAATGAGTTAGGTTTTTTTTTTATTTATTTATTTTTGAATTTGAGGTGTGTACTAAGGTCTCATTTGGAAGCAGGTTTTAGGTTTCGTTTGGGAAGTAGGTTGGCTTTTTTATTTTTTGGCTTTTTTGGCTATTTTAGCCTAGGGCTAAAAAGTCTGGTTTGGGAAGGGCTTTTGACTTTTTTGACTTTTTTGAGTTTTTTGTGAGAGAAAGAATGTAATGATTATGGGTTAGATGTGATATTTTATCTTATTGGGCTAAAAAGCCTATTTTATTTTTTGTGGCTATTTTAGCCAAAAAAGCCACAAAACCCATTTTCCAAACATAGGCTTTTGGCTTTTTGACTAAAATATGATGTAAAAAAAAATTAGTATGTTTGGGATGACATTTTAGTTTTTACGAAAAGATATGCAAAAAATAAAGAGAAAATGGAATCTTTAACTTTTTGGTATAGGTTGTTAGCTTTTTGGTTTTTTAGTGACTTGTTAGCTTTTTGGCTAAAAAAGCCACTTGCCAAACGAGGCCTTAATCTAACCGTAACACACTTATATTTAATTTTTTTAAATATTTTTTTTTATAACTTCCATTCTTACTTTTTTTAAAAAAAATTTCTAACTGAATAAAATAAATAAATAATTAGAATCACTTTAATTGTATGTTTTTATTTTTCTTTCCAATTTAACTATTATTACTAATATCAAATTGAATGTTTATTTTATTATGTTATAATTTAATATCATATAAAATTATTATTTATTTATTTTAGTTACACTTTTATAGCACGATAGTTCTAAGATTATTAAAATACACATAAATAATTGAAATAAAAATATTATATATATATATATATATATATATTTGTTTAAATAATATTTTTATAAAATGATAAAGTTAAGATTATCAAAATAAATAATTAGAATTATTCTTTAATTTTAAATGACTTTTTTTCTCCAATTTAATCTTTACTTTTAAGGAAAATTTATCCATAAATCTCATATGGAGGAATCTTGATCCATTTACTAAGAATTTTCTTATGAACCAATTAGTCATTTTTGTTTTGAAAAGTTTTATTTATTTAATTTGGTGTCATTTAAGCTTAAGTGAATACATTTTTGTAATTCATTTTTCAATTTTCTAATTTATTTTTGGGATGAGAATGGAAAGGTGGGGTGTGAAAAATTCTTTTTAGGAGAATTGGTGACATAAATGTTAGTTGTCAAGCGTGAAAATCTATATTTTTGTTAGTGTGATTTTTTGGTATTACATTTGGAGTGTTACATTAGAGTGTTATGTTTGGAAAAAATATGCTAAGTAGTTTTTGTGTTATATTGATTAGAGTGTTACGCTTTGAAAAAATATTCTAAGGAATTTTTTTAGAATGTTACATTGTTACGTTTGAGAAAAGTATACTAATGAATTTTTTAATGTGTTATATTAGAGTGTTATGTTTGGAAAAAATATACTAAAGTGTTTTTGTGTGTTACATTGATTGGAGTGTTACGTTTAGAAAAAATATAGTAAAGAGTTTTTTTGAAATGTTACGTTGTTACATTTAAAAAGTATATTAAGGAGATTTTTAGTGTATTATATTAGAGTGTTACATTTGAGAAAAACACATTAACGCAGTGTTTGATTAGGAGATTTGGGAAGGAATTTGGAAAGGAAAAAAAATAAGTGAAGTGTAAATAAAATATACATATATTTCACTTAGTTTCACACACATTTTTCTTTTTCATTTTTAAATCTTTTCCCAAATTTCTCGATCAACCACAACGTAAGGAGTTTTTTTAGTATTATTAAACTTTTGCCAAATAAATATTCTTATCATTAAATAAATTTTTTTTATTAAATTTAATACCTTATACTCTTTTTAAATTAAAACTTTTCACTAATTATTTTTTTTTTTTTTGTATATCTTTTACTCAACTACTCACCATCACCGCACATTCCCTACGTCATTTTCTTACCTTAGGAGAGTCAACAGGTCAACCCTCACTCTTTCTTTCGCTTTTATACCGAACCGCACTGCCAAGGCAAATTCGTTATTATTTGCCAATCGAACCGCCGATTTTTGGTAAGAAAAATGGCAAATTCTAGTGACACTTTTATCAATCCGCCGGTTTCTATTTTTCTTCCAAACCGCACCGACCCGCACCGCTATTAAATCATGTTTTATAAGATTCTAAAAATTCTTTTTTACTTAAGTTTGCTTGTTGTTCTATACCTTAGAATATAGTATTACATTACTGCTCGAGGGGAATTCAAGATGTCAGTAATCCAAAATAAAGTTGGATTCCAATTCACTTTTCAATCTTTTTTTTTTCTGGCCATGTTGCAAACTTGCATCAGCTCACTTTTCAATCTAAATACTTTTCAACAGTAAACATTTTCAATATATTGTAAATCCTGAATGATATTAATTTTATGCATTGTATTTGATCATTGTAACTTCCACAGATGCTTGTAATGAACTGATGGCATAGTCGTTGATATTGTCATGTTGTTGCTACACTTGCTGCATCAGAAGAAAGTTTCGCAAGATGCTTAACATCATGGTATCTCTCGTCTTTTTTTTACTCTTTGATTTAAGTTTTGTAATTTGAATTATATTTTTTATAAACCGCTAATCCGCCCAAACCGCCAAGGCAAATCCCCCATTATTTGCCAACCGAACCGCCTGCTTTTGATAAGGAAAATGGCAAATTCTAGTGACACTTTTATCAATCCGCCACCCGCCATACGGTTTCTATTTTTCTCTCAAACCGCATAAACCCGCACCGCGCACACCCCTAGACACAGCTATTGATAGCAACGTCTAAGGCCTCGTTTGTCATATAATACTTTTAGTCTAAAAGTGAAAAAGTTATAAAAAAATTAAAAAGCCTATAAATTATATTAAAAAGTTAAAAATTTTATTTTCTTTCTATTTTTGTATATCTTTTCATAAAAAATCAAAAAATCATTCTAAACATACTAATTTTTTTACCTCATATTTTAACTAAAAAGTTAAAAAATTACTAAAATAACATATTCCTAAACGAGGCCTAAGCCTTCTTTCATATATTTCTACCATCGTTTCCACGAAACACCACAAAAGATTTAAGAAAAAATACACACGTGCGCACATTGAAAAAAAAAAAAAAAAACTCTTAAATTTTATGTCTCGTTGGATTGGGCCTTTACTATTGTGCACTTGTGAGTTCCTTAATTTCCTAACAATTGGTACCAGAGTTTATAGCAGACGATTTATGGATGGATTCTCTTGGAACATCCATGTATTGGGCTTGGATTTGCACAGAAACTTTGATGGGGGTAAAAGAAAAATTCCTAATGTATGTGGAGGTTGGACTATGGCAAGATAGCTCTCTCAATGGAATATGATGACCCATGATGGAGTATGTGCAGGTGGCCTTTGTTGAATTCGATCTTAGAGAGTTATAAATCAAGATTTGAGGGGAGCAAGGAAATGCCTAATGTTAAATCCACACATGAGGAAGAGATTGTTGGAGCATGTGTGAAGGTAGAGTTCCACATTGAATAAAAAGTAAAATAAATGAGTTTTAATATACATTAGATAGACTTTTCACTTAATAGTTTAAGTTTTTAAGTGAGTATGAGTTCCAAATAATGTATGTTTGGCTTTGATGTTTGCTGTCATGCCTCGAATTTTAATTACTCGAAAACATTACTAAAGCCTGTAAATTTAGATCCATTTTTTTTTATTATACATATACAAATATCTATTACACTTGAGTAATAAGAATACAATGATACGTGTTATCTCTCTCTCAATGAATATTACAATGACAACAATACATGCCAGTCTCCTACTGTGCTACAAATAAATAAATACAAATACAAAATTCATTTCCTTTACATCTACTACGAAGTTATACAAAGGTACTCAAGAACTCCATAAATCTTCAATCAAATAATCCAAATTTTATTCCTGTAAAAAGGTAAAACAACAACGGGGTGAGCACCAATGTCCAGTAGGAATCTCATAGTTTTCAATCAATAACTAACACACATATAGAAATGATCATGCATGCAGGGTGATACCATATAGTAGAGTGATGTTTTATAATTTCAAAATATCATAAGTAGAGTACCTTTTCTCAAAAACTATTTGAACACTTTTAAGAAAAACCTTCAGCCATTAAAAATCATCCCTTAACTTTAGAAAACTATAGATCCTTGTAAAACCAACATGTTTAAGAAACAACATCATTTAAAAATTATTAACCAATTCCTAAAATATTCCCCATTTCATTTTCATTTTTCCCTTATACTATTTCCAATCACTATATCTCCATAATGTCAAGATCTAATTTCCTTTATGTTCAAAAAGACAATCCTCATACACTCTACTCCAACTTGTCCAACAATTACCTCACATTAACGTTTGTATTACCAAATAGAATACAAGCATAACACAAGAATAACAATCCCTTTTTAATTCAATTCCTCTATTATTTACAAAACAAAACTCATAATCTTCCATTATAATCACAAGCAATCCATTGAGTGTATCAACACCAATCCCTAATCCAATTACCATTTCATTTTCCATTCTTTCAATTAATCTCATATCAAATACCAGATCCAATCACAAGTCATCTCCATGACTCACACGCTTTACCAGTCACAAGTCGAAAGGAAAGCGGAACCTCACGCTTTACCGGTCACAAGCCGGAAGGAATGCGGAACCTCACGCTTTACCGGTCAGAAGCCGGAAGGAACGCGGAACCTCACGCTTTACCGGTCAGAAGCCGGAAGGAACGCGGAACCTCACGCTTTACCGGTCAGAAGCCGAAAGAAACACGGAACCTCACGCTTTACCGGTCACAAGCCGGAAGGAACGCGGAACCTCACGCTTTACCGGTCACAAGCTGGAAGGAACGTGGAACCTCAACATACCACGCGCTTTACCGGGTGCTACTCCGGAAGGAAGGCGAAACCTATCTCAAGCACCACGCTTTGCCGGCTCAAATATGGCGGGAAACGGACCCCAAGATAACATCACAATCCATCATTACAGTTAGTGGACAATGCCAACACATCTTCCATTATTTTCGTAACACATTAATTCAATACACATCCGCCATATATTAAAATTTCATTCACATAACAAGTACAAATATGTTCTACGACCTTCTTCATTATCCATTAAATCGTTCATTGTTTTGCCACACAAAAATATAACGACACATTCATAGAGGCAAAGATTCATCTTTAAAGCGTTCACAATTCTTTGGTTCAAACTATTTCTTTACTTTTCCATATTATCATCAAGTCTTCAAATTCAATTTTTTAAAACACATTGGTTATCAATTACTACCCACGGTTATAAATTAAATCTCCAACATTTAATTTTATTTGATACAACTCCTTCATATAACATCGTCATATTTCACAATCTCCCATTTATCATTATTCACACTCATCTTAACCCAACATAGACTTAATTTCATAAATTTATTGTTGATTGAAGTATCCTCATTTTCCAAAATAAAACTTCATAACTAGAGTTAAATAGAAAGTTGGGCTTTTAGTTTTGAGGTATAAAATCACTTCCTAGTTACACAATAAAATTTTTAAATCTTCACTTCATCATCTTATCACAAATTCCGTATTATCTTTCAACTCCCCCCGTGGGTACCAACACAACACCACCCAACACAACTCATCTCAATACAACACAACTCAAACTCAACACACCCAACACAACTCAACTCAACACAATTCAACATGATTCAATTCAACACCACCAAATATAATTCAACTTAATTCAAGGTGTACTCTTAAATTTTCATTTCATCATTTCATCTCAAGGCTCATGTTATTCATATCATTAACTAATCCTTTTTCCCAAATTTCATTTCATATCATAGCATTATTTACAATATCCATAAATAAGGTTCAATCGCTAATTTTTAACATGATTTTCAAACACTTCCAAAATTCAATTAAACTTGTATATATACAATTCAATACCTCAATTTCATGATTCTACTTTCAATTTGGGCAAACTTATTATTTATCATCATGAATCAACTTAGGGTTTTCAAGAAAAATTCAAACTTCTTAAACCTTTACTTTTTATTCCAATTTTCCCATTGATTATACACCTAGGGTTCATAATCCATAATCTAAACCCAACAATAGAACCCCAACTCTTCAAACCCTAAATCTTCAATTTCCATGATATAACTCAAAATGTAGATTTTGCATTTATATACTCAAAATACCAAAAATCTATCTATTAATGTAAGCATTGAAGGAGAACTAGGACCCCTACCTCAAGATTGGAAACTATGGGTGAAGACCCATCTTCAAACTTCAATGAAATCCCAAAATAATCGGTCAAAATCTTGATCTTTGCTTGTTCTTCAACCTTGATGCAAGATCCATGGTGGATTGTTGGTAAGAATGGATGAAATCAAAGTTTTGGGGGCTAGGTTTTCGGACATGGAGGAGAGGAGAAGAAGAGAGGATGAAAAAGTGAAGTTTTTGGGCCAAAATATCACTTTATACTGTCTGTTAGCGACTTGGGTCGCTCGAGCGAAGAAAATCTCGCTCGAGCGAGCATGCTTTCAGCACAGAAACTCAAAATTCAAACAGGTGTAACTCTCTTGTTTGGACTCTGTTTTAGGTCGTTCTTGTGTCCAAATTGAAGCCCCGGAAACAAGCTTTTCAATGGTTCTAGCCTCACATTCAAATTCAAAGTATGGAAGGACAAAAGGGAAAAAGAGTGACGGCTTGTCAAAAACTCAAACTCAAACTCAAACTCAAACTTGGGGCTTTTTATCTAATCTTATCTAAATACCTTGTTAAGGCTTCAATCAAGGTTCCAAACATCACCCAAGGGTCCTCAATTATAATATTTAAAGTTCACTTGCCAATCCATCAATATCAAGAGTCCGACAACCATACAAGTTTTAAGGTGACGGGCACCACTATACATCAATCCAATGTGAATTAAAATCTGAGTCATTACATTTGCATTATGCACACATAGCCTCATTTGAGAACATCTAAAAAAGTCAAAATTCAGCTTTTATCGCATTTTGAGTCACATCACCTCTCACATAAAAAAGCCAAAAAAGTAAAAAAAAAAAAGCCAAAAAGTCAGATTTTAACTATCTTCCAAAAACATCCATAAAACTTATACCCCTAAAAAAAAAAAATTTACTGCACCACTGCAATGGAATTTTCCCTAGTCTTTTCATTAAAAAAGTATTGATGAATTCATACTAAGTGTTATGTTAATGTGTAGATACAGCTCAGTCACCGACATAGATATAGAAGACATTGGACATAAACATGTCTAGGCGGTTTGCTAATGTTGATCCTATTTCGTGGACTGTATATATCAGATTGATTAATCTTTAAGTTACTTTTAGCCTTGTGATTGGTTGAAAGATATGGGAGGGGTTTGAAAAGAGAAAGGAAAAAGGACGGTAAAATGTGAATAAAATACACTTATATTTTACCTAATTTCACATAACTTTTCATTTTTCCTTTTCAAATCTTTTAACCAAACTCAACCTTAGGACTAAATATGGGAAATTAAGGCTGTATTTGATTGGGAATTTGGAAAGAGAAAGGAAAAATGTGAAATGTAAGTATATTTTATTTACGTTTCACCTATTTTTTTCCTTTTCCTTTCTAAATCTCCTAACCAAATACAGCGTTAAGCTACCAGGAGAATCATATTTTTCATACTAGTGACCACTCTGGTAATGGCATTGTCCTTTTCCAACGACATGGTTGCCCTTCTAGACACCATCGAGTACTAGCCTTTGACAGTTTTTTTCCCCTGTGGAGGTGTTGTTGGAATTTATGGATTTTCTAGACTTATTTTTGGCCAACTTTGAGCCCAAATTTGAGTGGAGCCTACACGTCTTTTGTGATGGGTCCAAAGAGGTAACGTGTTCATTGCTGCATGGCAAGTCATACGATGAAAACAGAACGTCAAAACCATTTATGAGTAAATGAGAAATTAACGTCATTTTCGAGTTCGTTGGAATGAGAAATTAAAGAGTCAAATGTGGGTTACCTTAAAATGGTTGTCCCACATTGAAACTTTAAGAGAGCTTATGTGAGTATATAAGCTTTAGGTGGACAAACTTGGGTTGGGCCCCAAGGGGCACCCCAAGTTTGTAAAAGGGAAGAGTTATGGACAAAATGGGCTTTGGCTCAAACCACCACACACGCGTGCACCACCACCACCGTCCGCAAAATTTATTTGAATTTTTTCCAAAATTCTTGCAGGAAAATTTGAATTTTGCACCAAACAATTTGAATTCAATTTTTTTCTCCCAACTAGTGTGTCTTTTCCGAACCAGTCCAAAATTTCCCAGACTGTTCTCAGACAGATTCAAAACTGTCTCAACAGAATGCACTGCATAGATTCAATTCAAATTCTGCACCTGTTCAGTTCAAATTTGAACTTGTTCGGATCTACCAAACAGTCACCAACTTTTCTATAAATTAAAGACCTTTCCAGCAGATTTTTCTTAATCAATTCTCTTCTCGTTTTTGCTCTCTTTTTGCATTATTCTTCATACTAGTTTTTAGAGAAATTTCTAAGAGTATAGAACACAGGTTCTAGTTCGCCGAAACAGATTGTTTTTTGTGCTAATACAATTTGTGAAAGATCATTTTATCTTGGGAGATAGATGCTATTATTCCGTAAGCACCTGAGTTAGCGAATCTGTGTTAAGATTGTTGGAACAATCTTTTGTGTATAATAAAAATAACTTGAAACAAATCAAATAACCAAAATAAATTACTTACAAAATTTATTTACCAAAACACCTTAATGTACTCGATGAACTACACTCGTATGGATATAGCTTATGCAGTAAGTAAATTAAGTAGATATACGAGTAATCCAGGAGTAGAACACTAGAAAGCTATTATAAGGGTTCTAAGATATCTTCAATTTACTTGTAACATTGGGCTAAATTATACTAGATACCCAGCAGTACTTGAAGGATACTGTGATACAAACTGGGTATCGGATACTAGAGACTCAAATCCACCAGTGCGTATGTCTTTACTCTTAGTGGGGCAGCTGTATCTTGAAAATCTTGCAACCAGACTTGCATTGCTAGGTCTACTATGGAATCAGAATTTATAGCTTTAGATAAAGTTGGAGAAGAAGCAGAATGGTTTCGTCACTTCTTTGAAGATATTCCAATGTGGCCCAAACCGGTGCCTGCTATATGCATACATTGTGATAGTCAATCAGCTATAGGTAGAGCACAGAGTCATATGTATAACAGTAAGTCACGACACATTCGTTGTCGACATAACACCGTGAGACAACTACTCTCTAATGGAATTATTTCCATTAAATATGTGAAGTCTAAAGACAACATAGCAGATCCACTAACCAAAGAGTTAGCAAGAGAGTTAGTTGAGAATTCATCGAGGGAAATGAGACAACGGAAACCCAACCTAGTTGACTGGAGATCTCAAGATCTAGGTTCAAAGGGACAACCAAATTGTGTATGACTTATAAGGATCACCGGGGAGTCAAACTCCTACCCATTTCTATGATGAAATAGTGATGTCTGCAACGGTTTAGGTTAAGTAATACTTTTAATGATACTTATATCTAGGAATACCTAGTGGATTATGGCAGGATACCCTTCATAAGAATCACCTATATGAGTGTGAACTGGGCCAGTTCTATGAGATTTGTGAAGGGTTACATTTCTCTAGAGCACTCATGAAAGACTAGGTTGTTCAGGGCCAAAATGAACACAATAGTGAGAACTAAAATGTGTCTGGTAATATACTGTGTGAGTTCTATTGTCTTGGTTTACACAAATGGCTGAACAGTTCAAGACATCATGTTTACTAGTTAGCTAGAAAATTCGATAATGTCTTACAATGGAAGGTTCAAAGCCAAAAGCTACCTATCCTTTGCAGAATATCTCCGATTTTTGTACCTTTTGTAATAAGATCATGTAATTATATTTTCTTTCCGTCAAATTCCATTCATGTAAGGAATTGTTGAAATTTATGGTTTTTATAGGCTTATTTTGGACCAACTTAAGCCTAAATTTGAGTGGGGCCCACACGTCTTTTGGGGTGGGTCCAAAGAGGTGACGCGTTCCTTGCCGCATGGTAAGTCACACGGTGAAGACGGAACATCAAAACTATTTATGAGTGAATAGGAAGTTGACGTCATTTTTGGGTTCGTTGGAATGTGAAATTAAAGAGTCAAATGTGGGTTACCTTAAAATGGTTGTCCCACATTGAAACTTTAAGAGAGCTTATGTGAGTATATAAGCTCTAGGTGGACAAACTTGGGTTGGGCCCCAAGGGGCATCCCAAGTTTGTAGAAGGGAGGAGTTATGGACAAAGTGGGCTTTGGCTCAAACCATCACACACACACGCGTGTCGCTGCCGCTGTCCGGCCGAGCCGTGCCAGGCCGGTTGTGGGTTGGGTCATAACATTAATTTTTTGGACAAAATTCCTGCGGGAAAATTTGAATTTTGCACCAAACAGTTTAAATTCAAATTTTTGCTCATAACCAGTGAGTCCTTTCCGAACTAGTTCAAAATTTCCCAGACTATTCCTAGACAGATTCAAAACTGTCTCAACAGATTGCACTGAACATATTCAATTCAAATTCTACACCGTTCAGTTCAATATCAGACTTGTTCAGTTCAAATTTGAACCTGTTCGGATCTGTCAAACAGTCACCAACTTTCCTATAAATTGAAGACCTTTCCAGCAAATTTTTCTTAATCAATTCTTTTCCCCTTTTTGCTATCTTTTTGCATTATTCTTCATACTAGTTTTTAGGAAAATTTCTGAGAGTATAGAACACAGGTTCTGGTTTGCCGAAACAGATTGTTTTTAGTGCTAATACAATCTGTGAAAGATCGTTGTATCTTGGGAGATAGACGCCATTATTCTGAAAATGCAATCAATAGTCTTAGAACCTATCTTAGTCTTTTTAGGACTAGGAATAGCCACTTTAGCCAAACACCCCTACACTTTTAAGTATTTGTAGGATGGTACTCTTCCATGCCACAATTCATAAGGTGTTTGATTCATTTTCTTTCGGGGTACTTTATTTAAAATATAATTAGCAGAAAGTATTGCTTCCCCCCACAAGTTCTGAGATAATCCAGAACTGATTAACATGGCATTCATCATTTCTTTTAAAGTCCTATTTTTCCTTTCAGCAATTCCATTTTGCTGAGGTGAGTAAGGAGCGGTGGTTTGATGAATTATTCCATGTTTTTTACAAAATTCACCAAAAGGTGATTCATATTCACCACCTCTATCACTTCTAAGTTTCTTGATTTTCTTACCAAGTTGATTTTCAACTTCATTCTTATATTGAATGAAAGTTTCTAAAGCTTCATCCTTGGTTCGAATTAAATAAATATAACTATATCTAGTATAGTCATCCATAAAAGTGATTACATACTTTTTCCCACCTCTAGTTTGAATTGATTTAAAATCACAAATGTCACTATGAATTAATTCAAGTGATTCCGTACTTCTTTCAATTGAATGAAAAGGAGTTTTAGATAATTTTGCCTCAACACAAATTTCACATTTATGATTTGAATCAATGTCAAATTTAGGTAAACATTCCATATTAATTAATTGACGCAAAGATCCATAATTAACATGTCCTAGTCTACCATGCCATAAATTAGAAGACTCAAGCAAGTAAGAAGAAGATGTAGTATTATTAATAACTGAGGATACAACGGTCATTACATTTAACTTGAAAAGCCCATCAGACATGTAACATTTTCCTACATACATCCCATTCTTAGTAAGTACAAATTTATCACTCTCAAATACTAGCCTAAACCCATTCTTACTCAACAAAGATCCGGAAACAAGATTCTTGCGAATGTCCGGTACATGCAGCACATTGTTGAGAGTGAGTTCCTTTCCTGATGTCATCTTGAGAATAATCTTTCCTTGTCCTTCAACTTTGGAAGTTGAGGAGTTGCCCATAAAAAGTTGTTCACCATTGTCCACTGTAGAGTAAGATGTGAACATCTTTTTGTCGGCACAAATATGGCGAGTAGCACCAGTGTCCACCCACCATTCTTTAGGATTTCAGACAAGATTTGCCTCGGAAACAACTGCAGAAAGATTGATGTCATCTACACCATTGGAAATTTTGTCCACTTCAGTCATATGGGCTTGAGCAGGCTTCTTGCTTGTTCTTCTTTTGCTTTTGCCTTTGCTACGGCAATCTTTGGCCCGATGTCCCTTTTTGTCACAGATGTAACATTTGCCATTAAACTTGTACTTTTTATTATCCCCCCCTTTAGAGCCTTGTGATGAATTTTCTACAGAAGACTTTCGTTTCTTGGTTTTTGAAGCATGTTCCACCACATTTGCCTTAGACTCCATAGGAAGCTTACCAGCCCGCTTTTCAGAATTGCGGTTGTCCTCCTCAATCCTGAAACGCACAATTAACTCGTCCATAGAAATTTCTTTGCGCTTGTGTTTAAGGTAGTTCTTGAATTCCTTCCAGCCTTTTGGTAATTTTTCAATTAAGGCTGCAACTTGGAAGGATTCACTGAGAGACATACCTTCTGTGTGAATGTCATGCAGAATGAGTTGGAAATCTTGAGCTTGGCTGATCACAGTTTTTGAATCAACCATAACAAAATCCAAGAATCTGCCAACCACAAATTTCTTTGAGCCGGCATCTTCCGTTTTGTACTTTTTCTCCAACGATTCCCAAAGTTCCTTTGCTGTCTTGATTGGACTGTAGACGTTGTACAATGTGTTGTCAAGTCCATTCAAGACGTAATTTCGGCAAAGGAAATCGGCATGTTTCCAAGCATCAACTGCAGCAACCACTTGCCGGTCGGTTTCATCCTCTTTCAGGATAGGAGCATCTTCACGGAGGAAACGAGCCAGGTTCAAAGTTGTAAGATAGAACAACATTTTCTGTTGCCATCTTTTAAAGTCAGTTCCTGAGAACTTCTCTGGCTTTTCACCGTGATTTACCGGTACTGTCATCACAGGAGAGGGGGTTGGTGCAATCGCAGCCACCACAGCAGTACTTGTTTGGGCATCAGTTTCAATAGCCATCAATTCTAATATATAAAACAAAATTATAATTAGAATTTACACTACACAGAAAATTAAACCAAATTCACAGAATTAAATTCTGTAAAAATAAAAGAAACAAAAATGTAACTTTTATTTTCCAATTAATTTGAAAATAAAATAAAATTTTATTTAAACAAATTAATTCCACACAGAAAATAAAAGAAATAAAAACTATAACTTTTATTTTTCAATTAATTTGGAAATAAATAAAATTTTATTTAACCAAAATAATTCCACACAGAAAATTAAATTCTGTAAAATAAAAGAAATAAGAATATAACTTTTATTTTTCAATTAATTTGGAAATAAAATAAAATTTTATTCAACCAAATTAATTCCACACAAGAAATTAAATTCTGTAAAATAAAAGAAATAAAAATACAACTTTTATTTTTCCAATTAATTTGGAAATAAAATAAAATTTTATTTAACCAAATTAATTTCACACGAAAATTTAAATCTCTTGTTACACTCCAATAATTAAAATACTGAAAACAGAATTTTAATTAATGAAAACACAGAAAATAATTTCTAAAACCCAAAATTAATTTCTGAAAAAATTCCACAAAAATATATTCTGAATTGTTAATGACACCAGTATCGTACTATTAGTTGTTGTCAAAGAAAAGAGACAATATATTACTACTATCTGTCAAATAGCATATAATCACTATTTGTTTTTCCAACCAAAATATTATTTTGTAAATCCACAGAAAATAATTTTCTTCCGAAATTATTTACGAAGAATGAAAAAAGGGAAACAAACGAAAAATTCTGTAAACAGAATAATTCGAATCTGTCTTAAGATTGTTGGAACAATCTTCTGTGTATATAAAAAACTTGAAATAAAATCAAACAAAATAAATAAATTACATACCGGATTTATTTATTGAACCAAATAAAAATTACAAGACCAAGTCGAGTGTGTGACACTCTGTCCTTAAGACAGATTCGCCCCGCTACGGTACTTACGGTTGAGTGGCGTCTATCTCCCAGGATACAATGATCTTCACAAATTGTAGTAGTACTCCAAACAATTTGTTCGGCGAACCAAACCTGTGTTCTAACTCTCTGAATTATTTATCCTAAAACTAGAATGAAGAAATAATGCAAAAGGAAACTTCGGACTGCAAAGAGACAAAAATCAAACAGTTTTTTCGGATTCAATTTCTATCCCAAGACTGCCCGAAAACCCATGTATTTATAGGCAATTTATATAGACCCGAATAGGTGCTATTAAGAATCCGAACAGGTGCACTCCATAAATCAACCAACTTTTGACTGTTGGACCAAATTTTCAAACAATTGAAAAATTGTTCCGTGGAACTGTTGGGAACTATTATTTATTTAATTAAACTATTTAAATATATATATATATATATATTAAACTAATGAAATAGTTAAATAAATAAATAAATAAAGAGGTACAAACTTTAGGAAACATTTAAGGAACCTAAAATTTTTAATTTTTAGAATTAAATTAGATTCTAAAATTACAAATTTTAAGAAACTACTTAGGAATCCAAATTTTGAATTTAGAATTAAATTAAATTCTCACACTAATTTTTATTGAAAAAATTCAAAAGAATTTTATCTAGAAAATTAATGTTAGACCCGAAAACAACGTCATCTTCCCATTCACTCATAAATGGTTTTGACGTTCCGTCTTCACCGTGTGACTTGCCACGCGGCAAGGAACACTTCACCTCTTCGGACCCACCCCAAAATACGTTTGGGTCCACCCAAATTTGGCTAAAAAATATGCCTATATAAAACCATTTTTCCAACATTGCGATCTCCATGAGTTTCAGTTATCTATTCCCGAACAATAAGAAATGTTCGGTTATCTATTTTCGAACAAATGAATAATGTTCAGGCTTGTATTCCCGAATTTCAATCATATGTTCGAGAGTTCAGTCCCGAAAAAATGACGAATAATTTTTATTATTTTTGCCATTTTTTTCTAGAAATTTACCCTTACAAGGTCAATTTCCTCTGAGCTAAGAACACCATCAAAGTTATGAATCTCATCTACATTTTTATTGTTGTACTCCTCTCGTTTCATTGAGTTGTGGTTGTTGGAAAAACTTCCACTCATTGTCATTACTGGAAAAGTGTAGGTAATCAAATGGTTGTCATGCTACCTTTTGAATATTGCCGCCAAAGAGTTTTCAAAGTTTTAAGGGTGGATAAGTTTTGAAGGTGAGATTTTGGGAAGATGAATGGGTGGTGATAGAGGTGGGTATTCTCATAAACCTAACTTATGATCTAGTGGGTGTGTGGACTTAATTGTGAGATAGGGTGTCCCAAAATTATTGATGTCATTTTTAATAATTTCTTTTGAAGTTATTATTATAATAAAAAAAAATTAAAAAATGAAAAATCTAAAATAATTAATAGGGTGTTAATAGAAACACTCTTTTTATTTTCTATAGTTGATTTTCATTTTTTCAAAAGACGTGGAGTACGCCCTTAAGCCACTAAACTTTTTTCTAAAGTCAACTTAGATATTATTGAAGACAAGCTCATGAAAACCATATTATAATTTTGAGGAGATTAAAAACCAGTGATAAGTGAGATAAATAATTACAAATTTAAGATGTAATTAGGAATAATTGTGTTTGTAAAGCCCAAAATTCTAATGGGAAATTATTTAAGCAGATTCAATTGGTCAAATAAACTTTATAAAGAAATTATTTTTTATATGTGCAATTTTACCATAATATGATTCTTTTAATAGGAAATATGATTACAATGGAGATAATTGAATAGCCTATCAATAGAAGCTTGCAATGAAGGGTATATGAAGCCTCATTTGACTCCTGTATGGGTTAGTGAGTAATCCACCCCCTCCAAACAACAAACATTACCTTATTTTTTATTTTTTCCACAAATTTGATACAATATTTAGCAATATTAAAATTTTGCAGGACTTCTAGCTACCCATTGACAGGCTCGGCCCTGAGATTTTCGGGGCCCAAAGTCAATAATCAACTGATAAATTTTTGGGACCCTTCACATTTTTTTTTCCATTGAATGAAAAAAAAATTGAAGGTAAAGGATAAAAGATTTGTGTCAAAATCACAAAAAATACTTAACATTATATTACAACAACTAATAAGTATCGCTTGATTCTCGCTCTTCTTACATTTTTAGAAGCAAATAAATCAATCATACTTGCATAATCTAGTTTTTTTTGAAAATCATTTTCCATAGATAACAAGGCTAATTATTTTAAATGGGCATTTCAACTTTTTTAATGAGTCAATTTATTTTTCTTAATTTTTTTTGGACTTAAAACATACCTAATATATTACGCTAGGGGGACCCTTTTTTAGATCTATTGTCAATGGATAACAATGCTAATTTTTTTGAATGGGCCTTTCAATTTTTGAATGGGTTAATTTATTTCAAGTTAGTTTGAGTTTTCTTCAATTTTTTTGGACTTAAAACATACCTAATATATTATACTAAATTATAATAGGAGGAAACCCTTTTTTTGAGTCTATTTTGAGGGGCTCTAGGCCATGGCCTGGTGGGCATATGTCCAAGGCCGGCCCTGCCCATTGAAGAGCTCAATCTTGACTTTCATGTCAAATTTTAACTTGGCTCCTTTGCAAAATTTATTGGTCTCTCATTAGAGGTAGATTAAAAATTCTAAAGTAGAGGATTGAATAGATGAAAGAAAAAATGCATTTTTAAAATAATTGATTTCACAAGTAAAATCTGAAAATCTAAAGTGATTCGTGATTAGATCAAGATTAAAGTATTTTAATTCCCAATTATTCAAAAACACAATCCAAATCATCAAGCACTTACGAAAATGATTTAAATTGTTGTTTTCGAAATAAATAATAAATCGACACAAACGATTTTTACGTGGAAAAATCACAATTGAAGAACTTTCAATTGTAATCAAAAACCACGGGCGAACCGCTACTAATCAATCCACTACTGAAGAAAGAAAGATTACAAAGATAACAAACAAATTACCCAACTCATCCAATTTGTCTTCGAGCCTTCTGTAACTCTTTCACCAAGCCTTCGTCTTAGAACTGATTAATCTGAAGTTGAATCCACAACTTCACTTGTCGAATCAACGACTACGTATAGAATCAAACTCCTTTGAAACTCCACGTTTGGATCTTCGGAATCCATCGAAGAAGAACTCTCTTAATTATGAAGAACCAAACTCCTTGATGTATGTATCTTAGATCATAGGTTACAAACCCTCTCAAATATATCAAGGAAAACTCAACAAAAATCTCAGAAGAAAACCTCAAACAAAACCCTAAAATCCTTAAACAAGATCTAGGAAAAGTAATCCTAAAATTGAACCAACACGCGAACATATAAAACCAGAAATCGCGCGGTCCGCTCGAGCGTGGGAATGCCCGCTCGAGCGGAGACTTCACATTGCGTGTTTCATACAGGGTTCACGCTCGATCGGAAGTTTCCACGCTCGAGCGTAGAATCACAACATCCAGTATTTTTGCAAGCGTAGCAGAGATGCTGTGAGAGTGCAAACCCCGCTCGAGCGGGAAGACCAAAACTAGAAAACTGGAAAAAAACAACTTAAGTACAACCTTAGGTTTTTCCATGGAATTTGACAACAAAGGGTCCTAACAATCTCCCCCTTTGTCAAATCCCGGACAAAACCATTCTAAAATAGTTTTTCTAACAAAATCACAAAATACAAAACAAACAAAACTAAACCAAACTAATCCCAAAAGAACATGCACTTTTATAACCAAAGTCTTTGAGAACAATCCACTTGAAAGAAAAACAACCTCACATGCCAACCAAAATCTGTGGAACTATATTAATAACACACTATAAAATGACTGATAAACATAATATCCATCCATCAAAAACATAATATCCATCCATCAAAAAACATACTATCCATCCATCCAACTATACCAAATAGCTATCCAACTGTACCAAGGAAGGATATAAGCAAAAGTAAACTGTACCACCAATATAAACTGTACCGATGTAAAAACCAAAACAACTGTACCACTCCCCCTTTTTTGTCCGGGAGGGAACAAAAAACAAGAGAATTAGAACGTGAAGTAGCAGGTGGCTGTACATCAAAAATCAGAACTGGACATCAAAAATTATGTAGCAGGTGGCTGTGACTGCATCTGAAGCATAGACAGAATCTGATCCAGCTGAGAAGAAGACTGGGCCACGGACGCTTCAATGCGCTGGGAAGAAGCCTCCAATGCACTGAACCGAGCATCAGCCGTGGTCTCCAGATCTGTGAGTCGGGCCTCAAAGATATCCATCCGTCCCTCGAGATGGTCAAAACGTGAAGTAACAGACCGCTCAAAAGACTGAAGCTGGCCACGAACCGTACGAACCGGAGAAGGCTGCTGCCCCTCACCTATATCACCACCAGCAGCAGCAGCATCATACTCAACCTCTTCTGCCATGGCAGCAGCATCACTAGTACCTGCAGCAGACCGACCCGCGCCAGAAGAAACCCCCCGAATGTGAGACTGACTCTGGGAGATAGTCTTTTTGGTAAAAGGCCGAGTAGGGGAAGCAAACTCATCCTCATCGAAAGAAGGGACCTCAAACTTGGCAAGAAGTCTGTTTATGAGGCACCCGTAGGGTAAACCAAGATTGTTACGCTCATATGCTGCCACCGTTTTCTGGATGATCAATGTGGCAAGATCAATGGAACGATTTTGAGCGAGACACTGAAGGACAAACCCTTGGTCCTGGTTGATTTCGGAGCTATGGGTGGTGACTATAACATTTGCACACACAATGAGATTAAGCAACCGAAACTGTGGGAGAAGTTCATTTTGTTTAATCAAGGAACCGGAGGGCCAAGAACGAGGGAAACCACACAAAGTATTCGCAACCTCATTGAAATCACAGGTAGGGCGCACAAGAAAATGATAGAAGATGGGGAATCTTTCACTAATCCCTAACAGCTCTCGAATAAGGTCGGTGGTAACAGTAATGGATTTTGACCTGACCCAAGTCTTGAAGAACGACCCAATATTGTCAAGACTATCCATGTTACAATAGAATTCTCGCACCCAAGTTAGGTTTTGAGAACCAGAAAATAAAAGGACATTATCCCCACCCAATGGATCAAACAGTGAACGGATAGGGATAGACTCGAATGTGTTGGGTTGAACATTACGTTCAAGATGAATGGTTCGTGTTGGATAAGACTCGCGGTACAACTTGGCTTTCTCAGCCGAGGGAAAGCGGTCAGTGTTATAAGTAGGGCGAGGGGCAGTAGACTTTCATTTTTTGAAGGTGGACATGACTAAACCAAGACAAAGAAACAAAAAAAAAAAAACAACACAGACAACCCCCAACCCAAGACCAACATAAACCAAAAAAGACAACACAAAAACATTAGTAGCACAGTTTTATATAGCAACACGAGGCGAATAAATAAAACTATGATGAACCAATGTAGTCACAAACGAACCAAATAGTGCAAGTAGGAATCATGGTAAACAAGGCAGCCATCAAAACATCAATAGCCTGAGCATAAGATAAATGAAATGTGAACCAGAACTACGGAAACATAAATCAAGCACACATTAAGCCAACATGATTAGGGACACAACCAGTAAGGCAAGGAAAATAGATCACATTATCACAGGGCAATATATGTAGACAAAAATCCCCAATTTAAACCAGAGAAAGAAATCTAGCAAAATGCCCAAAACACTAACCCTAGATGCCAGAGAAAGAGACACTAAACCATTATGAAATAAGCAAAATCAACAATGAATAACCCTAAACATGAAGAATAAAAAATAAAAGAGACACATCGACACACTTCAAA